>OZ023160.1:25199869-25937369 GCA_963678695.2 Diplodus puntazzo | reverse complement strand
CATACCTGTCAGTCTCATCAGAGCATGTCCAGTAGGCACAAAAGCCCTCTATTGACCTTGTTCAGTTCACAAGCAAGGTGGGTGGTTCCAAAAATGTTTAACGGCACCTTTAATGCATTACCTGTGATGGGTCTGCAAACATTTCTCCAAAATGGTTTGTTTGAAGTCAGTAATAGCAGTTTTTTCCCAACCGAAATTCACACACAATTCTTTAACAAGCGCATTATTTCAAGGGATGTTTCACAGACCGTGGAGTGATTGAGGTAAACGGATACTCCATTGGGATGGGCTCTTGTCTTGATGAGCATTTGTAATGCATCAATTTCAAGCCACTGAGAAGTGGCATCCCCCTATTTACTGATTGCTGTAATAGCAAGATATGGGTATTGTTTTCAGCCCTCCTGTCTTTAGTTCACTGTACCCTGTATAATAGTTTGAGCCAAGTGCTTTCAAATGGGGGGTTTAGTTTGGTTTAAATTGTCCTGTTCAGGCTGCACAGGTTTTTTCTTTCTTTCCCACCCCACCCAAATCTGGAATCACTGTCAGATGTTAGATCCTTGCATGTCAAAGAATGAATAGTATAGGCCTACCTATAGCCAGGCCTTCAGATTGTGCATAAAAGGGTTCTTGAAGCCCATTCAGAATTTGTTTGAACTTTGTGGTCTGAATCCCAGATGACAGTAATTAGAGCACTTAACTGTTCAAAGTTTATCAGCCTTAGATAAGCGTTGTCATAGTTGAAATGTGCGTTGCCTGATAGCGCCATGTAGTTGGGATTTATTCAAGCAGAACTCTGGTCAGATAACAACTTTCTAAGCTTAAGCAAACAATGAGCTTGTAATTCTTCGAGAACTTTTGAAGATGGAGGTTTGTGATGGGAAATGGTAATGAGTGGAGAGTTGGAATGCAGCAAGGACTGAGAAATGGGAACATTTCACACAGTGGTACGTGTGGGTTATGAACATTTACAGTAGATGACTTGTCCATATGCAGTTGTGTCAGAGTCCAACCAAGGCTTTATTTCTTACTGTAACAAGACACAGGTGATACTGTATATGGAAAGTTGAAAAGATTTGCTCTCATCTGTGAGGTAATTCGGACTGGCGATGTTACAGTTGTTGACTGTAGCTGTGAAATTTGCCAATCCTTCAGTTGAGTTGACACTGAAGCCCTGCCCAGATGACTGGTGATAAGCCACAGTCAATGTGGTCATTGCTGTGGTTGCTTTTACTGTATTGTCTCACGTGGTGTTTGTAGAAGTCAAAGATTTGTGGTTAATTTGAAGCTTCTTGCGGGGTCTAGGATTACTCATACAGGGAACATGTATCTTTTTAAAACCTCACCAGAACAAACCTTTTGGTATTGAAAATGTACCTATATGGTCCTCTCTTCCCCGTTTACCCTGGCTTTACTCTGGGCTATATATGAAAAATGTATTGTTACTAGAATCATAGGCCCAGGAAATTGCCACATTTCACATATCATTATGTATTACACAACATAAAATCCTTTTTTATGCAGACGATGTATTACTCTGCTAATATCTCCAAATGTTAATCTATAAATCTCTTCTCGTTCCTTTGAATGCCAATGCCCAACACTTCACATTACCAGCTATTCCTCATTTTCACGGGCATTACTCTGATTTTGCTTACTTATATATAATGAATTTCTTTTTTTGATGATCCCTCTGTCCTTACTATCCTAATAATTTGACAAATTACAGAATTCTGGTCCATGTTGCAACTATAGACTTAACCCTTTCATTGATTGAGCACTTGCGTTAACCCTCAAACATCCTCTGCTGCCTTTATCATGGATCCCACTGCTTTCCTTGTAAGACCTGTCCTACGTTGCTTCTGATTGGTTGCCTTCATTGTTTGCGTTGGTTAGATTTAGGTATTACTATGACTAGGCTTAGAGGCTCTGGTTGAATCTGTTTTTCTTGTGGTGTTGATATAGTGGTCTATAAGATGTAGTCACCCCTGTACCCCCACTGGTCACTTAAGCCTCCTGCCTGGTCCGCTTTTGCTTATCTTGGGCTCACTCATCTCTCAAGCCCCTCTTCGCTGCAGCAGTCTCTGGGGTAGGCAGAGCGGTGTCCATATGGTAGCCTGTCCAGTCTGCCTAGCCCAGACATGCTGCAGATAAGACATCCAAAGAGATTGTGGTAACTGGGGAAACTACAGCTCACAATCCACTTAATCAGATACTTATTTGTTTTGCAAACCAACCGCAAGAAAAAAAAACCCTATTAACAAAAGACAAATGCTGAATATACAGTTAGGAAATGATACAATGGCTAGCTAAATCTTTTCTTATTTGCTAATAAAACAGTGTATTTGTTTTGATCCACTCGGCACTCAGAAGGACAGCCGAGAAAAGGCATTCAGCCATGGGCGTAGGCCCGAACAATTTCCCTATGTCCCTCCTGATATCCAAGATGACCAGTGGACTTCCAGGGACAAAAGTGGGCATGGTTTCATTATGGAAATACAACAGATGCAGAGGTGTAGGACAAGGCTTGAAAGAAAAGCAGTGGGATCCATAAAAACCCTAATGCTGCAACGGTGTCTCTACCAATTCTAATGATTGAATCTCTTGAAATCCAAACATCAGGGACATCAGGCCTGTCCCTGAAGGTCAAAATGACAGAGCTCAGTTAACAGCTCTGTCATTGTGACCTTGAGGGACAGGCCCTAAAATTTGACTGGGACTATTGTTGAACTAATATACTGATCTCCTCAAAAAAACAAACACACCAGCTCATTTCCAAAAAGTTTGTGCATATATTGTCACACACAATGTCACACCAAATCATTGCATATGTTTACATACAATAAAGGCTCACAGATGGCTCGAACTGTTCTAAATGTAGCTGGAATATTATTGGTACCATTTTCTGGGAATGCCCCTCTATATCTAGTCTTTGATGTAAGGTGTCTTAGTGTCTTGAAAGTATCTATCTATATTCCCGAATCCTAAACAGCCCAAATTATTTTAATTCAACAATGACTAGAATTCACTTATGGTTTCTCCCTGAACCTACATCGATAAAAGCATGGTTGAATCACTATAGGGATATTACTATCATAATAAGATCCTTAGCTGTAATTCATAAAGCGCAAACATCCACTGTGGTGGCATGGGATATCCTAATTGCTTCTCTTTAGAATCTGCTTTTTCTTGCACAGATATAGGCCTAATTTGTACATTTTATAGAATACAAGGAGACCAAGATACACATTGTCTACTATCTTTCTTCTTTCCTTTTTTTGAAAGCAATGGTAGTATGTTTATAGTTGGTGTTAAGTGCTGCTTTTGTGCAGTAATCCTTGCCTATGGTACCTTCTGTGTAATACAGTTTTAATGTGACAAATTCAATAAAAAGTTGATCACCAAAAAAAACACAAAAACTGATTAGATTTTGGTTTCAATCAGTTGATTCTTTTCCTTAATTGAATAAGACATGAATTCCGAGACAGAGACAGATTGAAACTTGTAATGCTACACTCATGACTCCAATGCTGTTTAATATAAGGGTCCCAGTTTGATTGTCCTAATGAGTCTAAGAAAAGCCCTGGCTTCTGTGCATATTTAACTGTTCTGCTGTACTGGAACCTTAAAGTGTTGTCAGAAATAAGTCTTTGTATAATATCTGCACTGCTTTAATGTAACATGCTTTCTGTCTCTCAGGTTCTTGTGAATGACTTCTTCCTGGTGGCTTGCCTGGAGGACTTCATTGAGAATGCCCGTCTCTTCATCTTTGAGACCTTCTGCAGAATTCACCAGTGCATCAGTATCAGGTTAGTCACTCAATATAACCCAAACTAAGTTAACTATAAATTACCAGTTGGGATGTCTCATTTTCAGTGTCCCATGTGGACAATAGTTTTTTTTAAATCCCAGCGCTGTTGCATAGCAGAATTCAGACATCTCTAACGACCACAAGGAAGTCCTGTTTGCTGTCACTAAACTTTGATGGCAATCAGTAAACAGGAAGTGAGAACATGGGCTTAATGATTAGTGGAATTTTCCTCAAAGATAAGCATTTATTGCCCCTTCCTCATACAGCCATGCTGACCTCACACATCTTGAGGTTTAAGTATTGTGAGGTTTAACTGCTTCCACGTCTCCACAGGTTGGTCTTTACACACATGTTTTAAGGCCACCTGTCCAAGGCCAATTCTTGGACAGTTTCCTCTCAGGAAGGGGTCAGGGTTTAGACTGTTTGAGATGTTGCCAGCTGCTCTGACAGGCAGGACATTTTCAGCTCCTTTTCATGGGTGAATGGAGGTCAGAAGGTTTTGTAGGTTCAAAATTCAGTTTAGTTGCATTAAAATAAAACTGACCTTGGATGCCTCCCCAAAACCAAGAAATTTAGTCAATGCTAATTATAGTGCGTATTAGTGGAGAGAAAATAAAAGATTATAGTAATTGTCTGCAATTAAGAGAGATTATGGGATTTGGCTGCCTCTTTATATCAATTTTAGAGAGTGACTAAGATGAAGCAGAGCATTCACCCTTTGCAGTCATTAATCCTGATCTTTGTAAGAGTGGAATTGCGCTTGTTGCTGTATTTAATCTCTGATATTAGTTAATACACATGTTCTTTTTGTTATCCTGTTCCATATTAATTTACACACTGCTTTTAGAAAGCTACACTCAACTGCCCTTTGGACATGTTGTTAATGCTGAAGATTTGAAGAAAGATCTGCATTTCAAATATGGTCCACAAACGCATGATGCTCAGTGGAAAGAGGGAATGAATTACTTGTGCTGACACAAAAATGATTGCATTGACTGTTATATAGAGCCGTGGAGGTCTGTAGTCAAGGTTGAACCGTGGAACATGATCAGGCCCTGTCGAAATCTCCAGTTGCAGATTGTCTGGAATTGATTAGGAGTCCTGGTTCTTTTTGGCAGACTTACTGCAATTGGATCCATTTACTTGTTAAAGACCACAAAGGTTAGTGGTAACACTGAAAGAGGAAGTAGAACGGTGATTTTTCCACCTTTCACCTTTTTTCTGTTTCTTGGGCTCTCAGTTTGTTGAGGAACAAATATCAGACGCAGTTTCAGGGATTTCCTTATTTATTTTTGGTGGCGTTGTGACGATGGACAGAACATGCCTATTTTTGAAAGACACCCAAATTCCAAGTCATTAGTCCTCTACCCAGAAGCCCTCTGCACCCAAGCGTGGACTCAAATGAATTTGATGGCTGTTTTTAATGAGGACATTTTTACAGCTGTTGGCCATGATGGTTTCACAGATATTTAGCTCGCCTTTTGCCCACAGCTTGGGATACAAAAGTAGACCAGAAGTTGGCGTAATTGAGTTATTTTATGCAATAAAGGCTTATGTAAAACGTACTGTAGGCTGTGAAAATGTGATTCAGCCTGCACCCGTAATTGCATACACACACATCCTTTTGTCTAGACTTTTCAGTGTCCCGAGTGTGTGTTTTCAATTTAGCTTTGTTTTCCTTGTTTGATTTACAGGGTTTATTTCCTTAGTCCTTCCATGACTTTTCAGTGGCTAGACCCTGGTTTGACCTCAGATGCACACTTGTCCTTTTGACATTTTGAGTAACTGCTTCAGACACATGATCATTTGGGCTGTTCTTTTCCCCTCATCATGAGAGTGTATTTGTACACAACAGCTCACTGGTAGTTGGAAGGAGTGTCTTATGTATTTGGATGTAACACTGAGGATCTTTCCACCTCACAATTGAGTCATTAAAAAGACCACACGATCATTTCGGTTTCCCTGAAAAATCAATTTTACCCCAAGTCGAAAGCGAAGTTGCTCCAAATGGCCTGGAGTCTCCCAAATGCTATCATATGTTAGTGTTTAACAATGCATTCATTCTAGACCAGTCATGTTAAGAAAGGGGCTACTTTTGAGGAGGAACCCCCCCTCTCATCCTCCTCTCCTCTAACAGAATTAGACCCCGATGCCTGACCCCTCTCTTCAAGTGTGAGGTTGGTATTGAGACCCAAAGGAGTCCCCTAGCCTGAAGTCGAAAGCTCAGGAGCCAGAGTGAGTAAGGGGTCGAAATGTAAGTGATCCCCTCTCCCCTAAGGAACAGGATCATGATTGTGTAAAATAAAACCGGTCATGGAGGCTGTCTGCTTGGCTTTAGGGCCAAAGGATGTCAATAGCATAGGTTATATAAGTCTGACCCTTTCCCTGCTCCCTCACAATCTCCCTCCATTTCTCTTTTTCTTCCTCCTTCCATTTTTTTCTTATTTCCACTCTAAGGTTGAAGTAGGAGTTCCTGCTATACACCTCTGAGAGACAATGAGATAAAGTGACCCTCCTCTGATGTACAAATGTCCTTCCTGAGAGGAAAACATTGCCAGACTTTCTTTTAAAAATTAGATTAGAGGAGTTTGGCTGGTACAGGCCGAGGCCCTGGGCCTTTTGGGGCACTCTGTGTTCCTGTGTTACGCTGCACAGATCACGTTTAGAGGGGTGAGGGGTTAGCTTTACTCCCTAGTGAGGAAACCAGATTGTGTTTGTTTTGATCATCATATCTGACCTGGACTTGACTGACATGTGTCCCCACTTAAACTGAATTGCCAAACAAAACACCCAGTACCCCTGCGCAGCAATCACTTAATCACACGGTAAAATCAGAACCAATAACAAATTTCATTCAAATTTGCTTTAGATTACTTGATTGTAGAGCAAATAAGTGAAGGATGTTTCTGAATGTCAGTGGCTGTGATGGAGGGGTGCTCTTAACAGGTGTTGACTATGGTTCTTGTAATATTACACTGTTGTTAAACAAAATAATGGAGTGGACAAAGTAACACAAAGACTTGCATTTCACTTTTGCCCTGGTATACAGCTGCAAAGATTAGTCAACAGAAGGAAAATTAACCACCAACTATTTTGAAAATTGATTATTTGTGTATTTGTTCAAGCAATACTGTCAAACATTTGCTGGCTCCAGCTTGTTACATGTGAGGATTTGCTGCTTTTCTTCTTTTATGTTACAGTAAATGAGGAGCCTTTGGGTTTTGGACTGTTGGTTGGACAAAAAAGGCAATTTGAAGATGCCACTATGGGCCGTGGGAAAATTGTGATAAGCATTTATCACAAACTCTTGACTTCTTAACTGCTGAACTGAATCACTTAATCGTTAAAAATACTTCAGATTAATCGCTAATGCAAGTAATTGTTAGTTTTTACTCCGTTGGTTTACTTACTTTGTTAGACAAGCATTTAACTTTATGATAATTTTTTGATGCAGTAGTTTGAGTTGTTTGTTTGCATTATATATTATCATTGTTATATTACTAATCTAAATAACAAGATAAATCAAAATCTTATATTGATTATGCTTTCAGTGTGACTAAATTCCTTGATGTTAATAGTGTCAGTCTGAGATCGCCCACATGTGTTACCCATCACAACCTAAAGTTGCGTCATTGGACAGCTGACACTTTTCCAAACTTGTTAGGTTCCCAATAATGATCTATAGGAGCAATTTCTATGTCAAGCATTATTTTCCCTGGGTTTTGATGACCTGAATTGTAGTCAGCTGTAGTAGTTTGCTGGGGTGAGTGACTGGTTGATCAGTATCTCTGTGTTGCCCTAACATTCCTATGGGCTGCCTAGATATTCATGAATCAACTTCCAACTGTTGCTCTTCTGTCTTATTATCCACCTCCTCCATCAATTCACTGCGGTGAAAGTGTTGAGAGATGTGCGCTGTCACTTGGAGACCAAACCCACTTTTTGTCATTATGCTGAGGTAATGCTTGTATTTGTTGTTTATGCTTTTAATGCCTCATCCAGACACTGACATCATTCCACTTCCCTTCTTCATGTGGTTTTGCCACCATTTGACCAACATTCATGGGTTAGAAAGTGGTGCGCTTTTTTTTCATTTACTTTTTGAACCGTGAGGTAAGACAGACATTATCACAAATCCCAAATAAGATTACTTTCCACAAAAAGAATGTCTTAACTCTGAAAGCAACAGTTGAAAGCAGTAATAGTGGTGGTTTGCAGAGCCGTAGCGTGAGAAGTGCTGTGGTCTGGGCAAATTCTAGCTTACTCACAGAAGGAGTCTCACAAAATGTGATGAATGGACCAGGAAGTGATAATTAGTGGAGTAAATTGTTTTTATATAGGCCTTATAACCCTGATTATTTTGTAGAAACACACACAGACTATACACAATGACACATTTTTACCTACGGTATTCATTAAGTATGTGTGTTAGTAAGGTTTTTTCGGGGCTGGGAGGGGTCAGTGTCTTGCTTTGAGATGAGAGGTAGGGTTTCTGTAGTAATTGTAGGCAGTGCACAGAGCGGTTGAGGATATTTATTGGGGCCCTTATATGAAATGTGGTAGGCGTATAGGGTGGTGGGGGTCAGACAGAAGGAAGGGGGCAGGAAATGTGGGGGGAAGGGGGTCTAGATGGGGCTATCGAGGGGGGTCTAGTTATTTTGAAAGCCACAAGGGAAGCCAGCTGCACTGGGGAAAGCTTTGGATCAAAGAATGGCAGCCACCCTCATACCTCCCCTCTCTCTGCTGTGACACATCCATGTCTCGCTGTATCAAAGAGCAGGCCGGCCTCAAACCTGGGTTTCATTTTGAGGGACAGTCACCATTCTGACCAGTGTGTCACAAGACATGGCAGCCAGGTGGGGAGAGAGTGTGTCTTGAACAGAGGTACAAAAAAATGAAAGGTTAAGTAACCACAGAGGCTCACACCATGAGGTCGTCCCAGCACTTCTAATTGAGTTATTCTTACAAGTCTGTAAATCAAGTTCCTGTTAGTAGAGGACCATTAGAAGTGTTTTTGAGACGTGTTTCTTCATGTGCACCTTTTACCTGGACGCAATATGTTTGTCTTTTATTAGCACTCTCAAATGAAAATAGTGACTTGGCATATAATGTAATTTAGCATGGTTTAGAGTCATTTAATGCTAATACATGTTTCATGAATGCATCAACACGTTCAGACAGCAATATTTCAACTGATGCAAGTGTTTGCAGTTGTTTGTCCCAAGGTAGGATTATTACTTGAAGAGATTGTCTGTGTGTGATTTAAAAAAAAAAATCTGAAAATGCTTACAACCACGATGGTAACTTGTCTTTGTTTAGGGTGTGTACTGTTTACGATGTCCATGTTGGACATATGTATCTTGCGTGAGCGCTGGTTGTGCATGGCGGAACATCTTGCTCCTCTTTCCGGGGTAAACATGTTAGAGCAGCACAGCAGACTTGAGCTGCTCGGCTCATGCCCGTCGCTCTCATTTTTTTTTCTCCTGGACACGTGTAATTCTGATAGTATGATGTCATCTGTCAAGGAGGGGTTTTCACATGTGGTCAGTACAATCATCAGGTTCTGATATGCCAAGTCGGTACATGACAAATATAAAGCCCCAGTGATTTTGTTGAATTTCATTTTCCCTGGAAAGATCATTTAAGGGGAAAATCAAAAGGGTCCTCAAATATAGTAACATTGATACATGTCTCTCTGTTTTCTCTTCAGCATGCTGGCAGACAAACTAAACATGTCGCCCGAAGAAGCTGAGAGATGGATCGTCAACCTTATCCGCAATGCCAGGCTGGATGCAAAGATTGACTCTAAACTGGTGAGACCTGCTGTCATCTTCATCTTTATAGCCCTTTTAGATGTTCCTCCTGTGTTACTTGAGAGTGACAAAGAGGCATTATTCGTGTCCTGATTTTGTAATTGAGTGCAATGTAAGGACATTGTTACCATAATTTCTCACCCTTGTTAGTTCCCCTTCGTGAGGCTCAATGTTGAACCTGCATGTTTTGGCATATGCATCACAACAGTTCTCTGTAATCAGCAAATCACAGCCCAGTCCTCCAGAATGACATAGAATTATCTAGATGTGCCTTCAGTAGATGTGCATGGGACCTGAGTAGCCGCTGGTTGGTGTTTTGTAGGATGGCGTGTCTACAGGACCATGTATGATTTGCTGATTGGTAGTTACTGAAAATCTGTTGTCCATTTTTTCTGTATTTCTAGGGCCATGTGGTCATGGGGAACAACGCTGTATCACCTTACCAGCAGGTGATTGAGAAGACCAAGAGCCTCTCGTTCCGCAGCCAAATGTTGGCCATGAACATTGAGAAAAAGCAGGCTCAGAGCACCAAGACCGAGGCAAGTTGCTCCCATACTGTACATACTGAATGCACATAAACCACCACTCCCAGCTTGTCGCTGAAGGCAACCCACCCTCCCTTGACCG
Organism: Diplodus puntazzo; assembly: GCA_963678695.2. Classification (NCBI taxonomy): domain Eukaryota; kingdom Metazoa; phylum Chordata; class Actinopteri; order Spariformes; family Sparidae; genus Diplodus; species Diplodus puntazzo. The sequence goes on along the minus strand of OZ023160.1, from coordinate 25,927,121 downwards.
ATCACATTGCTTGAAGGTCGACGTGAACTCGGGGCAGTTCAAAGCGTCTCAAATGATCAGCTCAGAACAACAAGGCTGAAGAATGTTGATGAACAACCATCAACAAAAGCTCTCTTTACACGAAATAAGCTAGTAAGAGCAAGTTTAACAGAGCTAACGCTTTCATCCCTCCATTGCTCTTCAAAGGCCTAATGACAAGGTAGATTCCAAACAACCATAAAACGATGCCTGAGCGCTGTGACTCAGCTCAGCAACGTAAATAAGGTGGACCCTCACTCTGGCTTTTGGTGAACATTACTCAAAGCCTGGAGTTCCCTGCACTTAGGACCTGTTGCAGATGTCTGGCTCAGGGTCCAGTCATCCCATTTAAGTGTGTTTTTGATGTTGACCTTGTGTGTTTTAGTGGTATGTAGACTGTTCAAGTACTGCAGCTACAGAGAATGTCAGAATCACGCACATACTCTGAGATGGAGCTGTGAATTGTTGCTTCACACAACTCCTTGAGGACATGCACGTGTGTCAGTGCAGATTGATGGGTTGATTCCCTGGGCCGACACCTGACAGCACCAAGGCCACAGAGTTACAACAGACATGTTAAATGTTCACTTTTTAACCATGCAGCTCTTTAGTGGCTATCTTTGATGTGCTCAATTACCCTCCTCCCTATTGTTTGAATATGTGCAGCGGGAGTGCAGCCGTAACCCTGTCCTGTAAAAAAGCAAAAACCCCCCCTACCACTCATTAAGGAGTTTTTGTAATTTGACAAAAGAGGCTGCAAACAACTCACAGAGCACCACTACATCCTGCTGTCCTCAAGGCTACAAATCACTTACATATAGAGAACATTTACTGCTTACCATCTGGGCCGGCTGCTCAGGGTCCCTGTCAGCTCTCACAGCCACCCAGTGCTCAACAACAGAACACACACATTACACACTTCAACAAGGGAAACGTCACCACTTAACTGCTTGCACATGTATGTTGCTTTTTCACAATTCCCACAATCAACAACAAAAGTCTTGTTTTGATCGTTCTCAGTGATCTACAAACGGTCTAATTTCCATTTTCTTCATGCTTTTCTTCCAGACACCAAACTGGGCCGGTCAGGATGCAGGATTTTAACGTCACAGTGAAGATGGAGCCATCCCACTCGTCGTGTTTTACATCTTTTTTTTTTCCACACTTGACTCTCAAGGAGCACAGTACTGCTTTGCACTTGGTTCAAGTCATCACCAATTCAATAAAAGCGACCAACAAAACCATTTTCACCCATGATTGCCTTATTTCTGGACATTACAAATGGCGGTTGAGGTTTGAGTGGTCAGACTCTTTTCTATCGGTAATACTTGATGAAGTTTTAATGTGTGTATTGAGTCACCGACTGGGACAGTTAAAACTGCAGCTTGTGACGCGGCTCATGTGTGCGCAGTAATGATGAATGGCTGTTTAGTCTGTCGGTTTTATGGCGTTTTAGTGGTTCGCTTCACTGTGGCAGGCGGTCCCGCTGAGTGGGACGTCAGCTGAAGGGGGCAAACAGAGGTGATGTACAGTTACCGGCGGTCACACTCTCTGCCAGTCATCCTGCCCATCTGAGGACATCAGGGAGCCGTAAAGAACCATTAGCCAGACGGACACAATCTTTTTAATGTCTCAGCCCACCCCCGCTTTCCTCTGCTTTTGACCTTCTCATAACTCAGTCCTCTGCCTCTCCTTCGTCACATTCACTCACAAACAGGCATTCATTCCCTCACGAGCCTTTTAATTATCTTCTTACATATAATTTAACTGCGAAACATGGATTTTATGTGAAAATGCACCTGCTTTATTAGTCTCCATCAAAGGTCTGGAAAGTGCAGAGAGTGTCACATTACCTGCGTGTCCACCAAATTCCCATGAAGTGATGCAGCAGAATCTAAGAAAAGACTTGTAGCCAGATGTTTGGCATTGTTTTGTTCAGAGAAGAAGAAACGCCACAAGAGTAAATCATTACATCTGTACCATCTAAAACGTACAAAACTGTGGCCATGGATCTCTTTTAAGACGAGCTGCGCTGCTTTGTCAGTCAATAATTTCACATGCAGGTGAATTTATACTTCTCTTCAGGATCCACAGGCGGAGAGGCATGAGGCTCCCGTCTTTCAGCACCACTCTGTTTTTCTTTGCCGTTTGTTTTGTTTTCACCTCCAATACGTCGCTCCCTGCCAGCAGCCACAGCATTTTAAGGTGGTAACCACAACCTGTCTGAATGGTGGCGCTCGCTAAATTGGTTTTCTGGAATAAGGCGTTAAGTTCCAAAGATGAAATGTGACGTAGGTATTGATTTGAGGGTTCCGAAAAACTCGGTTTCAACATCTAAAGCCTTTCTCTAACATTACTTGGGATTACAGTAAGTAAAGGCTTAAAGTCAAAAACATCCCTCGCCATTATTTATTTAAGTTAAACAGTGTGGAGTAGACAGGGCCGTGCACGAGTAAACAATTTACACGAAGCGCTGTCCTTTTAATTCTTGCTTGACAATACGGCACCTGTCTGGACAAACTGGGGTTGAGCACGTTGACTCATCATCTTATTGACGGTTTAACAGTCAGAAACTCTTCTTCTCTTGCTGGGTTCGATTAGAAACCTTCACCAGGCTGAGCTGGGAGACAGGTTTTCAGGTTCTTTAAAGGAGCTTTTATCAATCAATTTTATCAACTTTTTTTGCATTAACTTATTATGAAGTGAATGTTGATTGCAGAAACCATCTTCATTTGCATTGGTTCCCCTGTAAACACTGCTTTCACAGTGCAGTTTTGTCTGCCACTGGGCGCGAAACCTTCCGGCAAAATGAAGGCCGATTCGCAGTTCTGCCTGGCTGGAAACTTGGCACCTCTTCTGTTTACTTTGTGTCTCCGTTATCGACCAAATTAATGAATAAACTCACATTTGTCCTGTGGTCGAGGCAAGCCAAACCGATTCAGTAGTCTTTGCGACAGCGGCGTTAACAGTAATACCATCCGGAATCGCTAGGGGGTGGAAGCTGTCAATGTTTTTTGTTTTTTTTATTTCCACTTTACTCTGGTTAGGTGGAGGTACACGAAGAACTTGGTCAGGGTTAAAATAGCTGGTTTTGATGTCGCAAACAGCCAGAAAATGTCCCACTGTCTCGATACAAATACCTGGTTTTGCCTGTTGAAACAGGAAGCAGATAGTCTTGAACAGTGGCATCACACAATCGCTGACCTACCAGCACCAGCCTCTCAGCCTCCCGATGAAATCGAGTCACACAGGACATAATGTGCCATGTATTGTAAACATTACAATGTGACAGGCATGAAATGTGCACATTTTATCTGTCTCGTGGTTTGCAGAAACATGCGATGCCAGTGTTTTGTTCCAGCGGCTGTTGGATTCAGAAGTTGAAAAACTCACCAGAAGGTTTCTTTAATAAACAGCTGGAACTTTTGATTGTACCACACAATCTCCCATCAACAGATTTCCAGCTGTGAAAGATGTTTCAATTTTCATTTTCTAATTTTCAAACTCCAGAGGGAGGACGAAAGGGACCCGGAGGTGGGGAAGTTTTGTCAACTAGATTTATGGTGGCAATAAAATCCTATTTGTACATGTGGACTGCAAAGTTTCAGCTTTGTTTGCAAATGTCACGTCGGATTATTTCTGGAAATTGGAGTTTGCCTCTTTCCAGCTTGCAAACATGGAAAGTTGCTAAGTATAACTTGAACTTTCTCAGCTCGCCTCACTCTCATCCTCTCCCTTTGACATTTTCGAAGATTCTGACTCCCGACGGCCGCTGTGGCTTGGAACTTTTTTTTTTTTTCTTCTACCTAGCGAGCCGTGACATCAGCCCACGCTGAGGAGTCTGGATCTCTGATGAACAGGGTGCACAGCAGCTCCCCTCATTGCTGTTATGGCACTGAGGGCTCGGAGCCAGACCATCCAAATGCTGACGTCACCCCCACTTATGTGCACTGCAACGAGTAGGACGGAGGGAGGGGAGAGGAAGAGGAGAGGAGAGGAGAGGAGAGGAGGGATGGGGGAGAGTAAAGTGATTGGTTTACCGGCCCCCTTCTCCATGACACATCATGAAAATAAAAGTGCCGGAGGCCTAAATTATCACATTCACCTTAACCGTGCACTCTCAGATGTTGTTTTAGAGAGGAGTCCAAACCAGCGGCACTGCCTGCGGCTAACAGCCCTCCTCACCACAGAGTCTGTCACTGTTCCCCGGATAAATAAATAAACAAAGGCCGGACAAAGGTCACTATCGGCTTTGGCAAGGAAACAACCATGATTCCTCTCCTTCTCCTTCTGCTTCTTTTTTTTAATTTAACATATTGTTAGAGGTTTTCCCCCCCACACATATTTTTTTCAATCAGTTCCAGTGACGAAATGGAAACTTGCACTTTGTGTGTGTGTGTGTGTCTTTGAGTGAGCGTGTGTTTTACTGCCTGAGGGTGGACATTTTTTTTTCAACAGTTTTCCTGGTGTTTAAAGTGTAAAACCACCGTCTAAGTGACATTCTGTAGTGTTAAGAGGGGATGTCTGCGAGGAGAACCAGACATAAAGGTTAACTCTTTTTTTTTCAAACTTGATTTTTTTCCTAACAATTTGACATTTTTCTTTCATTTCCTGTGTGTGTGTGTGTGTGTGTGTGTGTGTGTGTGTGTGTGTGTGTGTGTGTGTGTGTGTGTTTCCCTAACTTCACACTAGTTTGACTGATGGGATGTACTGACATGGGCACAGCGGAGCTCTCACATGGAAAAATAATTGCCCTGAAATAAATAAAAGATTAAGTGCCACACCTAGTGGCAGAAGCGGGTAGAGCATTCACAGCTTCTCTCTGTGCCCAGCTGCTGGGGGGGATGATAAGCTCAGACATGCCTCCTGTGACTGTCCACTGTCCCTCCAGCTCCTCACGTTTGTTCATCACCACACTTTTTTTTTCTCCCCAACTCTTCTCCTCGGAACCTCTGTCCCTGTAACATTTGTGTCACCGTTTCTCTCTTGACCTGTTATTCAGGAGCGGATGGCTGCCAGAGTCCTCGTCTCTCTCTCTCCTCACAAGGTAGGACCTCTATCTGCTGACGGGGTCTCCTCTGTCAATGTGAAAGGCCCTTTGCCTGGAAGAAGAAAAAAAAAAACCCTGAATTTATTCAATTATTTCTCCCACAGTTACAGCCTCCCTATGATTATCATTAATTCTAAAGGAGGAGAGAGTTAAAGTCGTCCTAAAAGAGGCGTGACGGGACGGTTGACCTGCCGGCCCACCTCATTACGCACGTTATGCGGATAATTGCTTTCTTTTTCGGCGAACCTCTAATTATTCAATAGGGCTATCGTCGGCGGAAAGCAAGCTCAACCAAACCCTGCGGCAATTATTGAGCCCGCTTTTGTTGATCTCCAATAAATGTCTGCATATAGGTGAGGGGTAGAGGAGGGTGGTGAGCGGTGCACTTTCTCGAGGAGTTTGAATATTGAAGGGACACTCTGGGTGTTAGAACGAGGGACGCGGTGAAATTCGCGACTCCCCCCTCGATAAACTAACTTTGCTCCTCTGGGATGGTTTTCCAGGCTCTTTCCCGCTCACTAGGACCCAGAGGCAACCCTCGTACCGGCCAGTGTGGGTGGGTGGGGGGTGTGGGGGGGCGCGCACCGAGGTGGGGGGAGACTCCACTAAATGTCATCTTCAACATCTTAAATACGGAGGAAGAGGACCGCGAGCTTGGAGATCTCCACACGTGACGGCGGAGCGGGCGCTATATGAGCGATAAAGGGGACAGCAAGCATCAGGACCAGCTGGGAGCCAGTCAACCTCAGCAGCGCGCAAAACGTACACTCACTCACTCAGTCAGTCAGTCAGTCAGTCAGTCACTCACAGTCAGTCAGCCAGTCAGTCACCGGCTCTCGTTCTCCGCTGTACAGAAAGCAACACATGTGAGTTTGTCTCTGCTGCAGGAACCGAACGGGGGACGAGCTCGGAGTGAGGAAACGCAGGTAAACGGAATCTAAGCTTTTTTTTTCTTTTTCTTCTTTTTTTTTTTTAAAAAAAAAAAGAGGAGGAAAGGAAACCCCCTCCTCCTCCTCCTCCTCCTCCTCCTCCTACATCATCCTCCTCCTCCTTCACCGCGACCACCTTTTTTCCTCCTCCTCGGACCTCTGTTCTCTTCTGGAGGCACAAGTTTTTTTTTCTCATACACAAAGAGGGATGCTGCACGTTCCCGAGCCGCACTTGCACTCAGAGGGAACCTGACGAGAAAAAAAAAGAGAGAGAGAGAGAGAAAGAAAGAAAAAAAGAAAGAAAGGGAAAAAAGAGAGAAAGTGGACCGGAGCGGGATTACTCTCCATCTGATGCAAGGTACACACCGACACGTTCTTACACGGAGCGTCCTGGCGACTATTACGCACGGTTGCGCTTGTTTTTTTTTTTTTGGGAAGGGGCGTTTTGAGCGGTACGCGTTGCCTGCGCGTTTGTGATTGTTTTCTCCGCACATTAACACACAGAAGAGCGAGTCGTTCCCCCCCACCACCCTCATCTTACCAGCCCCCCGCGCATCACTGTTTAGGAAGGTGTTGATTTCATTACACTGTTATCACAGTAACCTCCTTTTTTTTTCTTGTTGTCATTCTCCCCGCAGCGCACCGAAACGGACACTTTTAGTGACTGGAGGATCACCAGCGCTTCAGAAAATGATCCCGATCGGCGGCGCGATAACATGTCGCATCCCGTCTGATGTTTGACACATTCGAGGATCGACTCAAGAAAAAACTGGAGGGAGGACATTGCGAAAGTCAGAGAATTCATCCCGAGCCCCCCCGCCGGCACCTTTTTTACTGGAGTCCGAACACCAGATCGCCGTCCAGATGCAGTTTCGACTCTTCTCATTTGCCCTGATCGTATTGAACTGTATGGAGTACAGCAACTGTCAGGCGCCGTCGCACCGCTGGAGGAGAAGCAAAAGAGGTAAGACGGTGCAGGGGGGAGTTTGTAGCCCACAGGTCTCAGATCAGCATCCAAGGGAGCGACTTTTAACAAGGAGGCTGGAGAGTTTGGTGTGTGGGTCACGGGAGGCGACGGTCCTGAAAACAAGCCCGGCTCCTTCTCCGGAGGGTCACGGTGCGCGCAGAGCAGGCGGGCAAGTCAGGAAAGACATAATCAAATATCGATCACCACATCTGATGGTAAAGAAAAGCGCGCAGGTGAGAATCTCCGACTGTAACTCAGGAACATTCCGGAAAAAGAAAAAAACAAAAACAAATCAGGCTGAGAGAAAGTTGTTACCCGAGCCGCAAATCAGTCCTGCGGCATCTGATGTAACTTATTAACCTCTTGAAAGAAGATTTTTGACATTATGTAACGATTTCAGAGCCGGTGGCTAATGCGTAAAATGTGCGCAAAAATTGGCCACGCGTGTGGCTCTCCAGAAGAAGAGAAAAAGAATATCAGAACGTGTTGCGTCAGTGGATTGGCTTATCGTATCGAAACCACGCTGTCAGACGGGCTATTAGCGCCACTTCCCAAAAGTTGCGGCCCAAACAAAGGGCTCCTTTTATTATTTACATGTGAAGCTGCTAAAAAAGCTGCTGGTGCGGATCGCTGTGTAGAGAGCGGGCGGCTTATCGACACAGAGAGAGGGGGGGTTGTTTAATGAATAGATACGGAATCCCCTTCCTCTGACTTATGAATTGCACATCTCCACCCCTCCACCCCCCCTAAGCTGGTTTTAATTGATCTCATAACCACTTTGAACAGTTGGTAGGAAACCCGCATAACAATCGCTCGGCGGAGGCGCGGAGGGGCTGAGGAGGGGATCAGCCCCTTTGTAAATACTACTCTCCACTCTGAATGAATGAGGAGACAGTGGGATTAGGAGAGACCCCCCTCCCGCCGAGTCCTCCTCCCGAAACTGTGACATAACACATCACCAAGATCCCTCGGAGTGACCACGAGAGGTGAAGGGGCGCACGGGGGACCGCAGCGCACTTTTTGGGCAGCATTACGCAGTCCGCACTGAAGAAAAAGTCACTTTAAGTCAGAGAGAGAGAGAGAGAGAGAGAGAGAGAGAGAGAGAGAGAGAGAGAGAGGGGTGGGGGTGGTCGTGTTGTAAATTGTAAGGCAATCACAGATTTAATCATATGCGCTGCGTGCCAGGGGGAACCTCCGCACTCTGCGAGCCCTCCACTGCCCATCTGCAAATAATCAGGCATTGCGGGGTACTGGCACACACACGTTCTTCTGCTCCTCTGTGTGTTGCTCCCTCCGAGGACTGTGCGATCTGAGACAGTATAAAAGAGATAGAGTGCGGTTTTTTTCTTTTTTTAAAAGTGTGATCAGTTCCTTTTCTCAGAGTTGCTTCAACCGGGAGGGTGTTTTGGATGGTCCAAGCGACAAAAACACGTGCCTGTAGCTTAATCTGTGTGGTTCCTGTGAGAAAGAATGGCACAGAGGGGTGGTGGTGGTGGGGATGAGATCTAGAGGTTAACTTACACATTTGACCTCAAGAACAGCTTTAGGCTGAGCTGCTCCATAAGCTACACGTTGTTACCCCCAGCTCTCAGAGCGGATGTTACACTTGTCAAACTAATCCCATGCAAATATGTACAGGTTTTACTGTATCGCTGAATGTGTGTGTGTGTGTGTGTGTGTGTGTGTGTGTGTGTGTGTGTGTGTGTGTGTGTGTGTGTGTGTGTGTGTGTGTGTGTGTTCGAGGGGGGAAACTGTACTTTGGGCCAAAAGTGCCATTCTAGCAGGCGATGGCAGCCGGCCAAGTGTTCGGTATTTGCTTCCTTCCTTTATTTATCACGGTTATATTGAAAGAAGCATGTGTAAGAGATCATTGTCCAATAGGCCCAGAAATGCTTGAATATTTTTCTAGCCCTCAAGGTTCCTGTGACAGCTTTATACACAGCACCGTCTGGCATGCAAGGAGAGCCATCCAAACCGTTCAGGAGTGTTGAGACCCAGACATGTTTGAAAATTCAATTTTTTGGCCACGCTCGCCTCCCCGGGCGCGACTGTTTTATGCGTAACGAAACACGTAATTTAGTGAATGTCTTTCTCATTTTTTTACAGGAAAAAAAAAAGAAAAGAAAAGAAAAAGTTTTAGCCATAACACGTGTGGCCACATGACCCGGAGAGGTGTGAGGGATTGAGATGCCATTATAATTAGGGGATGTCAAGGAGAAAAAACAGCCATTGCGTATGACTCGGGCTGCTTAAATGTATGTAGAGGCAGAGATTGGGATCTTTGTGTGGTTTCGGGGCTGATCTTGTCTCGCTCACTCGCTGCATGACATGACCCAAACCTCCCGTTTGGCTGCGGTGACCGTGCGTATACATGTTTTCATGCAAAACAGATGACAAAACATATTAAATTTACACCTCCTAACCCCCTATCCTGACAATTAGGAGCGGGGAAGTGGTGCCAATGAGCCCTTCTATGATATCATAGCTAGACACAAGGGTATTACTTTTCATTTTTATTCTCTGGCTAATGATGCCACCTGCTGACTACATAAAATCAGGCTGGAGTACCAGCGCTGCCTGAAGGAACAGAGACACGCAGTGGGGCCCTGGGACGTTTAAACAGGTAATGAATAGGTAATAGCAGTCGGGAGTGGTGAGAAGCTGCCATGCGATACTGTTAACCCTTCCGCATCTACCCAGAAAATCCCCAAATTTGAACTCTCAGCGGGGCCGCGCCGCGTTTTCAGATCACATCCGACTGTGTGATCTGTTACTTCAGCAGCGTTGCCAGATGTTTTGAAGGGCAAACGTGATTAGACGCAGCCCAGCAGGGCGGAGGGAGTGAGGTCAGAGATACATGACATGTCGTACCGCCGATGACAGTCGGCAGCGGCAGGGTGTGTGCGGTGAGATTCTGATGCCAGAATACACATAAAAGTGTCATGATCTGTGGCCTAGGGTTGTTTTTTTTGTTTTTTTTCCTTTAAAGAGTGTGTGGAAACTTGATACTCTCTGGGGTTTGACTCCTGTAAATGGACTTTGTGGTTTAAGTTTGTTGATAATAAAGCAAGAAGAGAAGACGATGTGGAGTTTCGGTGGTATAAATGTTAAAATGAAAGCAGTCTTTTTGATGCAGATAAGCCGTTCAAACACTGCGGCCTCTCTTTCTAAGCCGGAGGAAATCGGGCCTCGGTGTGCTGACAGCTCACACACAAGTCCCAGGTTTGTGTGTGTAAGTGTTAACGTTGGAACCGGGTGCACGGGCGCAATATAATACGTTGATTAAGTGAGGGGAGGGAGCGCTCCAAGAAGGCTGCTTTTAAAAACCAGCCTTGCCACTCTCGCCTTTGGAAAAAGTGAAAAAAAGCCCCGCAGATGGCACGTCTGCTAACAAGGCCCTCTCACATGATGCCACTCTAATCCAGGTGATGTGAGCCCTGCATCCTGACCTTTTTCATTCCGTAACACAGAAGGAGTTGGTGTATCTGATTCGTGTATGTAGCGGCAGATTGATCACATAAAGGAAATGCTGAAAAGTGATCTGCGATCTGACAGCGCGGAGCAGCGGCAGCATTAGCAGCCCTCTCCTCCCCCCTCGTCGTCCTCGCTTGAGGAGAGGCGGGGGCTTTCTTTTCTTTTTTTTTTCTTTTTTTTTTCGGGGATGAGTGAGGCGCATTTAAGCAGATCAGCTGGAAACGGCTGAATGTGAACAGCATCACCTGAGAGGGATTACAGCGAGCCGAGTCCTGACCTGAGCTCCGGCGTCAAGGAACAGAGCTCTGTCTTTTCTCTCCCAGGCCCCATCAGCCAAGCCGCCATGAGTGTAAATCTGTGTGTGTGTGTGTGTGCTCAAAGGTGTGTGTGTGTGTGTGTGTGTGAGAGAGAGAAAAAAGGAGTCCAGGGAGATACATGAATAACCCGCAGGTGCATGTTCCTGATGCTCAAACCAAGACATCCACTCGAGAACAGCTCACACCCTGGACTCCAGGACCAATCACATCCAACCTCTGTCTCGGGGATTATCATGGCTATTAAGGACAATGATTCACTTATGCGCTGTATTGATAAATCACATTAGTCTGACCTAGCTTCCGAACTCTGTCGAAAGACTAGCTCCTTGTTTGACCTACTAACCCATGCATGTCGATCCTGGCCTGTAGCGCAGCTCCAGCTCCGAGTCACAGCGGTATCAGATGTAGCCGGTGAAAGGCTCCTCAGTGCGCTCATGCCATGCTACACTGCCGAAAAAACCCGGCAGAGGAAAAAACATGCAGTGGCATGAACTTTCTGCTGGAGAGAGAGGGATTCTTTCAGGCACCACGTGACAAAGTGGGGATGATCCGTTTCACTTTGTCTCTGTTTTCCCATAGAACATAGATACATTATTTGATGAATTTGCTTAAAGACGAAATACATAAAGTTTCTGCATTTAAATGTCTCAAAACTGCTTGATATATATATTTTGTTGACTTTTAAACTTACATTATGCTTAATGTTTTCAAGAATGTTCATACCTAGGGAAATCGGTAATTCAGTCAGTTAGTTAAAGGGGCACTATGTAGTTTTGGCGAAGAAACTCAAACTCAGAATTATGAGGTAATAATGCAAACTCTGTTCATTTTTTCCATCACTGAATAAACAAGCCGTTCTCAGCGGAAAATAAGGTCCCGGGAACACCGCTTAAAGCTAGAAAGGTGGCAGGGTCCGCCACATGTAAACAAAGTCAAAGAATATGAAGCTGTGTTGTCCTTTAAGGTCAGTTTGTTTATGCAGTCATGGGAGCAAAGAAAGCTTGTTCATTTAGTTTGTTTAGACAGAAAAATATCAGTCACCTAAGATCTTTCTCTTCCGATCAAACTACATAGTGCACCTTTAATGGCGTGTTTCATTTGGTGCACTGTTGCTACATCAAAAAACTCAGATGATGATGAGTGTCGAGGAAGCAAGTCGGAGAATGTCACTAACATGTAATGTGAGCGAAACTCTGACACGTGACCTCGTCTGTGTACATTCATCTGTAGATTTTTATAGGAAGATTTTTTATCAGCAATGGCGGTCATTGCTTTGATCGAGAGACCCCTAGCGTCGGAATTGAAGCGCCATGCATTTAAAGGTACACTATGTAGTTTTGGGGAAGTTCTTCATTGACCGATGTTTTATGCCTTAATACATTAAACAAACAATTCCCTTCATTTTCATGGCCGAATAAACCAACTGACCTTAAAGGAGAACACTATTTCATACTGTTTTACTTTGTTTATATGTGGTGGACCAACTTATTGATTCACTTATAGAAAAAAAAAATTCTGAGTTTGTATTATTACCTAATTTAAACTGTAAATATAACAATTCAGAATTTCAATATCTTCTCCAAAACAACACAGTGCCCCTTTATGCCGAATATATCTAAATCAGCGTAATGCTCCTTTACTTGACATCTATCTATTGGAACTAAGTGAAGCAGTTAGGTGGGATGCAGGATTCCTATTCGTCTGTCAATTCTTTGGGTGTTGTTCCTTGTACGAGTAATATCTATTTCCCACGGATGATAAAGCTTGTTTTGTAACACTTCTGCACCCGTCCATCTACCACATCACAGCCAGGGAAAAATTCATTGTGAGCAGATTTGGCCCCTCCTTTTCCTTTTTCAAAAAATGTTTTCAGGGAGGCAATACACAGGGGGGACCTTTTCTTTCACCCTCAATCATTGTCATCAGAGGATCCCATATGCTGGCAGAGCCAAACACCAAACAGATGGTTTTATTCCAGGCTACATTTTACCACGCTGTAAAAGTTCATTTTTTCGGAAATGTGAAATAAAATGAAGTTATTATATAAAAATCTTATAATACACTCCATATTTCCGGACGGTGATTGGAAACTCCTGAGCGGCAGACAGAAAGTGCCGTGTCCCTCTGGAGGGCGGTTTTGTAACCCTCACCTAGGCCTGTTCCCTCAACTGCGCACGCCCCCGAAAAGCAATTACACCTTAATACGTTTCCTTATAAAGCTACTAAATGTGACCAGCCAATTTGGTCCGATTCTCTCAAGTTTATTGGGCCGTAAAAAAATCTAATGTGGGAATCATTTCTAAGTGCCACACATAAAACAACAACACAAAAGGAGCATTTTTTGAAAAAATGACTCATGCAAGGGCTTCACAGGTAGGAGAGCTGCCCAGAGCTGGAGATGGAGCCCCTCAGGCTTACACCGAAACACACTTCCAGACTACTTACCTCTCACATTACTAATACACACCTCTAAAAAGAGTCCAGCGAAGAGCTGTTTAGAGGTAATGACGTGGATACAATAGGCATCCATTGTGTTTGCTCCCCAATGAATTTGATCACGAGAATTGTTAAAATGACCAATTTCCCCTTCGCTGTTTACATATTAATAAAATCACACTTGAGACTCAACGTGGGCATGTTGGGCAACACGCTCTCGATCCCAACTCGTCAAATACGGCAGCCATTAAGCTCCAAACTATGAGTTTTGCACGTAAAAACGGCTCCGCAGTTGAGGTGGCAATAACACGTCTGGTTCGGCTTTTCAAAACAAGGCTTGCCTACAAACAGTTCACTTATGAGATATAGCGACTTTCAGACGTTTGATTAGCGTTGTGAAAATGTTGTTGTTTTGGTTAGGTTTAGGCTCCAAAACTACTTGGTTAGGTTAAGGAAAAGATCATACTTTGAGTTGAGGGCTGTTTTAGGAAATACACATGCTCGCTTATTATCAAGAGTTAGATGAGAAGTCAAAACCATTCTCACGTGTGTGTGGTAAATATGTATTTGGAGAATATGTAGCTGGAGGCTGGATTAGCTTAGCATATCAAATAGAATGGAAACAGGCGGAAACAGCTAGCCTGGCTCTGTCTGTTGTCAATGAAATCCACCTAAAAGTACCGTTAACACGTTGCCCCACGTAAAACTGCCAAATGATATTCGTTCATTCGTGAGCTTTAGAAGCACGGGGTAGCTGGATTTTGTTCTCGAGATCTCTTTAGACAAAGCCACACTCGTTGTTTCCCTCTGTTTCCAGTTTTCATGTTAAGCTAACTCCATATTTACAGCTGCATGTCAGAGTGGCATCAATCTTCTTCACGTCTCCAGGCAAAAGTAGTAAATAGGCGTATTTCATTTAAACTACTTTTGGGCATGCTGCTTGGTAGCTGAGCCGATTCGACAGACCATAAATTTGATTTGCCACCTGCCTGACATGTGTAGAAGAGCTGTGCAGATTTAAGGATCCAGGAGCCCTTGGAAGTGATGCTCTAATGTTTCTAGAAAAGGCCACACTCTGTATCGGCTCTTGTTTGCCTTGTCAGTGTGTTCCTCCGTGTGCGTGCCGGCTTGTACCCACTTTGCATCGATCCACAAGGCCTGGAAATCTGAAACTAAAGGAGGCCCCTTGAGGAAACACACCGTGTGCAGAAACAAACACACACACACACACACCGACTGTAGGTTGGCGCTCGCATGGATGCCTGTTAGAATGGCTGCTGCTTTAACAACAGCGAGGCATGGGGCTCTGATTGCTACCCTCGTGCCCACCCCTTAACACTCGACAGATGGACAAGACTCCTTTTTTACCCCCTCTCCCTGCTTTTATGGGACCTCTAATTATGCTTACACGCCACATCAAAATAAAGCTCAGCTTGCAATGCCTTTGGTATGGAGAGGAAGTGAGCTGGTCAGATGCAATAAAGGGTCTCTCTGCGGAGCTCGCCTGTAATTTGGCGGCCCGAGTGTGGACACAGAGAGGTAAAGGTAAAGGTGCAGCTGCCCCCACCGCTGCCTACTGCCTGTCTGACTCACTGTGTACATCTGTCGAGCTTTTCTCACAATTTTCTGCCAATACGATGATGAAGTAGTGTGAAAGATAATCCCAACCCACATGCAAATACGTGACAGGATATCTGAGCCCCACCACTGATGTATCCAAGGTTGGGGTTGGCTGAGGTTAGGGTTCATGTAGGTAATTGGGCACCCTTAGACTAAATGAAGACTTTCCCGTGGAATCAGGCTTGAACTAGTCGGGACAAGAGCTTCGAATGCTACAGAGTGTAAGGCTTACACTGGATTTTTTTGTTTTGTTTTCTTGGGCATGGAGCTGTGTTGAAGCTGGCTTGTGCTTCTGTCTCCCCGCTCTCAGGCCCTGTGGTGTGGGGAGGGGAAGGCCTCATGGCTGCCTGCGGAGTGCAGAAGCACCCGGTGTGTTTTTAATCAGGAGCAAGGCTGGGAGTCATTACTGGGCCTCGATGTTGAGCTCATTGTCTCTATGACTCCCTCCGTGGAGGGAGAGGAAGACAGAGAGTGAGAGGAGGGGGGACACGGAGGGCAACGTAGCGTGCATGTCAGATGTAAAGAGGTCTTCAAGGGTCATCCCCTTAAGATTTATGTGGTCAGAATGGAAGGAGCAAAGGAGGAAAGTGATGGGAAGAGAGGATGCAGGGGGGGTGGCGGAGGGGTGATTGAATGAGACATGCATCTGTCTGTCATCATAGCAAAGCAATAAGGTTGTAGATCAATCATGTAATGGAAGCTACAGTACATAATGTTTTGCCTCAAGGCAGTCTCGCTTGTTCCACTACAGTTGTTCAAGCTCACACCCAAATAATTGTCACTCATCTTAATGAGCTGTGTGATTAGCTCTGTGATAAGTGAGCAACTTGTAGCTAGCTGGCTAGCATCCTAGTCGTCAAGTAGTGAGCACATTAGCCCTGTCTCATGTCTTTTCCCTCACAGAATTGGAACAATGCAAGTTCTATACAATTGCCCTTTTTGTCTTTCCGTAGTGTAACAGCTGTGACACCGTGTGCTAGCAACAACGAGCTAACACTTGATGAAGTTATGTTTTTTAATTGCGAGAAGAAATAAAAGAAAAGTTGCTTATTTAGGCTACAGTATGTATACAAGTATGTATACAGAGCGACATTGTTTTGTTCTCCACAAATTTCTGAGGGAAATACGTAGCATTTTAGCTAACTGTTTTTGGTGCAGGTAGAAGTGAGTGGGTTTAGCTGAGCTTCTTATAAAAACAAGCTGGTCTCTAAAAAAACAGCTAAAGTCGTAAAAGTTATGCGCCCTTTACGTATGAAAATATGTAACCCTAAATACCTACATACATACAGCCATAGGGAAACTCAGGGTCAAGGCCCCAGGAAGAGCTTTAGTAGTGGCCAAGCCATGTAATTACGTTACGTGATGCACTGGGGCCTGACAATACTTTTCTCCATGAGCTTACACTGTGAAAGAAGTGTCTGTAAGACAGTGAGCATCACAACCTACAGGAAATGACTAATTCCATTCACAATTTGAGCCGTGCGCTCCAATAAAATTTGGGAAGTGTAGAACAGCCGCAAGATTTAATCTCTGCTCAGGTTAGCTGGGTGCTAAACTGGAAGTTTGCTGGCTCGGTTGGCAGAAGTCTCTATTGCGCACGCTCTATGGTCCCCTCGATGCGGAAGATCCAGGTATATTTATACTCGGGAAGTTGAGCTTTTTTTGGCTTCACACACCACTGAGTACATCTCCAATGCTTCATCCAGATTTGAATTGTTAGATCTATGCTTAGGGTTGAGTTATGTGGACAGCATGTGGACGGACAGCTCGTTTCCATTTACCAATGAGAGAAATTGATGACCGGTGTCATAGAGGCGCAGAAGGCTATGTCCGTATCAATTTTACCAAGCGTAGTTAGTATTGTTGTTGTAAGGGTCTGTTAATTCTACCAGAAAAGTGTTGGACTTTCACACAGTCTGAGTACAGACAGACTTAAAGGCGTCACTGCTGACGCCTCTCACAGTCAGGCCTTTGTGGGCGGATGCAACATCTTGTCAGTCCAATTATAATTTAAGGTTGGCTCCATGGTTGTGTCAGTTGGGTTGCATAAGTACATAAGAAAACTACAGATGGCTGATTAATTAAAGGAAAAAGTCTGAATAAATGAGCAAAGTATCACCAAAGTCTATCAAAGGCATTGAACTTTATTATCTATGGGACTTTACGTGTTCCTGTAATTTGTCGCCCATGTGTAGATGAATGAAGGTGTTTTGTCAAAGTCAGTCCTGCTTTCTTCTCACCTGCCCCTGAATGCATCCTAATTGTAACTTGCCCTCCTAAGCCAAGATGTATCCACCAGAATGGGTCCAGTTCTGTTCATTGTAATACAGTCAATGCCTGACTGAGTAGTTGTGTGGTTGTGGTCTTAGTTGCCGTTTGTCTTGTTATTGCCTGTGTTGACTTAAGCCCTTGTATATTTTTGTGAATCGCTCTGGCTTCACGCCACGCAGGCTCTGGACAAAGATCCCCACATACAGAGAACACTGTCAGAAGTGAGTGGAAGTCTAATTGTGTGGGAAATTTGTAAGCTGCGTTATGATTTTCACGCAGCACATCTTTATGTTGCACTCTGTCAAGGAAGACATCAATTGTGGTGACTGTTTTTAACTTTTCTCTCTTCATCAGGGCTTCTCACTAATCTTGCTTTAGGGTCCAGACAATGAAACAAGGCTGTGGTAGAGACACCGCTATAAAGATTTAAAAGAAAAAGAAGTCCATTAACATAGCTCGGATTCCTTCGCTCTTTTCTCCCCCTCTAGTTATGCACTTGTATTACATCTTGGCTGACTTCTCCTTAACTGGATATTATTTTATTTGGACTGGGGCCAGGGCTCAGGAGCAGGGCCTTAGCTGTGTAAACAGCTGTCACCAGCAGGAGTCATAACTAATAGGTATCTGTAGGCAGGGGTCACATGTAGTTTACATGTTTACCAGCTAATGGCTTCAGAGATGGTACTGCCTTGGCGCAGTAATGGGCAGTTGTGAAGTGTAATGGACAACGCGGGGCTGGTTATCATCATGGAGCATGAGGGCACACGTGCATATGCATATGAGTGTTTAGAAGAGGATATTTCTATGAATACCTTTGAAGGTCGAGAGTTATTTTCGGTGAATCGGAGATTGCATCTGAGACATTTTTTCCTGCCTGTTTAGAGGAGAGGAAGACAACTCCTGTGGCTGAGTTATTGCATAGCTCTCTGGCACATTCAGCGCATCGCAACACTGCTGTGACAGCAGCCAATGTACGAGAACCCGATTTGCCGCTCATTTGTAGCAGTAAACACTGTGGCATGTAGGCACAAGACAGGTAGCTCCATGCATCTGCTGCGTCCATGCAATGATACGCGGCCTCGTGCCACCCAGACGTTTTGGATGCGAGTCTCCATTCCTTCATCCAAAAGTGTCTTTCATCGCAACATCTAACACCTTTAGATTCGAGCACACCTGCATACCAGAGCTCTCTTTTCTCGTGGCAACAGATTACATTTCCACACCCGGGAGCACATATAGTCCTTTTACTGAGAGGAAATTATCCCTGCACCACAGTCATTTTCATTTTGCTTTATGTGCTCCATTTTGGCCGGTGGAGTCCACTCATCCTTCATACTTTATGAAAGCATTTATTCCAAGTCGCTCTCTCCCTCTCTCAAAGGGCAATGTTGAGAATAAATGTGAACTCCTGAGGGC
Organism: Diplodus puntazzo; assembly: GCA_963678695.2. Lineage (NCBI taxonomy): Eukaryota > Metazoa > Chordata > Actinopteri > Spariformes > Sparidae > Diplodus > Diplodus puntazzo. Next base: position 25,908,623 of record OZ023160.1, on the reverse strand, counting down.
TGAGTGTGGCCTTTTTGGAGCCAACACAAGCCGGTTCCCGTTAAGAATCCCGGGCGGCGCCAGCCATTCAGGTGCAGTTCTGTGGTGGTGTGAGCACGGGGAGCCAGATGTGACCCGGACACCTGCTGGAGCAGGCGGGCGGCATCTCATCTTGATACAGTGTAGCTGAACAAGCCGTCTATCTCAAGCCTTGGACGCACCTTAGATGAACTTCTTTCGAAAGTCTTGATATGCGTGCCTGTACTTTTGGCTTTTGGGATAACCTTCAAGTTATTTTAGGGTAAAGACAGGAACACTGTATTAATCGTTGGCAGCTTCACATGAAAAATGTCAGTTTTATTGTAATATTCAACCCTCGATGAACGAGTAATGATGTGGCCGTTTCTCTACTAGGAAACAGACTTCAGTTAGGTGAGAAAACAAGCAAAGTTGTCTTTTTTTCCTGGATCCAGACCACTTCTTTTAGAGGAGAAGCATAAGGCTTTGATGTTTAGGGTCTTTTTTGTTTTTGTCTGGCAGACACCATGTGTGAAAAGTGAGACCAGGTCTTTGCCATCTGTCCCCCGTGGTGCGCTCCACTTTTGACCCTGGCGGTCACCTCACATCTCCCCGTTGGCCTCAGCGGGCGAGGAGGGGTGCGAAGTTGTATCTTGTTAAAGGGTTAATGAGGTAGAACTTTGTGGCAGGCGCTCACGTCGTGCCTACTCAAGATCGGTATGCACCAGAGGCAGTTGGACAGCGTAGGCTCTTTTTTTTTGGTAGCAAGTTTTTGTTTTCCTTCTCCTTTTGATTGTTTTGTCTCCGTCTTTAATGCGAAGGGCTCTGGACAGATTGTCACATGTCAGTCAAACAGTGTGACGTCTGCCGATGTGTTGATGAAAGCTGAGTTCGTTTAGGTAGCGCTCTTTTGCTCATGCCAGCTACTGCTTCTTTTTATTTCTTTCAATCATACCAGACATGTGAAACTCAGCTCTATTGTACAAAATGTATGTATTTTTTCTGCTGCTTTACACTCAACTGCATTCCTTTACACTTATTGAACAGGTATAGATAGAAAACACGTGATTAATTAAGATCATTAATATAGCCAGCAGTATATTAATAACTAGCTCCTTCTCGACCAACTACAACATTATGCAGCAGTAACAATATTTCAGTAATACTCAACGACAGGACCTAAATACTTTCTCCACCATTGTCGACAGTTTGTGACGTAATCGCAGACTTTCACAGAAGTAATTTAGAATTTTGAGGTAACATTTGTCTTGCTATACTTACTTTCCGCGCGGGAGTAAGCTGGGAAGATCAATACCACTTTTCTTATCCATCTGTTAAATATGAATCTAAGGCCATATGCGAAGAAATGGAGGATGGGAATGGGGCTTTAGAGGAACAGGTTGGCAGATTTTATTACCCGTGGATGGAGCCAGGCTGGCTGTGTTTCCAGTCCTTTTGCCAAGCAAAGCTAACTTGATTTAGATTCATATTCAGCGTGCAGACAAGAGGGTATTCCCCAAAATGTTGAACTTCTTTTTAAGCATTTAAAAGTGTATAATTTAAGGTAGTTTTCTGAGTCCCGACCTAAGAATTCACCTCTCAACACACCTTTTGCATGTTTAACCCCAATTATTAAAAAAAAAAAAACAAGCATAAGAAAATATTGTCTTTAACTTCTCAGATACATAACATTACAATTTAATAAACATTTATAAATTTTTTATTGCCAGGTTTTCATGTTAATTTAATGATCCATCCTGCTTTTGTTCTACTTTTACTTAAAGCTGCAACATTGAACTTTCGTTTTTGTTGATTCTGGCGCCCCCTGTGGACAAAAGCAGAGCAAAGTCAATGTTGTTTTAGTGCCTTGCCACCAGACCACAGAGCAGCTTCTTTCTCCTCAGTTCAACCTCAGCAAACTATTTTAATTTATGACCTATCCCACCAAGAAAAGTCGGATTCTGACATGATGAGAGGCATTAAAAATAACTATAAAAACTATTCAGAAGAATATTTTTTTCTTGCGGACTGTCTCGTTTGCTTACGTATGCTATATTCAAAACATCACTATCAAAATCAGACCAGTAAGTGAAGAATTTGGTGTCTTTTTCCAGCACCATCAGTCAGTGATAGGAAGCAATAAAACACTGTTTTTCATATCAACTTCTAATATTTTCTAGTTTTCAATCTGTTTCTGCGTAACACTTCCACAAAAGATGAGTATCTCCCATCTGGATTTGCAGATATAGTATGTTGCGCTCTCTGGAACGTAACAAAAAAAAAAAAAAAAGAAAACACGTCCAGCTTTTGTGTGTCTCACATGTGTGAGCTGGACGTCGGGATGAGTTTAGTCAAGGTGATGACAAATAGGGAGGGGAGAGCGAACATAGGGTTGGGGTGGGAGAGACAGAGCAATGCAGCATGGGGTGCAAATATGCCGAGCATGCCCGCTGACTTTACTGATCCTCGCTTGTAATGTCCTGGTTCTCCTCTCACACTGAGGGAAACCCACGGCCAGGTCCCACTCAGCAGCGTGTGTGTGTGTGTGTGTGGTGTGTGTGTGTGTGTGTGGGAGGTGTGGGTGTGTGTGACTGAGTGAATTACTAGACTTCCAGCACGTTGAGCTACAGGTGTGAAAATTAGGTGTGAGGTTTATGTGTGATAAATTACCAACATATGGGCTAATCAGAGCCACTCCACCCTTTTCTCCTTTCCCTTTTCTTCATTCCAACGGGGGGAAAATGTGCCTTTCCCACAGCTTGAGTGGATTTCAGGGAGTGTAAATATTGAAAAATTTGAAGTTTCAAACTTTACACTTTCTTCTGGCGCTCATTTCTTTCTTTGCACTGCATGAACTTCATCTGTAGTTTTATTTTATTGGTTACTGTAAAAAAAAAAACGAGAACTTTGGAAAAGATAGGGCATTTCAAGCACCTGGGTAGGTTCATTTGAGGAATAACAAAGATTTATCATAATCTTTGCATCCATTCTAGTCATCTGTCCTCTAGAGACACTTTTTTTTTTTACCATATATTAAATGATTGTTTGGGAGGAAAAACCTTGAAATATGCAGAGATTTCTCCAAAAAGTAAGAAGAGCACCATTAACATCACCTCCATAGATTGTTTGTCCGTTTTCTCAATACCACTGTGGACTAACTTCTTTGATTTTGCTGTCTTGTCAGTTAAAAACAAAAAATAAACGGAGACATATTCAGGTTATTATTTTGGGTTGCTACTAGAATAGGTTTACATCTTTAGTGCTCAAGTAACTCATCAGTTTTCTAATACTCAACAACAACAGAGCAGCTGTGCTTAATCAATTCCTTAGTGCCAAACCAGCTCAAGCTCTATCAGATGCACATAGTTCCATTCATTTTGACCATGTTGGATTTGATGAATTTCTTTGATAATTACCTAAATAATGTAAAGTATTTTGCAAACACCTTCTGGACAGTTAAACAAATCATTTCCAAATGTGGCGTACCTCATCTCCGGACTCACATGACTAAAAGCTATAAAACTGTTTATCATATTCCTTATAGTTTGGCAATCCTTTACAAAGAGGCCATAAGTTATCAGGTCTTATCTTCAGAAGTTCTGGGAATATCAAAATGTCAGGTTTTATATCACCTAAGCCTACAAAGTGCTTTGTTGATGTATAGTTGTCATGGTGCTTGGAACCTCCCAATCTGAGCTCTATTTAAGTGCTTTAATACTGATCTTAGATCAGGTTGCATTCATGGAACAACACCATAGGTATAGCGCGGGCTCCTCAGAAATAGTGGAGATGAGTAGAACATTACCGGGGTATTTCAAGGGAATATTAACCTTTTTCTTTGAAGGAACGCATAAAGGTGGACGGGTGGGGAAGAGCTGGCAAGAAACATAAACCACATGCTCGTCTCCCAGTGCCTGCCCAGAGAGCGATAAAGTCCATCCTCATGACTCATCGATGAACTCCCGTGGCGATCCCATTCCTGAGTGTCATAAAGTCCTTTTGCACCTGCCCTGATCAACCATGGCGCATGAAGTGTCACTGTCAGGAGAATCAAAGGCAGATGCTGAAGCAATGACCTGTGCCACTCAGCAGGAAGTGCGAGGTTGATTCAAAAAGAAAAAGGAAAAAAGAAGAAGAAGAAAAAAACCATGATGAGGGAGAAATTATTTTTGGTTGGAAAGTTTGAGCATGTGTATATGTTTGGGGAAAGTCCCACTCGGCGTGTGATGTTTCGTGCGTTATGTTGTGATGAAGGGCTGCCATTTACGCTATTTTTTTTGTTGTTGTTGCAGTAACCACTTTATAGCTGTTAATATGTCAACTACACTCCCAAAAATAAAGCTGACCTATAAATGCACCATCACCAGCAGCTATTTTAAAAGTGTTAAAACTGTGTTTCAGAGTGGATTTTTCCTCCCCTGGAACAAAGATTTAATCTGATCAGAGGTTTGCATTGTTATAGTGCATTGTTTAAGCTATGTTGACAACGACTGTGAACAGATATTCCGTTGTTTTCAAGGCCCGACTGAGCTGTAAAACATTTTATGGGACCGCAAGCCACAGTGAATAGGCGATGCTGTGTCTTGACCGCCACATCAAGGTCATCCTCTCAGTTTTTTCCCTCCTATGTGACCATAGAGCTTTCCATGGCGGTCACATGTCTGCTCTGGTCAAAGGTTGAAGCGTCCATCATCGTGGCAGCAAGTGTTAAAAGACTGCAGCGCATACCGTGAGATGAGGTCAGCGAGGTCACCTTTTATTTCTAATATTCTCCAAACAGGAATTATGAGGTCTCTTTCACATCAGGGGATCCAGATGTGGGATAGGACCCAGGACATGGGATTTAAGTCATAATCCATCATAAAGATGTTAATAAGGAAGTGAACTGACCGAGGGTCTTCATATGGAGTTGGAAAGGGTTGCAGGGGTGAGAGCCATGATGACTTCAGCCGGACAGATGGGTGAAAGGTGTAGAGTGTTTCCAGATTGACTCAGAAACACTGTAAATGTCTCTATTGACTGGCTGCAGGTTCACAGAGCAGGACAGAGAGATTGTCAATACACACTGTACAAGGACATTTCCTTGACTGCTGATTGTGTGTGTGGGCAATCTGGCTAAGAGATAATATCTATTTAATTGTATTTTAGTGTATTGTTTAATCCACAATCTAAGTCATAACCTTATTTTCTCAACTTTGGGAATGCCGTGTAAACTATAGCCAGACATGAAATAATCTATGAGTTTTTACATTTGCCACTATTAAAACACAATATTGCATTAAACAATTTGGTAACAATTTGTAGCAAATTACAGGAATTAATCACTTTCTGATTGGCCATATGTGAGCGGATTGGAACGTGACATGAAAAAGTGAGACCTTTCCTATCTTTGTCTGTTGCCTATACAAGTCTGTGGACAATTTGTGTTAGTTGTTTAATGCTGCTGGACTCCGCTAACATAGAGCAACTGTACATAACGTTAGTTTAGAAGTTGAGTCTGCTGACATGACTGAACGGCTTCCAGCACAACACCAAACTTCTAAAGAGCCCCTTGAATGGAAAGTTATTTTTTGGCACGCACGCCTCCACCAGGTTGCTAAGGGTTTCATTATATGCATGATATTTCTGTTTAGCAAAAGGTACAAAGTCATTTTTCAAGAAATAGTTTTATATTTTAGGAAATATACCAATTTTATTGCAGACAATACGAGTCGCACAGTTGTACGGTGAACATATTGGAGCCAAAAGCAGGTTAGCTTAGCATAAAGACTGGGACCAGAGGAAAACAGTGAGCCTGACTCTATTCAAATTGATTACAGGACCCGCCTAATAGCCTCTGATACTCGCTGATTATCCCGTTAAATCTGATTTGTTTAATCTGCACAAAAGTTTAAGAACTGCAAATTTGCTATTCAAAGGGGGGTAATGTGCAGTTTTCCAATGGAGACTTCAAAATCTGCTCTTTTATATATATATATATATATATATATATATATATATATATATATATATATATACACATACACAAAATAGAATGAAAATGGCTCGATCCTCTCAGTCTGAGTTGGAAAGCAAACGCACACCTTTCCCATAATGTCAAATTCTATTCTATTCCATCCTATTTCTTTAACACAAGCACTTTGTAAGATGACAATGTGGTCACTGAATGAGTCAAATGTAGTTTTCTCACCTGCATGTGCCTGTGGCTCAACCTGTTGAATCACACACAAGTAAATTACCCCCAGCTTCTGTTTTATTGTGCACTAAAAAAAGTGAAGCTTTAAATTGGCCCCCATTTTCCAGTTTCCCGTTTGAACCGCGGCTGCCTGTTTTACCCATTCACAATATAAACCCGCCACCCTTTCAAGTGATGGTTCCAATCTCCACGCTGCCCGCCTCGCCCGGTGGATCTGTGTCACAGGAACACTTTGGCCGAGCTAATACGTCTGACAGCAAGTGTTTGCTCAGACTCATTTGGCAAAATCATTATAAGCAGCGGGACCGTCCTAAATTATAAACATGTGCCTACAGTGTGATCTGTTAAAGTAAACTGGGGGGGAAAAAAAAAAACGTAGATCCTAAAACATGACTATTTCCAGCTGGAAAGGAGTCAGAGGCAACTCCAACATATTTTCTGCTAAATTGGAACAGAAGTGTGCCTTCAGTGCACAGGCCCGATGTACCCCCCCTCTTGCCCCGTCTGTTTTTTCTCTGCAATTTTTGAGCTAAGTGCAACTTCCAGTTCCATGACAAATAAAGTCACGGGCCCGAAAAGCGGGGCGGTTTGATGTCATTTTTCCGTGTACCAGCTTTTAACGAGCTTGAACAATGTTGAGACGGTGCAGCGGCTGGTGAACTCTGAGTGCGAGGCTTGACACTGTTGGCTCCTCTGCCTTTTCGCCACTGCAGCGTGTAAGCCCGGATAGTGAGGTGGTTTCAATAGGGATCCAGAGAGCGGCTGTTGCTTCTTACGGTTTGGTCCGCCGCCCGTCGGCTGGTGGCTGCAGTGCTGCTCTGTCCCGTATCTGCCCTTTCTCTCTCTCTCTCCCCAGCTTTCTCTTTTTCCTCTAAACTGGAGCAGCAGTAACCTTATACCATCATTTAGGGGGAACAAGGGAGGTGGACAATAAACAATAATTGTCTCAGTGCCACGATGAAAGCGTATAATTCTGTTGGTGAATGTGATGCTTTCCACATGAGAGCACACGTCTTCTTGACCTGCTGCTGCTATGCGACTCCAAAACTTGAGGTTTGCCAATGCTGCCTCTTAGCCATATGACATTTATAGTCGGTATGGATGCAGTGAATGAATTGAATAACTTTATTGTCCCGGTACGTGATGATACCACACTTTCTAACATAGGCTGTACTGTAAAGTGTCTTTTTTAAAAAACAATGGACAGTGTGGCCGCTGGTTAGGTGCACTCGCAGTTTGTGTTATTAGATTTACATACCAGGGCCCCATGGAGAAATGGAGGAGAACTGCAAGAATAGAAACACTTGTGTTTTAATATAAGCTCTTGTCTTTCGAATGCTTAGCTCGGAATTCACTGCTGCGTTATGATTTCGCCTCAGCTCTCAATCAAGACAGACTGTCCAACTGGAACTTTCGAAACTTTCATTTTTTCATTTAGTTCGGTATTAAAATGATACTTGACAAAATAAACCAGGGTCTAATCAAAATAACCGTCTCACAAACCGCTGTTTTATACCGCTGTGCCCAGTATCATCGGCTGCTAATGTGGATACATTTCACTTTATGTGTGACCCACTGCACTCCCTTTGGGTTTTTACACACGGAAACAATCAATATTCCGTATAAAAAATGGTCATAGCAGGTTAAAGAGATGATGACTGGATGGGGTTTGGTCTTAAAAGGTCTTCTGTAGCTGTAAAAGGTGCTCCGTGGACCAGTCTGTGAGTGAACAGAGAAGCTAAGAGGAGGAAAAGAGGCATGTAAGTACTTTTTTTTTTTTTCAGGTATGGCAAACCACAAAAAAAAAATCCTACATCTTACAGTAACATATATGTGAATAGGAATGTTTTGGCATTACTTAATCCCATTTTGTCCATAAATCACGAAACATAACTACTAAAACTTCAAGGATTTGTTGTAACTTTTATTAAACATAGTATGTGCTCCAATATCAAACTTTGATATGGTCAAAGTTTATATTAAACTTTACGTCTGATAATAAAATGCATTTTCTTTAGGTTTTTTTTTTTTTTTTTTTAGCAATGTAATAAAATTGTCACATTTAAAGAGCTGAAAATGGTTGGAAAGTATCAGTTTTCGGCAGCGACGGTCCTGAAAACATATTTACCGAAGAGCCCACATCAGTGAAACCGTACGTAAGAATGTCGTCTTGTTCTCAATGTGAAGTTCAGGGCTCTAAAAGAAACACAAAAATTATGTGCAATTTGCCTTGTTAGGGTTTCGGGTTGCAGAAAGTTGGAATGGGTCAATGTGAATGATTTCATGGGTAACGGTAGGTGAGTGGAAGGCAGGAAGTTAGCCGGCCGTGGGTGGAACCCCCTTGTATATGCGGAGGTTTTTGGCAGCCCTGAGAGCAGTCTGTCACGCTTGCTTTGGACTCATAAAAACGTACCTGAGACAGAGTTTGGGTTTCTGCTGGATCTCACTGCAGCCCTAATTGCTCTTGAGCTGCTTCAGAGCAAAACCTCCCAGCGAGCCCGCGGCTGTAGAATGAAGAGTGCTGCGCTCCAAACATGCCGTCATTCTTCATGTTGTTGTGAGCTGTGTGACTGTTTTGCATGAATGAAAGACCCGAACTTCACCTGAACATGTTAGATACGTATCAGTGAATATCTGCAGGGCTGTTTCACCGTGTGCTGTTGATTTTACGGCCTAGATTAGAATGTTTTTTTTTAAACTGTCAAATAGTTTCAAAGATGATGATGATGGATTTTGTTTAGGAAGAGTTTGACATTTTAGGTACACTTAAGTGAGAGTCGCCTGAGAAGATTTATTCCATTCTTTGTGCGGTAGCCTAAGTGGGCTATGTAACAGCACGCTGAAAATAGCTGCCATTGAGCTCAGGGCTAAGGATAAAGACTAGAAAAAATAGGAAACAGCTAGCCTGTTAAAAGTAACAAAGTCCACCAACCACTGCCACTAAAGCTCACAAAATTACACATTTATCTGTTTCAACTGTTGAAAAACCTAAATTAAATCCGACCAGCTGTTTTTGGTACGGAGCCCGGCTAGTTGTTTACGCGTTGCAAGATGTTTCGCTTAGCTAAGCTAACAGGCTGCTGGCTGTAGCTGCATGTTTACACGTTTGAAATGAATCACTCAAGGCTCCAGAGCGCTCTCTGGCATAAGCTGGACCGTTTGTGAATTCAGAACACTGTTGGAATATGCGGTTTGATTTTATTAGAGCACTGAGCAGTCAGAGTTTAATGAACAGCTGAAAGGTAAGCTCTAGCTAACGTTAGCAGAGATAAGTGAGCTGTTTGTACGTTTAACGTTAGCCAACTGCTAACTTGTAGTAGTGCGTCTCTAAAACTTAATTTCATAGGCATGTTGTCAGAGCAGTGTGTCTCTTACATTTCACGTCATCCTCCTCACTGTTGTCGGGCTCTTGCAGAAGAGGTGAGATGATTTGTAATGTTGTACATGTTGACAGTAAAGTTTGCTTTCATCCATTTTCTGACAGTTGACTGTCAGACTCTTGTTCTGCTTCTTTAAACAGCCACGCTCTCATTTTAGTGTAACGTCAGACTGGATTTATGAACGCACCCAAAGACACGAGAGTCCATCTCTCTGCAAGAAGGCCAATTAGCATATTCCTAAAATTCAAAATATCATTTGTACTTTTAAATGCAAAAAACAAAGCAATTTCCATGAAAAATTCTAGACATCATTTTCTTTACTTGTTACACAGAACCATCTTCAGTCTGTCGGGCTGTCACAATGTATTGGTGATGGGCGAAGAAGCAGATAAGTGACGGGTCCTTCATGTGGTTCATATACAAAAGCAGCGGCTTTAAAGCAGCCCTCTGCCCTGTAGGCATGACACACTGAGGCACTTGTTAAGTCTTTTTATTAAAAAGGTCTTTGCGGAGGCTTCTTCAGTGATGTTCACATGGACCCAGCCTTTTGTAAATACAATACTTGAGGCTCAGAGGGATCTTCAGATAGCTGTCAGAAGTGGGAACTGCGGATTTGTTTTTGTTCACGTAATATGATTTCTGCGGTTGAAACCGTAAACGGAGTCGGTTTATCGTGTGCAGGGAGTGGCACTATGGATGGCGTGTACGCTCCTCAGCTGTCTCGAAGAACAAGCACGGTAAAACATGGCATCCATAATCTCGCTCTGACCACTTTCTGTGTGGCTTTTTTTCTGTACGTCTGGGTCACTTCGCTTTCAACGTGATTGACGGGAGGAACGCTAGACGAGCTGAGGCATTTACATGATTTGTGGGGAAAGGGGAGGCCGTAGAGGGCAGTGGAGCATGTGTCAGAACATGACGCATAGCATATTTTTTAAGCATTTTCGGATTTGACTGGGCTGTTTGGGAACGGGGGGAAGATATGCAAAAACAAAAACCACATCCATATCTCTGAGCACATCCCCCAGCACACTAAACATACATTTTTATGTTCCTGCCAAATTAGGTTAAGCTGCGATGATCTATAGACTTCAGAAACAACACTTAACCCGTTTTCCTTTGATTTTCTCGTCTTTAGTGCCACTTAAAAACACGGCTGCTACATGCTTTGGCGAACTGCTTTCAATTTTCATGCCAATAAGGCACGCAGAGGTCAAACAAATCTTTCCCTTTTAAATAGTTCTCGCTAAAGTTTCAGTCCTGCTGCAAAGCGACCGCTCTTAGATTTCTCCTCGTCTCAAAGATCTGATTCATATGAATGAGTGTTTTCTTTAAGAATGGCTGAAACCTGCTGGCAGCCGACAGATTGATGTAAAGTGAGCTAGACAGTGTGCCGGTAGTGCAGGACGTGAGTTGGACAGCGCTGCTCCAGACGCTGTGAATTGTGGCCTCCTTCCTGACATACCTGTGGCCTGAACCCCCAAACCTTTCCACAGACACACACAAGCTAATCTCCCAAGATCAGCACCAAAAAAAGAGTCTCTCTCCATCGTGCACAGCCTTTCCTTCCCCTCTTTTTTTTTTTTTCAACCCACAATCTTACGCTAATTCCAGGATGTGGGATCCACTGCATTCAAACGGCGAGTGATTATGCTATCCTCAATCAGCGCACATCGCGAGATTAGCAACCGGCAAAACAAAAGTTTGACAACAAAAGTTGAGCAGGCCTTTTCGAAGCCAGAGCCACGAAGGGTCCTTTCACTGACTGTAATTACGCTGCTGATTGACTGGCCGGTGATCTAAGACGACCACAGGCCCTGATTTTATTTTTCTATTATTGTTTGGATAGTATTGTTAGCGCACTGTTAATAGTTATGGAGCTGAGGCAATTTAAAATGGGGCCCGGAGAAATAAGCTTCCCAGCCTTGCACTTCTTTACGTTTGCCAATTTGGCTTTCCCTTTCTGTCAGTGTTGTGTTCGAGTCTGGCGAAGGGCAGAGCGAGTAAATTTGACCAAGTTAATGTGAATGTCAGTTTGCTGTAAACACACCCAGACTGTATATTCTACAGAAATATATGGTTAGGTATGAGGTTTGGGCTAATGTTGCAGTTTAGTTTTCCTGGATGGAAGGAGCGACAGGATGAAATACGATATATGTTTTGGGGAATTAGGTTGCGGTGTTACCTGACTGGAAAGGGTAACACTTTCGTACAGCTCGCTGCTCATAGCGTGTTGTAATGTAAGAATAGTCGTAATAAAATATGAAAAACTACATTAGACAGTGAGAAGAAAAGCTGTGCATTTTGTACTTTGGCCGTTTATAAAAAACAGCACCTGTGTCCAACTAGTAGAGCCAGCTGTCTCTGAAGATACTCAGCTGAAATAGGAAATGATAATATCTAAGACACTGGATTGACAGTTGGACATGGGACACGGTTTTCCATCTGAGGATTGGACGAGATGAAACCCGACATAATTTGGGGGGGTTTTTTCATTTCTCCTTCATGTCTTACCGAGCGAGCGCCGACTGGAGATGAACCATCGCGAGTGTATGTGTGTGTGTGTGTGTGTGTGTGTGATGAATAGGCACGCAGCGCACATCCCCGGCACTGCTGTGATCGATGGGATGTCGCTGTAAGCCTCATCCCTAAAGACCCTCAGAGACACATTCTGATTAGCACTTAATCTTACTTCCATCCACCCCTGGCTTCGGGAGACTGAGTGCAGTTTGGCAGCGCCGGCGCACCTCTCCGAAGACAATCTCCCAGCGCTCCAACAAAAGGAATGAAAAAAGATGAGTCTGACATCCGCTGACTGATTTTCACATGATTACTAACTGATGCTTGCACTGGGCCCACTTAGCGCTCACTCTCGTCTGGGTGAATCCGTTCAGAGAAATCTAATATGCGCGTCCACGGCCAGTAACGCAGGCATGCTCTGCTCTGTCTCTCAGGGTTTGTCCAGTTTGCTGCGCAGTGTTTTATTAAGCGTTGTGGTAGGTCGCTCGGTTTGAGCGGCGCTGTTAACCGGTCCCTGCTTGTGATATTTAAGACTTGGCTTACATCAATTGAAGTATCTCTCGTTCGGAGAGACTGGATTCGCCCAAGGACATTTTCCTGTAAACGGGACGCTAAGGAGTTTACGCTGAAAGTCACTTATTGTGGAATGGACTGTCTCTTTCCTGGCTCCTTTTGTCTTCTGCAGGCAACTCGAGTTGAGGCCAGAGCCACAGCGGTTTTGGGGTCTTTCATCGGCTGTCTCAACACAATTGTTCAGGAGGCCAGCCCTGACCAGAATTAATGCAATATTCACATTCATAACCAATCAACATTCGGACGCTGAGAGGGGAGCCAGAGTTTGCATGAATGACAAATTGTTGAATTGAACATATTTACTATGAGTTAGAGAATATCTTGCTGATATATCTATTATGGTTGTTTTGGTTTGATTCTTGTACGTGGGTTGTCTTCTGTTGGTCAGCCCTCCCACAGTTGAGTCTGTTGCCTCTAGTTCACCCTGTCCCTGTTGTTGGGTGAAGTCAGGGTCATCCACCGCTGAGTGATGATACAACAGTCCAGAATGATTCTGCTTTTCCGTTACAGTACAGGCTGAACAGCTTTCTGCACTGCCACGGTAAATCGTCTTCTAATGCATCTGTGGCAAAAACAAAAGCAATAACTTCCTATTTAGACATTGCTACATTTTCTTAAACCAGGGGTGCCCGATCTCTTTCCCTTGGAGAGCCTAAACTGAAACTAAATGGTGGGCCAGGGGCCGATAGCAAATGGTTATTGTATTGTATTGTTAAGAGGTTTCTTTAATTGACTGACCTTCTGCATTGTTACTCTTATCATGATTGATAAGTCATAATTATGGATCTTTAAAGAACAGTTTAAACAGGATGTTCCTTTTCTTTAGCAAGACACAAATGGCAGACAAAATCGAACCTAAAAAAAAATGTCAAATAATGTCAAACAATAATTAACGGTGAGGACCCCCTGGAGGACACCTGTTGCAGACTCAGGTCTTAGTGGGAAACACCAGAGTAGCATCTTTTCTCAAGCTACTGGTCATGAGGAACACAAATCACATATTTTTTTTTTCTACAACTTTTCTACTTTGAACCTGGTGATAAAATGTGTCTTATTGAGAATAACATTGAATATTGTATTTTGATGATTAAGATACACAAATACAAGCTCCTAAAGTTATTTGTCCCAAATACATTTTTTTTATGCCCACCACCAAACAAATCAAAACAAAAATACTGGAAAGTAATTATATTTTTTCATCAAAATTAAATTTTGAGCCGCAAATTGATGTTGGAGTCGGTTTCATACCGTTCAACCATCCAACAACAATTTGATTGAACTATTGACACCTTTAATACCATCTTATTAACCACCTATCGTTTTTCTTCTCTGTTCTCTGTCTCTACAGCTAGCTATGGAGCGTACCCCATCTGTAAAGGCTGCTCGGTGTGCTCCAGAGACAATGGCTGTGTAAACTGCCAGCCCAAACTCTTCCTGTTTTTGCGGAGGGAGCGGATGAGGCAGTACGGGGAGTGTCTTCACGACTGTCCAGCCGGATACTACGGCATGCGCAGCCCTGAGCTCAACATGTGCTCCAGTAAGTCCCTCCATGTTTAAATGTACCCTCGCACTCCACCTAATCTCCTCCGTCTCACACACTGCTGATGTCCTCTTCCTTTTTCCCCAACACCCCCCATCATCCCCAGGCACACATACACATTCCCTCAACATCCCCTTGTTCCCACAACACATGATTTATTGTCCATTATCCAAAGGAGACACACATACCTCGCAATTTGAACGGCTCATCGGTTCACACAGGTGGATGTAAGTAGTGAAGCCTCGTCCTCGCAGTGTCTCCCGCGGGATTTAACAGTGAACTCCAGCTAGGATGAGCGCTGTTTCTCATTTCTCTTTAACACTCCCTTTACACTCGCATTACCGGACTTCCTATAGTCACTGGGAATGTCTGAAGGCATGAAATCCAGGTGCAAATGCAACCAAGATGCTCTGAAGATTCGGCCAAACCTACTCCAGAGACAATGGTCACATGTACAAATGAGTCAGTCAGTATCATCTGAACATTAGAGATGATTATATATTAGCATTCTGGCATAAAGTGACGTCTTTTTTTGATGTCTGCGCAGTCTGTGGATTGAGACTTTAACCAGACAGTGTAATTTTTTTTGGCAGCCAAAGTAGTGTTTGACTTTGAACAGAAAGCCAGTCACGACTGAATTGTACAGATCCTCCACCAACAAGTGCTTCTTCATTAAAGTTTGATAAAGAAAAAAGAAGCAGCAGGAGGCTCAATGTAGTTTTGGATGAAGACATTTTGACCAGAAGAGAAACATCTTTATCGACTGATAGAATATCTGAGTTTGTGTTATTACCTCATTGATATTTGCTAATACATTGTAAATATTAATGAGGTAATAACACAAACTTTTTTCTTTTTAAAAACTACATGGTGCCCCTTTAACCCTTCAGGTTAGAAGCGTGTTTCATCAGTCACATTAAACATTTTGCTAATAGTCACCTGATTGTAAGAAATATGTGTTTTTTTCTGTTATCTTTCAACAAAACTGTCTGCTGGAAAACATTGTTTTCATTTAATAACTTGAAATAGACCACACCTTCGGTCTCACACACGCTGAATTACTTTTTACCATTAAAAAAAAGAAACCCTCCAATAATAACAGTGAAAAATGGAAATGTCCTCATGATTCTTGTTAAAGAATAACTCCAAAATCCAATTAATGAAATGTGTCCCTCTACTCCGTTTGTACCACCCCGATCTCATAACCTTATTTTAACATGGAATATACTCTGAGAGAGGGAGAGTGAGAGAGGGAGACTTTATAGGTTTACACGGAGCCCGAGGTGTTGGCTGAGTGTTTCATATGAAAACAGAGAGAGACTTGAACTCATTTGGTTCCATGAGCCAAACTCCTGACAGATGCACTAAAATGAAGCCCCAGAGGAGGGTGTCCGGACCTTTGGGCCCAATAATGCGAACATGTAGCAACCGCAGCAAGGAAAAAAAACAAAAAAAACCTTTCTGCTTACCCAATAACTGCCGACTGAGATGCAAGTACATCCGTTGGCTCCACATGATCATGAAAATGAAAAGCATATTCTAGCTGCACCAGCCAGCTGCGGATGTTGGTACCACGAGATGGTTTGGAAAAAAGTTCAGTACCCAGAAATCCGAAAGTCACCGCATGTTCATGTTTACCTGGCCAAGCTGGGATTCTGCATCAGAGATGGGTACTAATGCATAAAGCAGTAACAAGTGACATTGGGAGATGCATCTGGAGTGCCAACCCTGCTGTTTCACGAGCCCTCTATACACAGAGATCCTAGCGCTGGCTTACAAGCAATAGAGGCATGGCCAACACCACAACATCGGGGTCTATGGTGATGTTCTACATGCGTCAGGCAGCGCTCTGGAAACAATGGTATAACATGCCGATAGTTATCATTTACCATTCCTGCTAAATGGTGGTTGATGCTGTCCTCTGTCTGGAGGGTAAGGAGCTCCCAGACCTTGTTGTCTCCCCACTATGCAGACTTTTTGGTTGCAGGTCTTCTTTGAGTTAGCTGCAAACTGCTGCTAGCTGCTTCTTAACGCCTACGTCCCATCCTGCCACCTTGCTTTCATGCCTCCATTAATAGACAGGAAAGCAGTATATTGTGACAGGAAAGTGGGGAGATGGGGGAGTTGGGACGACATGCAGTAAAAGGCATCAGGTTTGATTTGAACCTGGTCCAATGAAATGAAGACGCATCCACTTGTACATGGGGCACATACTCAAAACGACTTTAACAGGCTGTGTAAAAGTCACTGATGATAATGCTAAGCTAGCTGTTGAAGGTGAGTAAATAGCTTGAATACGTGGGCTGGTTGCATGTTAAACCACTCTGTCTAATTTAGATGTGTTGCATACAAACAGAAGATTTGAGGAGCAGAGGCATTTTTTAAGTAACTAGCAAATAATTAACCAAGTAAGGTCAATCCATGTGACAAGATTTTCTTATGTTGTATCATCTCTGTGTCTTTTAGGCTAATGTGATCACAGAGAGCCACTCAGAAAAGTCATGTCTACAGCAGTTTAAACCAGTAACAGTCGTTTCCAACTGTTTTCAGGACCCAGAGAAAATTGGAAGAGAAAGACATCTTGTTCTCCAGTGAAAAGTCTTTTATTTTTTTACTCTAACCCTGCTATCCTAACCGCCGTATCCCCATGCTGGGTGAGTTTTGATTCTAACTGATCCTGATGTGTGGCAAGTTAATCTGAATCCCTCTCCGTACCAACCGCTCATAGAACAACATCTTGTATTGTCACGTAGCATCAGATCTCAGAGCGAGACCTACTTTGATGTGATCGCTGCTTCAGTCATGGCTCTCTAATCCAGTTTCCTATTTGACCCTCGTTCTCAGCTGCGCTCCGCATGTCATTTTCACTAAACAGTGCATGTCCAACCTCCATAAACGGAAATTTTCTGGGGGTTGGAAGCTAATTGTCGGGTCAGTGAGTAGTTTGCGAGAGTTGACACAGGCAACCAGTATGCAAGAGCTCAAAGGCACAGCAGACAAAAGGCGGCGAGGGGGTCTCGGGCTCTCGGGCCGGCGTGGTCAGACCTGCCGCGTGCTCCTGGTTTCCGAGGAGGCCCTGGAACGCAGTATTACGTCTCCGTTATCGTGCGCTTTTCAAACGCAGTCTCTGAAATCGCTTAGAGAGCAGCTGCTTATTATTACACTAGAGTTTGTCTGCGTGATCTTATCTCGTTCAAGACTTTTGGACTGCCCGGGTAAAAGAAAACAAGAGCTAGACAAGCAAGAGGCTTATATACTCAGCCCCTTGCTGGCTGAAAACCTCAGTTTGAGTTTTTCTGAAGGGGCTCCTGAGGCATTTGACAGAGAGAGCTTAGGTTGGAGAGAGAGGATGAATACACTTTTTTACTCCATGAGCTAAAAATATGATTTAGTGTGATGCAAAACAAAGTCATACAGATTGATCGATGAGTTTAATGCCAGAGCAGTGCTTCTAATTTTCGACTAAAACGCTGTTTTTGAAATGTGCTTCGTTTCAGTGGTGGGAGATCCTCTGAAGCAGCATTTAGTAAACATTACAGGAGTATTACTTTTCTGCATCATCTATTGGCTGGAGCCTGCATTGCTGTTTTCTCTTAAAAGATCATGTCTAGATGTTGAAAAAGTCAATAATCAGAAATGTGACACCCAACCCAACTGTATACATTTACAGCTGAACCAACAGGACGGTGATACATAATGAATGTGAAACATGTGCGTCATGGTTTTATTCTAAAATCTAAGATCTGAATTATATGTATTGTTATTATGGGTAATTACCAACTCGATATGTTTTATATTTATCGATAAGTAGTCATAATGCAGCAAAAAATAATGTACAGAAATCAAAATTTTAGATGCAGCTTGATGCATCTAAAATTTATCAGATGACATGCAGCTTCATCTGGAGCCACAAAAAGCTTTGTACCACTTTTTTTCACATAGTCAGTCGTACTCCCCAAGGCCTGTAAACACACCTTAATGTGTAAAACGGGTGGAGTTACCCTTTAAAGTCTGGACACAAAAGGGTAGAGTCACGTTGGAAAACAGTAGCTAGCAGTATTATCTCAATATCTCTGAATATTGTCACATTACAATATTTGTAAGCATTAAGGTGAGTTGTTAAAAGTGAATTTGAATTCTTAGATATTTGGAAATTCCATGATTTTAAATGCCCTTAAAACAGAAAATAAAATCTGCATTCATTACTGGTTTGAAATTATTTCATTTTTCGGGAACCACCCAGTTCTGTATTCCCAACACTTCCTTAAAGACCAGAACCAGCCCAGTATACAGTGCTGATTCAGCACCCTAATTTATCAGCCTTACCAAACATGACCTACTAATTTCTCAGCACTACTTGAGAAACTAAATTGAAGGCTCACTGTTCTCAGGACTTCCCCTACACTGCAGAGAACATATCGCCATAATTAGAGCCAAAAACAATGGAAACCGTACTTTCCTTCATATAACATAACGGGAGGCCCATTTACAGCTACACTTCAGCTGGATTCCAAAGAGGCCCGAGAAATGGGAGCCGCAAGTGTTAACTGCCACTACTGAGACGTAGCTGCGTCATTAGCAATGTCTTCTTGTTGCATAATACCTTTCTTTAAGTCCATATATTATGCTTCTCGGTCTCTACTTTGCAAGAACTTCTTTCAGCAGCTAATGGGCGGCTTGATATGAGCCATAAACCATATGCAGTAACTCCAGTGTTATCCACAGGGGCTCTTATCAGCTGCCCAGAAGAGGCCCCACAGCAGTGTCTGTGGGTGTCAACCCACTGCTCGGCAGGAAAGATTTGTAGCAACGGTCACACAGTGTGCTGCTTTCTGTACGGCCAAATCTGTGTGAATGTGGAGCAGTCATGCTCTCGCCTCAGTCACATTTCATAATACCTCGGTTTTAACATACGTTCCCAAGCCAAAGCATATTCTGTCATTTTGTATCACAAGCGAGTTCTCTGGCTGAAAGAATTACGAGCTTAAAGCCGACTATCAGAGCTGTCTTTGAAAAGAGAACGTGTTGAGAGGGTCAGCATGGGAGTGCAGCTCCATTCAAAACTTCCTCCCTCTGGGTGTATTATAGACCCCCCACTGTTACGCACACATACTCTAACCACCAACCCAGTTGCATTACCCCTCTACAGCAGGCTTTTAAAACACGCAGAAACCCCTGCTGTTTTCGCTGCCAGCCAACAACCAGTCTGATCAAGGCCTGAGATTGCCAATATCCTGGAAGTGTGGTTTAAATATAACAGCTTGCTCTGTGCCAGCCTCATGTGCCACCAGAGACTCGTCTGTCGAAGGTAATTATTTGGGATTGCCAAATTGTGATTTCTTCTTTACTGCATTTCTTGGACGGAGGGAATCTGTTGCCAAATCCCATTGTTGTACTTCTCGCTGCTTTGTCACATTAAATTAGGGTTGGAAGGGGAAGGTGATCGGGCTGGATTTTCCAACATTGTTTGATCATGGGAATTTGTTGGGTTTGAGATGGACTCGAGCCATGCATCGTAGGCCTCAGCCAAATGGGTACGCACGCTGCGTAAGGCACTTACGTGAGTTTTGCAACCTTTAGTTGGCAGCGCTGGCAGCTCTCGCTCCTGCTCTGCCTCTCCATGTCTCTCTTTCTTGCTCTAATTCTGAGCTTGTGGGTATTTCCATTGCACAGTCTAACCAACAAAAAGACCAGTTGCTTTTGGCCTTTGAGCTTTACCAAGGGACATTTATTCATCACAGCTTTACAAACGGCACACTCGGATTTGCCAGACAATACAAGAGACCCACCAAACCAAGCCCAAGAGTTGAATCGGGTTTATCCTCAAAACATTGTGTAATTGTGCATACTACGGTGTGAGCGGAAGGGCTGTCTGTGCTTGACCGCTGTCTGAAGCCTAAGCTGTCTGTGTGTGTGCCGGAGCTGGCTGAGCAGATACAGGAGCACGTCCTGGTGTATGACAGACTGTGTTCCTTGGATTGAAGAAGCCGAGAGGACCGCTGACACATCTGTCATCCCTGTGCTCTCTCTGGGAGATGCTGACTGACAGGAACAGCACCTCTGCTTCACCTAGCTCCACACCGGAGGGTGAGGAGCACCCATGTGGAAAAAAAACAGCATGGAGGGAGAGCTGGGAAGAACATGGCAGCTCTGGCCTTTGCCATGAGCTCCTGCCATCCGCAGCTCCACATGACATGGCTGGGTGGCAGTGAGCAAGCCAGAGCTTCCATGTCAGCCAAACCCAGGGCCTAGAGAGTAGGTCAGAGTTGTTCGCCTCAGCTTGGAGGCGAGAGATGGAAAAATGGGGCTTGTTTTCCCCCTCGCACTGCCAGGCTTTTTTACGACATGGACACTCCTGCTGCGCAACATCGGGTCTGGTTAGCTCTCTGAGAGGAGGCCGAGACTCTCTCGGTAGACAACCGAACCTCCAGCTCAGATAACGTAAAAGATCCCATCTGGAACACAAGAGATACATCAATCTTCGCAGAATGATTTAGCACCCTTTCCTTACTTTGTGAATATTCATGTAGATAAATAGTGATTACACATGTCACCTTGCGGAGGAACTGCAGTCGAACATGAGGCTCTGAGTGTCTGTGATAAAAATCCGTGGGTTCCTTATCCAGACCACAGCGGAGGGACCGGCTTCTGCCAAGCATGCACCATTAGTTCACTTGGTGACTCATCTCTCGATACAAATGCACTTGACATGCAGACCACATAAAATTCAAGTGAAAAATCTAGCAGGAATGTGCCGAGGCCCAACAGTCCCCTTTAATTCAATCAAACCTTCTCCAATACCAAATAAAACATTTTTAAATCTGCTAGATCCAGATTTTCAGTTGGATCTGCATCAAATTGTACTCGCTCATAGATACCGGCCAGATTTTTTTTTTTTTCACCAAGATCAATGCATTATTCCCAGAGAAAATATGGGAAAATGTCTAAAAAAATGCCCTATCTGGCAATTTAAAATTTTCCTGGATCTGCACAAAAGTTCATGGGTTCTACTCTGGACTGAGAACAACCTTTCATCCAAACTTTGTGAAAATCTGTTCAGTAGTTTTTGTGTAATCAAACTAACAAATGAGCACGAAAAAGCAAAACCTCCTTGGTGAGGGTGACAAACAGCACACAAATTATATAAGTGGTATGGGTAACGGTTAAACTGGTGCAAGACTGAGCTCTCCAAATCGTGCACCCTCGGTCGCTTAGCTGGCAGTCTTTGAATTTCCTCACCAAGCTGAAACGTACGGCTCTTCCTCCTGCGTTTATATTATAACTCACGGCCAGAACCAGGCTGGGAGATAATGATGATAATACGTTTAAGTCCCAGGAACACTGGGCCCTCAATGGGATCTGATGACCTCATTATTTCTCATTAGTCTCCCCGAGGCACCTCGATCAAGACTTTAAAGGTGGTCCAGAGGTTAATCCCGCAGGGAGAATGAACCCGCTCCCCTGTATCTGTTTCTGGAGCTGCTGGACGAGCTGCCTGACTGAAGGCCGACTCGGCCCGGCCGTCAGTGTGGGAGCTTCTCCAGTGTCACTGATAGCCACGCTGTCCCAGATAGCCTTTTGCCAGATAACTGGACAGAGGGATAAATGTCTGTCATGGTGATCCCTTCCGACCCACCTCGTTCTCTGATGACCTCTGACCCTCCAGCTTTGCCTGCCTGCATTCTAACTCCCATGGAGCCGCATTGATGTGACATCCACCTCCTCCATCTCTCAAGAGTGACCGTATTACTTATCTTCTATTTAGAAAACAGGATTTCCCAGCATTCGAGCCATCGCCTTACCGCATCTGAAACTGAAACCAGCGGTGATGTTTTAATCAAAAACCTTGTTGAGTGCTTCTGCTGCTGCAAGGATACAGTGTTTCTCACATCTGCGGTGCTCGTATTTACTGTCAATAACCAAAGATTGCACAACAACCCCAGCCCTTGAGAGTACTGCCAGATGTTCTTTTTCCCCCTCTTACTCTTTATTTTTTGTTTGGGAGCTAAAAGTCTCTCAGGTGATGACAGGCCTGGGAAATGTGAAGGCTAAAAGACAGCTTTGTGCTCTCCAATTAGCTTGGTGATTTATTAGCCTGCTCCCGATATTGTCTCAAACCCAAGCCCGACTGATTCAGTTTCACCTAGAAAATATGGACGAGTGACAGAGAGCTTTTGAAAAAAGGATGGTAAAATGCTTTTATACCTCCTTAAGACTTTAGAGATCTAAGACACATGTTGAGATGTAAGATCAAACGGAACAAAAAGTGATACCCAGATAAGCTAAATGATATGATATGATTGAATTAATAACAGGAAATCACCAAAGAGATCCACATTTTTTCGATTGTGAAGTACGGCGTCACTGCAGATTGGGTCTATCTCCAGCCATATCTGATTGGTATGTGTGTGTTTGTGAATGTGCGTGCGTGTGTCCACGGTTTGTTTAGACTGGTCGGGAAAGCGTGAGACCAGAGTGAGTGGGCAGAGGCCATACTTTAGGGTTCAAAGTAAAGCGGGGAGGGACCCCCTCGTTTTGGAGGAATGTCGAGGAGGAGGCCTGATGGTTAGCTGGAGATGGTGTAATTAAGGGGTGTGATTGTGAGAACCTTCCCTTCCCCGGGCCCTGCAAGGGTCACAGATAAAAGAGCAGCCCTCAGCCTCCGTCTTTCTCACATGTTGGAAATCACACCGGCGCGGGTTTGTGCGAGAAGTGCGCACGCGCTAATGCATGGTTGCGTCCCCCGTGCGAGACGCAATGAGAGGAGCAGATGACACCCTACCTGGGGACGGTGGCTGCAGGTTAGAGACTGTGGTTCCCTTGACTGTGCGAGCCGAGCTTTCTGAGCAGCGTCGTAAATTAGACAGCTCTGGGGAGGCTCCTTCTAATCATGTGGGCCTGTGCGTCGCCCTGTTGGTGTGGTTGTTGTAATTTGGCCCTGCCTGACGTGCTATTTGCAGGGAAAGAGCTCGGTGACACATCGACGTGCCTTTCTTTGTGAGCGCGGCGCTGTGTGTCATGCGCAGCGGCAGGGTGTGGCGTGGGAGGATAAGTGTGCTGTTGTGTGTTTGCTGACTAAATGCATCAGCATTTGTTTGGAAAGGCAGCGCATAATGTTGTTGTCCCCCCGAAGGGCCCCCCCCCTTTCATATTGTAGCCAAAACGTAAAGGATCCTCACAGCTGGCCAGCACACGCTTAAAAGAAAACCTGACCTCCCAATAATCCTCCGCTACGGAAGGATCGGAGCAGTGTGGAGTGATAAGAAAGCATATTAAGGAAACTATTCAGAGCCCTGATGGGATGTATTCTTCCTGTTGCAGCGCAGCATTAGTTGAAAACATGTGAGCGTGTGTGTCTGTTTCCAGACTGTTGGATGTTGGTGCAATTGTTGAAAGGGGTCAGCGTGACATAATTTCTCACCGTCTCCGCTGTTGCGTTTTCACACTGTTGACTCGCCCTCTCCAAACAAGAACAGGAAGATGAAAGAAAAAAACTCTGTCGGGCAAAACAAGCTCTCTGAAATACACTTGAGCCCTGGAGAGAAATGATTCACAGGGCATCGACGGCTTTTTCTGCGGCAGAGACAGTATAATCCTTTCAAGAACCCCCTTCCCCAAACCCCTTAGCTTTCGATCAACTCCAGATGAGAGGGTTGCTCAGACCCTGACGACTCTCCTCTTTCTCTCCTTCTTTTCCTCCAGGGTGCAGGATAGAGAACTGTGAGTCCTGCTTCAGCAAAGACTTCTGCACCAAGTGCAAGTCAGATTTTTACCTACACAAAGGGCGCTGCTTTGACAAGTGCCCCGAGGGCTTTGCCCCGCTCGAGGACACCATGGAGTGTGGAGGTACGTGAGACAACACAGACATATGAGCAAAAAAAGTTTCAAGAGAGTAAACAACCTTTTGCACTTTCTTTACCTGCACACAGTGATCTATAATTTCTCGGTTCAACTGCTTATTTTGCACCAAAAAACGAGCAGTTCAGCCAGGACCACACACAAAGAGGTTACAGCACGCCAGTAAAGCTCCCTCACCCTGTATTAAAGCTTGACCCGGGGTCTTTGAGTTGCCTCTAAACGGCACACTGCTGTGGTTTCACTGCACATCACTGTTTCTGTGTGTCTCTGCAGAGGGCTGCGAGGTGGGCCAGTGGAGCGAATGGGGAGCCTGTACCAGGAGAAACAAAACCTGTGGCTATAAGTGGGGTCTGGAGACCCGGACGCGGCACATTGTAAAGAAACCACCCAAGGACACAATACCCTGTCCCACCATCGCTGAGTCCAGGATGTGCAAAATGGCCATGAGGCACTGCAGGAGAGGTAAGGATGTCGTACCATTCGGCCATATGTTGATGTGTGTGAGAGAGATATTCTGTCAGTCCGTCCGAACTCCATCCATGTTCACTTTACACTACTCTGGTGAATATTAAAGAAAAACAGCCCACTTATCCCATAGGAGGGCTCTTTCCCCCCTCTCTGAGTTCCACCTGTTTCATGTAACCCCTTGTACCTTGCACTCAAACTTTGTTTTTTCAGCGTCTGCGTTTTTGAGGTGCACAGTGGCGTTTCCGTGCATGAAATATCAGTATTTTTCCATGGCGGTTTTTTTTCTTTTTCTGAGGTATATTTTTCCCCCATCTCCCTTCCTCCCCTCAGTGGAATTCTTCAAAGTACGAACTGCAGGTTTCCTCAATGGCCGTCTCTGTTTCCTCCCGTCAGCTCAAGAGATATTTGCGGTGCACACAGCATGTATGTCAGGCCATTAAATGAGAAGTCAAATCTGGAATCTCTCCGTGTGCGAATACAGCTAAGGGAAATATTTTTTCTCTCAAAAAGTAAACCATTTTCTCTCAGACGGTCCAAACACACCATTTGGGGTGATGGCCCCAGTTAGCAGTGCTTTTAAAATAAATGTCCTCTCCCCTAATGTACTTTTACATCTCTCATAAACTTTGGATTAGGATAGGCCAAGTGTAAATATTTAATTCACCAAATAAGGAAGCAATTACGGTGGCAGATATCATTCAGGCTGTCAAAAAAAGAAAAACATTGTTGAACAGAAAGAGGGAAATATTCAAACCTCGAGGATTTTTCTCCATTTTTGGCCTGGAGTGTTGAATGGGAGGATCATTGAGTAAAGTGGTGAAAGAATAAATAAACTTGAAGTAAACCCTGATAGTTTCTCATATTTCAGCACTAACGCGGCAGTCGCTGCTGTCTGGGTTGGAAACTGTGATTCCATGGCACATTTAGTTCCTAAAAGCTCCCATCCTGTTTGTGAGGGAAACTCTCCCCAACCCCCCCGGGCACCTCTTCATGACTTTGCCGTGCCTGCTTGACCTTTTCCGAGACACTTTATGACCTTCTTTAATTAAAATTTGGCATTGTTGCGCATGGTTACTGTCGTTAATTATCTCAAGCATGAAGTCGCTGACGGGATATTGTTGTGAAGTCTAAATTGAGTGCATGGCAGAGCCATTCATCTTCAGACCTTTAGAAACCCAAAGCTGACTCCCCATGTCCATCTTACTTAAAGCTGCCGCTCCCCGGCGGCCGTCTCCAACCTCTCAGCGCAGTTCCTCGTCCGGTGACTGAGTTACATCTCTGCGGCCTCAGCTGTGTGTAAAAGTGTCACTGTGTGTGCATCTTGAGGCTCTCTGGGCTTGTGAAGTGCTGCGGTGGCCCGTTTAATAAAGGTAAATTTCAGACTTAGGCATGTGTTGTTAATTCCCCTCTGCTCGACCGCTAGTTAAAAGTCCCCCACTTGGCAAAAGCCAGTGAAACGCAACACTCTTCAGTTCAAATAAATACAACGTAAAAAAAAATGTAAGCGGCAGAAATCGGACGGGACGAGATCCAGAGCCGTCGCATGGGAGCTCGGCCGACTGACATTGTAAAATAATCACTTCCCGTGACTGATAATAAAGCGTGGTTCCAACGGGAGGAGAGGCCAGGTGATCAGGAAGTGGAGGTTAAAGAATTGACTCCTTCATGAAACACATACACATACTTTGCAACCCATATGTCCCCTGTACCTCTTGAAAATAACAGGCTGTGCAATGCAATATCGTAAATTTAATCTCTAAATACATTCTAGAACTGTATGGAGTTTACATCCGAAAGATATATATTATAAATACAAGAAGTACTTTGTAATGATCACTTGGAACACGAGACAGTCTAAAAGTGAACACTTCTATCTGCTCTTCTCGCTGGACAACAGACACCAGTGTTTAGGATAAGCACAGGATTATATAACCGCAGACCGTAAAGATGCTGTGGATTAAACGGAGACGGAGGAAGCATCATGTAGGTATACACTATTTATGGAAATGCTTATCTTATCACCATGGCTTGTATTTCTACATGTCCACGTATTTAAATTACACTGGACGTCATCGACAGATCCCTGTCTCCCAGCTTAGCCGGAGCCGCGCCAGGACAACGTGAGCGATCTTCTTCTTTTCCCTCTGTGTCACCAGAGATCTAATCCCTGTGTAAAACACACGCAGGCAGGGAAAGTAAAGCCCAGATAATGTCAAGAGGGGAGGCGTTTTCACAGCAAACATGAAGAGTTGTGTAAACCGTGTCTGATGTGTTCCGTACAGTGTAAACATCGTATATCATTCGCGCTGCTGGGACTCATTTGCCGTTCTCAGCTGGTGTTTGCCAGAGCAGCCGTGTCCTGATAACACACTCACGAAAATGGCGGGGAGGAAAAGGCTGCGCGGCGCACATGGAGAAGACAAAACATGTGGCGGTGCACTGTCACAAGAGCTATTTTCATCCAACTGTCAGGCTAATTTTAGGCACGCTTTTGAAGGTTGGGGAAAATAACAATTGGATTTGGTGCGTTTCCAGTGGATGGGTCACAGTGAAGCATTGTTCTCTCAGTGTCCTTGAGGGGACCAGTGGGGTTCGCAGCAAAAAGGGAAATCATTTATTATTATTATTATTATTATTATTATTATTATTATTTTTATTATCATTATTATTATCATTGTTATTATTACAGTATTTTGGTATTTTTGAGTTTCATACGCTTTTTATAAGAACACATTTTTTTTTTTTAAATCTTCATGGGGTTGGTCGTCTACTTGTCAGTTTACAGGGGCACTGCCTAGTTTTGGGGAAGACATTTTAATCAGAAGAGACTGAATAAACTAAATAAACAAACTGATCTTTGAACTGAACACAATGTCATACTGCTTTACTTTGTTTATATATGGCGGACCCTGCCACATTTTATTGCCTCAAACAGTGATCTGGGGACCTTATTTACCACTGAGAACAGCTTGTTTATTCAGTCACGGAAAAACGATAAATACCTCTGAGTTTGTGTATTACCTCGTTGATATTGTAAATATTAAAATTTTTTCTTCAAAACTAGACAGTGTCCTTTAAGTGTCCATATTGAATAGTTTGACCTGCTTGTTTGTTTCTGGCAGTGAGATTAAATAACTGCGCCAATATTTATTTGGTGTTCCCGCTGCTATTTTTCACATTACTGCAATTAGACAACGTCAATTAGAAAAAGCCTGCTGTGCAATGTTTGTGAAATTTTACTGTTTTCACTCAGCTATTTGAATTTGGTGCAAATAACACTTGAATAGAAAAACGTTCGAGACAATCCCTAAAGGAATACTTCTTTTTTTCATGGCTGCTTGGCTGCTGCATGTGCCAGACGTTTGCATCGTACCCTTGAGATGGTAGAATGCTCTTCTATCCTCCGGATGGTGCTCTGGACGGGCTATAAACAATAGAGAGAGTTTATTAATAGCTGCACCATCAGCATTCACAGACTGGGTCTCTCCGTCTTGTGAGCTGAAGGGAAGGTGAGGAGAGTGATAACACGGCAGCACCCGGCTGC
The DNA here is from genome assembly GCA_963678695.2 of Diplodus puntazzo. Classification (NCBI taxonomy): domain Eukaryota; kingdom Metazoa; phylum Chordata; class Actinopteri; order Spariformes; family Sparidae; genus Diplodus; species Diplodus puntazzo. The sequence goes on along the minus strand of OZ023160.1, from coordinate 25,880,547 downwards.
TGCATATTGATGCCATTAAGGAATTCCCTACAGAGATTTCCCAGCAACCCCTGTCGTGGGATTCACTGGTTTACAAGCAGACACACGTGACAAGTTTGAGTCTTCTTCCTCCGCCTAATTTCTTTGTTTCCTGATGCCCCCGTGTCCCCTATCAATCCATCTGTGCATTTCCCCTCTTCCTCTCTTGCCCTTCCGCTGTCACTATAATCTTTGAACAACAGCTGCTTCTGCCACGCCACTGACATTAGATGTTGAGTAAACAACTTAAAATGTTAAAGCTCTCGAAAAAAACTCCCACTTAATCTAATCCCTGATTTGAGATTTAAGAGGGAGTAAAGTCCAACACAAACACACCACTGCAACTCGGGCTAATTTCCAACAGTTTTTTACAAATCGGCTTTTAGATTCTCAGACGGCACAGGAGTCTTTATGGTAGCAGGCCAGAGTGACATTTGTGCTGCTCTGCTCTGCTCTGCTTGCTTGATTTGTGGGTTAAAAGAAGCTTCTTTTAACAGGCTTGTGTGGGTGCAAGAGGCGGCCAAGCACAGAGCGAACCCAGACGAGAACAGAAGTTTTACAATATGAAGTTATGGAACAGTAAAAATTCATGGCTTCACAGCAAATTTTGGAACTGATAACAGAAGCATATTTAAGACCTGGTTTTCCTGAACAGTGCTGCACAATTTACTCTCCGAATGCCTTTATGACTGCTCGTGAAGACTCACAGCCACCCTGCTGACCTCATGGAAAGAAAACGAAGGGAAAGCAGTGAGAGGCAGGGAAAGAGAAGGAACACACAATGATTATCTTTGGCTATTGGATTATGTACCTGTACTTGGAGAGCTACAGGCCTTTGTGGGAGTATTGATCTCCCGTGTATGTAACCAGAGAAACTCTTTCTGCTGTAGGGCTCAGCCGAGGCCAAGCCTTCCATCCCATCAGTCATCCGAGTGCTCGGGTCCAGACACCACTAATACTGTCTGTCATAACTTCTGTGTGCAGTTTGTGTTTGCACTGTAACTGTGATAACTACCTCTTGCAGCTACGATGCCTGATCTATTCCCTCCGCCATCAATTCGAAACCCTGGATAAACAAGTTTTGTTGCACGTTCTGCGGCAGGGGTGTGGAAGAGCATAAACCCACCTCATCACTCCTCCGCACCGTGACATCTAAAGGCCCTTCGAGGTCTTTGCCTGTATTTAAGGCCATTGGACAAGACGGAGAGGCGGGCAGTCGTTTAATTTTCCCCACAAGCACCTACAGTCTGGTGCAGGAGACCAAAGTGAACCCAGATCCGCCTCGGATCGACCAGACCCATGAGGATTTGGTTGACTGGTGGGATTTACGCCAGGTTCTGTCTGAGCCAGTCTGGTTCTGCGGTGAATCCACAGCACTGTGGACCTCCTGGTCCGCACCGTCTGCGAACCATCTGCTCCAAACTCTCTGCTCCTGTAAACCGATGCACAGAGCAATGGTGATTGCCTCAAATCCGCTCTGGAGGAAGCTCAACCGCCTTGTCTGTAGCGCACAACGTTTGAGACACCAAACAATTCCGGTTTCTGGCAGTCCTTGCGTTCGAGCAAGCAGTTAATGCGCGTGCATGCATACGAGCGTGTGACACACAATTTTGGTGTTTATACTTGCTGAGCCAAGAGGTTTAGGCTCTGGCGAAAGATGCCATTCAGTTCTGAGCATTTTAGTTACGCACTCAGCATGATCACATCTGAGTCTGGCCTGTGTTTGGCTTGGAAACCCGACATCCAAACACATTTCTGGATGTGTTTTTGTCAGATCTAGGCTTCTACCATCAGGCCAGCTTCTTCCTTAAACAGACGCACGGTTTCAACATGAGGCTAATTGATCGAATGTGTTCGTCTCTTCTCTGCGGAAGAGCTCATGGTGCTGTTTGTCCAAGCCAAACAACAATCGAGCTCTGCTCTGCCTGAGCCACCACTCTGAAGTCTACCCAAAGCACTAGAAAACAGAGGTTTGCACTTCTGTTCCTTCATGTACTTATCTCATTATTCCAATTAATGTTCCCCGGGTGTGCTCTACGGGAAGTCAGGACTTTTGGAAGGGAGAGCTGGTGCGCAGATGACAAGTCCCGCTCTGATTTCTGCCACAGTGGAATGACTGGGTGATTAACGGTGATCTCTGGCCCGGGTAATATCACGGACAATCCGGATCAGTTGTTCCCGCCAGCGGGAGCGGAGTGAGGAGCATTTTCCCAGGACAGAAGGAGGGCTCTAATTGGCAGCCGCCCTGTCATAGTGATTATGTGTGCCTCACACCGCAGCCTGTTGTGACTGGGGGAGCCACGGCTTAATCTTCATTTAATAAGGCAGCTCCATAGGGGCTGACACAGTAGCTGGTGAGAAGGCCTCAGAAGTACTCTGCCTCCTTTGGACAGCATGGTTGGCCTGGCTCCGGACACAGGGCCTGAGACCCCTCGCCGCAGCCACCACCACCCACCGGACATGCTTGCATCGTTCATCTATTTAATTAAACACGGCCGAAACTGGTTGTGAAGTTTGAAAAAAATTCAGCAACTAAATGATGATTCCCTCATGCTGTGCACACGACTGTGAAGCCGTAAAGCTGAGTTGACACAGACTATTTTGGAAGCTTCGCACTGTGCTGTAGTGAAAAAGAGCATGGGTGAAGAGGAAAGACACATCAACCTGTCATGACTTGGCCTGGTCTCCAGCATCCCAATGCCAATGGCAGTTACGGTCACCACTGCGGTCGCAGTCACAAATTAACACAAGTTCTGTTTTAGCTATCCCATATTTGCAAATCTCTGCCATAGATTATTCTTTTTTTTTCCCTCCATCTCTGCGCTTCTGTTTCATATCTCCTCCTAACCAGATGAAAATTGATTATCTGGGCTCGTATCTGGACAGGCAATCAACGCTTGCTTTATGCTGATAGTCTGAAACCAAACTTTCAGGTTTCTTTTTTTGCCTCTCGTGCAGTTTGGCGGCATTAAATCTTCCATCGGAGGAGAAAGTCATTACCAGTAGTCTCTGAGACTTCTCTGCCCTGGGTACATTCCTCATTTGGGGGGGGGGTGCAGGACGAGGAGGAGGAGGAGGGGTCTCTGATTAACTTCCCACTAAGTGCCCCTGCTCCCTGACCAAAATAAATATGGCTGCTGTCATTTTGTCAGCAACTGTCTTCAGAGAGCAATATTTGAAACACCCCATGATCCTGCTGGCTTTTATATGGAGAATCCATCGTCATACCACAGGCATGAGCCATAAACATGTGGAGGCCTTTCAAAGACCAGGGGGGTGGAGGGGATGGAGGGAGGGAGTGGTGGAGGAGGAGGGGTCAGCGGCGCTCACTGGGGCTCTATACTCCACATTATTGTCATCTGGTCTTTTCCAAGCAGGAAGAAAGAGGAGGGGTGTGAGCGAGGGATTTTTCTTTTCTTTTTTTTCACACTCTTTGGCCTAGTTGAGTTGTGGTTTTGCAGAACTGCCTCATGTACACACATTAGATGAAGCAGTCCTCCTATTTGTTTGACTCGCTTTATTGTGAAGCGTGCATCGGTAGTAATGCTTTTCCAATAAATCCAAGCCAGCAGATGTGGGTACCTTTCGAGAGTAAATTGAATAGAGGCCAAAACATCATCAAAGGTTGGTGTTCACACCCAGTCATTACCGAAGACTGCACAGTTTTATGAAATTCAATCTAAAATTGATCGTTTGTAAGCTCAAACACCCGGGTGTTCTCACATGTACACAGTAGTTCAGCGGGACTTTATCAAACAGCAGGAACGCTGCGTTGGTTTGCGAGGCTTCCGCTGTCGTCTTCTGGCAGAGGAAATGAGGCATATGGGCCCGACATCAACAGCCCCATCAAAAACAGACGTACGCAAACAAACAAAGTGGCAGCAAACCGGAGGGGGAAAGAAGGAGGAGGGGGAGATACTGTACAGAAGTGGAATGTTTTCATGTTCTCATGCTTCACAAACGGGAGCTATTTCCCCCCGCTGGGCAGTATATGGGCTGATATTGCCCATGACACGGTTGGGGCTGTAAAGCGCACCTTCGGCGAGCTTTCCCTCGTTGGGCAGCTTGTGCTGTTACACCCTGTGATTTTTTACAGCAGCCGAGACACGGTCTGTGTCTTTACAGGGATGGATGGCAACAGCTTGTGATGGGATCTTTGAAGTAGAGTTCAACTCATATACAGGGCTCCGTTTTGGTCTCTTATAAAAGACTTGATGACTGCCAGCCAGAGATGACCACTTGTGATACGACTTGTGAATTCTTCCTGATTTTATGTCAGACGGCTGACCAGAGAAATCGATACAGTAAGGTGTTAAAGGATTTTATAGAGCGGCTTCAGTGGTGGCAATCTGTAAAACTTGTAATGAAACCTGCTCACCCTGCTTTAAAAATATTCACGAGTATGGATTTGGAGTGTGCTATGATGTAGTTTTAGAGGCTCTTCCACCCTGACAGACATAGCCTTCTAGGAAAACTTGATGCGAAATGTTTGGAATGGTGAAATGTATGGAATACAGGCACAAAATAACATCTGTTTCATGGATTTGACCCTGTGTAGCACAGGCCCCTGTTCCAGGGTTCCTCAACTCATATTTAGATAACCCGAGCTGTGTCATCATGCTACATCCCTGCACCTCCGCTCTCTGTCTGCCAGACCTCCAGTTCGACACCGCTGCCAGCTCTCCTGTGGGCCACAAACCCTTTCATCTCCAACATCTACGCCGCACCAGGCACAAGAGGATGCACACACACGCGCTTCCAGACGCACACATTCACGCAGCCAGAGCGTGAGACGCACGTAATAGACACCGACAGACAATAAAACAGACCTCACAGGCAGAACAAGTCACCCCATTATCTACCCTTTTTCCCTGGTCCCTGTTTCCATTCTCTTTTCCTGCCTCCCACTCGAATGACACTCTCTCACATCATGTATCACATATCACAGTGCAGTGCTGTCTGAGGAGCGGCGTGCATGTCACGGAGGAGGATGTGTTCGCGTGGCGCACATTGTTCGAGGCAGCGCTGCGTGCACTGGAGTTCTCCCTCTCCAGTGGTCTGGCTAGAGGAGTGAAGAGGGAAGGCGAGGAACATCTGGTGCACAGTTGCACTGGCTCAGCCACCAGAAGCTCCTCTCCTCTCCTCTCCTCTCCTCTCCTCTCCTCTCCTCTCGTCTCCTCTTTCCACCATCCTTCCCTCTCTTTCTCCATCACTGGAGGGCGTCTTTATGGAGACATCACAGCTTTTCATTACAGCTGGTGATTCAGAGAGAGGTTGTGGCTTATGACCCACTCATGTCCACGAGCGTGGACCCAGCAAACAGACATGCAGACACAACAAAACGCAAGTATAGGCCTGCCGGCCTTTGGCTGTGTGTGTGTCTGGGTATTTTTTTGTGAGTGTGAACTAACAGTGACAAATACAGGGGGGATGCAGACTAAAAGCACAGCCATTATAGTGGTAAGTAGAGGCCAGGGCCAATTTACCACAGTTGTAGGGCACTATGCTCCCATCAACAGGAAAAAAGCCAAACACTCAGGTGATGTCACAGGTTAGGATTTCAACGAACAGAGCATATACAGGCACAAGTTAGAGACCTTAACATGTTTTCTCACTGCATAAAACACAAGCACTAACCAGCAAAGTCCATCTTCTGTGAGTAACTGAAAAGTCACTGGTCCGGAGCCAGCAAGGCGCCTAACTGTAAAGTCAACATCGACATATTATCCTCTTACAAAGATGATAGGGCATTAACTACTGCAGAACATATCCGTCTCTTTAGCTGCTAAATTCTCCAGCGTTAACCAGATAGCCACTAACTTCGTCATTTGTCGCTGGCAGGCAGCATAGAGTGGATTCACTATCGCCGTATAACACCAGCTAACTTCAGTCAATCAGATCAACATTAGGAGAGTACTACCACCAGCAGAATTGATAGCAGTTGGTTAATCAAACGCCTACTGAAGCCTGTTGAGAGAAGAGTGAAGACATATTTTCCATGAGAAAAGCCTCCAGTGCCGGTCTTTGCCCTTTGCTAACCTCTTGAGGAGCCACTATTGCTGTTTTCAAACCAACAGCCACTTCTCTCGCTGTGTGTCACATCTTAACGACTCACACATCTGCAAGTAGTTGCTCAAAGGGTGCCGATCTGTCGACCCGCTGTGGTTTGGGCACGAGCACAAAGCTTGTAGCCCGGCAAGACAGATGCAAGATCAGGTAATAATTCTCTCTGGGTCAGTCACTATGAGCGACACTTTTGAAATTAAATTTGGTATTTTGACTATTACTAAAACAGAAACATTCACAGTAGAAGTTTTAAAGTAACAGCGATACATACAGTATGTTCTTTAAAAGAAAACGTAAAACGCTTGTATCATGCTTTAAACCTTGTTAGTTCTTATTGTTTTTTACATTGTCTACATCAATGTGATTTTCATTACCCTCATACACTGTGCAGCCGGATCAAAACTTCTCAAAGTTCTCCTGCTGAAGAAAATTTTAATTGGAATATACAGTATACATTTAAAAAGACAAGAGCATCATTAAGACTTGACAGAGAGGGAGAAAAGACGTTGGCTAGATCACAAAATTTCAGACATCCTGTCAATCTGGGATTTCTGTAACTTACGATGGGTGTTCTATGCAAGATGCATTCCTGAACTTGTGTTTGTCCAGTTTCAGTGGTTGCAGGCAGATGTATTTATACAAAATGTAAATAGTGGAATATGTATCGCCATTTTATTGATTTAAATACAATATGTTGACATAAAGATATGTTCTCAAAGGGAATTTTATGGTAAAGTCATTTACAATAAAATACCTACAATCAGTGCGTTTACATGACACTCAAGAAAACCGAATTACTGGGTTAGTCCGACTATGATGGAATTTTTAAGATGCATGTATACACCTTAGTCTGACTAAAATCGGACCGGATCGGATTTCTCATAGTCGGATTAAAACACCTAGATAATTAGATTGATAGACCCATTACTTGTGCATGCATACGTTCCATCAGATTGGATTCGGATTCTGCGTTCTGAGCAGGCTTGAGATTTTTTTCCTGGGGCTGTGAGCCGGAAGTAGGAGGACGACGACGGCAGCATCTTTCCTCCGAAATAACCGCAAGCAAGAGCGCCATTGTGCGTGTAGTTTGTGTAATTATCATGTACACCATATACGAAATGTACAAAGATGTAGTTTCATCTCGCTCTTCGTACGCCATCTTTCTCGAATGCCGAGGCAGAGTTTGTTGTTGCTGGTGACGTAAAGAGGTCAGCCGGAGGTGGCTCTATTACCACTAGTTGAAATGGGTACAGCGCGACCTATGGTACCGGGGTATGACATGCTTCGGCCAGTAATTCGATTTTCTCACCGGCATGTATACTCGGACAATTGCAGTTGTCCGATTGAGCAGCATAGTCGAACTGTGGCTGTAATCCGACTAAACTGTGCATGTAAACGTACTGAATGTTTCTTGGGGTGGGTGCTGTCCTCCTAGTTTCAGATGCTCACATTCCTCTTTTACCCCAATCTGTAGTTGTTCATTTAGTGTGATTTGCAGGCATCGACATCAAACACCTGAGCGTTCTGTCTTGCCAGAAATACCCATTATACTGCCCTGTCAGAGGATATAACATGATGGCCCCCTAAAGAAATATCAAGACATGATTGAGTGGTCGATGTGATGAAACTCGACCCATTCCAGGTACCATATCCAATCCCTTCAAACATAAACTCTCCTTCCCGCTGGGTGGCAAGGTTCAGGACTGTGATCCCAGCAGGCCTTGAGACGTTTCGTTCAGATTAGTGGGAGCTTAAGTCTCCCTTTGATTTGATTCCTTTTCTCCGTCTCCTGCTGCATCTCTGACAGATGCTGCTGCCTTCTGGAGTACACAAACCTCTCCTCGGCGAGGTGAGACCCTGAAATGACCGTTGAAATTGCACTGTAATCATACACAGCTAAAAACAACAAGAAAATGTCTGCCATATGCCTCGGAGCCCTCTGTTTATGTTTTAGTGAGTCGGAGGTGGATTATTGACAGGAGTGTGCGAGCGGTGCCTGGATAGATGGGCTGAGCGGCGGTGACTGTTATTTGCCCGTGTCTGTGATCAGATCTGTCAGAGCCACTCAGCTGTCTGTCTGCTCGGTGTTTGACAAGTGGTTGATACAGCACAGGCCTTAGAGAGGATCAAGCCCTTCCTGAATTGGCTTTACCTCTCTCCCCTGTGCAACAGGAGCTCTGGGAACACATCAAACACACATCCCCCCCTCCCCGCATTTTCGTCCGCAGTGAACTGATGAACTATTTTTATCAAAAAATATGTGCGGGCTGTTGGATCATCAGAGGAGACTGAACGGACGTCAGCGCCTTTTGAGAGTTAGTCGAACAACTAAAGAAAACAAAAAAGCGCCAGTCGGACTTGATTCCCTCGTCACTGTCCATCGCACGGGGATTGCGGCATGATCCTGATGGCCCCCGTGTCTGTTTTACTGTCTAAGCCCGTCTGACTTAGCTTGGCTCCCCACTTGTTAGGGTCTGGTCTCTGTTTTGGGACAGTTGTGCTTCTATGTCCAAACATGTGAGGGATTTCCTCCTGGGGTTTCCCAGTAGAGAGAAGGAAGGATAAAAGGACTTGCGCAGAAATGAGATATAAAGAGGGAATCATGCTGGACAATTTCCTCCTAGATCTCCCCCCCACCATTCCCTTAAGCAAAGCCCCACAGATACAAGGAGGATGCAGGCCAGGTGGAAATAGAGACCGGAGAGTGTGTGCGCGCATTTAAACACGTGCACGGAAACGCTCTCACGCACAAGCACACGTTGTTATGGATGCTGGAGATGGTGATTGGTGTGGATCACATATGGGCACTTGTGTGTTCCATCTCAAAATAGCCGTAACTCCCCGCCCCGCTCAGAAATTGTTGCTACGCCTGTCATCTTTCTCTTCTTGCCTGGCACATATGCAGTTTTACGGTGATGTCAATGTCAGAAATACAATCGGAATTCTGTCTATTTTTTGAAACAAGAAGTTCTTGATTTTAAACGGAGCGAAACAAAAGCTGGTTCTCTCATTTCTAACCAACGACCGTCGTTATTTTGCTGAATTTACAATCATCATGGGCAGACTTTATTAGCTGTTTCTATCCAGCTAACTGAGCTAACGTTAGCCTGATTATGTAGCATAGACGCCTTTTTACACCAATGGTAGATCTTCGTCTGCGGAAAACAAAACGTTACCCTAACTCTCAGGCGGGCGGTACATTTTTTTTGTAATATCTCGATGTCAGCGGATTGCCACCTGCGAAAATATACACATAACCAACAAAATCCCTTGTTTCAACTTTCAGGTCATAGCTAGCTTGCTGACAAAAAAAGGGAAAACCTTTTGAATTTAGTTTCCCATGTCCAATACTGCATGACAAACTCCACAAACACTACCTCAACGTACAAGTTAAGGATAACACGTGGCTTGAGATAGACCAGCAGCTGGAATACGATGAAGATAGCTGATATTTATTTGCTAATGTTGCATGTTGCTAGCCACAACGGCTAACATAAGCAGCACATTTGGGGGTCCATAGGGAAGGTATTCAGCCTCATTCATGTAACATATATAAGCTTAAAGCGAAACTCTCGCCAAAAAGCAACCAAGGCTTTATTTGGGATTGAATATGAGTCAAACCTTCGTATAAAGCATAATTGCAACCTGACAGGCAGGAGAGTAATGGTGAACCGCTCCTCAAGCCTGCCTGTCAGGTCGCACTCAGGGATCGACACTTTTTGCCTGCCATGACGGCAACACGCAGGAGATGCAGTAGCTAACGTGAGTAGTTCAAAAACCTTCATTTTCATAAACTCTGTGTACACAAACAATGTTCTCAATGCTCGTGTTCATGAGTAGAGACCCTGGTGATGCTACGAGCAAAGTTTCATGTTGTGTTGAGCCTTCTTAGTGTTCTAAAAATAGCGATTTTGATGCTAGCATGTCATGCCCCTAACTCTCCCGTTCAAAATGAACGTGTCCAAAACTGAGACTATGGTAAATCTAAATCTAAAGTGCCTCTTTCGTCGTAATTATGCTTTTACACGAAGGTTTGACTCATATTCAATCCCAAGTAAAGCCTCGGTTGCTTTTTGGCGAGAGTTTCGCTTTAAGACTCAATCTGATCCTATACTACTACAAACATATTGGCAATCAATTTCAGATGAAAATGGAACATGGCACCGCAGATAGTTTGCAGTGGACCCAGTGTTTAAAGTTGTCACACAGCAAAATCACATGTGGATTATCTCCATTGTAACAAATTGTATCGCACTCGTGGGAAATGTCATGAGGTCCCATAATAAGTCAGAATCCTCACCAATTGATGATCTGTCTACATGACATGAACATATCTAATCAGCATTGTCCTTGTATTGGTGTGTAGAGCCTTTAGGTCCTGGTATTATCAGGCTAATAAGGAAAAGTCTAAGAACACACTTTTATTGCATTCTGACATAACCATTTGGCAGCTTTGATTTTTTACTGCTTCAAATTTTAACACAAAATGTTTTCCTTTTTACAATACAACAGAAAAAAGGTCTTTAGGATTAGGACTCTCCGATGTTTGGCAGATGCAACACTATCTCAGTAAATGAGTTTGGCTCTGTTTTGATCCAATAAAAAGAGCAGGACAGAGCTGCTACTGTTACACTAAACACTGATAGAAACCAATGAGTGGCTTCCACACAGTGGAGGAGAGCCACACGGTAGATAAGCTCGCAAACTCAATCAATTACACTTTTATTTTCCATGGTACACCCTGCCATGTAGTAGTCAGTAGTTTACAGTGTTGACAAATTGTTTGTAAAAACCCTTCCTCGATCTTACGGCCGCAGTGGGCTGCAGAAAGCCCGCTGCCTTCAGCAAAACTTATTGCGTGCCCCCCTCATGGCTCTGTTAACAACCATTTTATTCCTCTCCATAAAGTGGGGTGGGGTGCTGTAATGCAGCGGGATTGTTTGTGAAGACCTAGGGGCTCACGAGAGGGGGCCGAGTCAGGTAAATCCCCTGACCAAGGCCCTCTGTTGGGGGTTGGACCCCCCCTCAACCCGAGGCCCCAGACTTACATTAGACTCCTGGAAATGCAGATTCACCTCCTCGGACAAACAATAAGTGTTGCAAATATTTGTCTAATATTAATATATTTAATATTTGCTAGTCCTGCCTAGATCCACTGTCGGTTTGAGGGTGCTTTTTAAAAGTGCACAGTTAATCCTAGTGGGGTGCTGGTTTACACGGAGAGACGATGATTGGTGAGGCGGAGTGAGTGTGTTTTATTCTGTTAATCAAAGGGATGCCAGGCCTGATTTGCTGTAAAACGGGAAAGGTAGAGCTTTTACAGCTTTTATTGGCTTCCACTTCTTAATGGCACAGCAAGGGTAATGAACGATGTCGAGCTGCAGTGACACGGGGACGCAGATGGCGGTTATATCGGACTTTCTTGAGAGCAGCTTGTTATCAAAGATTGAATAAGACAAATAAATGCATGCTGGATCTCGCAATCTCGTGTCCGTTGAAAATGATTGATTTCATCAGCCCAGTGCAATACACTGATCGGAAATGAAGATGAATGACTATCATAACTCCGTGAGACACTTCCTGCTTTGAATCACAGCTTGTGGGAATTATGAGATGGATCAAAGCCTTTATAGATATTGCATCTTGATACAGAAGAAATGGAAATCAAAGTGGAGCGCTCTGGCCCTTCTCGTTCCTTGAGTAAAGACAAACAGAGTTCACATCTGTTGTAATTTCCCAGCTGGAATGATGAGTTTGCTACCGTATATCCCAGCAGGTTTCCTGATCTTGGATACGCGGTCGCATTTTAAAAACCGCCCCGTTCGTCTGCCGCCGCTATCTTCAGCTTGCTCTGCCTCGCCCCCGTGCACACAACAAATACAAACACAAACAGACCCACACCAGTAGCGGGCCTGAAGGAACTCCCTTTGATAAGTGCTGAGCTTTATATTTTTCTCATCAGAAAATGAAACACAACATTAAGCCATTCATTAAAGTCAACTAAAGCTAATTATCCCTCATTTGCCCAAGTGCCCGTGGGGCAGGAGAGCCCCATATACTTAGACCCAGATGTGTCGATGAGTCAGTCGGGGAGATAGCAGACCGCAGAGGGGGCCGCTCACTTCTCTCATAGTCCTGCGGTTTCAAGGCGCATCGGGCTCAGCGGGCCGGCCGTGATGCCTGTTCACTGCCTGGCTGCTGACGTTACTCCCTCATGACACCATTTTTTGTGTGAAGGCACTGCAAAACAGCAAGCTCCCATTTAGTGGGGAAAAGGTCGATAATGATCAGTTATAAGCCTTAATTCAAAATTGAAACATTAAGAGAGAGTGGTATTCCTCTCTAGCTGGCCCATTTTTCTAAGCTGTGCAGCGGCTTAGTCACGTAAACACCAGGCTTTCATTAAAGTGAGCCGTCTATGCTGCAGGGGGCGGCAGTGTGCGTATAGATTCCTGCTTGTACGTTCTGGCAGCTTCGTGTGGAAGTGGGAGAACCGTAACAGTTGGCAGGATGTCACAGCCCAGAAACCATACATAACATGTGATTTTACTCATCAGGTCTAATTTCTTACTCCTCTGTGTCTGGTACCCCCACCAGACATTTAGAAATAATGGCTGAAACCACTTTACCACTGGAATGATGAAATTTAGGCCCCATCACTGAGTCCAGTTGTCTCAGGATGAGGCATCTGCTCACTGCAACTTAGGAGAGTAATTTGGGTTTTGACGTGAACCTTATACGAAACACTTTCCGTGTATGGTATATTTGAAGCTGTTACTAGAGTTTTATTAGATTGGATGCTATTCCCTGTTGAATCCACAATTTTTCAAGCTGGGTGCATTTATTCTTATAAATCTTGCCTTGTGCAGTTTTAAACTAATAAACTCTACATGGATTGGTTGGAAACCATCTGCTCCTGTGTGGGACCCGTTTTAACGTCTCCCTAGAGTCAGGACAGTTAACACTGCTGTTGTTGAAAATTGATATGTTTAATGAAAACTAATTTAAAGAAAGCAACAGTAATCATATTTGTTAACACGGCTGACCATTCTGTTTGCCTTTTATTTATATTGGGAGACTTTAAATTGCTTTAACATATGTTCTGAAGTTTTAGAGTTATGAGGTTGCAGAGCTTAATTTGATTTGGCATGGGTAAAAAAAAAAAACCAGGAGATCCATGGAAGACGCTTGTGAGCCAGCAACTGTTGTAGCCTAATGTTTGGCTAGCATAGCAAGCTAGCCAACTTAGCACCTTGCCACATCAGTGATAGGCAGTGAAACATTTATTATTTACGCATTACAGTAATGTAATACATTTTAGTTGAATTATTTAGTTATTATTAGTTATTGTTTCGTAGATGCTAGGTAGCTGATGCTAGTTTATGCTATATTTTCACATCTTATCATTTTATCTGTTATTCCAAGCAGCCTAGCAAGAAAAAAACGTAAATGTTAGCTTTTGACTTATGATTCCTTAATAATAATAATTATTGATACAAATACAAAAAATAATTCTAGAGGAGCTTTTATCAGCTCCATTTCATTCACAAACAGCTACGTTACACCAACAAAAATAGTTAATTGAGGCTTTTTGATCTGGTGTGACTGCCAGGTTAGCACTAGCACAAGGTTAGCGCTGTTTATTACACAGGTGCTTTGAAAGATTTAATATACTGTATGTCAACACTATGAGTATACGAAGGATTTCAATACCATGTTGACTCGGCAGCATAAAAGTGAACGACAGAAACCTGAGAAATTGTGACCAAAGTTTCCAATTTGGAAGTCTGACCTAGAGGATTATTCTGGTTAATTTTTCCTAGAACAGTAGGAAGAAGTAGTTCACAACTTTCCAACATTTCTGGAACACAGTTTAATTGTTTAAGTGAAGGCATATGAGTGGTAATAGCTCTGGAAAGCCAGTGTTGGAAGTCGGCCTAATTTAACATCTGTCATGGAAGGTTTCGACACGATAACCTACCGTTGAGCGCCCGAGCCAGAGGTGGTAACCCAAACAGCACGGGGGTACAGTTCAGTTCCCCGTATTGTGAAATGTAGCAGAGCGTGACTTTGACCTCTGGAGAGAAGCTTAAATGTTCGGGGTCATCATCTGTTCTGTAGCCGCGCTTGGCAGGTTGCGGCTGCTTCTCGCTGGTGTGATCGACCCTCTCCAGAGGGGAAAAAACACGCTGTCTGTGCTGACCATTGAGCATATTAATCACCGTGTCAGTCATGCATGTTTTGCCGGGACTTCTCTGCTTAGAGAAGTTAATCTCCGAGCCGGGTTTTCGCTTTAACTTACTGTCAGTGAAACGAAGCATCAAAGAGCCTGAGCGCTGAGCTAACCTGCTTTTTTAATCTCTGCGCAGATCCTCCGCCGGGTCACAGATGAGAAAATAATGACCGACCTAATCCCAACATTAGCTTTTTAAATCGGAATGCGTATGTTTTAAATCATTCTCGCCTCGTAGCGTGGTGATAGTAAGCAGAGCACGGGGGAAAAGGGGAACGAAAGAATGAAAAAGTGAATGAAAGAGTGTGATCCAGAGTAACCTTGTTAGGGCTAAGTGACGCTGTGCAGAGAGCCTCTTGTCAGTTGGTTGGCAAGATGAGCTTCTTGTAAATGATTGTCCTCTCTGTCAAAAGGCTGATTTCTTTTTTCCTACATCTGACGTCTGCGTCTCTGCCACAGTATTTCCCAGTAGTGTTCCTCCCAAATATTGTAGCCTTCTTCACTTTGTCCAGGCCTGTATTTGTTACAAATTTTTACACTTTTCATCTGTATTATGTTCCCCGCTGCCTCAGATGTCAAATCAGCCTTCCAGAGCCTTCTAAAGCGCCATTAGAAGTTTTGGCCTACCTTTCGCCTACGCCTTTAATGAACCACGGGTCGCTCGAGGTCACAACACTGTGTCCCACCTATAAATCAGCTGAAAACTAAGTTCAGCAGCAGTATAGGGCAGTGTCAGCATCAGTAACCTTTTCCCAGACAGAGGAGTTGTCGGTGTGCGAGTACAGAGAGCGCTGGCTGGCTACAGATCCTTTCCCCTTCACAGCATTATAAATGTATGTGTGAGGAGGCCCTTAATGGCTGCTAATCCAATTTCTGCCACTGAAATCAAATCTCACTGGCGCCAGTAGTTCTCTCCTTCCCTCACAAATAATGGCCTCCGCTTTGGCCTGTTTATGAAAAAGACGATCCGCCAAAAATTCCGGCTTTACCTTCCTTAAGTCCACCCGAATCTTCTTCAAAATTGTTTTGATTTATTTATTTTTTTCTCCCCCTCCGTGTCCTCGAAAAAGTTATTAATTGACCGTCTGCGTCGAGTGGAGGGGATGGGGTAACAGGAGAGCGGGGGGGAAGAGTTTTCAGCAGTATAGGATCCCATTTACCGTATGTCTTAATGCCTTCTTGAGGTCAGCCATCGATTTTTTCTCAAACCACAAGCGATGGAGATAAGATTAGGCCTTCGATTCCTGCACTGCCGCTGGAGCCGTTAGTGGATGAAATCACCAGGCCTGCGCCGACAGTCGGTGCAGTGCTCTTTTTTAGCAGGTCGCGGCATCTGTGATTATAGGGTAATATATAGAAAACCCCTACGTTTGCCTCGGGGGCCGGCAAAGAAATAGAGATATCTTCCAGAGTATGCTCAGTGATTAAAAAAAAGGTAAGTAAACCTGATTTTATAGCAATATGAAACTGTGGTATTATGCAGACTTCCTGTCATGTAAACTTATGCATACTCTTGACTTTGGTCCCTTTTCCAAAACAAAGATATTAGCTTTGACACAGATGAAGGGGAGCTTTGGCTTTGGCTTCCTTCCCCCTGGATATGGATTTGAATGATTATCTTTCAGAGCATCAGTTGGACAAGTAGTCATATTGCCATTCCGCAAGGAGATATTATTCTGGAGCGCGAGCCTAATAATATGATACATCTAACGGTGCTTAACTCTTAGTTGGATCCGCACCATGTAGTCGTCTCGATTATTGCTGAGAGCCTCAAATAGCATCACAGGGACACGGAGAGGGGGAAAAGGGAGAAGGAGAAGAAGAAGGAGAGGGAGAGTGACGGGGAAGAAAAAGAAAGAGCGGTGGATCTCAGCCGGCTTTGAGAGGTTATTGAGGAACGTCCACCGCAGTGCGTGCGGAGGAGTTTAATATTTCTTTGCTCACTGGTTTGGCAGGCGAAGACATTGGAAATGACACTAAGTATTTCTCAAGCGCACATAGGTGATAATGATATAGAAGCTCACCATAACTGATGCAGAGGCATAAAGGGCACATAATCATTAGCAGATAGATAAAAGGGAAAAAAAGCCACAAAGGTCATCTCTGACAGCGGTAAACAAGCATCCCACCGCAGGATCTGCTTCTGATTCAGAAATACAAAACATTTTGATTTGCTCTCGAGACTTTTGTTTGTTTGCTTGATTAAGTTCTCGGCTGAGACTCCAAAAGCTCAACGTCAAGCTGGCAGCGGGAGATTGTATCTGTGAGGGGAAAACTAAACATTGGTGATACTGTGGTTTGCTGTAGTGATAGTGAATGCAGCCGCAGCGGAAAGAACAGTATAAATAGAGATGACAATTTTTGTTTTTTCTGATAAAAGCCATAGTCTGATTTGACCCTTGCAGCGCAAAAACAAAGACAGCAGATGATTTGAAGCCGACTGTGACTTCCAAGACGAAATTATCTTTGCATGCTGTAAGATTTATGAATTTGTTCTTGGTTTTGAAAGCGATTGAGATGACTTAATCATTTCTTTCCAGGCAAATTAAACTGTTTCCTCTGTGAACCCTGGTAATCAGCTTAAGTGATTACATCGCTCGTAAATATGAGATGATGAAAGCTCAGTTGTTCAGTCCGTAGTGCCCTGAGGAGAGGCTAAATGGGAGTTCTGGGGTAGATATGATAGACCATCTCACTATGGCTGTATCAGATGCTGGGGGAAGGGGCTTTTGTGGGGATTGGTTGCCCTCTAGCTGTCAGTGCTGAGATTAATCTATGAAATATGGTCTGAAATAGTTGTGTAGGTGAGTTGAAGAAGCGTCATCAGTCAGTTTGGGACATCTGAGCCGAGGTTGAAACGCGATGCTGTTATTGAGAAGCCCGACTGGATTCAGTTTCTGCTGGGAAAAATGTTGGCTCATAAAAGTCAGATTGTATTAATAAACTAAATTAATCAGGGATGGTTAAAAGGACATTTTTTTTCTGTTTCGCAGAGCTGCAGCACACGCAGTATCATGAGAATGCGTACGATGTCCAGATTCAAATAAGGGATTAAAAGGGTAGAATTTGAAAGCGATGACTGGAAAGCATCAGGCATCAGCTGAGTTTATTTGGTCCCCGCTGAAAATATGTTCGTAGCTTTTTCTTTCTGTTTTGGAAGAATATTATATCCGCTGCCTTGATGGCTGTCATCAACTTCAACCGAAAGCACACTAACCCTAACAATAACATAAAAATGAAGGAAAAAGTCTTGGAAGCAACTGCCCCACAAAGACAGATTTATTTTTGTCTCTTTTTTTGTTGTTGCTCCAAAGTGCTCGTCAAGCTACTAAAAATAAAGAAAAAAAAACTGACTAGATGTTGACTAAGAAAAACAAGATATCCATTCATCAAAATGTATATTTATCATTTACAAAAACAGATTTTCCAATAGGAGTATGTATATTTATTTATATAAGTGCAAGCTACGGCTCACTTTATAGGCTTTAGGCTACTTGCTATAGCTTTTGCTCGAGCTGATAGTTAGTGTAATGGGCACTTAGCTCAGTTACTACAAATTTTAAAAGCTGTTTACATAGAAATCATAGATTTCAGTGGCGGATTTATATTTTGCGTAGTAGAGAAGATGTCAATAGCTATGATTAAGCCTACACTGTACGTTTTAAAAGTGGACTTTACCAGCAAAGTAAAGTCTGGTATTAAATTTGAATTGTACACACTAAAACGTTTCAACACCTTAAAATAGATAGGCTGCGCAGTCATTTTGAGGTTCCTTGATTTTTGAGTTTGAGCATGTACGTCTTAAACCATTTTGACCAAATGTGTTTGTAGTGGTCACTGCATTTAATCTTTGCGGAGCAGACAAGTCCAGAGCCTTCGTAGCTTTCCGTTTTCCCTTACCTAGGCTGTGATGTAGCTCGTTATCATTAAGGGAAAGGAGAGAAACATGGGAAACAGAAGGAAGGCATCAGAAAATGGTTATTATTTGGTCCAAGTTTAGTCACGAAGATTTAAAAGGTTGTCTTATCAATGTAAGATGACCAGTCAATGTAAATGTAAAACCTCTCTGCATTTTCTACCTCTTGAGCTCAGATGCTCGGTCTGCATTTGCAGCTGCTGACTTTGTTTCCTTCCTGCAGTTTTGTGTGTGTGTGTGTGTGTGTGTGTGTGTATAAATGTGTGCTGCGAGCGCTGTTGCAGAGGAGCGTAAAACTCTTTGGATCACAGATCTCCTGCCCAGTCCTGAACAAGCCAGGAAAACTACTTTTCAACTTAACTCACATAAGTATTTGTGTTTCAAGCAATTGCTGTAAATGCAGGCCTTTTCACTTTAAATGCAGCCTTGCGTCCAAGGAATGGTCCAGGAGGGCTTTGCCCGTTACAGAGGGAGTTTAGTGCTGCACCATGTGCTTTATTGCCATCAAATGTAATTCATCATGAGTTGATTGCACTGAAAGCCGTGTTTGTCATGCACCTAGCAACACTGTTTTGAATGAAAATTACCTCTTTAAACAGCAATTAGGAAAACGGACCTATAGGCCAAATGCCTTTCAGCTTCAGCTTTTCTTTGACAAACATTATCATAGCGTAAATCATGCAAAAAATCTAAAGTGGCATCAGCAAAGCAAGTGTACAAAATCCTCTGGCAGCATTCTCATTTGGAGGGCATGCGATTTTCGATGGGAGAGATGTGAAAGTCGCTTTCAAAGGGGTGATTTTAACTAGGATATATGTGAGAGAAAACTTTATTGCCATGGCTCGGATTGGCAACGTGACTCAAAATAACAAGATTAGATTAATTGCAGGAAATAGCTCTGAGATGGTTTGATGTTTGCATGCATCTGTATTATTCGTTGGGAGACCCTATTAGCAGAGCAATATCTTGCCCCCTCATGCGTGTCGGCTTAAACGAGCGAATGTTTTCAAATCTACCTCACAGTGTAGCCCTGAGAAAGGGAAATAGGTCTTTTGTAGGTCTGCTTAAAGGGCCACCGCAATGCCAGCACATATGAGAAAGGCAATTAGAGATAGTGCTGCATTTTACACGCCGTTACCTATGTTTTCGTGAGAGAAAAGGCTCGAACAAGTGCAGTAACAAAGGCCCGGGACCAGGCAACTGAAAAACGAGACTTGTTTTTCTGCAGCCCTTTTCCTGTGCTTCCCCCCTCAGCGAACCGTAGCGTGGCTTGTTTCTTTGTGTTCGAGATCAGGATCCAGATATCGTCTCATCATCCAAGCCTTACTCCACTTTTCCCCCCATTAGATTTTCTTTTTCCCTTAAATTCCCTCACACTCACTCCCCTCCCCCCGCACATACATCTCGCACACACACCTCGTTATCTTATTTGTGGCCTTGGCAGCCAGATTGTTGCCTTGCGGTTCGGTAGCCAGAGTTTTCTCTGTCACAGAGAGCCGTGGGTGCAGAACCCTCCACCACACAAAGCTTCCATGAGAGCAGGAAGTCAGCTCCCAGCATGCCTTGCCCATCCCAGTGAAACCTGGGATGGATTAACCTTGGGCTGGGAGATCTCTCCAACTTGGAAAGAGAGTTATGTAACCTCCCATACTTATCTCCCCGCTTTACGGCAGTGACAGTGAAAAGTGTTGGGCTGAGAAGATATTTGTTTGAAGCTGAGGTTCAGTCCTGAGGGTTGGAGCAAATGAAGACCTGATATGTGGTGCTCCCTCACTTACGGGTCACCTCTTTAAGCGAGTCTGCCTTTTTCCTTCGCCAAAGTTACATAACTTGTCAGACATCACTGTAAGGGCTTTTTTGGAATCCTGAGGAGCAATCAATACTCAGAGTGCACTTTGAAGATTATAGCTATAATCAAAATGTTTCCAAAGGGGTTTTCTTCCCATTCCAACACCTTTTTTTTTTTCCACCAAATCCTGGACAGTGTAATCAAATCAAAGCTGGGTTCCCCAAATAAGCACTTTGAGTTCACTTAATCCATTCCACTCATCAGTTTCATGACTGTGCTTGTATGTATTGCTGTTTCAAAGTAAAATCAATCAAAGAAGTGGAGCTCACAGGTCATTCACCCCCTTCAAACCATGTCACCCATCGACATGTTGCATCATCCCATCAGTGGTGGCTTTGTAAACGTATCCTGACCTGACACAAGAAATGTTCCAGTTTGGAGTGTGACTGACTGTGTGGAGTCGTGGATTACTACAGCAGTACCCCTGGCGCACTAAAAGCAAACATGCTTAGCGCGGCACCACGCAGCTGCCAACAGTCTCTTTGTAGTAAGGCCAGGTCAGTGAGGTCAAGGGATGGACTGCGTTTCCGTGCAGATCTTTCCACGATAAAAGTTACCTGACAAATGCTCAGATTCTGAGTTTGCTTTCCTTATGTGGGCATCAAAGGCCTTGCTCGTAATCGTAAGAAGAAAAAAAAAGATCCAAGCAGATTAAAAGGTACATTAGGGTTGATTGCACAACAGCGATAGAAAAAACGGGTCTACACAGTACATTATTGTAGGATTTTGGCATGAGGTTGTTGGTATCGCTGAACCGTTGTGTGGGTAGCACTGATTGGAGGGTTAACCAGTTCTCTTCTTTCTCTCTCTGTATTCCCAGGTGGCTCAGGGAAGCACCGAACTAAAGAACCAAAGAAGAAGAACAAGCAGAGGCTGCGGTTTCGGGCCCAGAACCAGCACAGCGACCACTTGGCCTCTGCACGCACCAGCCAGTGAGGACTGAAACTACGGACTTCCCATTGAACAAAAGAACCAACGCAAAGCTGCTAGCCGCTGCTGCACCCATATTCTGACCGACGACTATCCCCGAAAAACCCCACCACCTCCCTAACCTGCCTCCCAGACCAACCCCACCCCCCCCCACCCAGGACACAACCATGACTCACAAGTCCGTCACTACAGAAGTATAAGTCTATATCAGCATCACCACACTAAACACATGCTTCATGCCTCTGCCTCCCGCCTGCTTCTCCCCCCTGCTGCAGTGACCAGCCAGGTGACTCTGTTCTCTCAGCCCCACCCCCCTCGCCTCGCCTCGTGGACCTTTACAGTTGACATTACTGAACTCATTTCCCCGTCATTAACAATGTCATTAACCGTGCAGGGTGATGGAAGACGGAGAGGGGGCAACCAGAGACTGTGGAGGCCGGAGAGCTTGAATGGAGGGAGGTGGATAGAGGAGGTGGAGAGGGAGTTGGCAAGCTAAACTGCTCGCGAAAAAGGGAGGGGGAGGATGGGTCGAACCAGGGAGGATGAAATAAGGATGGAGGACGAGGAGACGAAAGAGATTCGGCCAAAGCAAAGGATGCCGATGGACAAGAAAATGGCATCTTGAACTGAAAGAGACTGTTTTTTTGTTTCCTATATTTATGTCAAAGCTACCCTCACCTTCCCCTCTCAGCGGAGACGGAGCGTTCCCATGTGTGGCCTTTATGTTATGTACATTTTTGAGAGTAATATTAAAGAAATTACCATGCATAGTTGCAAAAGTATTTTATTCTCAGCACAAACTGTTTACGTTTCAGACCGCTTTATGCTCTAACTGTATAGTGTGGATAAAAAAAAAAGAAGAAATTTAGTTGTTCGACTAGCATGGCAACAGACTCATGTGTACATAGTTTATCTAATTATGAAAGCTTATTACTGTATTTTCAGTATTGACTCGTTCACCGTTCTAAATGTTTTAGAGATACAAAGGTTGTAATACCGAGCTACAGATTAAAATGATTAAAAAACAAATAATAAACATAGCCGCCACATAGCTATTTCATTTATATGGTATATATTTGATTATTTATTAATTCTATTTTGTACTTTTTGTTGTTGTTGTTGTTGTTGTTGTTCAGTGAGAATTTTTTTCTTTTTGCCTCATACTGTTACTCTTATATGCTGAAATATTCTTTGAGTTCCCTTATAACAGTGCATATCTTTAACACGTGGAAACGGTTTTTGTCTGATGTCATGCCAAGTGTTGTATTCCATTCATTTGACCTCATCTACTGATTTCAATGTTTTAAAAGAAGAAGAAGAAGACGAAAAAAAAAAGACAAACTTTGCTTTGACATATTCTAGGTTTAATAATTAGGATCCAGCAAATGTATGGTCATAGGACTGCATATGTGTACATTGTGTTTTATTAAAATACATTTCATGTGACTGTATGATGAAGACTTTTATTATTGTCTGTGGATGGCTAATAATATATGTGGCTAAACTCTGTCGTTTCCTTGTTTCACTTCGCTGTACAATTATGTGCTTCTAGACACATTTGCGAAATCCATCATGTCGCACTGCATGACACAAGTGCTACCTCCAGCCAAGGGATTGGCCACGGTCGATTTGAGCCTTAACAGCATGACGGCACTGTTGAGGGTTCGTAATTCACTATGACGTATCCTCACTAATGGTACAAATCCAGCGCACGTCTTTGATGGCATTTCACTTCCAACGTGCCCTCTTGGCAAGGACTTTTAGCTTTGACACTTGGCTTTCATCGCGCACACACGTTCGATCACCCCTTCACGTGATCCCCGCTCACTCACTTTTATGGTCCTCAAAACATCAAATAAACACATATAAAAGTCGTCTTTAGGCTAAATCTGCCTGGTATATGAGCAAAGTGGAATGTTTTAATGCAAGTCACGCGTAATTTAGCCCAGGATCCACTCCGTGTAATCATTGTCCCCGTAGAGAAAAGAAAAGAGAGCTGGATCTGCCAGACGGCTCGTGGATGCACAGTAGCGGATGAATTACGTTGTGTCACATATATCTCACCCTGGAAGACACAGACCACAGTGTTCCTGCTCTGGTTAACCCCCCCACCGATTTACACATGATATTTTCCACAGGGAGGCTGTCAGTGTTGAAAGACTGAACTCTTTATACGCTTCGTGTCCATCTTGAGACAGCTTCAAATGCCTGAAACGTCTTTCACAGGCGTTCACAAAGTGCCACGGCATGTTTTACACAGGAGGTTATTCATTTTTCACAGCTTAACACTTCCAACCGGTGATGTTTCTGTACGGGGCCTCGAAACTGACAAAATCCAAAAGGTTATCTGTCGGAAAGTATGACTGAATACATCATAAATTAAAGAATAATAATGAGCACCGCAGGTAAAGCTAACTTTTGTCATTAAAGGGCAAGTTCACTCAAAATAAAATCATCAATCATCTGCTCACCACTCATGTTAATGGAAAGTCCGGTAAAGTTTTGTAGTCCACGAAATGTTCCTAGAGCTTCCCAGCAGATCGGCGTTAGAGCACTCTCCTTAACAACCGCAGTAGATGGAAACTTGTTTTAAAGCGTAAATATATAACTGAAAAGAAACATGAAATGGCTCCATACAGCTAGTCTGCCGTTATAAGTCTCCAGGAAGACGTTATTTACACCTTCAGGTTGGGTGCGTGCTACCGATTTTAGCTGAGCAGCTTAAGTAAAGATTTGGGCTTTAAATTAGGCGTAAATCATGTCTGTACAAATCAGTTTTATATACATACATTTTTGTGAGGGGCGGAAACTTTTGCTCAGTGTGTATCAGTGTTTTCCGTTGCGCTAGCTAGCCACATTGTTGTTTCAGTAGCTCCCATGATGTTCGGAACACACACACCAGACCACACGCCACTGCACACACTGAGACATAACCGTCTCATTATCACATATGCAGGGAAAAAAAGGAATTGCGGTGAGGAAAAGAAAAATGCTGTGTGGAGAAAATAGATAAATGATGAATCATGATGAATAATAAGTGTCCAGACCACAGTATTTGGAAAAATGGATTTAATCAACCAATTGACAAATAATGAAGGGGAAAAAAAAGCTTTTGACTCGTGTACAGTTACATTTTGTCTCGTCACCTTTCACCCTTACCTTTTATTTTGTCATATTCAGGACTACATATCTAAAGATTGCACATTCTCTCCCAAAGAAACATCAACAAACGGCTTTGTGCGTCCGCTTGGGTCCAACCGGTCGATAAAGCGAAGCAAAAATGACTTTTCGGAGAGAGCGAAATAAGGCGTAGATGTAGCGAGTTGTTTTTAAAGACATCTGTTGCTGGTTACAAGTTAATGAACGATTCACAGATGTCATCCCCTGGGCCAGACTATCACTGCTCCAGACTGGGGGATTAAACCTAAGGGCTTACGGAGAGGAACTGCACTGAAGTGGATTCATTAAGCTCGAGACCACCACTACAGCACACATTGCAGCGTCCCCAATGGAAAAAAAAAAAAAAAGAAGTGGTACAAAGAGAGTCACATCACCCATTTATGAGGAATGGGTCTCTTTATTTGCCCTCACCTTTCCGCTTTGACATCAATCCTCTTGCGTTCCTCTTTTTCTACCGCAGCGAGAAACGGGACACTGATGGTATTCCCGGTGCTGTTAAGAGGGTTAGCAGTCATCCACACATCAGAAGGACTGGTCCTCCCTGTGTAAACCACTTCTGTAAACTGTGTGTGTGTGTGTGCGCAAGTTTTAATGTTTGTGCTGAATGTGGTTAGGTGGCTGAGACTGAAGCTCCCTTTTAATCTGACAGAGAGCATTTTCATTAGTTCTGTTGGGTCCTATTATTAAAGCCCGCTTCAAAGGCTCAACAAGTGAAACCGCGAACAGGAAATGACCCGGCGGGCTCTGCAGTGTATAGATCAGCGATAGCAATCTGCGCGTTTAAAGGCAGGTTGTTATGGCGCGCGAACGCATCTGTTGTGTACACTGTATGTACCGCACAAGACAGCGGGAGGACACCGGGAGCGGCTTCGGGGAGCTCTGCTCTACATTCATATGCTGCAGCCTACTGTGAGGGTGCAGTTGTGGTACATGTGACACATTCGTTCCAATGCAGATGGCAGAAGTGGAAGTTATGACATTGGTGGGGCAAATGAGATTGCCCGGGATAATAAATGTTGTAATAATTTGCTCTTTTTAATAACTGTATAACGAGCCATCGCTTGCCCTGCGAGTTGAGGGAAATCTGGAACCATTAATCTTCTATGGGTTAGCCACGGTGTTTGGCAAGGGCCGAAACAGCAACAGAGTAGGAACATAGTGGTGTCAAAGGACATGCAGGTCTTAATATTTTAAACAAGTTTGCCATGTGTTAGCCATCATGGTGTGTACAAGCCCACTAAATGGTGGCATTAATGGGTGACTTTTATTACTAAGCTCGCCCCTAATTGCAAAAATGCATTCCAAAGTCAACCCTCAATGCAGATTTTGGCTTCTTTCAGAGTTGCTAGGTAACAAGTTAATCCCAAAAATAAATATGTTCTCCAATAAAAGCTAATTGTCTGTGACAGTTTTTTTTTTTTTTTTTGTGCTTCGCTACAAAGACATTTGAAAAAAGGAAATTGCGAAAAGACTCTGAGCTGTGCTGCTGGAAGTGCACGGTGATCACAGTCCTGCAGCCCGGCCACATCTGCCTCACCTGCTGGACAGGAAGTGGGGGAAAGATTGATATTCTCAACGCTCACCTTGCGCATTCATTTTTCTTTTTACATTCTTGGATGAGAAACGGGGGAATATTTACGAGTCACTTGCTGTGGTCGTGTTCTGCAGCTAACAGCAGGTGCAGTGGGGGGACATGGGATTATTTTATTGCCATCCATTACATGGAACAGACAGGCGATTCTATACCGACCCGGTGTGGTGTTTCCTATGGGTGCCGTAAGCATTTTTTGGCTTATTTAACCCCAGGTTCCTCTGAAATGTCTGGCTTTTCCTTTTTCCCACTCGGACCCAAACGCAACACAAAGCCATTGTCCCCGTTCACTTAGGGGGAATGTAGGCAGAGCAGCTCAGTCCTCCCTCTCAGGATATGACACGCAAGGGCTTTTATGAGTTAAACTGAATCATACTGTGCACCTTAAACACATTACAGGCCGGGCAAATATTTCCTCTTACTGGTGCTCTGAGAGCCATGGGCACAACCATTATATTGGGCTCAAGAGCCAGCTGGTGAGGACAAATCCACAAGGATTCCTATTTTCCCCCTCCTGACTCTCTGGCAGCCCCACTCCATTCATTCAATTTTTATATGTGCCTAGTAGCCGTGTTACTACCGGTTTCAAGGGAGAATTAATCAAAAACAGGTCTTATTAAAGTATATTAAGACCAGTTGAATTGGATATAATGTGCTCAGTTAGGGCCCAGAAGGGTTGTATCTGAGCCATAGCTGACACTTGTGGCTTCGCGGAGTGGGGCTGTGTTATTCTGCAGTGGCACTGCACCGGTTCCAGGGGGGCTATTCGCTGGAGCCAAGGGTTGCATTGTGGGTAAGCAGATTTTAAGTGGGTATGAGCACAGCAGGGGGTAAAGGAGGGTCTCATTGTCCAGGAATGTTGATCTTCCTCCCCCCCGCGTTCATTCGGGGCAGGATTATGCAGCGCCATGGTTCAGAAGCAACCTCTGCCCCCACTTGGAGGGTCTGCGCAGGAAATATTCATTCATACATCTACACATGTACAAACAGGCATTATCTTCCTCATAAGAAGTCCACGTTGTCTGCTCCCCCAAGGTAGGGCGAGTAGGTGGTAGTGGAGCCGCTGTTGCAGGGTGTTGTGCCTCATGTCTCACCCGCTGGGCTGGGCTCTGTGAGAAGGCTGGAGCCAGTGATGCTCCCAGTGTGTGCAACACAGTCATCATCCTCAGCACAGCACATTTTATTGGGCAGTGTGTGGGTTGTAGAGACGTGTTTAATCAACTCAGCTGTCGGGGAGGTCTTGACCTCATGTCAGTGGTTCCTTGATTGTGTGTGTGTGAGTGTATTTGTGTGTGTGTGTGTGAGTGAGTGAATGGCTCCCAGCCTTTGCTGTGGAGTGTGACCTGCGGTGGAGCCTCTGGTTCACACTCTGCTCCGTGCCGTTGCTGGTTTAAGTGATTAACTGTAGAAAGTGATGACTAATCTGTCGGTTAAGAGTCTGAAACAATCGCAGAGGAATGAGATATTGCAGGCAACATTGTATGTAATGTGGCCCTCTGGATCCAATCAAGGGGAGCATAAACAGAAAGCAACTCCAAAGTTCTACTCCATAGTGTTGGATATTCATTTGAAATAGTATTACTCACTATTTATAGCTCCCAGTAGAGAAATTAGCGTGTACAATTATATTTGCCAAGCATAGAGTGGGACTTACGAATGTGTTTTGATATGAAATAAATAAATAAAATTGTCTGGTGTCGTGCATTCGGTCATGTTATTTTGAGTTTCGTTCCGTCATTCCTTATTAGTCATGCTAGGAGTACGGCTCAAGGGGACGGCAGTTGGTTGTCTGGTTGGTTAGTCCCCCGCTTCGGCCTGGACTCACATATATTTAAAAAAAACATCTGATGGATTAGCTAGACATTTTGTACAGCCATTCATGGTCCCCAGAGGATGACATCTGCAGACGCTGGTGATCACTGAACTTTTTCCTGTAGCACCACCAGCGGGTCTGACGTTCGAGTGATCCAGTCAAATGTCTCAACATGTGCTTTATTATTGTACATTCATGTTCCCAGATGAGGCCTCCTACTGACAACACTGATCCCCCAAACCTTTCCACTGTCTAATTGAAATTTGTGGTTATAAGTGAAATGTTTTGAGAACTATCGGCTGGACTGACATGAACTTTTGTGCACACATTCATGTTCCCCTCAGGATTAATTCATATGAGGTTAATTAACTCCTGGCTCCACTAAATTAGCTCAGAATTTTGAATTTAGAATTGACAAGAGTAACCTTTAGTCCAATTCTAATTGAGGTAATTGGTCATAAACTTTGTTTTGCTATATCATAGCTTCAGCCATACAAAAGTACGCATGTCATCATGCTGAACTAAGGCCACTTTAAGATTGAAAGTAGCCCTGCATGAAGACATAGCCCTCTCATTCATTTGAATGGAGCCAGTCCTTAGTGTTGGTGTAAAGGGTTCAGGCAAAACACCACAGGCTCTTCTGGCAAATTAGGTTGAACCCAGCGTTCAAAGTTAAGCTGGACCGGACAACATACCAGCACGACCACATTTTACTCTTTGGCATACCGTGACTTTTTCTTGAGCACTTCCAAGAAGCACTTGCACTTCCAAAAAAGCTGCCGGTACTCTTTTCTGCCGTCAGTATATAATGTTCTCTTGGCATTTCATAATGAACTGCATTACCAGGGGCCACTATGTGACACTTACCCTTCCGTTCTTGCCGGCCTTCTATTCTCTGCGTATGCTTGAAGTGGCAGTAGGCCTACCCGGAGACCCACACATGCCAACATAGTTGCACAGGCCATCTGGTGCTCCTGGGAAATCTAGGTGGGCCGGTCGCTCTGTGGGGCACTTCAGCATCCTCCCCCTCAACCACTCAGCCCTACTGCCCACTTTCCCACCCCACAAGGAAACATGTGAAAATGGGGAGTACTGGCACTTTTTTATTTGTTTACGACTTTCAGCAGTGGTTTGACTCGCGCCAACTTTTGCTGCAGTGCAACGTAAAGTCACCCGGCAAGGTGCAGCATTGACCAATCACATAAATCTAAGCATACATTATTGGCAGATGCCTTCTTTATCGCTGCGACAAAGATAAAATGGTTACAGTGGAAATAACTTAGAGTTATAAAAGTGTGTCTGAGGGTATTACTTATCATAGTGCAGTGGCCCTGACCAAAGCATTTAGATTAAAACAATGCTCCCCCTAGAGGTGCTAACGTTGCAGGTTTTAACAGCACATAAAGTTGATCTATGTGATGTTCCCGATCTCTCAACAAAACCAAAGATACCAAAATCTACCTGCTACTCACTGCAGCTTCCAGTTTTGTGTTTTGCATCAAAGATCAGAGGCGATGATTGCCATTTGCTCCTATCTGAATGCCATCAAGTGAGGAGTGTCTACTAATCAAATGACAAACAATAGCAGCATCCTGTGTATTCCTCAGCTAACCTCCTGAGCTTTACTCAGTACACTTTACAATCGCTAGCTTGAAGATTTACAGAGCTAGTATACTGCCGCTCACCGATGAACAGGCCCCTTAATTGCTGCCTGCATTGTGTTTTGTGTGTGTATGTGGGTATGAGTCAGATAAAATAAACCACATGGTGTGTGGATGTGTGTGTGTGTGTGTGGAAGCTGAACAGAACCCTCTGCTCTCATTTACTATCTCCTTGTGTGGTTTGGCAGCAGCTCTGTTGGTATGGGGGCGTAGAACGGGCATCCGTCTGGGCGCGAGGCAGGCCTGGCATGCCGCTCAGCCCCCCGCAAGGCTGCATGAGGGTGGGATCAGAGCAGGAGTCTGCCAGGCTCCAGACTGGTAGTCTGTACTTGTGTGAGTGTGAGCATATGTGTGTGTGTGTGTGTGTGTGTGTGTGTGTGTGTGTGTGTGTGTGTTCTGCCGTGTACATGCACTTCTGTGTGTCCGGGCAATTAAATTGTAATCACACAGGTTTAAATAGGTCCACCGTTGTTCTGCTTTTCACTTCCTATATGCTGACCTCTGTGTATGTTGTTTCAACATTCATGCCTCTATCACAGAGTCTATCTGAGCCTGTGTGTTCCCCACATCTGCACTGAATTAACACCAGAGCATTTATTTGACCTTCGTGGTCATTATAATTGCGAGGTGCCATCCAGCCAGGCTAGGAGCAACACAATAGCATGCATATCACCGTGGCTAAATGCCATACCTCCCCTCACTGTGCGAGCGCAGCAAAGCAGAGCGAAGCTGGGCCTGGTTAACACTTGGACAACAGACTACCCTTGGAAAATGAAGTTGCCTCTGGAAGTGTTGTTTGTTAGAGGCCAGTGGAGGATGTTACTTCCTTAGCACCACCATTGTTTGGGCCTACATGGTGAAAGATATTAGATGTTGGACTTATGGCATATTCCCCCATCTGCCGGAGTGTCAGGCCTTCACACACTCGCTGATTGTGATCGTCAGTTGTAAATCTATTCTAGTAGTAATCCAAAATAAAATGATGAACATGAATATGAGCATAAGATGTCTCCTTTAATATAAGCACATAGTTACTACAGCAACAAATCTACTGACATTATCTCTTTAATTTAGGAGAAAAAACATGACAAAGTGAATTTCAGTGCTCATACAACAATCCTCGGTTGCAGCACATTCCACATACGCCGAGGGCGCAGCAGTCGCAGCAATAGCTGCACCTTATGAGGCCACTTTCAGGCTTCTGTCTGATGTCAAATGGCATCTGTGTGAAAGAAAACAGACAACAAGCAAGGTGTTCTCCATTATTGTCATTCAGTCGGTTCCTTCTGTCTCATCTGGAGACTTTTCTAAAGGAAAAACACACCCACTCACATTTTCATACAGATGAGAATGCGGAACGCCTTCATTTATTGAATCAACCGAACATACCATCCATGTTTCTACTGATGTCTCCTCATAAGAAGCAGCTGCGTCGTCATTGCTTATATCTCCCTCCAGCTCTGGCACCTGTGAGTAAATTGTAAAAACTTAGGAAAGTTGTAGCATTCTAGCAGGACACTTGTAGATAATGAGCAAATTAAAGTCAAGTTCTTACCTGAGTGACTGGGACAGCAGAGCTCTCCTGAAGGCAAATAAACGTGAGCATGACGGCAACTGCAACTGCAACACTGAATGTCTTCATCTGAGGAGGCTTTGATATGTTAAAGTTTTTTGTTTTTCTTTGGAGGACAGAGCAACTACATGCTAAAAGATATTCTGATGACTCTTGTCAGCCCTTTGAGTTGCATGCCTGTATTTATGCTCACTTTGGCCACTGTTGCTTCATCACTGGCAGCACTGACTTTCATTACCACCAGGAATGGGCTTGCATCACTCCTGGGTGATGCTGGGAAATTCCTGAGAAATGACAATGGGATGTTCTCCAAGTTTAAGAGTCTGTCAAGAGTTCTAAAGACAGATTGCACTGTTACAAAGACGAAGAAGTCGCTGCACATGTTTCAAAACACTCAATGCCTCAGCAAGGTGCAAGATGACATGATGCACTTACTGAAAGCTGACTTTGTAAAAGCTTTTGTTTCCTTATTGAACTTTATCACAAAAATAATCCTGATGTCTTGGCATTTGTTACCAATGGTAATACATATTAAAATTCTGACTGACAGTGATGTCAGAATAATACTATTGATAGCTATTCTCAAAATCGGACTTTGATTGTGGTGGTGGCTGTCATCGAGCATGTGCACTCGAGACTTCCTCCGACCGAGTTGGCTAACTTCCAGTTTAGCGCCGAGCTAATTCGGATGGGGATATAATCTAATTGGGCGGCTCTTGTAGACTCTCAAAATTTTATTGGACCGAAGTGCCCAGATTCTGACAGTAAAACGAGTCAATTTGCGGGAGTATTGAAGCTTTTTATTACCGTTTTACTGAATTACCGCGTCTTTCACAAAGCTAACATTGTGAAAGATGCGGAAAAAGTCTCCAGTACATCACATGACGACGTAATTACATGGTTTGGCCATGACTAAAAATGGCTTCAAGGCCTGGCGCTCCATGTGGAGACTTGATCTCGACCCTGAGGCCAGTCGTCTTCTTTGCAGAGGAAGTACTGGTCGAGCCAGCTGCGTTAAACAGTTGTCCTCCTCCTCTTCTTCGTTGGTTTTATGGGCGGATGAAAAACCACATCACCATCCACTGTATCGGAGTATATAACATCATGCTATTCACTGACGGGCACGCTGTCTTGAGTGAGTGAGAACGGGACGCGCAGCTCCAAAGAAGGAAAATCAATATGTGGCGGCCAATGTAAAATACAATGCAATAAATTAATGTGTGGGAAACACTGTGTTTCTCCTCACTTCAACTTTCCAAGATCATCTGACAGCTTAAAACCACTATTCAACCAACACACACTAAAAGTGAAGCAATCACTGTGTGCAGTCAACACTGATAAAGTCAGGGGCACTTTGAGTCTTTCCAAACATCTTGTGCAATAACAAAACTCCCTCACTTCATGCCAGAAGAGTGTCAACAAACATGACAACAAGCACCAATGGCTCCACAGCTATCGGAATGTACATCTTTCTGAAATACCTGTTTTCAGTATCCACTTATAATGAACTAATCATTTTGTTTCAGGAAAATCCCTTCATCTTTATGTGATCAATTCTGTTCTTCAACTTCGGTATGTATTTGTCATCAAATTAAAATTGTATCTCAAATGGAAACATTTTATTTTGACTGGAGTGGCTGGATGAAAACACACCAACATAGCTTCACACTCACTGGTTAAGCGGTTGTCGCTTGATGTTAACCATTAAGTTTAAACCATGCCTGTAGGGGCTATCTTTAGTCTGTGTTACTCTCGTCTTTGTCTTAAGTTTCTTCTTCTTATAACCACATAATACGGACAACATGAGACTGCTTTAAAGTGTGAGAAGTCTTTGGCATTGCAAACGGCGACGTCTAAACAGCTGTGTTGCCCCCGCCGTCTGCTAGTTTATTCAGGCAACAATAAACTTCACAATAAAATTCCACTTCCTGTTAATCATGACAAGATAGGCTACGAAAGCTACACAGGATCACCTAAAACATCTGAATGAGTCAAACTACTGTATACAGGAGTTTACTGCAATTAAAGGTGGGGGTGATCACATTGGCATAAAAGTGTAGTTGTCTAATAGTCTGACAGGCTTCAAGCTAAGTATGGAATTGATTTTGAACAGCTGATAATGCTGCCACTAACTAATTCAAAATTGCTTTATAGAATCTATCCAGTTAGTTTATACCTGGAGCAATGAGATATTTATATCAGTCAACACATTCAAAGCTTGTCTTCCGAATATCTTAAGTCAAGTAGTTCCTGACTTTATGTGGTATTCTCCTGGTTTCAGTTGACATATCATAAACACAGGTCATATTTTTGGACAAAGGACCCCACATTCATCTCTGCACAGTCATTTCAACTGAAATTGAAATTGTGAATGGTGTACATTCATTTTTTCAAAAAACAAAATATTTTTGTATTTGAAAATGCAATCTTTCAACCACAATTGTTAAGCAGGTTGATGGTGTGAGGAGATGACGGAGAATGATACCACAATAACATCTCCATTCGCTGCTTATAAAGTGTATCACTGCTGTGTCTTTGAGTTTGGAGTGCGGGAAACGTGGCTATAACGCAAGAAGTCAATTCATACACCTTTACTTTACATTACAGAAGTAAAACTTTATTGATTATACACTTCAGTATATGACATAATATGAGGATGATACAGTCACATCAGTGAGCACACATTCTCTGCAGCATGACCAAATCCAGAAACACCCTCAGATATTTACAACCACTATTGAAAGATGGAAAACTGCTTTAAAAGTAAATATCTTAACAAATTAATATTAAGTGGTTGTTGTCTGAATCCCAGGCTGCAGCAGGAATCCTCAGAACGTGCAGCAGACACCACATCCCGTCATGTCAGGACAGCAACCGCAGCAAAAGCGACAGTCAGCGGGGCTGCGCTTGTGTCTGTTGTTATACGGCATCTGTGAGAAAGAGAAAAGACATGAGCAAAGTGTTCATCTCACTCATCATCTCTCACTCTGTTCACTCTCTCCTTCTCACTGTATTTGTCTCAGCTCCTTCAGTTCATTGAACAAACCTTCCAGGACTCCTCTGGCATCTCGTCATGTGCAGCAACTGCACCGTCATTGCTCATTGGCTCCTCCAGCTCTTGAACCTGTCAATGAATTGTGCACATTTAAAGCAGGAGCCACATTTCAGCATTTAGACAAAACATGTACAGCTAATAAGCAAAAGAAATGACTGAAGTCAAGTTCTTACCTCAGTGAATGGGACAGCAGAGCTCTCCTGAAGGCAAATAAAGGTGAGCACGATGGCCACTGCAACTGCAACACTGAATGTCTTCATCTTAGGAGGCTTCTACTGCTTCTACTTGTTCAGGCCATTGATTCTTTTGGTGACTCTTGTCAGCTCCTTTTACTTCTTCTCCTGTCTGATGGTTGACTTTGTAAAGTGTGCTGGTATTTATAGTCACTTGGACCACTGTTGCCTCATCACTGACAGCACCTACAGTACAATTTCCAGGCACAGGCTTGCATCACTCTCTGAGGGATTCTGGGAATGAGAATGGGGATTTCTTCAACAGTCGGAATTCTGTCTGTTTGAACATATCAATATATCAATATATCTATCTATCTATCTATCTATCTATCTATCTATCTATCTATCTATCTATCTATCTATCTATCTATCTATCTATCTATCTATCTATATTTATATAGATCTATATCTCTCTCTCTCTCTCTCTCTCTCTCTCTCTATATATATATATATATATATATATACATATATTCATAACTATTCTGTACTTTGAACAAAGTTTTAGTTACATATTAACAAAATCTTACATAACAAACAATATTAAAATAATGGCTGATTTTATTTCCAGACAACTTACTTACTAATGCAGTAATAGTGCTGTTGTCCTGACATACCAGTTAATAATAGATCAATGCCATTGACACAACATGCTGACATTTTAAATGGCATTACATAATATTTAAATAAATACATTTTCTTTGGGTGATGACTAACCAAATAGATTTTACAAAGCGGTTATTAATGAGGTAGCAGCAGCAGTTAACTGCGGACTATTAGCTGACCAAAATGATATTCAAAACTGAAACAACAGTATGTTGATGCTGCAGTCATTGGTAAAATAGTTTAAATCCATGATTCAATGAGCTGTAGCCTAATTAGCTAAGGCTGCTTAATGGCTAACATTCAGCAAAAACAGTTAACCAGTTTCAGTTAAACTAGTTTTGAGTTTATCAGTCACATCAACATCAGCGTAACTACTCAGTCAACACGATGTTCCCCTTACAGTCATAATTTGGATGTCAAGAAGAAAAAGTACTATGCATGAAGAACAAAAATGATTTGGTAAAGATTTAGGGATCTTCTGAAAGGAGACAAGGAGGATGACAAGTTTATTATGACTGGATAAAACAAAATAGTTAGTTTGAAGAAATAATAGGTATTGTTTTGGCTGGTTAATCAGTAAGTTAGTTACAGGTGTTCGAGGCAGTCAAGTAGCATTTGCTACTTTAAAATTAATTGTTTTTTTAAATGTTATTTTTATGTCACCAGGGAGGTGAGAGCATTGATGCCCTCCCCTCCCACAACACAGAAGTTCTCTGACAGTGAAAAGTGAAACCAAAGTGTTGCTTGAAATAAGCTTGTTTTTAAGCCTAAAAATATTAAGAGGTTGGCAACCACTTCCGTCTCTCACCCACCAGGGGAGGTAACAGAGCCGCAACAGAGGCAAATCAACATCTGTGTGAAAGTGTGGCCGGCAGAGCGGGACAGGGGTGTGATGTTCTGATGGTGTTTACAGTTCGACAACTAATCAGATCCTTCAATGGGTAACGCTCAACATAAGAATACAAATCACAGTTCCAGTGTCAGATTGCTCCGTGCATCCTCTGTATGGAGAATATTTTTTGGTCATCACTAAAGTCCAATTAGAAATTAAAGGTAAAATAAATACAGTTAAAAAAAGATTACTAATTTACTATGCAATTGTGAATAATCAGGTCACAGATAAGCTTAAGAAAGAAAAAGTGCATTGAAAAAAACAAAATTAAAATGTAACCTGACAATTGTAAGCAAAACTTAAAATGCAAAAGCTGGACAGGAAAAGCATTTGTAAAGATGGAATTGGATGGTAATGGAAATAAGGCAAGGGAAACAC
Organism: Diplodus puntazzo; assembly: GCA_963678695.2. NCBI lineage: Eukaryota > Metazoa > Chordata > Actinopteri > Spariformes > Sparidae > Diplodus > Diplodus puntazzo. The sequence goes on along the minus strand of OZ023160.1, from coordinate 25,844,556 downwards.
TAAATGTTGAAATGGGGAATGGTTAAGCTTACATTTATTGATTAAATATAGGGGAAATATCTCAGTAATACATATTTTTTGGGATACAGCTGTCTTGATAATGAATAAAATATAGGCTATTTAAAAAAGAAATATATTACTGTAACTTAACAGCCCCACTAATATGCCGTAAACTCTGTTACTGACTATCCCAGTAATGACCAGACACTGACCAGCCTTATACTAGGTTTTGACCTAGTCTTTTTAATTTTCAAAAAAGGTAGTCAGCTGTGTATTCCAACAGCTGTGGAGCTATTCATGCTTGTTTTGTTTGTTGACACTGTGTGACATGAAGTGAGGGATTTTTTTTTTATTGCACAAGCTATTTAGAAAGACTCAATTGGAACTTGACCTTTTCAGCATTAACTGCACACAGTGATTACTTCAGTGTTACTGTTCATTGCTTGTATAGGGAAGCTGCATTGTATTCATCTGACTATCATGTCATGTTTATGTGATTAATGTATTAACTGGAAACACAGTCCAGAATGTCAGTAACATTATTGCAGCTTAGTGATAAGAAAATAAAGGCATTAGCAAAGTCTGCTGTTGTTGTATTTACTAGTTGTAGCAGGGTTCTACTTTAAACTCCTCAAAAATGGAAAAACGATGGCATAGTCGAAAAATGTATAGGAAAAATACCTTTTAATTACCTCAACCTCCACAATGCAGCAGTGCAAATATTTACAAAAATGAAAAAAAAACAAACATACTGTACAAAAGAAACAAAAGCTGAGCAATACCGTTAATCTCTATCTCAGTTGTTACCTTCTCTGTAACCATAGCAATACTGCCGTACCAAGAAAAAATGGCCTTCTTTTAAACCAAAAGCCCCTCCCCTGGGCGTGTCCACGTTTACATAATTAATCAATTTAATGATATTACAGCCAGAGGAAACATCTACAGGCTGTTAAACATGAGTGCGTTTTACACACTCATTTCACCCTGTCAACTAAACATTTCTCCTGTCTCACTCTTTTTAAGGGCGGATATGGTTTCGCCCCCGTTTTGCCTGCATGGCCGAGGACAAGGTCCGTTTCATCCATTTGTGAGTGTGTGCTGATTGTGTGAGTATGAATGTATCCAGGAAATAGTAAGACAAACAAGTGTGCACCTTGATTACGCTACTAAACAGTACGGGAATGAATTACGGGATGTCTTTAACTCCAACGTGAACGGGCAGAGACCCGTGTCGGGCGTGTGTGTGTGTGTGTGTGTGTGTGTGTCGGGAACCATGTGTCGGGCGGGTGTGTGTGTGTGTGTGCGCGCGCACGCGTGTGTGCTGCTTGCAGCCAGCGACACCACGGTGCTGTGTGTGTGTGTGTGTGTGAGCGCGCGTGCGAGTGTCGAGAGCCGTGTGTCGGGCGGGTGTGTGTGTGTGTGTGTGTTGGGCGGGTGTAAGGGGTGTCTGTTTTAATGAAACTACAAATAGCTTAAGTTTTCAAACCTCTACACGTGCAGCCAGCGACACTACGGTGCTGTGTGTGTGTGTGTGTGTGTGTGTGTGCGTGTGTCGAGAGCCGTGTGTCGGGCGGGTGTGTGTGTGTGTGCGCACCTGTGTGCAGCGACACTACGGTGGGGTGTGTGTGTGTGTGTCTTCATCCCCCAGAATGCACTAGTCGGTCCCGTCAGAGCCGGCCCTGGGCCGCAGTCATCCGTCGGGGGCGTCGAAAACGGGGGGAGAAAAAAAAAATAGCAAAGACTATTAAATAACGGAGGAGCCTTTTTTCTGGGTCCCTGGCCCGTTACACTGTACAGGTCTGTCCTCTGTGAGGGGAGGGGGGTCGAGAGGCCAGCTGCCTTAAACTGACCGCACCAAGACCCCAAGACCCAGAGAGGGATTTACTGACAATGTAGCGGAATTACAAGGTCAAAAAGTCTGAAACCATCCGGCGCCCAGTGAAGGAAAAGAAGGAAAGAAGAGGAAGAAAAACGTGAAGAAGATACAGGTACAGTAACGTCAATGTCATGAAGCGAATGAAATTAATAGTTTAGTGGTTGTTGTAGGAGCAGAGTGTTAACTTGCTAGCTTACTTCGGATTAATAATCAATAAATAGCGGAGTCGAAGTGTGTTAATGTCACTCCACCTTAAATTCATCAATCACGTTAGGCCTGTTCAGGTGTTCTTTTACAGGTGTCTTTTCTGCTCGTTTGTCAGTTAAAATGCTATTAGTTGTCCATTCCCTTTGTAACAGCGTCCTTGTAAGCCTTTGGTTTATTGTGTCACAGTTTGTTTGTTAAAGTTTACATCAGTGTTAAAGTGCAATTAAAATGTATTACTGTTAATACTCCACACCTTAGCTCTCCCATAACATTCATATATATATGTACATATATTACTACACATACATCTCTTCTAACTGACACAGTGAGATGAGAGTTCGTTCGCAGAGGACCAGTTCAAATAAAAACGCAGTTACACATTTCCCAGAAACAAAGATGGGAGAGTGTCAACATGACTTTTGTAACAGAGTCTTAATCAATGGAGAAAACATCTAAAGAAGCTGGTTGATGTACTCAGACAGAAATATAGCTTGCACTGCTTCTGCTGCTAAATGTTTTCTCCAGAAGAATACAGACTTAATAAGGAAAGGACTAAGGGACTGGAAAAATGCAAGCCACTAGCTGAAGGTTCAAGAGGATAGCCGGGAGCACAATACCCACATGGCAACATGGAAGGAGCTGGAGGTTTTATTTGGTGTGATATTTGACTTAAAATAAATACAATCTTGAATACATACATGCAGTTTCTGTGTGAGTGTATCACAATGTATTGTGAAACTGACCGCAATGCAAGGGGGCGCCGGATAAGATCTTGCTGAGGGCACCAAATTACTCAGGGCCGGCACTGCGTTCCCGTGGTGAAGGCCATTTGGGTGAAAGGCAGGACATAAAAGTAATGGATGGTAGATGAAGCCATCTCAAGCTGACAAGTCAACTTGCGCCTGTGCGGAGGGAAAGTGTGTGTGCGTGTGTTCATGTGTAAAAAATGCGCTGGTCCGGAGTAATTTTGTTTTAGCACAATCATTACCCTGTGCCTTCAGCGCTGATACACATTCACTGCAGACATTTTGGTGGTGTTACATTTGTAGATTTTATACTGATTGACTAGTTCACACAATGCAAATCAGAGTAGTTAAAATGGTTAATGAGTGTCTATTGGCTGTTTGGAAGTGGAACGAACTGTTCTGCACAATGAGCAAGGGATTTTGAAGCTTACAGAAATCCACATAAGTAATTGAATGTTTTGTCCTCCCCCTTTAACAATTTTAATGATTTTATACAAATGCACAATCATTTAATGTCTTAAAAACAAGATGTGTTTATATGTATATATTTTTCAAATTAAGTAAAACGAGCTAAAATGTTGACATCCGTCAGCTGTTTATTCTAAGAATGCTACTTTAAAGAAGGCTGCTGATAGTTTACAGACCTTCCCTCTCTCTGCTCCTGTGTCTGCTTTTCTGACCCCACGGTGAAGTTTTGACAGGATAAGGGACGAGAGGAGCTTCACTCACCTCAAAGCCACAAAACCAAAAAGTCAACAGTTCTGCCAGATGTGGGGTCACCACCAGTAAGGAATCACATTATTTCTATATGAATGACAATGTACAGCCTTGAGACATTTGGACTTGTATTTATTCAGTAGAGCTGACAGAATGTGGCACCCAAGACATTTCTCATTCTCGCGCGATTAACGCTCGGTATAAAAATTTTTTTAAAAAACGCGCATTGTATGATTTACGGCTGTTTCAATCACTTAACAAACCAGGCGGCAATTTGGGACAGGTGTCTAATTCCTTCCTCTCAATAATTCGGGATGAAAATGTTACAAACTTCTCCAGCTTCTCTGTGAATTCTCTGGCATCCTTCTGTAAGTGAAGTTGTTGCGGCGGAGGAAACGATTCAGCCAACCAGCACTCGCTGCAAACTCCTCATCTCTGCTGTCACTCACGGTGGCAGACATTTGTTACGCCATCGCCCTGATCATTTTGCGGGACACTCTCTCTTGGCGTGCCAGACGCTGAAGCTCCGTTTCTCTCACTCTCTTGGGGTCGACAGAGAAACGTCTAGCGGCTGCTTCTCCCGAGTTTTCCTCTGAATATATCACGACAGAAAGTTTGAATTTCAAGTCATACTTTTTATTGTTTTGCTGCACCGGAGCCATGGCGATCATCAGTGTGATACTGACTGACAGAAAGCAGCACACTGCGTGAAAAAAGGCGAAGAAGAAAAACATGCATTGTCAGTGGACAATTCTAAGGTCTCGATTCGATTCGATTCTCGATTTTTACATTTATATTTTTTAAAGCACAGGTTGCTATGCCATTTTTAGACTAGACTTTTATGCAATATAATTTCTGACCTTTGTTCACAATGTACCACACCACATTGTCAAGTTTAAAACATTTCTTAACAACATAATGTAACGATAACATATCTTCACTCAATTGGAAACTTAAACAAAATAACCTGCCATCTAGTTTCTGCAGAGCTTGCAAGCTGTGGCTTTTTTGTCAACAATGCAAATGTTGTCAACATAACTCGCTGGAAATCCAAAATACTTCCACACCGGCGACTTCAGTGAAAGAGGAGGGGGTTCAAGTTCTGTCGATGGGTCTCCTGTAGGGCTGTAACGATACACGTATCAAAGCCGAAATCGCGACACTCAGATCCACGAACCTGTCTCGCGCTGTGAGAAGGCAGAATCGCGACACAACTTCCGGTCCAGATTCAGCACTATGAGCTGTAACCACATTAACACCGCAGCGGTCGTTCGCCAATTCTCCGACGTTGTTCGTTCACACAGAGCGGAACACCGCTGTAAAGACGAACCGCTGTCTAATTCACACAGAAAGCCGGTGCTGCGGCTTTCTGCGGCTGCAAAGAGACGTGACAGTACACGTCATGATGATGACGTGTGTGCGTTTGCAAGGGGGTTACCCCGGTGTCTCCCCTCCCTGTCAATCAAAACCCGACTGAGGCTGTCTTCCGGGGTAAAGTTCACTGAAGTCTCGGTCCGGAGGGCTGACCGTCGCGGAGATTTTTTTTTCATCATAAATACTCGGTGAGGTAAAGTGTTTTTGCCAGTGACAGACGCTGTTTGTTGGGCAGAAATGTGACGAGGAGTCTGTAGGACGGGCGGGAGGAAGGATGCTTCTCCACGTACAGCTGTAGTATTTTTCCTTGTTGCCAAAGACAGTTACAGTTACTACGTTAACTTAGTTTGGTTCTGTAACGTTGTTTTGTGGGACATTTCTCTGTATTAAGTTGAGTGAGGGACCTGTGCAGTTAATAGACCATCAGATAGACACGCCCTCGACAATACTGCACCTCTGATACTATCAGACAAATATCATATACATAAGTTATTGAAATGTTACATAAATAAAATGTTTAATTTAGAAAAAAAATATCGAGGTTTGTATCAAACCGTGGGTCAAAAATCGTGATACAAACCGAATCGTGAGTTTGGTGTATCGTTACAGCCCTAGTCTCCTGCATCTGCAGCTGCCATTGTTGTAAGAGTGGCGTAGCTCCTTTCAGGAATAGGGCGGTGCGTGAGGTGTGTGTGCGTAAGGTGCGTAAGGTGTGAGTGGGCGAGCGAGAGTGGGCAAGCGAGAGTGAGGGAGCGTGCGTACATGCGGACAGTGAATGAATGAGAGAGGAAGGAGAAGCGAAAGGAGGAGCAGTTGTAGCGAAGGCAATAAAGTGTACAATATAGGCTGCAGTTTGGCTGTGAATAAAGGCGACGGCTCCTCCAGATACAGCAAAGCTCCCTGGTATTATTTCCCGACCAGCTTAATACATGAAAGTGGTTCACTCCGAAGGTAAACACAAACTTCGGCCCTGGAGAAAATCGTCTCCCCTGTGCTTCTCGACACGGTCTGGGAGCTGAACAGGAATGGTGTAACACCATGCTGTCGTTTAGCTGGCTGTAGCTAATAGCTACTAAGTTAGAGGAGGTTGACTCGCAGCACTTCAACACGTGTGTGTTTTTCCGCTAGGCAAGCCGACCGGACATGACATGGCGGCGTGACAGCATCGACGATCCCATTTTTTAAATTCGAAGTTCGAGATTGTGACTTAATTTCGATCGATTTCAATTTAAAATCGAAATCGTGACACCCTTAGTGGAGACCTCTTCTTCCTTAATTAAAAAATAAAATAAAATTAGACCTGACATTTATTTGGAACCGGCGGTTATTTACCAAAATATACATCTGCACCCAGCGTTTAAAGGGACCCTGCGGTTAATTGAAACCCGGATATTATTTGGTAATTTACGGTATGAACGGCAAACTACTTTCGAAACACTGCCAGATGTTTCGGTCGATAGGACAAAAGTTATCTGCACGTACTGTCGACATGAAATGAGTTACCATCAAAGTACATTGAGTCTCAAATATCACTTGCAAGCCAAACACACGGCAGATGCAGAGAGCCCGTCGCCCCCCCTCGCCAAAAGCAGACAACCCTGGATTTATTTTCCTGCATGATTTGAAGTGTTGAATAAACATTTTCATAAAGCAAGCATATTTTCCCTTTCTTATGTTGTTAAACGTATTAAGAACATGAAAAAATACATTAAGGTACATTTAGAACAGAAAAGATTTTTGCCAAAAAAATTATGATTAATTTGCGATTAATCGCGAGTTAACTATGGACAAAATGCGATTAATCGCGATTAAAAAAATTAATCATTTGACAGCCCTCGTATATATATATATATATAGAAATTTACAGCAAATGAATGTGATTTTCTTTGAATCAAAGAAAAAGGAATTTAAATAAAAAATCCAATCATGAAAAATAGGTCAATAAAGTCTTCTATGAATAATGAACAAATGAGGTGGATACATTTTCCATTTAAAAAATGATATTTCTTTTACTTGCAAATTCTTATTAACAATTCCATCCTGCCTGTCCCTAGCACCCATGGAAAACCTTGCCCAAGCAGGTCATGACCAACCCAGTCTCACACAATTGAACAGCCAAGGTTAAAGAATAGTCCAAATAGTAAGATGCAAGCCTCAGAGTCTGGTAAATCAGTGTGAAAAACACTCTTCCCTGCAGCCAAAACACTTCAACCTTCTGTCCCTGTTTTGAAATCATAAACAGCCCACTGTCCCTCACTGATGGTAATGAAATGCAAAACGCCATGTGAGAAAATATCAAAACCTGCCTCAGCTTTGTGCCCCTTCATTGGAAAAAAACACTTTTTAGAAATGCAGGCAGTATCATGTTGCACAAACACTGATTCTGTCAGAGCCAAATTAGGTGACATTTTGGTGATGTTACATTTGTAGATTTTATGGGACATACTGATTGACTAGTTCACACGATAAATCAGAGTAGTTAAAATGGTTAATCAGTGTCTTTTGGCTGTTTTGAAGTGGAACGAGTCCCGACAGGACGAACCGGATTCGCGGAGGGGTCTAATCCATCCTGAAGGGATTTATTTTCCCAGTAATGACCGCCGTTCTATACATTATCCCGCTTATTACACGGCTACTTGCCAACACAAAAAAAACCGTCACACAGTGTGTCTTTTTACAATTTATTTGTTACCGTTTACAGTGTTTTTCAGCAGAGAAAGAGTTTGCCAAACCGACGCCGTTTCGCTTCTCCCCCTTTGCTGCTTTCCTCTCTTTTTCTTTTCTTGACCTTTGACGACAACTCAGCCTTTTGCCAAGACTCGAAATCACCGTATTTACCAAAAATATTAAAGTTAATGTGAAACTCATCCATACCAGTGGCATAGGAGTAGTTTTTTCCGATATGAAGTAGACTACAGATTTGCTGACGTCGCTTAGCAACCGAAGACGCTGCGGTGATAAGTGACCGGACTACTCGTGGGGCAAAAATTTTAGAGCACGGAGTGATACGAAGTAAGTGAATCAGAGGCAAAAAGGCCACTTTCCTTGACGACGGTCAAATATGCTTAGCAGCGGTCTGTTATACGAAAATAACTGACCGCCGAACGTTGGGAAGCCCCATTCAAGTGAATGGAGCATACTGCAGCATTAAGAAGAGCCGTGTAGTAAATATATATATACATATATATATATATATATATATATATACATATATATATATGTACACACACACTAGGGGTATCTTGATTCTCCAAATCCTCGAATCGATTACATTTTCGATTCTAAGGTCACGGTTCGATTCAAATCTCGATTTTTACATTTATTTTTTTTAAAGCACAGGTTGCTATGCCATTTTTAGACTAGACTTTTATGCAATATAATTTCTGACCTTTGTTCACAATGTACCACACCACATTTTCAAGTTTAAAACATTTCTTAACAACATAATGTAACGATAACATATCTTCACTCAATTGGAAACTTAAACAAAATAACCTGCCAACTAGTTTCTGCAGAGCTTGCCAGCTGAAAATTGAAGCTGGAAATCCAAAATACTTCCACACTGGCGACTTCAGTGAAAGAGGAGGGGTTCAAGTTCTGTCGATGGGTCTCCTGCATCTGCAGCTGCCATTGTTGTAAGAGTGGTGTAGCTCCTTTCAGGAATAGGGCGGTGCATCAGGTGTGTATGTGTAAGGTGCGTAAGGTGTGAGTGGGCGAGCGAGAGTGAGGGAGCGTGCGTACGTGCGGTCAGAGAATGAATGAGAGAGGAAGGAGAAGAAGCGAAAAGGAGTAGCAGTAGCAACAGCAATAAAGTGTATAATATAGTTTGCAGTTTGGCTGTGAATAAAGGCAACGGCTCCTCCAGATACAGCAAAGCTCCCTGGTATTATTTCCCGACCAGCTTAACACGTGAAATTGGTTCACTCCGAAGGTAAACACAAACTTCGGCCCTGGAGAAAATCGTCTCCCCTGTGCTTCTCGACACGGTCTGGGAGCCGAACAGGAATGGTGTAACACCATGCTATCGTTTGGCTGGCTGTAGCTAATAGCTACTGGCTTAGCTAGTAGCTAAGTTAGAGGAGGTTGACTCGCAGCACTTCAACACCAGTGTTTATTTTTTTTTGCTCGGCAAGCCAACCGGACGTGACATGGCAGCGTGACAGCATCGATGATCCCATTATTTAATTCGAAGTTCGAGATTGTGACTTAATTTCGATCGATTTCGATTTAAAATCGAAATCGTGACACCCTTAATATATACATTTTTTATTTCAAATTAAGTAAAATGAGCTAAAATGTGGACATCCGTCAGCTGTTTATTCTAAGAATGCTACTTTAAAGAAGGCTGCTGATAGTTAAAAGACCTTCCCTCTCTCTGCTCCTGTGTCTATCCTTTACTTCCTCATAATGTGACAAGGATAAGGGACGAGAGGGGAGGTGAGCAAAGCAATGCCTCCGAAGTGTGTGTGTGTGTGTGTGTGTGTGTGTGACTATAAATACCAGCACACTTTACGAAGTCAACCATCAGACAGGAGAAGAAGTGAAAGGAGCTGACGAGAGTCACCAAAAGAATCAAAGGCCTGAACAAGTTGAAGCAGTGGAAGCCTCCTAAGATGAAGACATTCAGTGTTGCAGTTGCAGTGGCCATCGTGCTCACCTTTATTTGCCTTCAGGAGAGCTCTGCTGTCCCATTCACTGAGGTAAGAACTTGACTTCAGTCATTTCATTTGCTTATTAGCTGTAAATGATTTGTCTAAATGCTGAAATGTGGCTCCTGCTGTAAATGTGTACAATTCATTGACAGGTTCAAGAGCTGGAGGAGCCAATGAACAATGATGGTGCAGTTACTGCACATGAAGAGATGCCAGAGGAGTCCTGGAAGGTTTGTTCAATGAACTGAAGGAGCTCATTCACACTGAAGTGGTTGTGTTTTCCCTCCAAAGTGCCTTAATACACTCCATAGAAGGAGAGACAACACCTTGCTCACATCTTTTCTGTCCTGGAAGTTTTGTTCAATGAACTGAAGGAGCTGAGACAAATACAGTGAGAAGGAGAGAGAGTGAACGGAGTGAGAGATGATGCTGGAGATGAACACCTTGCTCATGTCTTTTTTCTTTCTCACAGATGCCGTATAACAGCAAACGCAGGCGCTGTCGCTTTTGCTGCGGTTGCTGTCCGAACATGACTGGATGTGGTGTCTGCTGCAGGTTCTGAGGATTGCTGCTGCAGCCTGGGATTCACACAACAACCACTAAGTCTTTATTTGTTGATTTTATATTCTTAAACACATTTCCAGCTTTCAGTCGTGGTTGTTAATAATCTGAGTATGTTTCTGGATTTGGTCATGCTGCAGAGAATGTGTTCTCACTGATGTGACTGTATCATCCTCATATTTCAAGAACCGTCATATACTAAAGTGTGTGATCAATAAAGGTCAGTGGTTCTATAATAAAAGGAAAACGTGTATGAACTTATTTGTTGCCATAGTGCTTCCACAATACACTCCACAGTTTCTACACTAGTACTCTCAAAACTAAAGCAGTGACAATTTATATACAGTTAATGGAAGTATTAGTCTGATATGATTTTGGATTCAGGAAGTGATTCATTCCCTGAAAAATGTGTCACATTAAATGTGTATGACATTCATTGTGGAAAAGGTAATGTCCTGAGTTTATTGGGAGAAGATTAAGACATTTCACAAACTAAAACGCAGTTCACATCTACATTTTACACAGACCTTTTGATTTGTCTGGTAGTGTAAGAGCCTACTTAAAACAAGCAAAGTGAAGTCATCACTGAGTGCAGTTAAGAGGGTCAGAGTCCATTTGAATCCGTACTTCAATCAGGAACTTCAGTCTTTGCAAATTTCTTGCACAATAATCGAAATCCCTCACTTCATATCAGATCTGTGTCAAACAGCACGAATGACTCCCCAGCTGTTGGAATATACAGTTAATTAACCATTTTTAAATGGTCGAACTTTTGCTTTAAAACGACAGCGTAACTTTGATTATTTATATAACTACAATTTTAACTATTTCATTTTACACAGTAATCATGAGCAGGTGCCTTTGTTCAGAGAAATCCCCTTAATCCTCACTGAGGCTAATCATTTTCATTCTTCATGCCTGGTACTCATTCATCACCCAAGCCAAATTCAATCTGTGAGGGAAACATCGTGTGCTGGAAACGCTGATGGGGAAGAAGTCCTCTAGTTTTACCCCAACTAATGAACTGTTTGTTGCTCAGACTAATGTTAGACCACCAGCCTGCTATTTTCTACTCTTAATAGTTGTAGGGTTAGTTGTACTTTAAAACAATTCTGAAAGTTATCCTCTCTGTCATATTACATAATTAGGCTATTTAAAACTTGAGTTGTCAGCTGTAGGCCTGTAATCCAACAGTCACTCATGCTACTGTTTACTGACACAGACCTGATATGAAGTGAGGGGTTTGGTTATGTGCAAGAAATCTGGTTAGACTGAGGTGACTGAATGAAGAACAAATCCAGATGTCCCCTGACTTTATCAGTGTTAACTGCACACAACTTCATTTTATCTGTCTGTTGTTTCAATATTTAGTTCTGGACAATCTCAATGATGATGAAATAAACAATAAATTTACTTATCAAAAGGCCTAGTCAGGTGCTTTTGTTGAAAATGTGGATTATTATGATCATGGTACAGGAATTCATGTCAGAGTGTTTAAAGAGCGTCATACACAGATCAGGCATAACATTATGACCAGCTGCCTAATATTGCACGTCTTACAGATGCTAGATCAGATTGGGATCTGGGGAATTTAGAGGCTCAGTCAACACCTTGGGCCCTTTATTGTGTATCTCGAGGTTTTCCTGAGCAGTGTTTGCTGTGTGTCAGGGCACATTGTCCTGCTGGGGGGCCACTGCCATCGGGTAGTGTTGCTGTGATGAGGGAGTGTACTCATCCACAACAGTGTTTGGATTGGTGGTGCGTGTCAAGTGGCATTCACATGAATTCGAGCACCCAAGGTGTCCCAGCAGAACATTGCATTGTGATGAGATGATCAATGTTATGAACACTTACAAATGCTAAGAAATCAGGATTTTATTACAATAATGCTCAATAAGCACATCTGCGGTCTAAAAGTCTGATAACAACCTAAAATGCCTATAATGAGTTATTTCTTTATGAGCCCTTTGTAACTCCAGTGAACATAACTACACATATCAGAGGCACTATTAAAATGCTGTACAAACTTCTGTCAGTCATCAGAGCTTTACTGCAGGATAACAATCGCAAAACTGTCCAATCAACTACTTACCTCTCTGTGTGTATAACTGAGTGTGTTCTCTTGTTTTCTTTATATAAAGTATGTGTGAACAGGAAACGGACCATAAAAATAATGGAACAATGTATCATTAGGGCCCGAGCAGGTCATCGACCTGTGAGGTCCCTATTGTAATTGGAAGAGAAAGAATTGTGCCGCTTTGACTGCAGTTTTGGAAGCCTGAACATACCCCAAAACTCACCAAATTTAGGATATACGTCACACCCGGCGAAAAATTTTATAATTTAATGTGGCTGGGCGAGGTCGTGACCTGCGGGCTCTGTAGCGCCCCCTAATGTTCAGCTCCGCCTCTCACAAGTGCGTAGAAGAACGAAAATCGATTCGCAGATTCCTCATGACCAGACGCACAAAAACCCCTTTGGACCGATATCGCCACTCCAACAGAAAGTCAGCTATTTTGATGTGTGGCGCCATTTTTGTCCAATTCATGCCTACTTTGAAAACTATCTTGTCCTAGAGCTTAAACACCACAGTTTTCACATTAACTCAGTTATCATCTTCATGCCTTGAAGAACAAAAGTTATTAGAATCTTTCAGCTACGTCATACTTTAGTGGGCGGGACGGTGGAAACCATTTTTTTCCCTCGCCGTCAAGCATCAAGGCTTTATAACTTCAACATACAACTTCCTATCTACACCAAACTGCTCATAAGTGTAGAGGCTGTCGCCCTGAATACATCTTTGCATCAACATTTAGTCGGCCATTTTGATTTGGGCCGCCATTTTGAAATATTGCCAATCTTCGTACTTAAACTATCTCCTCCTACAGATGTAACACCAGTGGCTTCACAGTCACTCAGTATCATCCTCTGACCTTGAAGATGAAAAGTTATTGAAATCTTTATCCTACGTCATACCTGCTGGCCGCGGTGGAGCGGTCAATTCAAATCCTTCGCAATTTCCTATCTCGGCCAAATCTCTCAGAAATGTAGCGGGAGTCGTCCTGAAAAGATCTGTGTTGTCATGGGGTGTGACGTGACGTGTGGGCTCTGTAGCGCCCCCTATTGTTTAGCCCCGCCTCCCACATGCACATAGATGGATGAAATTTGGTACGCACATTCATCATGAGCAGACGCACAAAAAACCCTTTTGGACCATAACGCCACTCCCACAGGAAGTCAGCTATTTTGATGTGTGGCGCCGTTTTTGTCCAATTCAAGCCTACTTTGAAAACTATTAAACGCCACAGTCTTCACATTCACTGAGCATCATCTTCATGCCTTGAAGAACAAAAGTTATTAAAATCTTTCAGCTGTGTCATACCTGGTGGGCGTGGTGGTGGCAACCATTTTTTTCCTTCGCCGTGAAGCATTAAGGCTTTATAACTTCAACATACAATTTCCCAATCTACACCAAAATGCACATACATGTAGATGGTGTTGCCCGGAATACTCTCTTCATCAATACTAAGTCGGCCATTTTGATTGTGGCCGCCATTTTGAAATATTTCCAATCCTCGCGCTGTAATGACATTCTCCTACAGATTTAACACAACAGACTTCACAGTCACTCAGTATCATCCACAGACCTTAAAGATGAAAACCTGTTCAAAGCTTTTGCCTACGTCATACCTGCTGGCCATGGTGGGGCGGTCAATTTAAATCCTTCGCCATAAAGCATCAAGTCCTTGTAACTTCAACATACAATTCCCCTTCTGCGCCAAATCTCTAAGGAATGTAGAGGGAGTTGCCCTGAATACATCTGTGCATCAAAACTGTTTCATAATCATAGCACCACCCACTGGACACAGGAAGTCAGACAAACATCATCCAATTGACATGATGTTTACTGCCTGTTTTCTCCCCAGCATCACATGAAAGTAACAAGTGAGCGCGCAATCCGACGGCGCCCCAGCCTGACGTAACTGCTGGCCGTGGTGGTGCAGTCCATTTAAATCCTTCGCCATGAAGCATCAAGTCCTCGTAACTTCACCATACAATGTCCTATTTGCGCCAAATATCTCAGGAATGTAGAGGGAATCGCTCTGCATATATCTGTGCATCAAAACTGTGTCATATCCATAGCGCCACCCACTGGACACAGGAAGTCAGACAAAAATTGTCCGAATGATATGACGTTTACTGCTTGATTTTTCCCCGTCGTGACATGCAAGTAACAGGTGAGCGCGCAGTCCGATGGCACCGCAGGCCGACGCACGTGGACTGCGAGGGCCCGTTCATCACTGCTTGCAGTTTTAATTTTTCCTCTCTTTGTGGTGGGGTAGACTCCCCTTTAGTAGTGCTGGTGAACGCAGCCTTGGCCCAACTCCTCCCACAACAAATTCACTAATCAGCGCCACCCATAAGGCTCCTTGTTCTACCTCTGCTTCCTGCTCTGTCTCTGCTGTGGCTGGAAGTGTTGGTGTTCCAGTGGCTGTGAGGAATCCCTGTTTGCAATCTCCAGAGCATTTGTCTGTGTTTAGCTGGTGCATGAGGGGTTCACCTGCACCATAACACTGCTGTTTTGCCCACATTTGCCCACATTCCACATTTAGTTTACATTTTGCAATTGTTTTGTCCACATTTTACATTTACTTTGCCTTAACCATTTAGTTGCTTTCTGCAATTGTTTTGCCCTTTTGCCTTTAGTTTTGTGTTATAGTCCAACTGGGTCACCTTACTTTACTTTGTTGGTTGTTAGCTTGGTCCTTTGCTTACTTGTTTTTTTTTCTGACTATTTGTTAGTTATTTTTATAAGCAGTGCCATGTTGTTGGGAGGCTAGGCACCCATGGGTGAGGTCCCCCAGCTTTTTGTATGTAAATAAACACATGGGTACACACTATTGACTGCACCATTTGCTGTGCTGCACTGATGGTGAGTAGTGGTAGCACCCCTGGACACTTCCCTTGTGTCGTCTGCCACTCCACATATGGACTCAGCTTAGTTTTCCTTTTTATTGTGGTTGGGCTGAATTTTAATACAAATTCCCTGAATCGTAATATTTCATATTGAGGTCTTTTTAAAAATATTTGTAATAAAGTAATTTCATTCACTTAATTGATTTTAAGAGTTTTTGTCCTTTGCTCATTAACCCTTTCTTTTTCCCCTCAGCAGCTCCAACCCCTGTCTGTTTTTATATTGATTATTTTGATTGCTTGAAATAAAACCTTTTAATATACTCACGTTTCATCCTATCAGTAACAAGCCTGTGTCCTTGTTTATTTCCCAACCTATCGGAGAGGTTCAAAGATGTCTTTGGGTTGAAAGTCCCCAGGTGGTGTTGTTTGACATCCCCCTGAATTTTCCCCGGTTAGTGCCACCTCGTCACATCTTGGTCTGGACCAAAGTAGCAGCCTGCAGGTGTGAAAACACTCTTAGTCAGTGTCAGTGTCAGACAGGTCAGTGATGTTTTACTGAACTCAACACAACTGTGTAATGTTCTTGTATTAGATATAATATCATTTTTACAGATAATACGGATTCATGTCACTAATTTACTGTATTTTTTCTCACACCACAGTAATACCTCTATTTACTGTGTGTAAATTGTAGAAGTTTCAGTTACAGACCATGAACAACAAGCACAACAATCAACATTGAAATAACAGCAAATTTGGCAAATGCTTGAATTATTTAATCAAACTGCAATAGTTTTACTGGTGTTAAAAACCTTCTCAAACAACTTACAGTTGAGATGAAGTATTCACTGTGTGTAGTTAGTGTAACAGAGTTAAGTCAGAACTTGAGTCTTTCCAAATATCTTGTGCATGAACCTGACCCCTTGACCTTCTGCCAAACCTGTGTCAACAGCAGCTGCAGGATCCACATCTGTTTGAATATACAGCAGAGTCCATATTTAAAGAAATGGTACAGTGTGTTTTAATGTCACAGTGCATCACCTTCAGTATCTCTTAAAACTACGATTCTAATTTTCCATTATATCAAGGCAGAATACACACATAATTTTGTTTAAAAGAAAATCCCAAAATGTTTAATTTAACAGGAACTGGAAAAATGCACAAATGCTTTAATTAACAAATAAGCAATAGTGTTACTGATGTCCTGGATTATGTTACCGATTATTAACAGATCAATCCATGTACACATCCTGAAATAGTAACCCTCATGTCTTGGCAGTTGTTGTTGATTGCTGAAAGATGAATTCAACTCAGTTTAAACACTCTGACATAAATGACTGTGAATTTACAATAATCTTGAATTGTCAGCAACACTTGTTGTTTATTGTTAACTTATTTTTCCATTTATACTTAAATATTATGAGACCATCAAATAGTGTAAAAAACATAGTCAACAACAAATAGTGCAAAATGTTGTAATCATAGAGTGCAGTTAACAGTGAGAAGGTCAAAGGTCACTTGAGTCTTTCCAATTAAAATTTCTCACTTCAGGTCACATCAGTGTCAACAAACATGAAAATAAGTGTGAATATACAGCTGACTTCCTATTTTCTTAATGTCATAGATCATCAGCTTCAGTATTTCTTGAAACTACAATTTGAACTATTTCATTATATTCAGTCATAATAAACACTCCTTGAAGAAAAAGCCTAAATCTTTACTTCCAAAATCCACTTTGTTTTTCATGCCTGGTATTTATTTGCTATCAAACATAAATTATAGCTGTAAGGGAAACATTATGTGTTGAGTGGCGTGGTGGGATGGAAACACTGATCAAATCTTTTAATTTTACTCAAATGAGTTGACTGTTTTTTGCCAGACGTTAATCATTAATGCTAGTTAGGCTGTTCTTCTATAAATCATGGATTTCAACATTAATCTACTGTGGAACCGATTTTGAGCAGCAGCTAACTTATTAACACCTTGATAGAATTGTACATCTAGCACAACAATGTAACAGTGCTTTTGTCAGTGTTTTCTGTCTTGGACCAAAGTAGCAGCCTGCAGGTGTGAAAACACTGGTAGTTCCTGCCTGGAGCAGTTAGAGATTTCTATCAGTCAACACATCCACTGTTAAAACTAGTCTCCTGGTTTTAGGTGACATAAACTATTATACAAAGGTTAGACATTCAGACAAAACACCACACAATCATCTCTGTATAGTGTAGTATGTGTGTCTGTTCATGTGTTCTGCTGTAGATGGAAACTGCACTGTGGCCTCAGTGGTTGGTAAGATCCCTGCAGGCAGGTCATTGGTGTTTTACTGAACTCATTTGATTGTGAATAGTGTTCATGTTTATCAACCCAACTGTGACATGTTTTTGTATGAGAAAATATATTTTTCACAAATATAATACAGGTCTCATCTCACTGATTTACTGTATGCTATCTCATACCACAATAATACCTCTATGTACTGTGTGTACATTATATCCCTGCTGTGTTTCTAAGAGTGCTGAAATGTAGAAAATGTGTGGAATGCTGTGAAAGCAATACGGCGAAAAAAATGACTTCATACACTTTCATTAAAATAGAACCAATCAACTTTACTGATCACACGTGAAGATTTTTAACAAAATAAGAGGATGATACATCAGTTATCACACATTATCTGTATCATAACCAAATCCAGAAACATCCTCATATATTTTCAACCACTAATGAAATTTGAAAACTGCTTTTAAATAAAGAAAAACTTGAAATACAATATTTAGTGGTTGTGGTGTGAATCACAGGCTGCAGCCAGAATCCTCAGAACCTGCAGCAGAGACCACATCCTCTCATGAAAGGACAGCAACGGCAGCAAAAGCGGCAGCGCCTGCGTCCGCTGCCATACCCCATCTATGTGAAAGAGAAAAGACGTGAGCAAGGTGTTGTCTCTCCTTCTATGGAATGTATTAAGGCATTTGAAGGGAAAACACAACCACTTCAGTGTGAATGAGCTCATTCAGTTCATTGAACAAACCTTCCAGGACTCCTCTGGCATCTCTTCATATGCAGCAACTGCACCATCACTGCTCATTGGCTCCTCCAGCTCTTGCACCTGTCAATGAATTGTGCACATTTACAACAGGAGCCACATTTCAGCTTTTATACTAAACATTTACAGCTAATAAGCAAATGAAATGACTGAAGTCAAGTTCTTACCTCAGTGAATGGGACAGCAGAGCTCTCCTGAAGGCAAATAAAGGTGAGCACGATGGCCACTGCAACTGCAACACTGAATGTCTTCATCTTAGGAGGCTTCCACTGCTTCAACTTGTTCAGGCCTTTGATTCTTTTAGTGACTCGTCAGCTCCTTTCACTTCTTCTCCTGTCTGATGGTTGACTTTGTAAAGTGTGCTGGTATTTATAGTCACTTGGACCACTGTTGCCTCATCACTGACAGCACCTACAGTACAGCAGCTGCTTTCAGGCACAGGCTTACATCACTCTCTGAGGGATGCTGAGGATGAAAATGGGGAACTCCTCAACAATCGGATTGGAACTTCTCTATTTTTGTTGGTCTGTACCACATACCAATCACTAACAGTCTTACTTCTCATTTGTTTGCTCAGGCGTACGGTTCCATCGTCGAGAATACGTTTATACGTGTTTTGCACTTTAAACAAAGTTTCAGTTACAGACAATAAAGAATACACACAACGATGAATATTAAAATAACGTATTTTGCAAATGCTTGAATTTTTTCTACAAAACTCCACAGAGTTAATATAAATTCACCCTAAACCGTCAAAAAAACAAACTGGAATATACATAAATGATAGAGACATAATAATCTCAGTTGTCAGCAAACATCTATTCATTATTATTTGCATATTCTCCTTTTTCACTGAAATCTCAAGAGACTTTCTGTTGGTGTAAAAACCTTCTCAAACAACTTACAGTTGAGATGAAGTAATCACTGTGTGTAGTTAGTGTAACAGAGTTCAGTCAGAACTTGAGTCTTTCCAAATATCTTGTGCATGAACCTGACCCCTTCACCTTCTGCCAAACCCGTGTTAACAGCAGCTGCAGGATCCACATCTGTTTGAATATACAGCAGAGTCCATATTTAAAGAAATGGTTCAGATTGTGCTAATGCCACAGCGCGTAACCTTCAGTATCTCTTAAAACTACAATTATAACTTTTTCATTATATCAAGGCAGCATACACACGTCATTTTGTTTTAAGAAAATACCTGAATGTTTAACTAAAAAGGAACTTTGCCGTAACAATGAAGAACACACACAACAATCAACATTAAAATAATTGCCAACAGTTAAAAACTGTTAATTTACAATAAAGAAACTCAGCTGCAATCTACATACTGATCACAAAGAGTAAGGTGGAGCTTTTTCAGGTTGGCATCAAATTCATCATAAAATCTATTCAGTTTGCAGACCTCTAACTTTATTATAATATAATTGTTTTTGTTTCTATTCTTGTATGTATGAGTTTAGAATGTTTCAGCACGCTGTGTTTCTGGCATTGATCTATCAATAACTGATATGTCAGGACATCGGTAATATGAGTGCAGTAAAGTTATGAAATAACAACGTCAGCTGTTATTTTAATATTGTGTGCGTTCGTCATTGTACGGAATTAAAACTTTGTTGGAAGTACACAATAAGTATAAACATATACTCCTTGATAGAACTGTATGTCTAAGCACAACAGTGTAACAATGCTTTTGTTTTTCTGTCTTGGACCAAAGTAGCAGCCTGCAGGTGTGAAAACACTTTTAGTTCCTGCCTAGAGCAGTTAGAGATTTCTATTAGTCAACACATCCACTGTTAAAACTAGTCTCCTGGTTTTAGGTGATATATACTATTAAACAAAGGTTAGACGTTCAGACAAAACACCACACAATCATCTCTGTATAGTGTAATATGTGTGTCTGTTCATGTGTTCTGCTGTAGATGGAAACTGCACTGTGGCCTCAGTGGTTGGTAAGATCACTGCAGGCAGGTCAGTGGTGTTTTACTGAACTCATTTGATAGTGAAGGTTGTTCATGTTTATCAACACAACTGTGACCTGATTTTGCATGAGATAAGATGTTTTTTACAAATATAATATGGATTCATTTGATAATTTGCTGTATACAAACTCATACCACAATAATACTTCTATTTACTGTGTGTAAATTGCATCCCTGCTGTGTTTCTGAGAGTACTGAAGTGTAGAAAATGTGTAGAATGTTGTGAAAGCAGTGCAGCACAAATGACTTCATACACTTTCACCTTATAGTCTCTTGGACCACTGTTGCCTCATCACTGACAGCACCTACAGTACAGCAGCTTTTTTTAAGCACAGGCTTACATCACTCTCTGAGGGATGCTGGGATATGAAATGGAAACTCTTTAACAACAGGAATTCTCTGTTTCTTTTCTGTTCCACATATCAATTGTTGATATCTGTACCTCTTATCGGTTTGCTCAGAAGTACAATTCTGTCATGGAGTATATGTTCTTACTGATTCTGTACTTCCAACAAAGTTTCAGTTTAAGACAATGAACAACAAACACAACAATCAACATTGAAATCACAGCAGATTTTGCAAATGCCCAAAATATTTAATCAAACTGCAATAGTGTTACTGGTGTTACCAATAATGAACAGATCATTCACATAAACACAACATTCTGAATTAGTAACCCTCATGACGTTGTGTTGGCAGTTGATTGTTAATAGATTGATGTCTATACAAAACAATTTAAACACACTGGAATATACATCAATTACAGTGACATAATAATCTCAGTTGTCAACAAACATCTATTCATTATTATTTGCAAATTCTCCTTTTTAAACTTAAACCTCAAGAGACTATCTGTTGGAGTAAAAACCTTATCAAACAACTTACAGTTGAGATGAAGTAATCACTGTGTGTAGTTAGTGTAATAGAGTTAAGTCAGTCTTTCCAAATATCTTGCGCAGGAACCTGACCCCTTCACCTTCTAACAGGTTCATCTTCAACCCGTGTCAACGGCAGCTGAAGGATCCACATCTGTTTTAATATACAGCAGAGTCCATATTTAAAGAAATGGTACAGAGTGTGTTGATGTCACACACAAAACTTTTGCATTTTACATCATTTCTGTAGATAAACCTGCAATGTGTACATAAATCTTCACCTTTTTCACTTGCACCTTTTGTGTCACTTACCTCAACATTTAACTCAACATTTAATTTTATTTACCTCAATATTTTTTTTTGTATTTTATTTCATAACTACCTAAGCATTTTATTGTGTCTAGTATTCTATTGTTAGGGACGTTCTATTTTTTATGCTAACTGTATCTATCTATCTAATGTCACAGTGCATCACCTTCAGTATCTCTTAAAACTACAATTCTAATTTTTTCATTATATCAAGGCAGAATAACAAATGTCATTTTGGTGTAAAAAAAAAAAAAAGAAAAGAAAATAACAACAACCCTGAAATGTTTAATTTAACAGGAACTTTTAAGTTACAATGAAAAATGCACAAATGCTTTTATTTTATAACAACAAATCTGCAATAGTGTTACTGATGTCCTGGACTATGTTACCGATTATTAACAGATCAATCCATGTACACATCCTGAAATAGTAACCCTCATATCTTGGCAGTTGTTGTTGATTGTTGAAAGATGAATTCAACTCAGTTTAAACACTCTGACAAAAACAACTGTGAATTTATAATAATCTTGAATTGTCAGCAGCATCTATTGATTGTTATTAACTTATTTTTCCATTAACACTTAGATATCATAAGACCATCTAATAATGTAAAAAACATATTCAACAACAAATAGTGCAAAATGTCGTAATCACTGCGTGCAGTTATCAGTGAGAAGGTCAAAGGTCACTTGAGTCTTTCCAACTAAAATCTCTCACTTCAAGTCACGCCATTGTCAACAAACATGAAAATAAACCTGAATACACAGCTGACTTCCTATTTTCTTAATGTCATAGATCATCAGCTTCAGTATTTCTTGAAACTACAACTTGAACTATTTCATTATATTCAGTCATAATAAACACTCCTCGAAGAAAAAGCCTAAATCTTTACTTCCAAAATCCACTTTGTTTTTCATGCCTGGTATTTATTTGTCATCAAACATAAATTATAGCTGTAAGGGAAACATTATGTGTTGACTGACGTGGTGGGATGGAAACACTGATGGAACCAAAGTCAAATCTTTTAGTTTTACTCAAAGTTTTACTCACTGGTTTTTGCCAGATGTTAATCATTAACACTAGTTAGGCTGTTAGTCTATAAATCATGGATTTAAACATTAATCTACTGTGGAACTGAGTTTGAACAGCAGCTAACTTATTAACGCCTTGATAGAACTGTACGTCTAAGCACAACAATGTAACAATGCTTTTGTCAGTGTTTTCTGTCTTGGACCAAAGTAGCAGCCTGCAGGTTAGACATTTAGACAAAACACCACACAGTCATCTCTGTATAGTGTAATATGTGTGTCTGTTCATGTGTTCTGCTGTAGATGGAAACTGCACTGTGGCCTCAGTGGTTGGTAAGATCCCTGCAGGCAGGTCAGTGGTGTTTTACTGAACACCACTCATTTGATTGTGATTGGTGTTCATGTTTATCAACCCAACTGTGACATGATTTTGTATGAGAAAATACATTTTTCACAAATATAATCCAGGTCTCATGTTATTGATTTACTGTATGCTATCTCACACCACAACAGTATCTATATGTACTGTGTGTACATTATATCCCTGCTGTGTTTCTGAGAGTACTGAAATGTAGAAAATGTGAAGAGTGTTGTGAAAGCAATACGGCGAAAAAAAAATGACTCCATACATTTTCATTAAAATAGAACAAATCAACTTTATTGATCACGCATGACAATTTTTAACAAAATAAGAGGATGATACATCAGTGAGCACACATTATCTGCATCATGACCAAATCCAGGTCAACATTAACATCCTCATATATTTACAACCACTAATGAAATTTGGAAAACTGCTTTTTTCAAAAAAAGAAAGAAACTTGAAATAAAATATTTAGTGGTTGTCATGTGAATCCCAGGCTGCAGCCGGAACCCTCAGAACCTGCAGCAGAGACCACATCCTCTCATGCGAGGACAGCAACGGCAGCAAAAGCGACACTTCCAGCGCCTGCTGCCATACCCCATCTGTGTGAAAGAGAAAAGACGTAAGCAAGGTGTTGTCACTCCTTCTATGGAGTGTATTAAGGCACCTTGAAGGAAAAACACAACCACTTCAATGTGAATGAGCTCATTCAGTTCATTGAACAAACCTTCCAGGACTCCTCTGGCATCTCTTTATATGCAGCAACTGCACCATCACTGCTCATTGGCTCCTCCAGCTCTCGCTCCTGTCAATGAATTGTGTTTTACATTTTTCAGCAGGAGCCACATTTCAGCATTTAGACAAAACATTTACAGCTAATAAGCAAATGAAATGACTGAAGTCAAGTTCTTACCTCAGTGAATGAGACAGCAGAGCTCTCCTGAAGGCAAATAAAGGTGAGCACGATGGCCACTGCAACTGCAACACTGAATGTCTTCATCTTAGGAGGCTTCCACTGCTTCAACTTGTTCAGGCCTTTGATTCTTTTAGTGACTCTCGTCAGCTCCTTTCACTTCTTCTCCTGTCTGATGGTTGACTTTGTAAAGTGTGCTGGTATTTATAGTCACTTGGACCACTGTTGCCTCATCACTGACAGCACCTACAGTACAGCAGCTGCTTTCAGGCACAGGCTTACATCACTCTCTGAGGGATGCTGAGGATGAAAATGGGGAACTCCTCAACAGTCAGATTGGAACTTCTCTATTTTTGTTTGTCTGTTCCACATAGCAATCATTGATATTTTTCTATCTTATTGGTTTGCTTAGAAGTACAATTCTGTCATGGAGTATTTAATCAAAGTGAAGTAGTGTTCCTGGTGTTATCAATACTTAACAGATCAATCACATCAACACAACATATTGAAATAGTAACCCTCATGACTCAGCATTTGCAGTTGATAATAGATTGATGTCTATACAAAACAATTTAAACACACTGGAATATACATAGACACAGAGACATAATAATCTCAGTTGTCAACGAACATCTATTCATTATTATTTGCATATTCTCCTTTTTCACTTAACCCTTGTATGGTGTTCGGGTCTGTGGGACCCGTTTTCAATTTTTAGTAAAAGAAAAATGATACGATTCATTATTTTTTTAACCTCAAACTCATTGGCCTTGGCTCATTTTCTGTGAAGAACATATATCAGAACCCACTTTCAATGACCACACTGTACACCCTCTTACACATTTATATTACACACAGGGTGCACGGGTCCACTAGACCCGGGGCTAATAAAAATGGGGGAATTGTATGTCCTGTGTACCTTCACTCTGTACTGTCTGGGCCTGCTGTTAGATTGTGTGTGTGTGTGTGTGTGTGTGTGTGTGTGTGTGTGTGTGTGTGTGTGTGGGTGTGTGTATGTATGTGTGAGTTTTGTGTTTCTGCCCCTGTCATTCCCACACATTGTTTCAAAATTCAAGTACCAATAACGTCTGATCTCATATTCCCGCACATTTTGCGCTCTGTCTTGCGGGAACCAATCTTTATATTCTCATACTCCATCCCAACTGCAAATTGGAGGCGGGAC
Organism: Diplodus puntazzo; assembly: GCA_963678695.2. NCBI lineage: Eukaryota > Metazoa > Chordata > Actinopteri > Spariformes > Sparidae > Diplodus > Diplodus puntazzo. Next base: position 25,819,812 of record OZ023160.1, on the reverse strand, counting down.
ACAATAAATATAGCTTTGCCAGTGTGGTTCCTTAGTACAACTGATCAAGATGGACCAAAAGGTTTCAGAATGTGAAGATCACATTTCTGACAGTGACTTTGAAGAAGAGGATGAGATTAAGCATCAGCTAGTTCCAAAACAAAGACGAGCCCCAGGACGGCAAGAAAGGCAAGAATGTGGTACTCTTGAGTTCATTTCATAGGGATGGGAGAATCTGTGGCCAGGAACATCAAAACCAGAGATCATAATGGATAATGATGTTACCAAAGGAGTCGTTGAGAACATGGACAAGCTGGTGACTGCCTACAGCTGCAAAAGTAGGACCCTACACTGGCCACTGTTGATATTCTTTGACATACTGGACATCTCTGCATACAATGCCTTTTTCATCTGGATGGCACTGAAGTCAGAGTGAAACAGAGCGAAGCTCCAGAGGAGACGCCTCTTCTCGAGGAACTGGAAAAAGGTACTGGTGAGACCTCAAATCCAGAGAAGACAACATGTTCCAAGAACCCCAGCCTCTGCAGCCATCATGAGGAGGATTCAGAAGGAGAATGCTGGTGCCCCATCCATCAGACCCATAGAACCACTATCACCATCAGCTTGTGTTGTGTAAACTCACCTGAATGACTTAAATTACTGATTAAATTCAAATCAATTAAAATCAATAATTATGCAAAACTTTGCTTCATTTGTAAATTTGTTAAATTTCTTCCATTCAAATCTTGATTATAACAGATTTTCTTTTTTTTATTACATTTCACAAAAAACCAAACACAAAATGAGTAGCACTTTAATTCATAAAAGTGTTCTAACAAAGGTAAAGGACAAATATTAACCTTATATGCTGTTTATATTGTTTGTAATTAGGATGAAGTAAACATCTGTTGAGTATTTTAACATAAAATTGTTTTATTGTGTTGAATTAAAGGCCAAAAAATGCAGCGGATCCACCAGACCCGCGAACACTGGCTGAGTAACCAAAATTCAAACACACCACACAAGGGTTAAACCTCAAGAGACTATCTGTTGGTGTAAAAACCTTTTCAAACAACTTATCGTTGAGATGAAGTAATCACTGTCTGTAGTTAGTGTAATAGAGTTAAGTCAGTCTTTCCAAATATCTTGCGCAGGAACCTGACCCCTTCACCTTCTGCCAAACCCGTGCCAACAGCAGCTGCAGGATCCACATCTGTTTGAATATACAGCAGAGTCCATATTTAAAGAAATGGCACAAAGTGTATTAATGTTACACACATAACTGTTGCGTGTTATAGTATTTCTGTTGATAAACCTGCAATCTGTACATAAATCTGCACCTTTTTCACTTGCACCTCATGTTTCACTTACCTCAACATTTAATTTTAATGATTGTGTCTAGTATTCTATTGTTAGGAACATTCTATTTTTTTGTTTTGGATGCATATTGTATATAGTACGTTATTGTTTCTCATTGGCTCTATATTTGCACTTACACTTTTATTGTATTTGTACTGAATGTAACTGCTGCTATGATGACCGAATTTCCCCTTGGGGATTAATAAAGTTGTCTATCTATCTATCTATCTATCTATCTATCTATCTATCTATCTATCTATCTATCTATCTATCTATCTATCTATCTATCTATCTATCTATCGATCGAATGTCACAGTGCATCACCCTCAGTATCTCTTAAAACTACGATTCTAATTTTTCATTTTATCAAGGCAGAATAAATACGTCATTTTTTTCAAAGAAAATCCTGAAATGTTTAATTTAACAGGAACTTTGCAGCTACAATGTCTTGGCAGTTGTTGTTGATTGTTGAAAGATGAATTCAACTCATTTTAAACACTCTGACATAAACGACTGTGAATTTACAATAATCTTGAATAGTTAGCAGCACCTGTTGATTATTATTAAGTTTTTTTTCCATTTATACTTAAATATTATAAGACCATCCAACAGTGTAAAAAACATATTCAACAACAAATAGTGCAAAATGTCGTAATCACTGTGTGCAGTTAACAGTGAGAAGGTCAAAGGTCACTTGAGTCTTTCCAACTAAAATTTCTCACTTTAAGTCACGCCAGTGTCAACAAACATGAAAATAAGTGTGAATACACAGCTGACATCCTATTTTCTTCATGTCATAGATTAGCAGCTTCAGGGGGCGGCTGTAGCTCAGTGGATAGAGCAGGTCGACTAGTGATCGGAAGGTCGCTGGTTCAAATCCCGGCTCTGGGCTGGGTTGAGCTGCATGTCGAAGTGAGCGAGATACTGAACCCCACGTTGCTCATCAGTGAGGGCCCTGCGATGAGCTGGCGACCTGTCCAGGGAATACGCTGCCCTCGCCCTGAGATGAGGCTGGGATTGGCTCCAGCAGCAACACCCTGCGACCCCATGGAAAGGGATAAGCAGTTACGGATGATGACATGACATCATCAGCTTCAGTATTTCTTGAAACTACAATTTGAATTATTTCATTATATTCAGTCATAATAAACACTCATTGAAGAAAAAGCTTAAATCTTTACTAGATTTCTATCAGTCAACACATTCACTGTTAAAACTAGTCTCCTGGTTTTAGGTGATATATACTATTAAACAAAGGTTAGACGTTCAGACAAAACACCACACAATCATCTTTGTATAGTGTAATATGTGTGTCTGTTCATATGTTCTGCTGTAGATGGAAACTGCACTGTGGCCTCAGTGGTTGGTAAGATCACTGCAGGCAGGCCAGTGTTGTTTTACTGAACTCATTTGATTGTGAATGGTGTTCAAATTTATCAATACAACTGTAAAATGATTTTGTATGAGAAAATATATTTTTCACAAATATAATCCAGGTCTCATGTTACTGATTTACTGTATGCTATTTCACACCACAATAATACCTCTATTTACTGTGTGTACATTATATCCCTGCTGTGTTTCTGTGTAGAAAATGTGTAGAATGTTGTGAAAGCAATATGGCGAAAAAAATGACTCCATACACTTTCATTGAAATAGAACAAATCAACTTTACTGATCACACATGAAGATTTTTACCAAAATAGGAGGATGATACATCAGTTATCACACATAATCTGCATCATAACCAAATTCAGAAACATCCTCATATATTTACAACCACTAATGAAATTTGGAAAACTGCTTTTTCAAAAAACAATGCTTGAAATAACATATTTAGTGGTTGTCATGTGAATCCCAGGCTGCAGCAGGAATCCTCAGAACTTGCAGCAGGTACCACATCCAATCATGTTAGGACAGCAACGGCAGCAAAAGCGACAGCGCCTGCGACCACTTTTGCTTCTGCTGGCATACGGCATCTGTGTGAAAGGGAAAAGACATGAGCAAGGTGTTGTCTCTCCTTCTGTGGAGTGTATTAAGGCATTTGAAGGGAAAACAAAACCACTTCAGTGTGAATGAGCTCATTCAGTTCATTGAGCAAACCTTCCAGGACTCCTCTGGCATCTCTTTATATGCAGCAACTGCACCGTCATTGCTCATTGGCTCCTCCAGATCTTGCACCTGTCAATGAATTGTACACATTTACAACAGGAGCCACATTTCAGCTTTATACTAAACATTTACAGCTAATAAGCAAATGAAATGACTGAAGTCAAGTTCTTACCTCAGTGGATGGGACAGCAGAGCTCTCCTGAAGGCAAATAAAGGTGAGCACGATGGCCACTGCAACTGCAACACTGAATGTCTTCATCTTAGGAGGCTTCCACTGCTTCAACTTGTTCAGGCCTTTGATTCTTTTGGTGACTCTCGTCAGCTCCTTTCTCTTCTTCTCCTGTCTGATGGTTGACTTTAAGTGTGCTGGTATTTATAGTCACTTGGACCACTGTTGCCTCATCACTGACAGCACCTACAGTACAGCAGCTGCTTCCAGGCACAGGCTTACATCACTCTCTGAGGGATGCTGGGATATGAAATGAAAACTCAGAAATTCTCTGTGTTTTCTGTTCCACAGATATTTTTACCTCTTACTGGTTTGCTTAGAAGTAAAATTCTGTCATGGAGTATATGTTCACACTGATTCTTTACTTCCAACAAAGTTTCAGTTTCAGACAATGAACAACAAGCACAACAATCAACATTGAAATAACAGCAGATTTCGCACATGCTTTAAAAAATGTAATCAAAGTGCAGTAGTGTTCCTGGTGTTATCAATACTTAACAGATCAATCACATCAACACAACATACTGAAATAGTAACCCTCATGACTCAGCAATTGCAGTTGATAATAGATTGATGTCTATACAAATCAATTTAAACAGACTGGAATATACATAAATTACAGAGACATAATAATCTCAGTTGTCAACAAACATCTATTCATTATTATTTGCATATTCTCCTTTTTCACTTAAACCTCAAGAGACTATCTGTTGGTGTAAAAACCTTCTCAAACAACTTACAGTTGAGATGAAGTAATAACTGTGTGTAGTTAGTGTAACAGGGCTAAATCAGAACTTGAGTCTTGCCAAATATCTTGTGCATGAACCTGACCCCTTCACCTTCTGCCAAACCCCTGTCAACAGCAGCTACGGGATCCACATCTGTTTGAATATACAGTAAAGAAATGGTACAGATTGTGTTAATGTCATAGCGCGTCACCTTCAGTATCTCCTAAAACTACTATTTTAAGTTTTTCATTACATCAAGGCACAATAAAAACATCATTTTGTTTTAAGAAAATCCCTGAATGTTTAATTAAAAAGGAACTTTGCCGTAACAATGAAGCGCACATACAACAATCAACATTAAAATAATCGCTAACACTTATAAACTGTTAATTTACGATAAAGAAACTCAGCTGCAATCTACATACTGATCACAAAGAGCAAGGTGGAGTTTTTTCAGGTTGGCATCAAAGTGTAGTTGTCTAACAGTCTGACAGGATTCAAGTTTACTGTGGAACTGATTTTGAACAGCAGCTAACTGCTGCGGCTAACTTATTTTGTGACATGACTTTGTGTTGGCAGTTGATTGTTAATAGTTCACAATTTAAACTCATTTAAATTCTGGAATATACATAAATGACAGTGACATAATAATCTCAGTTGTCATCAAACATCTATTCATTATTATTTGCATATTCTCCTTTTTCACTTAAACCTCAAGAGACTATCTGTTGGTGTAAAAACCTTTTCAAACACCTTACAGTTGAGATGAAGTAATAACTGTGTGTAGTTAGTGTAACAGAGTTCAGTCAGAACTTGAGTCTTTCCAAATATCTTGTGCATGAACCTGACCCCTTCACCTTGTGCCAAACCCGTGTCAACAACAGCTGCAGGATCCACATCTGTTTGAATATACACCAGAGTCCATATTTAAAGAAATGGTACAGATTGTGTTAATGTCACAGTGCATCACCTTGTTAAAACTACAATTTTGACTTGTTCATTATATCAAGGCAGAATAAATACGTCATTTTGTTAAAAAAACAAAACAAATCAGCAATAGTGTTACTGATGTCCTGGACTATGTTACCGATTATTAACAGATCAATCCATGTACACATCCTGAAATAGTAACCCTCATATCTTGGCAGTTGTTGTTGATTGTTGAAAGATGAATTCAATTCAGTTTAAACACTCTGACAAAAACGACTGTGAATTTATAATAATCTTGAATTGTCAGCAGCATCTGTTGATTGTTATTAACTTATTTTTCCATTTACACTTATATCATAAGACCATCTAATTGTGTAAAAAACATATTCAACAACAAATAGTGCAAAATGTCGTAATCACTGTGTGCAGTTAAAGGGATAGTTCGGGGTTTTTGATATGGATCTGTATGGCATCCCCGTCAGCAGTGTAGTGCACCAACACTGACTTACCTCCGACAGTGACCTGTGCGCCGAGTTCTTGCCCTGCTTTGGTGCTGACGAAAGTAGTCCGGCAAGTTGTCTGGGGTCACGAAAATAAAGCCTTTTTTCTTCTCAAAACAAATGTGTTCAAAAGAGTGATTAATTTGCACCACAAAACTGTTGTCCACGAAAAAATCACACCTCATAATCGCTTGGTGCTATTTTCTCTGGATTCGTATCACTGCGCGCTGCCGCCAGCTGACAGCCGCGCACGAATCCAACACTTTTTTCAGTTGTTTGGCAGTGTTTTACGCGCTTGGACCAACGACCACAGCGACGCGAGAGAGCTAATGTGAGAGCTAGCTAGCGATAAGTTTATAAGCTGTGGCATGATGAGATCCCATTCATGGCAGCAGTAGCACTCCACCCCTGTGGGCATTATTTGACACTTAAAACAAGTGCACCACCTGTCTGTCAACCGGTCTCTCACGGCTCCAGCTGTGGCTCTAGCTTCAACCTGTACCACTTCTCTGTCCCTCCTGTCTCTCTCCGCCCGTTCTAACTCCATCTGGCGAATTTCGGCATCAGTGTATTCGGGTTCGTAAAGATACTCCCTTGGCTCTGTGCTAAAGTCTTCATGATCGTCGGTGTCGTAGTCAGACATGTTGTTAACTTTCTGAGCAGTAAACACAGTGAAACAGGCTGGCAGCAGCAGCAGCGCGCAGTGATACGAATCCAGAGAAAATAGCACCAAGCGATTATGAGGTCTGTTTTTTTTGTGGACAACGGTTTTGTAATGCAAATTAATCACTCTTTTGAACACATTTGTTTAGAGAAGAAAAAAGGCTTTATTTTCGTGACCCCAGACAACTTGCCGGACTACTTTTCGTCAGCACCAAAGCTGGGCAAGAACTCGGCGCACAGGACACTGTCGGGGGTAAGTCAGTGTTGATGCACGACACTGCTGACGGGGATGCCATACAGATCCATATCAAAAAACCCGAACTATCCCTTTAACAGTGAGAAAGTCAAAGGTCACTTGAGTCTTTTCAACTAAAATCTCTCACTTCAAGTCACGCCAGTGTCAACAAACATGAAAATAAACCTGAATACACAGCTGACATCCTATTTTCTTAATGTCATAGATCATCAGCTTCAGTATTTCTTGAAACTACAATTTGAACTATTTCATTATGTTCAGTCATAATAAACACTCCTTGAAGAAAAAGCCTAAATCTTTACTTCCAAAATCCACTTTGTTTTTCATGCCTGGTATTTATTTGTCATCAAACATAAATTATAGCTGTAAGGGAAACATTATGTGTTGACTGGCGTGGTGGGATGGAAACACTGATGGAACCAAAGTCAAATTTTTTAGTCTTACTCAAAGTTTAACTCACTGGTTTTTGCCAGATGTTAATCATTAACACTAGTTAGGCTGTTAGTCTATAAATCATGGATTTAAACATTAATCTACTGTGGAACTGAGTTTGAACAGCAGCTAACTTATTAACGCCTTGATAGAACTGTACGTCTAAGCACAACAATTAAACAATGCTTTTGTCAGTGTTTTCTGTCTTGGACCAAAGTAGCAGCCTGTAGGTGTGAAACACTCTTAGTTCCTGCCTGGAGCAGTTAGAGATTTCTATCAGTCAACACATCCACTGTTAAAACTAGTCTCCTGGTTTTAGGTGATTTAAACTATTAAACAAAGGTTAGACATTCAGACAAAACGCCACACAATCATCTCTGTATAGTGTAATATGTGTGTCTGTTCATGTGTTCTGCTGTAGATGGAAACTGCACTGTGGCCTCAGTGGTTGGTAAGATCACTGTAGGCAGGTTAGTGGTGTTTTACTGAACTCATTTGATTGTGAATGGTGTTCATGTTTATCAACACAACTGTCCCTTAGCAAAAAGTAGTTTATTCAAGTGTACTACAAGTTAGGGCTGTCAGTTTAACGCGTTAATTAGATTAATTAATTACACTGCAAATTAACGCGTTATAAAAATTAACGCAATTAATTCTGAGATTCTGAGTGGCAATTTAATGCGCGAGCATTTTAAATTTGGCCCATTGAATGACCCGTAGGCTACTTGGCAGTGGCACGTCACTTCCCACCTGCGTCGCCAGTAGGGCTGTAACTAATCGAAGCTGAAATGGCGACACTCAGATCCACGAACCTGTCTCGCTCTGTGAGAAGGCAGAATCGTAACACAACTTCCAGTCCAGATCAGCCCTATGAGCTGTAACCACATTAACACCGCAGCGGTCGTTCGCCAATTCTCCACCTTTGTTCGTTCACACAGACTGAAGCATTGCTGTAAAGACGAACCGCTGCGTAATTTACACAGAAAGCGCCGCTGCGGCTCCTAAAGAGACGTGACGGTACACGTCATGATGATGACGTGTGTGTGTTTTCAAGGGGTTTCCCGGTGTCTCCCCTGTCACTCAAAACCGACGGAGACTGTCTTCCGGGGTAAAGTTCACTGAAGTCTCGGTCCGGAGGGCTGACCGTCGCTGAGATTTTTTTTCATCAGAAACACTCGGTGAGGTAAAGTGTTTTTGCATGGCAGAAATGTGACGAGGAGTCTGTAGGACGGGCGGGAGGAAGGACGCTTCTCCACTTACAGCTGTGGTATTTTTAACTTGTTCCCAAAGACAGTTACAGTTACTATGCTACCTTAGTTTGGTTCTGTAACGTTGTTTTGTGGGACATTTCTCTGTATTAAGTTGAGTGAGGGATCTGTGCAGTTAACAGACCATCAGCCCGAGTCGCTAGTCAAAGCAGGATGACAACAGACATGGACGCGACTCAGGGGAGCGAGGCGAGCACATCGTTGCTCGGGCCTTTGAACGGCAAGTTCTTCTCTTCTTAGTGTATTCAATTGATTAGTCACGCAATACACTTTTGTAATGTCCTAGAATTCGAATTCTGTATTTGGGTACCTTTAGCAGATATGAGATTAAAATGCGATTAATTAGATTAATTAATTACAAATCCTGTAATTAATTAGATTAATTTTTTTAATCGCCTGACAGCACTACTACAAGTATACTTATTTTATACTAAAACTGAGGCAGTATACTTGAAGTGAACTGTTTATATACTACATTTTATATACTTAAGAAAAGTATAGTGAAGTATACTTGGCTTATACTGAAAAGTATAAAGAATAGTCTGAAACTAAGTACATTAATACTTAGACTTATACTTTAATACTAAAGCTTATACTTGTACTTTAGTATACTGTGGACTGTGGCGCAAAGACTCTTGGGTATTCTGTTGTTGTTGGTGTAATTATAGTTCGTGAATGCGTTTGTGAATTAGATGATGTGTAAGATGGTTGCAGGTTAATTCACATCCTTGTTATGTGGTTAAATTGTGTCGAATTAACAAAGATGATAAAAATGTTGGCACCGTGAGTGAAGGGGTGTTTTCCAGGAGAGACTTCCCGTCTGTTAAGCTATGGGCATGTATGGTAATAACTGGTGCATCTCTTGCTAGAGTTTGCCACATTATAAGTGCTAATACTTACAATATGTTGATGTAAGTACAGAAAAAGGTTGAGTCATTGACCTGTGCTTATATTTAATTTAGCAGAATAAAAATGTTTTTCACTAAACACATTTACATTGAGGTACTACCCCTGTTATAAACTTAAATGTTAATAAACAAAAATGTGGACTAGAAGTATATACTTAGTACACTAGTAGTATATAGATGAGTGTACTTGTTGCATACTTGAAAGTGTACCTCTGTAAACTTAAAATGACCTTATAAAGTATACTTAAAGTATACTTTTATAAACTTAAAATGTTCCAATTTAGTCCGAAGAAGTATTAAATTAGTATACTTTCTATTATGCTACAAGTACATGGTCTATAGTATACTTGCTATACTTATACTTATACTCAAGCATACTTAATAAAATGAACTTCAAGTTTACTACTTTTTGCTAAGGGATGACATGATTTTGTATGAGAAAATACATTTTTCACAAATATAATCCAGGTCTCATGTTACTGATTTACTATATGCTATCTCACACCACAACAGTACCTCTGTGTTCTCTGAGAATACTGAAATGTAGAAAATGTGAAGAGTGTTGTGAAAGCAATACGGCGAAAAAAAAATGACTCCATACATTTTCATTAAAATGCAACAAATCAACTTTATTGATCACGCATGACAATTTTTAACAAAATAGGAGGATGATACATCAGTAAGCACACATTTACTGCAGCATGACCAAATCCAGAAACATCATCAGATATTTACAACCACTAATGAAATTTGGAAAACTGCTTTTTTTAGAAAAAGAAAGAAACTTGAAATAGAATATTTAGTGGTTGTAGTGTGAATCCCAGGCTGCAGCCGGAATCCTCAGAACCTGCAGCAGAGACCACATCCTCTCATGCGAGGACAGCAACGGCAGCAAAAGCGACACCTCCAGCGCCTGCTGCCATACCCCATCTGTGTGAAAGAGAAAAGACGTGAGCAAGGTGTTGTCTCTCCTTCTATAGAGTGTATTAAGGCATTTGAAGGAAAAACATAACCACTTCAATGTGAATGAGCTCATTCTGTTCATTGAACAAACCTTCCAGGACTCCTCTGGCATCTCTTTATATGCAGCAACTGCACCATCACTGCTCATTGGCTCCTCCAGCTCTCGCACCTGTCAGTGAATTGTGTTTTGCATTTTTCAGCAGGAGCCACATTTCAGCATTTAGACATAACATTTACAGCTAATAAACAAATGAAATGACTGAAGTCAAGTTATTACCTCAGTGGATGGGACAGCAGAGCTCTCCTGAAGGCAAATAAAGGTGAGCACGATGGCCACTGCAACTGCAACACTGAATGTCTTCATCTTAGGAGGCTTCCACTGCTTCAACTTGTTCAGGCCTTTGATTCTTTTGGTGACCCTCGTCAGCTCCTTTCACTTCTTCTCCTGTCTGATGGTTGACTTTGTAAAGTGTGCTGGTATTTATAGTCACTTGGACCACTGTTGCCTCATCACTGACAGCACCTACAGTACAGCAGCTGCTTTCAGGCACAGGCTTACATCACTCTCTGAGGGATGCTGAGGATGAAAATGGGGAACTCCTCAACAGTCGGATTGGAACTTCTCTATTTTTGTTGGTCTGTACCACATACCAATCACTAACAGTCTTACTTCTCATTTGTTTGCTCAGACGTACCGTTCCATCAGAGAATACGTTTATACGTGTTCTGCACTTTCAACAAAGTTTCAGTTACAGACAATAAAGAATACACACAACAATCACCATTAAAATAACATTGCATTTAGCAAATGCTTGAATTTTTTCTACAAAACTGCACAGAATTAATATAAATTTACATTAAACCTTCAAAACACCTACTGGAATATATATACATTACAGTGACATAATAATCTCAGTTGTCAACAAACATCTATTCATTATTATTTGCATATTCTCCTTTTTGACTTAAACCTCAAGAGACTATCTGTTGGTGTAAAAACCTTTTCAAAAAAATTACAGTTGAGATGAAGTAATAACTGTGTAGTTAGTGTAACAGAGTTCAGTCAGAACTTGAGTCTTTCCAAATATCTTGCGCAGGAACCTGACCCATTCACCTTCTGCCAAACCCGTGTCAACAGCAGCTGCAGGATCCACATCTGTTTGAATATACAGCAGAGTCTGTATTTTAAAAAATATTACAGTGTGTTAATGTCACAGTGCATCACCTTGCTAAAACTACAATTTTAACTTTTTTTATTATATCAAGGCAGAATAAATACATCATTTTGTTATAAAAAAAAAAATCCTGAAATGTTTAATTTAACAGGAACTTTGCAGTTACAATGAAAAATGCACACATGCTTTTATTTTACTGATGTCCTGGACTATGTTACTAATTATCAACTAATCAAACCATGTACACATCCTGAAATAGTAACCCTCATGTCTTGGCAGTTTTTGTTGTTGATTGCTGAAAGATTAATTCAGATTAACTGTGTGGTCTAAAACCCAAAACTAAAGACAAAAAGGCAAAACAATTGCAGAAAACAACTAAACTGTTAAGGCAAAATAAATGCAAAAAGTAGACAAAACAATTGCAAAATGCTAACTAAATGTGAAATGTGGGCTAATGTTTGCAAAACAGCAGTGTTATGGTGCAGGTGAACCCCTCATGCACCAGCTAAACACAGACAAATGCTCGGGATGCTCGGCAAACAGGGATTCCTCACAGCCACTGGAACACCAACACTTCCAGCCACAGCAGAGACAGAGCAGGAAGCAGAGGTACAACAAGGAGCCTTATGGGTGGCGCTGATTAGTGAATTTGTTGTGGGAGGAGTTGGGCCAAGGCTGCGTTCACCAGCAATAAGGGGGAGTCTACCCCACCACGCAAAGATTTTGCGCAAAACAAAAATCTCTCACTTCAAGTCACACCAGTTTCAACAAGCATAAAAATAAATATAATATATATATAAATATAATATACAGCGGACTACCTATTTTGTTAAAATCAAAGAGCATCAGCTTTAGTGTTTATTTAAACTACATTTTTAGCTACTAAATCATGCCCAAAACACCAAAATCCTGTCTGTTATACATGCCTGGTAGTTGTTTGTCATCAAGCATAAATTATGGCTGTAAGGGAAACACTATGTGTTGATAACTGTAGTGTTGAAGTGAAAGTACAGTAAGTTGGGTGATGGGGGCGCGAATTGGCTGTAGCCATGAATGAATCGTCAGTAGAAGTTGGGAAATCCCAAGAATCGTTGTAAATGTTTCCGGGTGGAAGTAGTGGGCCACCTCTCCATGGCCTAGGTCTTGGCGGGGTCCGGCTTAAGTCTCCCCTGAGCTATTACAAAACCCAAAAAGCTTCAGCTAAGAGGAACTCACACTTCTCCGATTTCACCTATAGTTTGTTGTCCAGGAGTCACTGGAGCACCAACGTCACCTGCTCAGTGAGCTCGTCCAGGGTCCTTGAGAATATCAATATATTGTCTAAGTAGACAAACACAAAATGATTTAGCATGCCGCAGAGAATTTCATTGATGAGGGCACAGCTGGTGCGTTAGAGGGACAGAAAGGCATCACCTGGTAGTCAAAGTATGCAAGGAACACCGTCTTCCACTTGTCTCCCTCTCGAATGTGGAAAGGTTCATTGTGTATAAGTTATCCGTGACTTATCTGCGGTATAACTGGTGGGTTGTAAGTAAAACACATGAGAGCGCTGTCGCAAAAACATACCACAGGAACCTAGGTCACCAGAGTAATGTTCATGAGGGTGGGCACAGCTAGTAGCAGGGGGATTGCTCACAGTCGCAGGTGTAGTTGAGGGAGATGCAGGTGGCTGGGAGGCAAGCAGGTTGAGTTGGTGACCAATCTGGGAGACGCTGGAGTTTAGAGTCTGGAGTGATTCCATGACCCCCTGGAGCATCATTTTGCCCAGATGATTATGTTATTCGTTTGTAGAGAGTAGACCGTAGACCCAAAAGTGGGCAATAAGGCAGAGAGTAGTGTGCAAGGTAATTTACTGACTTCACAAGGTAATTGCAGGTGCCTTTTGTGGTGGCGCTGGTGGTTTAGCGTGGCGAGTTGAGACCCTGGTGAGTGCAGGGCAAGGCTGTTGGTTGTCTGCTGCAGGTGCGTGTGTTTCAGCAGCTTCAGTGAATGGAGAGCTCCACCCAGCCGCTCATTGCACCTCTGCAAGCACAACAGAAAACAAAACACTAAAACACAAAATCACTGCCATTTAATTGAGACAAAATGTGACCAAAGTAGCAGCCTGCAGGTGTGAAAACATTCTTAGTTCCTGTCTGGAGCAGATAGAGATTTCTATCAGTCAACATATTCAATTTTAAAACTAGTCTCCTGGTTTTAGGTGATATAAACTATTATACAAAGGTTAGACGTTCAGACAAAACACCACACAATCATCTCTGTATAGTGTACTATGTGTGTCTGTTCATGTGCTCTGCTGTAGATGGAAACTGCACTGTGGCCTCAGTGGTTGGTAAGATCACTGCAGGCAGGCCAGTGGTGTTTTCATTATTCATGAACACACTTTTTTTCACAAATATAATACAGGTTTCATGCTACTAATTTACTGTATTTTATCTCACACCACAATAATACCTCTATTTACTGTGTGTAAATTGTATCCCTGCTGTGTTTCTGAGTGTGCTGAAGTGTAGAAAATTGTTGTGAAAGCAATATGGCACAAATGACATAATACACTGTCACTGTACATAATAGAACCAATCAATTTGTCACGGTCTGACTGTGGAAGTAGGGGTTGTTGTGTTTTTGAGTTTTCCCCGTTTGTCTTCCCCCTCCCTTTTTCATCACCTGCTCCTGTTTACCTGTGTCTGGATGTGTTGGCGGTAGTGTCGGCACACCTGCAGATCATTCCACTCGTCATCCTCTGCTATATTACCCTGGTCTCATCTCCCCTGCTGCGCCAGATTGTTCTGCCAGTTATGGTGACTAAATCAAGGGCCTCTATCCATTGTTAGCTTTGTGTTTTTTCCTGGAATTATTATCCTACGTTCCATTGATATCCTTGTGTATTTTTTTTTTTTTTTTGGTGAGCTCCGTCTCATCATTGTGTGTTTTGTTTCTACTTTGTGGTAGAAAAACTCCAGCGCCTCTCCACTCCGGCTTCCAGTGTTCCACCTGAGCAGCTCTCTGCCTGCCTGCCGACCAGCCAGGCCCCACTACGCTCCCCCTCCACGAACCCAATGAGTTCTAAATAAATTCTGACACCTCGACCACTGCCTCCGCTCTCCCTGCATTTGGGTCCAGACAGAAAGACTCAACAGAACGCAAATTTATTGATCACACACTTTAGGATAAGATTCTTGAAATACGAGGATGATACATTCACATCAGTGAGAACACAGCATGACCAAATCCAGAAACATCCTCAGATATTTACAACCACAAAGAAGCACAATATTAAAATTGCTTTAAGAGCAAAAATCCTATCAATAAATATTTAGTGGTTGTTGTGTGAATCCCAGGCTGCAGCAGGAATCCTCAGAACTTGCAGCAGGTACCACATCCAATCACGTTCGGACAGCAACCGCAGCAAAAGCGACAGTACCTGCGTCTGCTGTTTCTGCCAGCGGGGCTGCGCTTGTGTCTGTTGTTATACGGCATCTGTGAGAAAGAGAAAAGACATGAGCAAGGTGTTCACCTCCAGCATCATCTCTGCTGCCTCATCACTGACAGCACCTACAGTACAGCAGCTGCTTCCAGGCACGGGCTTGCGTCACTATCTGAGGGATGCTGGGAATGAGAATGGGGAATTCCTCAACAGTGGGAATTCTCAGTTTTTGTTTGCCTGTTTCACATATCAGTCAACAATATTTTACCTCTTAATGGTTTGCTTACAGGTCCAATCACAAAGTTAAAATATATTGAGATATATTGTCTTGCTTGGACCTTTTGAAGTGGGCAAGGCTAACTCACTTCATATGGATGTACGTGGGTGGAAATCAGACGACAAGGAATATTCCCTTTATAAACTTCCAATGCTGAGTACAGAACATGCAGCCTTTTACACCAGTGTAGCCAGTTGTGCTGGGCTATGGACCAACAAGCAACACATAAGGAGAGGGGGACAAACTTAGCCATTGTTAACTGCCTTACACGATGTTTATATGTATTCTGTCGTTCCAACAGAGTTTCAGTTACAGACAATGAAGAACACACACAACAATCAACATTAAAGTAACAGCAGATTTTGCAAATGCTTTTATTTTGTTATAATGAATACAATACAATAGTGTTACTGATGTCCTGGACTATGTTACCATGTACACGTCGTGAAACAGTAACCCTCATGTATTGGCAGTTGTTGTTGATTGCTGAAAGATGAATACAACACAGTTTAAACACTCCGACATAAATGACTGTGAATTTATAATAATCGTGAATTGTCAGCAATACCTGTTGATTATTATTTGCATATTTTTCAATTTACAATTAAATATCATGAGACCATCCAATAGTGTAAAAAACATATTCAACAACAGATAGTACAAACTGTCGTAATAACTGTGTGCAGTTAACAGTGAGAAGGTCAAAGTTCACTTGTGTCTTTTCAAATATTTTGTGCAATAACAGAAATTCCATTACTTTAAGTCACACCAGTGTCAACAAACATTTACTTTATTATAATGTCGTTTTTTTACCTTTATTCATGCAAAAGTCTTTCTCATTTTTCATCATGCTGTGTATGTGGCATTGATCTATCAACAATAGATATGTTACGACATCTGTAATATTAGTACATTAAAGTTATACAGAAACAAATCTGCTGTTATTAACATATTGAATGTTATGTGTGTTCTCTGTTGTTTGTAATTCAAACTTTGTTGGTAATACAAAATAAGTATGACATTATTATACTTAATGATAATATTATACTTCTGAGCAAATCAATAAGAGGTAAAGATATTATTGATTGGTTGATATGTGGAACAGATGAACAAAGACTGAGAATTCCCACTGTTGAGGAGTTCCCCATTCTCATTCCCAGCATCCCTCAGAGAGTGATGTAAGCCTGTGCCTGGAAGCAGCTGCTGTACTGTAGGTGCTGTCAGTGATGAGGCAACAGTGGTCCAAGTGACTATAAATACCAGCACACTTTACAAAGTCAACCATCAGACAGGAGAAGAAGAGAAAGGAGCTGACGAGAGTCACCAAAAGAATCAAAGGCCTGAACAAGTTGAAGCAGTGGAAGCCTCCTAAGATGAAGACATTCAGTGTTGCAGTTGCAGTGGCCATCGTGCTCACCTTTATTTGCCTTCAGGAGAGCTCTGCTGTCCCATCCACTGAGGTAAGAACTTGACTTCAGTCATTTCATTTGTTTATAAGCTGTAAATATTTTGTCTAAATGCTGAAATGTGTCTCCTGCTGAAAAATATAAAACACAATTCATTGACAGGTTCAAGAGCTGGAGGGGCCAATGAGCAATGACGGTGCAGTTGCTGCACATGAAGAGATGCCAGAGGAGTCCTGGAAGGTTTGTTCAATGAACTGAAGTTCACTAGCAAGGA
Source organism: Diplodus puntazzo (assembly GCA_963678695.2). Lineage (NCBI taxonomy): Eukaryota > Metazoa > Chordata > Actinopteri > Spariformes > Sparidae > Diplodus > Diplodus puntazzo. The sequence goes on along the minus strand of OZ023160.1, from coordinate 25,802,926 downwards.
CCACTCCGTCAACGAGAGGCGTTAAAAGATTTATTAGTGACAAAGGAAAACGAAGTGTTGAAGATCTTGGTTCTTTTGAGTTATTCGAATGCGTTGTGGGGATTCTTGTAGAGACCCCCTCATGGACCTACGAAGGAGCGGAGAGAAAGAAGACACAGTGAGAGAGAAATGGGGTGGGAGGGAGGGGTGCAGAATACGAGAGTGAAGCAGAGGAGAGGGTCAGGTGGCTATTTATAGAAATGCGGAAGTTGGCGCTGTTGAGGTGTGGTCCTGCTCCTGAAACTTCGCCAATTAGGCTTCAAGAGCTGAGACAAATACACTGAGAAGAAGAGAGAGTGAACAGAGTGAGAGATGATGATGGAGGTGAACACCTTGCTCATGTCTTTTCTCTTTCTCACAGATGCCGTACAACAACAGACACAAGCGCAGCCCCGCTGGCAGAAACAGCAGACGCAGGCGCTGTCGCTTTTGCTGCGGTTGCTGTCCGAACATGATTGGATGTGGCACCTGCTGCAAGTTCTGAGGATTCCTGCTCCAGCCTGGGATTCACACAACAACCACCAATATTTATTTGTTACAATTTTTACTTAAAAAGCAGTTTTCCATCTTACAGTCGTGGTTGTAAATATCTGAGGATGTTTCTGGATTTGGTCATACTGCAGAGAATGTGTTCTCATTGATGTACGATCCTAATTTTTGTGTTAAACCTCTTAACTGAAAGTGTAAAATCAATAAAGAGCAACAGTTTTACTATAACAAGTATTGGTGTATGAATTAATTTTCTGAAACAAGGCTTTCACAAATTTCTCCAACTGCTTCGACACTCCAGCCTCTCAAAAACTCAGCACTGATATCATTACCAGACAGTTGATAGAAATATTATTTTGGTTTAAGTTCCCTGAAGAAATTTGAAACATTAAACATGTACAACATCTGTGGTGGACTCAACTTGTCAGAGTTATGTTGATAAACATGAACACTATTCAATCAAATGAGTTCAGTAAAACACCACTGGCCTGCCTGCAGTGACCTTACCAACCACTGAGGCCACACTGCAGTTTCCATCTACAGCAGAACATATGAACAGATACACAAGTAACCGTGTAAATTATGTGTTTGTTATTTTAATTATTATAAATTTTATGTTATTACCCTAAGCATTATTTGTGTCATATTACATAATGTCATTGGGTTTATTTTGTGTTTAAATTCTGAGGTATTATTAATTTAAGTAATTATTTAATTTTGTCTATAATATTTTATTATCACTCTCAGTGTTTCCCTTCAGAGATGTTTAAAGATAGAGAGAAAGTATGAGTAGTATGATGTTGGTTCCGCTTGCCCTTGTTTTGGTGGGGACCGTTAATACAGACCCTCCAGAGAGAGTTACAGGTCTGCCTCGTGTGTGTTGCCTCGTCGCTGAACCTGACCTGTAAGTGAAGTGGAATAAAGTCTTCCTGTTCTGCCGTAACGGTGCCTTCTTATTGAAGAAGTGTTTACACCCTTGTAACCCGCAACACCCGCGGTCCTGGCACGCTACCCATCCAGAAACCAGGGTTACACACATATTACACTATACAGAGATGAGTGTGTGGTGTTTTGCCTGAACGTCTAACCTTTGTATACAAGTTTATATCACCTAAAACCAGGAGACTAGTTTTAACAGTGAATGTGTTGACTGATAGAAATCTCTAACTGCTCCTGGCAGTAACTACGAGTGTTTTCACACCTGCAGGCTGCTACTTTGGTCCAGACCAAGACAAGAATAATGATACAATGTTCCAATGTAATTCATTGGACAGTTTTGAAATTGTTATCCTGCAGGACTGATAGAAGTTTGTACAGCATTTTAATAGTGCCTCTGATTTGTGTGGTTATGTTCTCTGGAGTTACAAAGGGCTCATAAAGAAATAACTCTTTATAAGCATTTTAGGTTGTTATTAGCCTTTTAGACCACAGATGTGCTTATTGAGCATTATTGTAATAAAATCCTGAATTCTTAGCATTTGTAATTGTTCATAGATAAGAGTCGTATATAATGCTCTTTAAACACTCTGACATGAATTCCTGTACCATGATTATAATAATCAGCATTTTCAACAAAAGCACCTAACTAGGCCTTTTAATAAGTATATTTAATGTTTATTTCATCATCATTTAAACACCTTGAGATTGTCCTGGACTGAATATTGAAACAACAGACAGAGAAAATGAAGTTGCGTGCAGTTAACACTGATAAAGTCAGGGGACATCTGGATTTGTTCTTCATTCAGTCACCTCAGTCTAACCAGAATTCTTGCACATAACCAAACCCCTCACTTCATATCAGGTCTGTGTCAGTAAACAGTAGCATGAGTGACTGTTGGATTACAGGCCTACAGCTGACAACCCAAGTTTTAAATACCCTATTTCTGTAATATAACTGTCAGAATTGTTTTAAAGTACAACTTTATCTATTAGAGTAGAAAATAGCAGGCTGGTGGTCTAACATTAGTCTGAGCAACAAACAGTTCATTAGTTGGGGTAAAACTAGAGGACTTCTTCCCCATCAGCGTTTCCATCCATCCAGTCTAGTCAACACACAATGTTTCCCTCGCAGATTGAATTTGACTTGGGTGAGTACCAGGCATGAGGAATGAAAATGATTAGCCTCAGTGAGGATTAAGGGGTTTTCTCTGAACAAAGGGACACCTGCTCATGATGACTGTGTAAAATTAAACAGTCAGAACAGCAGTGTGAAGAAATGCTGAATGTTTCTCTGCCATTTTAAAGTAAAAGGTCGAACATTTAAAAATGGGTTCTCAGCTGTAGGCCTATAATTCAACAGCTGTGGAGTCAGTCATGCTACTGTATTCTGACACTGACCTGATATGAAGCGAGGGATTTTTGTTATTGCGTAAGGTATTTGGAAAGACTGAAGTCACTGAAGGAAGTACTAATTCAAATGGCCCCTGGCTTTATCAGTGTTACCTGCACACAGTGATTAGGTTTATATACTACCAGAAAAACCACAAGGCCTACATAGGTGTTTTGTTGAAAATGTTGATTATTATGATGATGATGATGATGATGATGATGATGATTATGATCACTGTACAGTCATTTGTGATGATGCAGAATGACAATGGCCAAACTAATCAGCAAGTTAACTTTAAGTCTCCTTAGTTTCAGGTTTTCTCCTCTAGTGTTGTCTTTAAAAAGTCAGTGTGAACAGGACCAGGAACCAGAACTTAAATGAAACAATGTATCATGTGTTTCTCTTGATCTTGACCCAATTAACCAAACTGCTGGTGTTAAAACAACCTCCATACCTAATTGGAACAGTACCGACATGATGTCAATGTATTTAATATAGGACCTTTCTTGTTGTACATGGTTTTACGTGACATAAAAGAAAACATATATTTTCAGGCAAAACACCCCATGATCATGTCTGCATAGTCATTTGAACAGAAGAAATATCAGTTAAAGTCTCGACCCACATCATCTAGTGCATGGCCCTAAACCCACCATGTGTAATTTTCTGTTGTAGATATAAACTACACTTGAGTCTGTTAAAGGGCCATATTTCCTCCTAATACACTGAGGACATCAACTTGTGTGCCCTCAGTGGTTGGTAAGATCCCTGCAGGCAGGTCAGTGGTGTTTTTATTGAACTCATTTCATTGTGAATGGTGTTCATGTTTAACAACCCAACTGTAACATATTTTTGAATGTGGAAATACAGTTTTTCAACCACAGATGTCATGCAGGATTAATGTAAGGGCACTTTTAGAAAACATGGAAAGAATCATTTTTTGGGTGCAAATTCATATCACACTTATTCTTCCATAAACTGTGAAAAAATGATTACACTTGTGTGTATTTAAGAGTATTTAAGTGTAGAAAGTGTAAAGAATGTTGTGAAAGTTGGAATATGACACAAAAGTGTATGTATACATATATGCATTGGTATATGTGCACACACACACACACACACACACACACACACATATATATATATATATATATATATATATATATATATTTTAATACACTTTTGCTCTACTCTGTAGAATAGTTCATATTCAATCAGCACAGCCTTGTTTTACAGTTTAAACCAGTGCATGATCTTTCTCATTCTTTTAGCGTATTGTAGCTAAACAGTACAGATTTTTTTTTGTATTTAATCATTTGAAGGATAGTCCCTTAAGATGAATCATTTTGTTTTCAAGGGAGTCCTTAACATGTATACAGACAAAAATAAGACAAAACATTACAACATCACATTACATTACAGGATACCATCCACTCAATACACTCTCGACCCAACCGTTCCCTGACACCCCCCCCCCCCCAGTCCATCTAGATTCACATTTATACATGAGTGGTATTATATACCACTCTTATTATATACCCATCATCATATCCAGTACATACATTCAATGTCAGTGAGATGTATTTTATCCACAGTTCACCAGAGATCAACATTATCGTCAGTAATTTGTCAGAAACAAGACCAGGGTTTTTGTAAATAAATAAAAAGGGATTCCCTGAAGAGATGAAAAGAAGTGATAGATTTTAGAAAATTGGGCAAGGTATTCCAATCTGATGGAGCTTTAAATTGAAAGGAAAATCGACCAATTTCCTTCTGAATTCTCGGAACAAAGAAAACACAACTGTCAGCATGGCGTAGGTAGTGCTGTGACCTATATAGGGTCAAATATTGTATTAATTATGAGGTGTATTTCCGACGACCCTCCTTGTGTCCTTGGACTCAGGCTTATGAAGTGCAGAACAACAAGCCGTGCAGCTGCCAGATGACACGTTTTGGCAGATTTTTGCTGGTAAACAAACGGGGGTCTCTGGGTGGAGAGATTAATAACACTGTTCATTTACATCTGCTGCTGAAGTTGTAGTGACACAAAGCTGGTTGAAATTGTTGAACTAAACATTTAGGGATTTTCATCGGAACAAAATGACACTTCTCTCTGCGTTGATATGATACAGATATTTAAATTGTAGATTTAAGAGATACTGAAGGTGATGCACTGTGACATTAAGAATACACAATCTGTGTTTTTTATTTTTATCTTTTTTTATATACAGACACTGCTGTATATTCAAACAGATGTGGATCCTTCAGCTGCTGTTGACACAGGTGTGACAGGAATCGGGGGGTTTTGGGTTCTTTCACAAGATATTTGGACGGGTTCAAGGTCTAATTTTACTCTATTACAGTAACTGCACAGTGATTACTTCATCTTTACTGTTAGTTGTTTGAAAAGTTGTTTTGCTGACAATTGAGATTATTATAATGTCACTGTAATTTATCTATAATCCAATATGTTTAAATTGTTTTGAATACGACAATTCTGCTAACAACCAACAACAAATGCCAAGACATGAGGTTCACTGATTCAGCATCTTTATATGAGATTGATATATCAATTGGCAACAAGACGTCAGTAACAGTGTTGCAGTTTTATTATTAGAAAATTAAAGAATCTGAAAAATTTGCTGTGATTAAATATCATACGTTATGTGTATTCTTCATTGAATGTAAACCTTGATGCAAATACAGAAACAGTATAAACATATGCTCTGATGATTTGTACTCCAAAACAAACTTATACAAGGTCAAATCTTCCATATTGATATGTGGAACAGACAAAAACTGAGAATTCCCACTGTTGAGGAGTTTCCCATTCTCATTCCCAGCATCCCTCAGAGAGTGATGTAAGCCTGTGCCTGGAAGCAGCTGCTGTACTGTAGGTGCTGTCAGTGATGAGGCAACAGTGGTCCAAGTGACTATAAATACCAGCACACTTTACAAAGTCAACCATCAGACAGGAGCAGAAGAGAAAGGAGTTGACGAGAGTCACCAAAAGAATCAAAGGCCTGAACAAGTTGAAGCAGTGGAAGCCTCCTAAGATGAAGACATTCAGTGTTGCAGTTGCAGTGGCCATCGTGCTCACCTTTATTTGCCTTCAGGAGAGCTCTGCTGTCCCATCCACTGAGGTAAGAATTTGACTTCAGTCATTTCATTTGCTTATTAGCTGTAAATGTTTTGTCTAAATGCTGAAATGTGGCTCCTGCTGTAAATGTGCACGATTCATTGACAGGTTCAAGAGCTGGAGGAGCCAATGAGCAATGATGGTGCAGTTGCTGCACATGAAGAGATGCCAGAGGAGTCCTGGAAGGTTTGTTCAATAAACTGTGAAGGAGCTGAGACAAATACACTGAGAAGGAGAGAGAGTGAACAGAGTGAGAGATGATGATGGAGGTGAACACCTTGCTCATGTCTTTTCTCTTTCTCACAGATGCCGTATAACAACAGACACAAGCGCAGCCCCGCTGGCTGTCGCTTTTGCTGTGGTTGCTGTCCCAACATGAGAGGATGTGGTGTCTGCTGCAGGTTCTGAGGATTCCAGCTGCAGCCTGGGATTCACACAACAACCACTGAATACTTTAACTCTTAAAGCAATTGTAATATTGCATTCCTGTTGTGGTTGTAAATATGTGAGGATGTTTCTGGATTTGATCATGCTGTAAATACTGTCTGCTCAGTGATGATCAATAAATGTCAATGGCTCCTTAATACAGTGTGTATAAGAACATATGAAATGTTGTCATATTGCAACTCTGAAACCATTTTCTATATTAACTACACTACAACACTCCCAAAAAACACAGTGGTGAAACAATATATACACAGCTAATAGAAGTAGTAGTGTGAAATGAGTTTGTACATAATAAGTTCTTAATTTTTGGTTTCCTGCAAGATAAGGAACTTTAAACATGCCAATTGTATTGTAGAAAAATACACCATTTATAGTAAAGATTTGAGTAAATTCGAGCTAGATGCAAAGTCTCACCAACCACTGAGATGTCCAGTGTAGTATGTGCATTGTAAATATGTTCCAATAGGCCACATAGACGATACATTTCGAAGATTTAGAAATTGTTTTTTTGCAACTTTCGGACCAAATAAAGGTGAGCACGACGGCCACTGCAACTGCAACACTGAATGTCTTAATCTTAGGAGGCTTTGGTTTCTTCTGCTCTCTTGTGACTTTTGTCAGCTCCTTTGAGTTAATTCTGTCTGATGGCTGAGTATGCACAACGTACAGGTGTTCATACCCAGTTGGGTCACTGTTGCCTCATCACTGGCAGAACGTATCTGCTTCCAGTAATGAGTTTTGGATCATCCCCTCACTGATGCTGGGAATGGGACCTTGTCTGTTTTTGACCTTTGGGCATTATACCTGTTCCAAAAGATGACAGATGACACGTTTTGGCAGGTTTTTGCTGGTAAATAAACGAGGGTCTCTGGGTGAAGAGACGATTAACACTGTTCATTTGCATCCACTGCTGAGGCTGTACTGACACAAAGCTGGTTGAAATTATTTCACTAAACATTTAGGGATTTTCAGGGGCGGTTTCTCATATGGGCAGTATGGGCAGCCGCCCAGGGCGGCATTCTTGGAGGGGTGGCATGAGCGCCCGCAAAAATTTTCCTTTAAAAATGTTGTTATTTTTTTTGTTTGCATTCATTTCCTCCGGTTTTTGTATTGCTCATTTACACGTCAGGTCAATGATGTCATATTGCCATGTGGGGAGCGGGCAGCTGGGCGCCCTCTGTTTTATCAAGGTGCGTCTGCTGCTGAGAGTCTCACACAGAGTTTGTGGAAGAAGGGGTGTGGGGCGGGCACAGGTTCACCTACTGGGGCGGGGGAGTGGGGAAGCAGGGCATTCATCCAATAGTGCACGACTAATGCAGTTAGTAGGATACAGTCAATCACACCGCGAATTCCTTCCACATGAAGCACATTTCAGTCATAATAATATTGTGAATAAAAGCCCATAGTTTCACATATGCTATTTTTCGGGGTTTGGTTAAATAATGAAATATATTACTAAACGAGGTGAATTGGTTTATTCTTAACTCTTGGTTGACAGTGTTGGGGGATGGGTAATGTGTCGATTCCCGAGTGTCAAATAAACAAATGGATAAGAAAAGGTCAAAGCCATCCGGTGCCCAGTTTAGGAAAAAGAGAAAAGAAGAAGAGGAGAAACAGGCAAAAGCAAAACTCTTAATGAGTGCAACCATGCATGTAATGAAATGAAATGACATTAATTAGTATAAGCTAACTTGTATGTTTGTTAGCCTCTTGCTGTACTGCTGGCTATAATAGTAGATGATGACAGCATCCGTTTTCAGTCAAACTGACTAGCAAACATTATATCTATTTAATTTCATCCTAATAATGTGTATGTAACACAACGATGACTAGCTCACATACTGTTTGGTAAACGTCACTTTAGGTCCTGCTGCTCAGTAAAGTGAATTATCAATTCTGTAAGCTAATTCAAAAGACGCATATTGCACTGATATTTTGTGATACAGCTTTCTGTGTCATTTGGAGTGTGTCATCTCTCTAGAAAAGTAAGGAATCTCTCTGTCTGTCTGTCTGTCTGTATGTGTGTGTGTGTGTGTGTGTGTGCCTCAAATATCTCTGTGGATCAGGATCAGACTGACCTGAGAGTTTCAACATGGCTGCTGCTTGGTTCAGTGGTGTGCAACTTCACATTTGTTTGGACTGCAATGATACCGTGAATAAATGATTTCATAAATGCTTTACAAATTCGGGAGCATTGTCCACCGGAGCCACCACAGTCACGTGCGCACCAGAGCCAATCACTGCACACCGTAGCCATGTGCGCACCAGAGCCAGTGACTGCAGAGCTCAAGCCCACGACATACGTTAAGAAACAAGCGGATTTATACCTGTAGCGGCGCGAGCTGGACCGGGAGTTAGCCGGCGGTTCGGTCCCATTCTGTTCTGTGCATCTAAACTGACTGTTGTGGATTAATGAGACTAAACGAGACCGGACCGAGTCTGTTCGGGTCTGAGGAGATGCGGAGACGCGCGAACAACAAAGTGGAATCGGAATCTGTGGATGTTCGTGTGTAGCTAGCTGCTAGCCGCTAGCCAAATTACACGGCCCACCTCCCGAGGCGATGGACCGGACGCACCGGCACATCCAAAACCGGACTGAGGGTAAATAATGTCCGCCACGCTTTTTCGCGAACATTGCTGTCACGTTTGCTTTGTGTCTGGTGCAGAAGAAACGGTAAAAACAGGCTTTTGTCACGAAAGTGTTCAAGCAGCAAGTTTGGTTGTTGAGGAACAGGAAGTTGTGGGCGGGACGGAGGCGGATGAGTGACAGGCAACGACGGTCTGTGTACAGACAGCGATATTGAGAGTTGAGAGATTTGTGACATTTAGTGTGTTTGGAGTGTATAGTTAGTGTGTTATGTAGTGTTCAGTTTAGTGTGTAGTGGAGTCGTTTTTTTGTCTAATGAGTCAAAACAATGAGGAGACTGCTGAATGTGGAGCAGACAGTGCAGCTCTTCATTCAGCTGGCAGGAGCTCAGGCAGACCTGAGCATTGCCTGCATTTAAATGTAAATAGTTACACATAACTTTGTAAATTTTTTAAAATGTATACACATATTCAGCAAACAACAATTTATATTTGCACTATAAATAATAAAAATGGTTTGTTAAACATATTTGTGGTTTTCACAGTAAAAAAACAACTTCTACTCGGATTTTATGTTTTTTTTTTTGTGATTTTAGGTCCATTGTGTTAATCCAGTAGGTCAAAATGAAAAAAATAACTGTACAGTCACACATGTGAGATTGTGCTGAGAATAATGACACCAAGTAAATAGTTTTTAAGGTGAAATATAATGGCAAAATCAAAAATAGTCAAAAACGGCCAATTATACCCTGGAATATCAGATTTCACAGCAAACCTAAATATCCCTGACGTTCCACCTTCAAACACAGCCTCATTTGGCCATCAATGAAAAAGCTTCTTAACCTCCCACTTTCTATAGGAACACATATTTTCTTACGGGCACTGCACTAGTGTATATAATTAGCCATTAACCAAGGAGGCTGTGTTATTCATTTGTTTCCTGCTCTAAAAGTTGGATAAATTATGCTTAATAACATGTTTATTTAATTGTGCTATTCATGCATTGATCATTTATGTTGTATTTTAATGCAAATGCAGGGGCACTTTGTAAATATTATGGAGCCCTCTGCAGCTAGCCAGGATGAGGAGCCGTCTACCTCCTCAGCCACACATGTCTCCACAAATGCTGTCTGATCCTGAGGATGGAGACCCACTTGTTTGTGTGTGTGTGTGTGTGTGTGTGTGTGTGTGTGTGTGTGTGTGTGTGTGTGTGTGTGTGTGTGTTTGTGTGTGTGTGTGTGTGTGTGTTGTGTGCGTGTGTGTTTGTGTGTGTGTGCGTGTGTGCATCTCTGCAAAGCATTTTGCAGACAGTTATAATGTTATTATTACTGGGTATGTGTGATGTTGCACCACTCTAAATGCTGTGAATAATGTGTGTATAGTAATGCCTTTGTGCTCTCCATTAGAAATGCCTGGAGCAGAATCGCCTACTGAGGATGAGCCTTTGTCCACTGACCTGCTAACTGGCCTTCAGTTCTGACTGTGAGAATTCAGGCACAACTGGTTTCCAGGGGACCAAGTCAGGTACCATCTGATTTTGTATTCCCTATAAACAACAGTGACGGAAGAAGTTGTCATCATCAATACTTCAAGAAGTCATTGGAGTCACTGGAGGTGAGGCTCGCCTAGGGCGTCATAAAATCTAGGACCGTCACTGGGGATTTTCCTTGAAACATTAAGACCCTGTTATTCTGTCTTGATATGATATAGATATTAAAAATTGTAGATTTAAGAGACACTGAAGGTGATGCACTGTGACATTAAGACAATCTGTATTTTTTATTTTTATCTTTTTTTATATACAGACATTGCTGTATATTCAAACAGATGTGGATCCCTCAGCTGCTGTTGACACAGGTGTGACAGGAATCGGGCGGTTTTGGGTTCTTTCGCAAGATATTTGGTTCAAGGTCTAATTTTACTCTATTACAGTAACTGCACACAGTGATTACTTCATCTTTACTGTTACTTGTTAACTTTTTATAAGATTGTTTTGTTGGCAGTTGAGATTATTATGATCTCACTATAATTTATGTTTAATCCAAAGTCTTTAAATTGTTTTTTTATATGACAGAGTTCTGCTAACAAGCAACAACAAATGCCAAGATTTTAGGCTCACTGATTCAGCATGTTTATATGAGATTGATATATCAATTAACAGTGTTGCAGTTTTATTACTGCTGTGATTAAATATCATACGTTATGTGTGTTCTTCATTGTCTGAAACTGAAACCTTGATGCAAGTACAGAAGAAGTATAAACATATGCTCTGATAGAATTGTACTCCCAAACAAACTTATACAAGGTAAAAATCTTCCATATTGGTATTTGGAACAAATAAACAAAAACTGAGAATTCCCACTGTTGAGGAATTTCCCATTCTCATTCCCAGAATCCCTCAGAGAGTGATGTAAGCCTGTGCCTGGAAGCAGCTGCTGTACTGTATGTGCTGTCAGTGATGAGGCAACAGTGGTCCAAGTGACTATAAATACCAGCACACTTTACAAAGTCAACCATCAGACAGGAGAAGAAGTGAAAGGAGCTGACGAGAGTCACCAAAAGAATCAAAGGCCAGAACAAGTTGAAGCAGTGGAAGCCTCCTAAGATGAAGACATTCAGTGTTGCAGTTGCAGTGGCCATCGTGCTCACCTTTATTTGCCTTCAGGAGAGCTCTGCTGTCCCATCCACTGAGGTAAGAACTTGACTTCAGTCATTTCATTTGCTTATTAGCTGTAAATGTTTTGTCTAAAAGCTGAAATGTGGCTCCTGTTGTAAATGTGCACAATTCATTGACAGGTTCAAGAGCTGGAGGAGCCAATGAGCAATGACGGTGCAGTTGCTGCACATGAAGAGATGCCAGAGGAGTCCTGGAAGGTTTGTTCAATGAACTGACGGAGCTGAGTCAAATACACTGAGAAGGAGAGAGAGTGAACAGAGTGAGAGATGATGATGGAGATGAACACCTTGCTCATGTCTTTTCTCTTTCTCACAGATGCCGTATAACAACAGACACAAGCGCAGCCCCGATGACTGTCGCTTTTGCTGCGCTTGCTGTCCTAACATGATGGGATGTGGGTTCTGCTGCACGTTCTGAGGATTCCTGCTGCAGCCTGGGATTCACACAACAACCACTTCATATTTTAACTCTTAAAGAAATTTTAATATTGCATTCCTGTTGTGGTTGTAAATATGTGAGGATGTTTCTGGATTTGATCATGCTGTAAATACTGTCTGCTCAGTGATGATCAATAAATTTCATTGGCTCCATAATACAGTGTGTATGAGAACACATGAAATTTTTTCATATTGCAACTCTGAAACCATTTTCTATATTTACTACACTACAACACTCCCAAAAAAACACACTGGTGAAACAATATATACACAGCCAATAGAAGTAGTAGTGTGATATGAGTTTGTACATAATAAGCTCTTAATTTTTGGTTTCCTGCAAGATAAGGAACTTTAAAGGTGCTAATTGTATTGGAGAAAAATACACCATTTATAGTAAAGATTTGAGTAAATTCGAGCTAGATGCAAAGTCTCACCAACCACTGAGATGTCCAGTGTAGTATGTGCATTGTAAATGTGTTCCAATAGGCCACATAGACGATACATTTCGAAGATTTAGAAATTGTTTTTTTGCAACTTTCGGACCAAATAAAGGTGAGCACGACGGCCACTGCAACTGCAACACTGAATATCTTAATCTTAGGAGGCTTTGGTTTCTTCTGCTCTCTCGTGACTTTTGTCAGCTCCTTTGAGTTAATTCTGTCTGATGGCTGAGTATGCACAACGTACAGGTGTTCATACCCAGTTGGGTCACTGTTGCCTCATCACTGGCAGAACGTATCTGCTTCCAGTAATGAGTTTTGGATCATCCCCTCACTGATGCTGGGAATGGGACCTTGTCTGTTTTTGACCTTTGGGCATTATACCTGTTCCAAAAGATGACAGATGACACGTTTTGGCAGGTTTTTGCTGGTAAATAAACGAGGGTCTCTGGGTGGAGAGACGATTAACGCTGTTCATTTGCATCCACTGCTGAGGCTGTACTGACACAAAGCTGGTTGAAATTATTTAACTAAACATTTAGGGATTTTCAGGGGCGGTTTCTCATATGGGCAGTATGGGCAGCCGCCCAGGGCAGCATTCTTGGAGGGGTGGCATGAGCGCCCGCAAAAATTTTAATTTAAAAATGTTATTATTTTTTTTGTTTGCATTCATTTCCTCCGGATTTTGTATTGCTCATTTAGACGTCAGGTCAATGATGTCATATTGCCATATTGTCATATTGTGGGAAGCGGGCAGCTGGGCGCCCTCTGTTTTATCAAGGTGCGTCTGCTGCTGAGAGTCTCACACAGAGTTTGTGGAAGAAGGGGTGTGGGGCGGGGACAGGTTCACCTACTGGGGTGGGGAACCAGTGCATTCATCCAATAGTGCACGACAGTTAGTAGGATACAGTCAATCACACCGCGAATTCCTTCCACATGAAGCACATTTCAGTCATAATAATATTGTGAATAAAAGCCCATAGTTTCACATATGCTATTTTTCGGGGTTTGGTTAAATAATAAAATATTACTAAATGAGGTGAATTGGTTTATTCTTAACTCTTGGTTGATGGTGTTGGGGGATGGGTAATGTCTCGATTCCCGAGTGTCAAATAAACAAATGGATAAGAAGAGGTCAAAGCCATCCGGTGCCCAGTTCAGGAAAAAGAGAAAAGAAGAAGAGGAGAAACAAGCAAAAGATAAAGGTATGAAGCCATGTCATCTTCTCTTCATGAGTGCGACCATGCATGTAATGAAATGAAATGACATTAATTAGTATCAGCTAACTTGTATGTTTGTTAGCCTCTTGCTATACTGCTGGCTATAATAGTAGCTGATGACAGCATCCGTTTTCAGTCAAACTGACTAGCAAACATTATATCTATTTAATTTCACCCTAATAATGTGTATGTAACACGACCATGACTGCTCACATACTGTTTGGTAAACGTCGCTTTAGTTCCTGCTGCTCAGTAAAGTGAATTATCAATTCTGTAAGCTAATTCAAAAGAGGTATATTGCACTGATATTTTGTGATACAGCTTTCTGTGTCATTTGGAGTGTGTCATCTCTCTATAAAAGTAAGGAATCTCTGTCTGTGTCTGTCTGTCTGTGTGTGTGTCTGTGTGTGTGTGTGTGTGTGTGTGTGTGCCTCAAATATCTCTGCGGATCAGGATCAGACTGACCTGAGAGTTTCAACATGGCTGCTGCTTGGTTCAGTGGTGTGCAACTTCGCATTTGTTTGGACTGCAATGATACCGTGAATAAATGATTTCATAATTGCTTTACAAATTCGGGAGCATTGTCCACCGGAGCCACCACAGTCACGTGCGCACCAGAGCCAATCACTGCACACGGTAGCCATGTGCGCACCAGAGCCAGTGACTGCAGAGCTCAAGCCCACGACATACGTTAAGAAACAAGGGGATTTATACCTGCAGCGGCGCGAGCTGGACCGGGAGTTAGCCGGCGGTTCGGTCCCATTCTGTTCTGTGCATCTAAACTGACTGTTGTGGATTAATGAGACTAAACGAGACCGGACCGAGTCTGTTCGGGTCTGAGGAGATGCGGAGACGCGCGAACAACAAAGTGGAATCGGAATCTGTGGATGTTCGTGTGTAGCTAGCTGCTAGCCGCTAGCCAACTTACACGGCCCACCTCCCGAGTCGACGGACCGGACGCACCGGCACGTCCAAAACCGGACTTAGGGTAAATAATGTCCGCCACGCTTCTTCACAAACATTGCTGTCACGTTTGCTTTGTGTCTGGTGCAGAAGAAACGGTAAAAACAGGCTTTTGTCACGAAAGTGTTCAAGCAGCAAGTTTGGTTGTTGAGGCACAGGAAGTTGTGGGCGGGACGGAGGTGGATGAGTGACAGGCAACGACGGTCTGTGTACAGACAGCGATATTGAGAGTTGAGAGATTTGTGACATTTGTTTGGAGTGTATAGTTAGTGTGTTATGTAGTGTTCAGTTTAGTGTGTAGTGGAGTCGTTTTTTTGTCTAATGAGTCAAAACAATGAGGAGACTGCTGAATGTGGAGCAGACAGTGCAGCTCTTCATTCAGCTGGCAGGAGCTCAGGCAGACCTGAGCATTGCCTGCATTTAAATGTAAATAGTTACACATAACTTTGTAAATTTTTTAAAATGTATACACATATTCAGCAAACAACAATTTATGTTTGCATTATAAGTAATAAAAATGGTTTGTTAAACATATTTGTGGTTTTCACAGTAAAAAAAAAATTTCTACTCGGATTTTATGTTTTTTTTTTTGTGATTTTAGGTCCATTGTGTTAATCCAGTAGGTCAAAATGAAAAAAATAACTGTACAGTCACACATGTGAGGTTGTGCTGAAAATAATGACAGCAAGTAAATAGTTTTTAAGGTGAAATATAATGGCAAAATCAAAAATAGTCAAAAACGGCCAATTATACCCTGGAATATCAGATTTCACAGCAAACCTAAAAATTCCTGACGTTCCACCTTCAAACAGCCTCATTTGGCCATCAATGAAAAAGCTTCTTAACCTCCCACTTTCTATAGGAATACATATTTTCTTACGGGCACTGCACTAGTGTATATAATTAGCCATTAACCAAGGAGGCTGTGTTATTCATTTGTTTCCTGCTCTAAAAGTTGGATAAACTATGCTTAATAACATGTTTATTTAATTGTGCTATTCATGCATTGATCATTTATGTTGTATTTTAATGCAAATGCAGGGGCACTTTGTCAATATTATGGAGCCCTCTGCAGCTAGCCAGGATGAGGAGCCGTCTACCTCCTCAGCCACACATGTCTCCACAAATGCTGTCTGATCCTGAGGATGGAGACCCACTTGTTTGTGTGTGTGTGTGTGTGTGTGTGTGTGTGTGTGTGTGTGTGTGTGTGTGTGTGTGTGTGTGTGTGTGTGTGTGTGTGTGTGTGTGTGTGTGTGCGTGTGTGTGTGTGTGTGTGTGCGTGTGTGCATCTCTGCAAAGCATTTCACAGACAGTTATAATGTTATTATTACTGGGTATGTGTGATGTTGCACCACTATAAATGCTGTGAATAATGTGTGTATAGTAATGCCTTTGTGCTCTCCATTAGAAATGCCTGGAGCAGAATCGCCTACTGAGGATGACCCTTTGTCAACTGACCTGCTAACTGGCCTTCAGTTCTGACTGTGAGAATTCAGGCACAACTGGTTTCCAGGGGACCAAGTCAGGTACCATCTGACTTTGTATTCCCTAGAAACAACAGTGACGGAAGAAGTTGCCATCATCAATACTTCAGGAAGTCATTGGAGTCACTGGAGGTGAGGCTCGCCTAGGGCGTCATAAAATCTAGGACCGTCACTGGGGATTTTCCTTGAAACAATAAGACCCTGTTATTCTCCCTTGATATGATATAATTATTAAAATTGTAGATTTAAGAGATACTGAAGGTGATGCACTGTGACATTAAGACAATCTGTATTTTTTATTTTTATCTTTTTTTTTATACAGACACTGCTGTATATTCAAACAGATGTGGATCCTTCAGCTGCTGTTGACACAGGTGTGACAGGAATCGGGGATTTTGTGTTATTTCGCAAGATATTTGGTTCAAGGTCTGACTCTATTACAGTAACTGCACACAGTGATTACTTCATCTTTACTGTTACTTGTTTGAAAGGTTGTTTTGTTGGCAGTTGAGATTATTATGATCTCACTTTAATTTATGTATAATCCAAAGTCTTTAAATTGTTTTTTTCATATGACAGAGTTCTGCTAACAAACAACAACAAATGCCAAGACTTTAGGCTCACTGATTCAGCATGTTTATATGAGATTGATATATCAATCAACAGTGTTGCAGTTTTATTACTGCTGTGATTAAATATCATATGTTATGTGTGTTCTTCATTGTCTGAAACTGAAACCTTGATGCAAGTACAGAAAAAGTATAAACATATGCTCTGATAGAATTGTACTCCCAAACAAACTTACACAAGGTAAAAATCTTCCATATTGGTATTTGGAACAAACAAACAAAAACTGAGAATTCCCACTGTTGAGGAGTTTCCCATTCTCATTCCCAGCATCCCTCAGAGAGTGATGTAAGCCTGTGCGTGGAAGCAGCTGCTGTACTGAGGGGCTGTCAGTGATGAGGCAACAGTGGTCCAAGTGACTATAAATACCAGCACACTTTACAAAGTCAACCATCAGCCAGGAGAAGAAGTGAAAGGAGCTGACGAGAGTCACCAAAAGAATCAAAGGCCTGAACAAGTAGAAGCAGTGGAAGCCTCCTAAGATGAAGAGATTCAGTGTTGCAGTTGCAGTGGCCATCGTGCTCACCTTTATTTGCCTTCAGGAGAGCTCTGCTGTCCCATCCACTGAGGTAAGAACTTGACTTCAGTCATTTCATTTGCTTATTAGCTGTAAATGTTTTGTCTAAAAGCTGAAATGTGGCTCCTGTTGTAAATGTGCACAATTCATTGACAGGTTCAAGAGCTGGAGGAGCCAATGAGCAATGATGGTGCAGAGATGCCAGAGGAGTCCTGGAAGGTTTGTTCAATGAACTGAAGGAGCTGAGACAAATACACTGAGAAGGAGAGAGAGTGAACAGAGTGAGAGATGATGATGGAGATGAACACCTTGCTCATGTCTTTTCTCTTTCTCACAGATGCCGTATAACAACAGACACAAGCGCAGCCCCGCTGACTGTCGCTTTTGCTGCGCTTGCTGTCCTGACATGATGGGATGTGGTGTCTGCTGCACGTTCTGAGGATTCCTGCTGCAGCCTGGGATTCACACAACAACCACTGAATACTTTAACTCTTAAAGCAATTTTAATATTGCACTCCTTTTGTGGTTGTAAATATGTGAGGATGTTTCTGGATTTGATCATGCTGTAAATACTGTCTGCTCGGTGATGATCAATAAATGTCAATGGCTCCGTAATATAGTGTGTAAGAGAACATATGAAATTTTGTCATATTGCAACTCTGAAACCATTTTCTATATTTACTACACTACAACACTCCCAAAAAACACAGTGGTGAAACAATATATACACAGCTAATAGAAGTAGTAGTGTGATATGAGTTTGAACATAATAAGTTCTTAATTTTTGGTTTCCTGCAAGATAAGGAACTTTAAACATGTCAATTGTATTGTAGAAAAATACACCATTTATAGTAAAGATTTGAGTAAATTCGAGCTAGATGCAAAGTCTCACCAACCACAGAGATGTCCAGTGTAGTATGTGCATTGTAATTGTGATTCAATAGGCCACATAGACGATACATTTAGAAGATGTTTTATTTGCAACTTATGAGCAAATAAAGGTGAGCACGGTGGCCACTGCAACTGCAACACTGAATGTCTTAATCTTAGGAGGCTTTGGTTTCTTCTGCTCTCTTGTGACTTTTGTCAGCTCCTTTGAGTTAATTCTGTCTGATGGCTGAGTATGCACAACGTACAGGTATTTATACCCAGTTGGGTCACTGTTGCCTCATCACTGGCAGAACGTATCTGCTTCCAGTAATGAGTTTTGGATCATCCCCTCACTGATGCTGGGAATGGGACCTTGTCTGTTTTTGACCTTTGGGCATTAAACCTGTTCCAAAAGAGAAAATTAACAAGGTAAAAAACAAAACTTGATATACATAAATCAGTCAGTTAATGCTTTTGAGAGCAGCAGAAAAGTGAATAATAACTTAAATCCCCTGTTTTTCATTATTTCTGGCCCGTGTGCTGGCTTCAAGTGAGTACGATGCCAGTGTCAACAACCTCAAATGGCTCCGAATCGGTTGGAATCAGTCCCTAATTTAACCACCATAGGCTCATTTTCCAACGAGTGTGAACTTTGTTTAGCTCACATTTATTATTATTGTTTTCAAACATGACTAACTACAAGCAAAACTCATTACGTCATAAACATCCTGTCTTGAAAACTTGTATCTTGAAATAAACATGTATGTAGCGCTGCGATCCTACCCTCTCACCAAAGTTAAATAGTGCAGAAACAAGTGATGAAGGCCGAAACGATTGCAAAGCTGTTATTTTAAGGTAAAAATTGACATAATGTTGCTTTAACTAGTCTCATGTCTCTTTGAACTATTCTCAAAATGTCACTTACATTCCCTCCAGAACCCCCCAAAAAGCCTCATTTGCACACAAGATAAGACACCACTATTCAGACAGGGATGATTTAAATACAAAAACTCTGTAGAGGAGACCGGGGACGGTTGTAACACTTTTTGTCTCAGCTCCTATAACTTGCAGAATATTTGTGGTAGGGCACACAAATTTTTACACAAAGTACCCACATTTGTCTTCTACAAATAGCAATGTTCTTAATTTTCTCCAACTATATCACATAAATCATTGATGTCAAATGCAAGGAGTGCCATTGTTACAACAGACCCCACTACCAGGGTATGTTGTAACACAACCTGGGGTCAATTGTAACAGTAAGATTGAATAACTAAAAACTGAGACCACACCACGAAATATGCATCTATGTAGGTTTATTGTGCATGTGCTGACACTCAAGCATCTTCATGTGCTTCACTAAGAAAAAGAATTACTCATTACTGGTGGCTGAATGAAGACCAGTGTCAGTGGGGTGGAAGGGTTTTGTTAACGAAAATGTTGTGATAATACCTATGAATGTTATACACATACATACAATGGAAACCTTCAGCAGGAGGTCAGAAACATCAAACATGCACACCGTGTCTGTCTTAAATGATAAAACATAAACCTGAGTGTGTGTATCTGTGTGTGTTATCCATCTAATCAGAGTGATCAGAGTCACAGTGGTGACAGATGTGTGTAGGTTTTCAAGCGGCAAAGTTTTTCGTGGACCGAGAACTTGCAATTTACACTGCAATGTTTTTCTCTTGATCTGGACCCAATGAACCAAACTGCTGGTGTTAAAACAACCTCCTGACCTTTCTGGAGCAGTACCAACATGAAATCAATGTATATAATATAGGACATTTCCTGTTGTACATGGTTTTAGGTGACATAAAAGAAAAAAAAAATTTCAGTCAAAACACCCCACAATCATGTCTGCATAGTCATTTGAAGAAATATTAGTTAAAGTCTGGGCCCACATCACCTAGTGCATGGCACTTAACCCACCATTTCTGTTTTAGATATAAACTGCGCTCGAGTCTGTTAAAGGGCCATATTTCCTCCTAATACACTGAGGACATCAACTTGTGTGCCCTCAGTGGTTGGTAAGATCCCTGCAGGCAGGTCAGTGGTGTTTTTATTGAACTCATTTCATTGTGAATGGTGTTCATGTTTAACAACCCAACTGTAACATATTTTTGAATGTGAAAACATTTTTTTTTCAACCACAAATGTCATACAGGATTAATGTAAGGGTACTTTTAGAAAATATGGAAGGAATCAATTTATGGGAGAAATTTATATCACACTTATTCTTCCATAAACTGTTAAAAAATGATTCCACTTGTGTGTATTTAAGAGTTTTTACGTATAGAAAGTGTATAGAATGTTGTGAAAGTTGGAATATGACACAAAAAGTACATATATACATTTGTGTATGTGTGTGTGTATATATATATATATATATATATATATATATATATATATATATATATATATATATATATATATATGTTGAAAGACACTTTCTCTCTACACTGTAGAACAATTAAACTTAATGATCAAACACTTCAGTATACAAAAGTGTTTAGTGAAATATGAGGATGATACATTCAAATCTTCAGAACCTTCAGTGACACTGTGGGTGCAGCTGCCAGTGCTCCCTTGTAACTTGGTATTCTGGTTTATGTGTATCATTGACAACAGCTTAGGAGATGTATTTGACACATAAGTCACCTGAAAACTGACAGTAGATTATTATGAGACAAAAAAGAATGTTAAAAGAACATGTTCACACTATATATACACGAGTAAAGCTGAAGTTTATTGGGACAATACACTGTCCTAGTGTGTGTAGGTGATACAGTCGCATCAGCGAGAACACATTCTCTGCAGCATGACCAAATCCAGAAACAGATATTTACAGCCACAATTACAAGACTGAAAACTGCTTTTAAAGTAAAAATCCTATCAAATAAATATTAGTGGTTGTTGTGTGAATCCCAGGCTGCAGCAGGAATCCTCAGAACTTGCAGCAGGTACCACATCCAATCATGTTCGGACAGCAACCGCAGCAAAAGCGACAGCGCCTGCGTCTGCTGTTTCTGCCAGCGGGGCTGCGCTTGTGTCTGTTGTTATACGGCATCTGTGAAAAAGAGAAAAGACATGAGCAAGGTGTTCACCTCCATCATCATCTCTCACTCTGTTCACTGTCTCTCCTTCTCACTGTATTTGTCTCGGCTCCTTCAGTTCATTGAACAAACCTTCCAGGACTCCTCTGGCATCTCTTCATGTGCAGCAACTGCACCATCATTGTTCATTGGCTCCTCCAGCTCTTGAACCTGTCAATGAATTGTACACATTTACAGCAGGAGCCACATTTCAGCATTTAGACAAATCATTTACAGCTAATAAGCAAATGAAATGACTGAAGTCAAGTTCTTACCTCAGTGGATGGGACAGCAGAGCTCTCCTGAAGGCAAATAAAGGTGAGCACGATGGCCACTGCAACTGCAACACTGAATGTCTTCATCTTAGGAGGCTTCCACTGCTTCAACTTGTTCAGGCCTTTGATTCTTTTGGTGACTCTCGTCAGCTCCTTTCACTTCTTCTCCTGTCTGATGGTTGACTTTGTAAAGTGTGCTGGTATTTATAGTCACTTGGACCACTGTTGCCTCATCACTAACAGCACCTACAGTACAGCAGCTGCTTCCAGGCACAGGCTTACATCACTCTCTGAGGGATGCTGGGAATGAAAATGGGAAACTCCTCAACAGTGGGAATTCTCTCTTTTTGTTTGTTTGTTCCACATACCACTCATTAACATTTATATGTCTCATTAGTCCATATACACAAAATGCTTAAACATTTTAAATTCTGGTAAATGACTTATAATACAGAAGATGGTCTGCTTCAGGTAGTAACTACCTGAATACATTTTATAAAGCAAGTATTAGTCAGCTACAGCAATTAGTTACTGTTTAAAATCAATTCCATTGCAAGCTTGTAGCTTCAGACAATTAGACGACTCCAATTTTATGCCAACCTGACACGACTTCATCTTGATCTTCCCGCTCAGTATGTTGATGCTGCTGAGAATCTCCATAGAACAAAAAAAGTCCAAAAGTTAAAATTAACAGTATAGAAGCAATGAACCTAATGATGAATATTAGGGAAAAACAGTTTTACAACTTAAAGGTTTGACTTCTTGATGCCAAAAATGATTGGTTGACGGTGTTGGGGGATGGGTAATGTGTCGATTCCTGAGTGTCAAATAAACAAATGGATAAGAAAAGGTCAAAGCCATCCGGTACCCAGTTCAGGAAAAAGAGAAAAGAAGAAGAGGAGAAATGAGCAAAAGACAAATGTATGGAGCCATGCATGTAATGAAATGAAATGACATTAATTAGTGTAAGCTAACTCATATGTTTGTTAGCCTCTTGCTATACTGCGTGCTATAATAGTAGATGATGACAGCATCTTTACTGTTAGTTGTTTGAAAGGTTGTTTTGTACTCCCAAACAAACTTATACAAGGTAAAATCTTCCATATTGGTATTTAGAACAAACAAAAACTGAGAATTCCCACTGTTGAGGAGTTTCCCATTCTCATTCCCAGAATCCCTCAGAGAGTGATGTAAGCCTGTGCCTGAAAGCAGCTGCTGTACTGTAGGTGCTGTCAGTGATGAGGCAACAGTGGTCCAAGTGACTATAAATACCAGCACACTTTACAAAGTCAACCATCAGACAGGAGAAGAAGAGAAAGGAGCTGACGAGAGTCACCAAAAGAATCAAAGGCCTGAACAAGTTGAAGCAGTGGAAGCCTCCTAAGATGAAGACATTCAGTGTTGCAGTTGCAGTGGCCATCGTGCTCACCTTTATTTGCCTTCAGGAGAGCTCTGCTGTCCCATTCACTGAGGTAAGAACTTGACTTCAGTCATTTCGTTTGCTTATTAGCTGTAAATGTTTTGTCTAAATGCTGAAATGTGGCTCTTGCTGTAAATGTGCACAATTCATTGACAGGTTCAAGAGCTGGAGGGGCCAATGAGCAATGATGGTGCAGTTGCTGCACATGAAGAGATGCCAGAGGAGTCCTGGAAGGTTTGTTCAATGAACTGAAGGAGCTGACACAAATACACTGAGAAGGAGAGAGAGTGAACAGAGTGAGAGATGATGATGGAGATGAACACCTTGCTCATGTCTTTTCTCTTTCTCACAGATGCCGTATAACAACAGACACAAGCGCAGCCCCGCTGGCTGTCGCTTTTGCTGTGGTTGCTGTCCCAACATGAGAGGATGTGGTGTCTGCTGTAGGTTCTGAGGATTCCTGCTGCAGCCTGGGATTCACACAACAACCACTGAATACTTTTACTCTTAAAGCTATTGTAATATTGCATTCCTGTTGTGGTTGTAAATATGTGAGGATGTTTCTGGATTTGATCATTCTGTAAATACTGTCTGCTCAGTGATGATCAATAAATGTCAATGGCTCCTTAATACAGTGTGTACAAGAACATATGAAATTTTGTCATATTGCAACTCTGAAACCATTTTCTATATTTACTACACTACAACACTCCCAAAAAAACACAGTGGTAAAACAATATATACACAGCCAATAGAAGTAATAGTGTGATATGAGTTTGTACATAATAAGTTCTTAATTTCTGGTTTCCTGCAAGATAAGGAACTTTAAACATGCTAATTGTATTGGAGAAAAATACACCATTTATAGTAAAGATTTCAGTAAATTCGAGCTAGATGCAAAGTCTCACCAACCACTGAGATGTCCAGTGTAGTATGTGCATTGTAAATGTGTTCCAATAGGCCACATAGACGATACATTTCGAAGATTTAGAAATTGTTTTTTTGCAACTTTTGGACCAAATAAAGGTGAGCACGATGGCCACTGCAACTGCAACACTGAATATCTTAATCTTAGGAGGCTTTGGTTTCTTCTGCTCTCTCGTGACTTTTGTCAGCTCCTTTGAGTTAATTCTGTCTGATGGCTGAGTATGCACAACGTACAGGTGTTCATACCCAGTTGGGTCACTGTTGCCTCATCACTGGCAGAACGTATCTGCTTCCAGTAATGAGTTTTGGATCATCCCTTGACTGATGCTGGGAATGGGACCTTGTCTGTTTTTGACCTTTGAGCATTAAACCGGTTCCAAAAGATGACAGATGACACGTTTTGGCAGGTTTTTGCTGGTAAATAAACGAGGGTCTCTGGGTGGAGAGACGATTAACGCTGTTCATTTGCATCCACTGCTGAGGCTGTACTGACACAAAGCTGGTTGAAATTATTTATTTTCATTTATTTATTTATTTATTTATTTATGTTGTTTATTTCGGGCATGTAAATTCATCATCATCACATTTCATCATTGTTCAATAATGCAATACACATGGCCGAAAGGGAAAAGCGGGAGAAGCCAAAGCTTATCTAGTCCCGCCCCCATTACCCACAGGATAAAAACTTCATACTAATCTTTACTTATCTTTTGCATTTTACATTTTTACCTAACACTTTCTTTTACTATGACCTTTGACAAAACATATTACAGCAGTAGCATACAGAGCTGAATTCAACTCTAGACAGTACATATAGATTACGTGTGTGTCTGCACATGTGTCCATATTAGTCGGTCATGAGTGAACAACAGTCTCATCTTATAGCCAGGCATTTCACAAGGTCAGAATGATGGTCCAATCGACAGAGAACAAAAGTCCAGTGTATTCAGTAGTTGTTGGGATGGTGTGAAAGCCCTTTTTTTATGCCATTTTTATTTTATTCATCCGTCTCCTCTGCAGCTTTCGCCGCTGTTAACTTCGCCATATCCTCCCGATTAGTTGCTACGTCAACTCGCATCAGTGCCACAAACTCACGAATTGTGGAGATGTCAGAGCGCATCCCGACCACAGCACTCCGAGTATTGGCGATGTCAGCCCTCACACTGGTCTGCCCAGTAGCGATCTTTCTCATTTTCCGATATTGCATAAAGATTCCAAATCCCAAAACGATCGTTCCAATTGTCATGAACGTGAACATGTACACGTCCTCGACATCCTCCACATCCAATGCAGCAAGGCAGATGACTTTCCACTTTCCCCAAGCATCCATAGCGTAGCCGGACATGAAGGTCCCATCCGGGCATGTCGGTTTGCCAGAACCCGCACTCCATGTTGAGAACACTCTGTCGATGGCATTCAGTGACCAGCTCAGCAACTCCATCGTGGATTGATCAGTTGATTGATTGGTTTAACTAAACATTTAGGGATTTTCAGGGGCGGTTTCTCATATGGGCAGTATGGGCAGCCGCCCAGGGCAGCATTCTTGGAGGGGTGGCATGAGCGCCCGCAAAAATTTTAATTTAAAAATGTTATTATTTTTTTTGTTTGCATTCATTTCCTCCGGATTTTGTATTGCTCATTTACACGTCAGGTCAATGATGTCATATTGCCATACTGTCATATTGTGGGGAGCGGGCAGCTGGGCGCCCTCTGTTTTATCAAGGTGCGTCTGCTGCTGAGAGTCTCACACAGAGTTTGTGGAAGAAGGGGTGTGGGGTGGAGACAGGTTCACCTACTGGGGCGGGGAACCAGTGCATTCATCCAATAGTGCACGACAGTTAGTAGGATACAGTCAATCACACCGCGAATTCCTTCCACAGGAAGCACATTTCAGTCATAATAATATTGTGAATAATAGCCCATAGTTTCACATATGCTATTTTTCGGGGTTTGATTAAATAATAAAATATTACTAAATGAGGTGAATTGGTTTATTCTTAACTCTTGGTTGACAGTGTTGGGGGATGGGTAATGTCTCGATTTCTGAGTGTCAAATAAACAAATGGATAAGAAGAGGTCAAAGCCATCAGGTGCCCAGTTCAGGAAAAAGAGAAAAGAAGAAGAGGAGAAACAAGCAAAAGATAAAGGTATGAAGCCATGTCATCTACTCTTCATGAGTGCGACCATGCATGTAATGAAATGAAATGACATTAATTAGTATAAGCTAACTTGTATGTTTGTTAGCCTCTTGCTATACTGCTGGCTATAATAGTAGATGATGACAGCATCCGTTTTCAGTCAAACTGACTAGCAAACATTATATCTATTTAATTTCACCCTAATAATGTGTATGTAACACTACGATGACTGCTCACATACTGTTTGGTAAACGTCGCTTTAGGTCCTGCTGCTCAGTAAAGTGAATTATCAATTCTGTAAGCTAATTCAAAAGAGGTATATTGAACTGATATTTTGTGATACAGCTTTCTGTGTCATTTGGAGTGTGTCATCTCTCTATAAAAGCAAGGAATCTCTGTCTGTCTGTCTGTGTGTGTGTCTGTGTGTGTGTGTGTGTGTGCCTCAAATATCTCTGCGGATCAGGATCAGACTGACCTGAGAGTTTCAACATGGCTGCTGCTTGGTTCAGTGGTGTGCATCTTCGCATTTGTTTGGACTGCAATGATACCGTGAATAAATGATTTCATAAATGCTTTACAAATTCGGGAGCATTGTCCACCGGAGCCACCACAGTCACATGCGCACCAGAGCCAATCACTGCACACCGTAGCCATGTGCGCAACAGAGCTAGTGACTGCAGATCTCAAGCCCACGACATACGTTAAGAAACAAGGGGATTTATACCTGCAGCGGCGCGAGCTGGACCGGGAGTTAGCCGGCGGTTCGGTCCCATTCTGTTCTGTGCATCTAAACTGACTGTTGTGGATTAATGAGACTAAACGAGACCGGACCGAGTCTGTTCGGGTCTGAGGAGATGCGGAGACGCGCGAACAACAAAGTGGAATCGGAATCTGTGGATGTTCGTGTGTAGCTAGCTGCTAGCCGCTAGCCAAATTACACGGCCCACCTCCCGAGGCGATGGACCGGACGCACCGGCACATCCAAAACCGGACTGAGGGTAAATAATGTCCGCCACGCTTTTTCGCGAACATTGCTGTCACGTTTGCTTTGTGTCTGGTGCAGAAGAAACGGTAAAAACAGGCTTTTGTCACGAAAGTGTTCAAGCAGCAAGTTTGGTTGTTGAGGAACAGGAAGTTGTGGGCGGGACGGAGGTGGATGAGTGACAGGCAACGACGGTCTGTGTACAGACAGCGATATTGAGAGTTGAGAGATTTGTGACATTTGTTTGGAGTGTATAGTTAGTGTGTTATGTAGTGTTCAGTTTAGTGTGTAGTGGAGTCGTTTTTTTGTCTAATGAGTCAAAACAATGAGGAGACTGCTGAATGTGGAGCAGGCAGTGCAGCTCTTCATTCAGCTGGCAGGAGCTCAGGCAGACCTGAGCATTGCCTGCATTTAAATGTAAATAGTTACACATAACTTTGTAAATTTTTAAAATGTATGCACATATTCAGCAAACAACAATTTATGTTTGCATTATAAGTAATAAAAATGGTTTGTTAAACATATTTGTGGTTTTCACAGTAAAAAAAAAATTTCTACTCGGATTTTATGTTTTTTTGTTTGTGATTTTAGGTCCATTGTGTTAATACAGTAGGTCAAAATGAAAAAAATAACTGTACAGTCACACATGTGAGATTGTGCTGAGAATAATGACACCAAGTAAATAGTTTTTAAGGTGAAATATAATGGCAAAATCAAAAATAGTCAAAAACGGCCAATTATACCCTGGAATATCAGATTTCACAGCAAACCTAAATATCCCTGACGTTCCACCTTCAAACAGCCTCATTTGGCCATCAATGAAAAAGCTTCTTAACCTCCCACTTTCTATAGGAACACATATTTTCTTACGGGCACTGCACTAGTGTATATAATTAGCCATTAACCAAGGAGGCTGTGTTATTCATTTGTTTCCTGCTCTAAAAGTTGGATAAATTATGCTTAATAACATGTTTATTTAATTGTGCTATTCATGCATTGATCATTTATGTTGTATTTTAATGCAAATGCAGGGGCACTTTGTAAATATTATGGAGCCCTCTGCAGCTAGCCAGGATGAGGAGCCGTCTACCTCCTCAGCCACACATGTCTCCACAAATGCTGTCTGATCCTGAGGATGGAGACCCACTTGTTTGTGTGTGTGTGTGTGTGTGTGTGTGTGTGTGTGTGTGTGTGTGTGTGTGTGTGTGTGTGTGTTTGTGTGTGTGTGTGTGTGTGTGTTGTGTGCGTGTGTGTTTGTGTGTGTGTGCGTGTGTGCATCTCTGCAAAGCATTTTGCAGACAGTTATAATGTTATTATTACTGGGTATGTGTGATGTTGCACCACTCTAAATGCTGTGAATAATGTGTGTATAGTAATGCCTTTGTGCTCTCCATTAGAAATGCCTGGAGCAGAATCGCCTACTGAGGATGAGCCTTTGTCCACTGACCTGCTAACTGGCCTTCAGTTCTGACTGTGAGAATTCAGGCACAACTGGTTTCCAGGGGACCAAGTCAGGTACCATCTGATTTTGTATTCCCTATAAACAACAGTGACGGAAGAAGTTGTCATCATCAATACTTCAAGAAGTCATTGGAGTCACTGGAGGTGAGGCTCGCCTAGGGCGTCATAAAATCTAGGACCGTCACTGGGGATTTTCCTTGAAACATTAAGACCCTGTTATTCTGTCTTGATATGATATAGATATTAAAAATTGTAGATTTAAGAGATACTGAAGGTGATGCACTGTGACATTAAGACAATCTGTATTTTTTATTTTTATCTTTTTTTTTATACAGACACTGCTGTATATTCAAACAGATGTGGATCCTTCAGCTGCTGTTGACACAGGTGTGACAGGAATCGGGGATTTTGTGTTATTTCGCAAGATATTTGGTTCAAGGTCTGACTCTATTACAGTAACTGCACACAGTGATTACTTCATCTTTACTGTTACTTGTTTGAAAGGTTGTTTTGTTGGCAGTTGAGATTATTATATTGTCACTGTAATTTATGTTTAATCCAAAGTCTTTAAATTGTTTTTTTCATATGACAGAGTTCTGCTAACAAACAACAACAAATGCCAAGACTTTAGGCTCACTGATTCAGCATGTTTATATGAGATTGATATATCAATCAACAGTGTTGCAGTTTTATTACTGCTGTGATTAAATATCATACGTTTTGTGTGTTCTTCATTGTCTGAAACTGAAACCTTGATGTAAGTACAGAAAAAGTGTAAACATATGCTCTGATAGAATTGTACTCCCAAACAAACTTACACAAGGTAAAAATCTTCCATATTGGTATTTGGAACAAACAAACAAAAACTGAGAATTCCCACTGTTGAGGAGTTCCCCATTCTCATTCCCAGAATCCCTCAGAGTGTGATGTAAGCCTGTGCCTGAAAGCAGCTGCTGTACTGTAGGTGCTGTCAGTGATGAGGCAACAGTGGTCCAAGTGACTATAAATACCAGCACACTTTACAAAGTCAACCATCAGACAGGAGAAGAAGTGAAAGGAGCTGACGAGAGTCACCAAAAGAATCAAAGGCCTGAACAAGTTGAAGCAGTGGAAGCCTCCTAAGATGAAGACATTCAGTGTTGCAGTTGCAGTGGCCATCGTGCTCACCTTTATTTGCCTTCAGGAGAGCTCTGCTGTCCCATCCACTGACGTAAGAACTTGACTTCAGTCATTTCATTTGCTTATTAGCTGTAAATGTTTTGTCTAAAAGCTGAAATGTGGCTCCTGTTGTAAATGTGCACAATTCATTGACAGGTTCAAGAGCTGGAGGAGCCAATGAGCAATGATGGTGCAGTTGCTGCACATGAAGAGATGCCAGAGGAGTCCTGGAAGGTTTGTTCAATGAACTGAAGGAGCTGACACAAATACACTGAGAAGGAGAGAGAGTGAACAGAGTGAGAGATGATGATGGAGATGAACACCTTGCTCAAGTCTTTTCTCTTTCTCACAGATGCCGTATAACAACAGACACAAGCGCAGCCCCGCTGACTGTCGCTTTTGCTGCGCTTGCTGTCCTGAGATGATGGGATGTGGTTTCTGCTGCACGTTCTGAGGATTCCTGCTGCAGCCTGGGATTCACACAACAACCACTGAATACTTTAACTCTTAAAGCAATTTTAATATTGCACTCCTTTTGTGGTTGTAAATATGTGAGGATGTTTCTGGATTTGATCATGCTGTAAATACTGTCTGCTCAGTGATGATCAATAAATGTCAATGGCTCTTTAATACAGTGTGTATAAGAACAAATGAAATTTTGTCATATTGCAACTCTGAAACCATTTTCTATATTTACTACACTACAACACTCTCAAAAAACACACTGGTGAAACAATATATACACAGGTAATAGAAGTAGTAGTGTGATATGAGTTTGTACATAATAAGTTCTTAATTTTTGGTTTCCTGCAAGATAAGGAACTTTAAACATGCTATTGTATTGGAGAAAAATACACCATTTATAGTAAAGATTTCAGTAAATTCGAGCTAGATGCAAAGTCTCACCAACCACTGAGATGTCCAGTGTAGCATGTGCATTGTAAATGTGTTCCAATAGGCCACATAGACGATACATTTCCAAGATTTAGAAATTGTTTTTTTGCAACTTTCGGACCAAATAAAGGTGAGCACAGTGGCCACTGCAACTGCAACACTGAATATCTTCATCTTAGGAGGCTTTGGTTTCTTCTACTCTCTCGTTACTTTTGTCAGCTCCTTTGAGTTAATTCTGTCTGATGGCTGAGTATGCACAACATACAGGTATATACCCAGTTGGGTCACTGTTGCCTCATCACTGGCAGAACGTATCTGCTTCCAGTAATGAGTTTTGGATCATCCCTTGACTGATGCTGGGAATGGGACCTTGTCTGTTTTTGACCTTTGGGCATTAAACCTGTTCCAAAAGATGACAGATGACACGTTTTGGCAGGTTTTTGGTAAATAAACGGGGGTCTCTGGGTGGAGAAACGATTAACACTGTTCATTTGCATCCACTGCTGAGGCTGTACTGACACAAAGCTGGTTGAAATTATTTAACTAAACATTTAGGGATTTTCATGGGCGGTTTCTCATATGGGCAGTATGGGCAGCCGCCCAGGGCAGCATTCTTGGAGGGGTGGCATGAGCGCCCGCAAAAATTTTAATTTAAAAATGTTATTATTTTTTTTGTTTGCATTCATTTCCTCCGGATTTTGTATTGCTCATTTACACGTCAGGTCAATGATGTCATATTGCCATATTGTCATATTGTGGGGAGCGGGCAGCTGGGCGCCCTCTGTTTTATCAAGGTGCGTCTGCTGCTGAGAGAGTCTCACACAGAGTTTGTGGAAGAAGGGGTGTGGGGCGGAGACAGGTTCACCTACTGGGGGGGGGGAAGCAGGGCATTCATCCAATAGTGCACGACAGTTAGTAGGATACAGTCAATCACACCGCGAATTCCTTCCACATGAAGCACATTTCAGTCATAATAATATTGTGAATAAAAGCCCATAGTTTCACATATGCTATTATTTGGGGTTTGGTTAAATAATAAAATATTACTAAATGAGGTGAATTGGTTTATTCTTAACTCTTGGTTGACAGTGTTGGGGGATGGGTAATGTCTCGATTCCCGAGTGTCAAATAAACAAATGGATAAGAAGAGGTCAAAGCCATCCGGTGCCCAGTTCAGGAAAAAGAGAAAAGAAGAAGAGGAGAAACAAGCAAAAGATAAAGGTATGGAGCCATGTCATCTACTCTTCATGAGTGCGACCATGCATGTAATGAAATGAAATGACATTAATTAGTATAAGCTAACTCATATGTTTGTTAGCCTCTTGCTATACTGCTGGATATAATAGTAGATGATGACAGCATCCGTTTTCAGTCAAACTGACTAGCAAACATTATATCTATTTAATTTCACCCTAATAATGTGTATGTAACACGACGATGACTGGCTCACATGCTGTTTGGTAAACGTCGCTTTAGGTCCTGCTGCTCAGTAAAGTGAATTATCAATTCTGTAAGCTAATTCAAAAGACGCATATTGCACTGATATTTTGTGATACAGCTTTCTGTGTCATTTGGAGTGTGTCATCTCTCTATAAAAGCAAGGAATCTCTCTGTCTGTCTGTCTGTCTGTGTGTCTGTGTGTGTGTGTGTGTGTGCCTCAAATATCTCTGCGGATCAGGATCAGACTGACCTGAGAGTTTCAACATGGCTGCTGCTTGGTTCAGTAGTGTGCAACTTCGCATTTGTTTGGACTGCAATGATACCGTGAATAAATGATTTCATAAATGCTTTACAAATTCGGGAGCATTGTCCACCGGAGCCACCACAGTCACGTGCGCACCAGAGCCAATCACTGCACACCGTAGCCATGTGCGCACCAGAGCCAGTGACTGCAGAGCTCAAGCCCACGACATACGTTAAGAAACAAGCGGATTTATACCTGCAGCGGCGCGAGCTGGACCGGGAGTTAGCCGGCGGTTCGGTCCCATTCTGTTCTGTGCATCTAAACTGACTGTTGTGGATTAATGAGGCTAAACGAGACCGGAGCGAGTCTGTTCGGGTCTGAGGAGATGCGGAGACGCGCGGACAACAAAGTGGAATCGGAATCTGTGGATGTTCGTGTGTAGCTAGCTGCTAGCCGCTAGCCAAATTACACGGCCCACCTCCCGAGGCGATGGACCGGACGCACCGGCACGTCCAAAACCGGACTGAGGGTAAATAATGTCCGCCACGCTTCTTCGCAAACATTGCTGTCACGTTTGCTTTGTGTCTGGTGCAGAAGAAACGGTAAAAACAGGCTTTTGTCACGAAAGTGTTCAGCAGCAAGTTTGGTTGTTGAGGAACAGGAAGTTGTGGGCGGGACGGAGGCGGATGAGTGACATGAGTACACGGTCTGTGTACAGACAGCGATATTGAGAGTTGAGAGATTTGTGACATTTGTGACATTTGTTTGGAGTGTATAGTTAGTGTGTTATGTAGTGTTCAGTTTAGTGTGTAGTGGAGTCGTTTTTTTGTTTAATGAGTCAAAACAATGAGGAGACTGCTGAATGTGGAGCAGGCAGTGCAGCTCTTCATTCAGCTGGCAGGAGCTCAGGCAGACCTGAGCATTGCCTGCATTTAAATGTAAATAGTTACACATAATTTTGTAAATTTTTAAAATGTATGCACATATTCAGCAAACAACAATTTATATTTGCATTATAAGTAATAAAAATGGTTTGTTAAACATATTTGTGGTTTTCACAGTAAAAAAAAAATTTCTACTCGGATTTTATGTTTTTTTTGTGATTTTAGGTCCATTGTGTTAATACAGTATGTCAAAATGAAAAAATAACTGTACAGTCACACATGTGAGATTGTGCTGAAAATAATGACACCAAGTAAATAGTTTTTAAGGTGAAATATAATGGCAAAATCAAAAATAGTCAAAAACGGCCAATTATACCCTGGAATATCAGATTTCACAGCAAACCTAAATATCCCTGACGTTCCACCTTCAAACAGCCTCATTTGGCCATCAATGAAAAAGCTTCTTAACCTCCCACTTTCTATAGGAACACATATTTTCTTACGGGCACTGCACTAGTGTATATAATTAGCCATTAACCAAGGAGGCTGTGTTATTCATTTGTTTCCTGCTCCAAAAGTTGGATAAATTATGCTTAATAACATGTTTATTTAATTGTGCTATTCATGCATTGATCATTTATGTTGTATTTTAATGCAAATGCAGGGGCACTTTGTAAATATTATGGAGCCCTCTGCAGCTAGCCAGGATGAGAAGCCGTCTACCTCCTCAGCCACAAATGTCTCCACAAATGCTGTCTGATCCTGAGGATGGAGACCCACTTGTTTGTGTGTGTGTGTGTGTGTGTGTGTGTGTGTGTGTGTGTGTGTGTGTGTGTGTGTGTGTGTTTGTGTGTGTGTGTGTGTGTGTGTTGTGTGCGTGTGTGTTTGTGTGTGTGTGCGTGTGTGCATCTCTGCAAAGCATTTTGCAGACAGTTATAATGTTATTATTACTGGGTATGTGTGATGTTGCACCACTATAAATGCTGTGAATAATGTGTGTATAGTAATGCCTTTGTGCTCTCCATTAGAAATGCCTGGAGCAGAATCGCCTACTGAGGATGACCCTTTGTCCACTGACCTGCTAACTGGCCTTCAGTTCTGACTGTGAGAATTCAGGCACAACTGGTTTCCAGGGGACCAAGTCAGGTACCATCTGACTTTGTATTCCCTAGAAACAACAGTGACGGAAGAAGTTGCCATCATCAATACTTCAGGAAGTCATTGGAGTCACTGGAGGTGAGGCTCGCCTAGGGCGTCATGAAATCTAGGACCGTCACTGGGGATTTTCCTTGAAACATTAAGACCCTGTTATTCTCCCTTGATATGATATAAATATCAAAATTGTAGATTTAAGAGATACTGAAGGTGATGCACTGTGACATTAAGACAATCTGTATTTTTTATTTTTATCTTTTTTTTTATACAGACACTGCTGTATATTCAAACAGATGTGGATCCTTCAGCTGCTGTTGACACAGGTGTGACAGGAATCGGGGATTTTGTGTTATTTCGCAAGATATTTGGTTCAAGGTCTGACTCTATTACAGTAACTGCACACAGTGATTACTTCATCTTTACTGTTACTTGTTTGAAAGGTTGTTTTGTTGGCAGTTGAGATTATTATATTGTCACTGTAATTTATGTATAATCCAAAGTCTTTAAATTGTTTTTTTATATGACAGAGTTCTGCTAACAAACAACAACAAATGCCAAGACTTTAGGCTCACTGATTCAGCATGTTTATATGAGATTGATATATCAATCAACAGTGTTGCAGTTTTATTACTGCTGTGATTAAATATCATACGTTATGTGTGTTCTTCATTGTCTGAAACTGAAACCTTGATGCAAGTACAGAAAAAGTGTAAACATATGCTCTGATAGAATTGTACTCCCAAACAAACTTACACAAGGTAAAAATCTTCCATATTGGTATTTGGAACAAACAAACAAAAACTGAGAATTCCCACTGTTGAGGAGTTCCCCATTCTCATTCCCAGAATCCCTCAGAGTGTGATGTAAGCCTGTGCCTGAAAGCAGCTGCTGTACTGTAGGTGCTGTCAGTGATGAGGCAACAGTGGTCCAAGTGACTATAAATACCAGCACACTTTACAAAGTCAACCATCAGACAGGAGAAGAAGTGAAAGGAGCTGACGAGAGTCACCAAAAGAATCAAAGGCCTGAACAAGTTGAAGCAGTGGAAGCCTCCTAAGATGAAGACATTCAGTGTTGCAGTTGCAGTGGCCATCGTGCTCACCTTTATTTGCCTTCAGGAGAGCTCTGCTGTCCCATCCACTGACGTAAGAACTTGACTTCAGTCATTTCATTTGCTTATTAGCTGTAAATGTTTTGTCTAAAAGCTGAAATGTGGCTCCTGTTGTAAATGTGCACAATTCATTGACAGGTTCAAGAGCTGGAGGAGCCAATGAGCAATGATGGTGCAGTTGCTGCACATGAAGAGATGCCAGAGGAGTCCTGGAAGGTTTGTTCAATGAACTGAAGGAGCTGACACAAATACACTGAGAAGGAGAGAGAGTGAACAGAGTGAGAGATGATGATGGAGATGAACACCTTGCTCATGTCTTTTCTCTTTCTCACAGATGCCGTATAACAACAGACACAAGCGCAGCCCCGCTGACTGTCGCTTTTGCTGCGCTTGCTGTCCTGACATGATGGGATGTGGTGTCTGCTGCACGTTCTGAGGATTCCTGCTGCAGCCTGGGATTCACACAACAACCACTGAATACTTTAACTCTTAAAGCAATTTTAATATTGCACTCCTTTTGTGGTTGTAAATATGTGAGGATGTTTCTGGATTTGATCATGCTGTAAATACTGTCTGCTCAGTGATGATCAATAAATGTCAATGGCTCCTTAATACAGTGTGTATAAGAACATATGAAATTTTGTCATATTGCAACTCTGAAACCATTTTCTATATTTACTACACTACAACACTCCCAAAAACACACTGGTGAAACAATATATACACAGCCAATAGAAGTAGTAGTGTGATATGAGTTTGAACATAATAAGTTCTTAATTTTTGGTTTCCTGCAAGATAAGGAACTTTCAACATGCCAATTGCATTGGAGAAAAATACACCATTCATAGTAAAGATTTGAGTAAATTCGAGCTAGATGCAAAGTCTCACCAACCACTGAGATGTCCAGTGTAGCATGTGCATTGTAAATGTGTTCCAATAGGCCACATAGACGATACATTTCGAAGATTTAGAAATTGTTTTTTTGCAACTTTCGGACCAAATAAAGGTGAGCACGATGGCCACTGCAACTGCAACACTGAATATATTAATCTTAGGAGGCTTTGGTTTCTTCTGCTCTCTCGTGACTTTTGTCAGCTCCTTTGAGTTAATTCTGTCTGATGGCTGAGTATGCACAACGTACAGGTATTTATACCCAGTTGGGTCACTGTTGCCTCATCACTGGCAGAAGGTATCTGCTTCCAGTAATGAGTTTTGGATCATCCCTTGACTGATGCTGGGAATGGGACCTTGTCTGTTTTTGACCTTTGGGCATTAAACCTGTTCCAAAAGAGCAAATTAACAAGGTAAAAAACAAAACTTGATATACATAAATCAGTCAGTTAATGCTTTTGAGAGCAGCAGAAAAGTAAATAATAACTTAAATCCCCTAATTTGCTGCCTCAGATGTTTTGGTTCTGCAACAAGACAATACGTCTCTCTTTAATATCACACCTAGAATCAGACCTAGAATGTAGCATGAGTGGCACGTCTATCTTACAACATATTGTGTAATTGGGCAGCACAACGACAACCTAACCTCCTATTTAATGTTTTTCATTATTTGTTGAATCTGCTGGCCCGTGTGCTGGCTTCAAGTGAGCACAATGCCAGTGTCAACAACCTCAAATGGCTCCGAATCAGTTGGAATCAGTCCCTAATTTAACCACCGTAGGCTCATTTTCTAACGAGTGTGAACTTTGTTTAGCTCACATTTAATTGCAACTTTTTTACTTCAAACTATTTCTTAAAGCAGTATTCTGCAAAAAATTGCCATTTTGTGTGATTAGCCCCCCCCCCACACACACACAGTTTCTGAGTACGACTACACGACTAACTACAAGCAAAACTCATTACGTTATTCATAAACGTCCTGTCTTGAAAACTTGTATCTTGAAATAAACATGTATGCAGCGCTGCGATCCTACCCTCTCACCAAAGTCAAATAGTGCAGAAACAAGTGATGAAGGCCGAAACGATTGCAAAGCTGTTATTTTAATGTCAAAATTGTGTGCTCTAACTAGTCTCATGTCTCTTTGAACTATCCTTAAAATGTCACTTACATTCCCTCCAGAACCCCCCAAAAAACCTCATTTGCATACAAGATAAGACACCACTATTCAGACAGGGATGATTTAAATACAAAAACTCAGCTCCTATAATTTGCAGAATGTTTGTGGTAGGGCACTCAAATTTGACACAAAGTACCCTCATTTGTCTTCTGCAAATAGCAATGTTCTTAATTTTCCTCAACTATATCACATAAATCATTGATGTCAACGCGTTAATAACGGGTTAACGCAACATCCTCTTAACGCCGTTAATTTTTTTAATGCGCTATTAACGCTCGGTATTAAAAAAAATAAATAAATGTATTTAATGTAAATAAATAATTGTATGATTTATGGCCGTCAATAACACCTGTAGTCTTGATCCAGACGGTGGCAGAAGAATAAGAAAGGGAATCAGAAGAAGAAGCAGGGTTGGCGTTCGGGAAAAACACGGTGGACCGAAAAGCGAAAGTGAAAGGAAATGGAGAAAGGACTTACCCCCAATTTCCACTGGATACGGGTCCGCTGCGTTGCAGCTCCGATCCGGTTTTGCTCCGCCGTCCGCCAATCCCCACTGGTTGCGGTGTGAGTATGGCTGAAAGAACAACAGAAAAAAACTTGCGATTAATTTGCGATTAATCACGAGTTAACTATTGACAAAATGCGATTAATCGCGATTAAAAAAATTAATCGTCTGACAGCCCTAGTTGTAACACAACCTTGGGTCAATTGTAACAGTAAGATTGAATAACTAAAAACTGAGACCACACCACTAAATATGCATCTATATAGGTTTATTGTGCATGTGCTGACACTCAAGCATCTTCCTGTGCTTCACTAAGAAAAAAAAAATACTCATTACTGATGGCTGAATGAAGACCAGTGTCAGTGGGGTGGATCCTAAAGTAAAAAGAGCTTTCTTAAAGAAAATGTTGTGATAATACCAATGAATGTTATACACATACATACAATGGAAACCTTCAGCAGGAGGTCAGAAGTAGCTCATAACCCACGTAAAATTACAGGAAGATGTTTGACAATTAGCGTCAGTCTTAAATGATAAAACGTGAACCTGAGTGTGTGTATCTGTGTGTGTTATCCATCTAATCAGAGTGATCAGAGTCACAGTGGTGACAGATGTGTGTAAGATTTCCAGGGGTGCAGTTTTTCGTGGGCCTAGAACTTGCAATTTACACTTTTCTTTGGGTTTGGAATTTGCTGTGCGTCAAAGACTTTTTGACTGCTGTGATCGCCCACACAGGGCAGCTTTCTTGAACCTTGTTCTCTGAGGTTTTGGTTTCTTGCAGTACCTGCTCAGTGTCACGTGGCGGATGGAGTAGTCTTTGACGACCGTCCTCACTGTTTTACCCTCCCTCACTTCATCTGATGCAACTTTAAGTACATTGACGACACACCCCTATTCGTTTTCCTCACCCACTGTCTTGGCATACTGAAATAGAGAGGAGTAGGACAGAGAAAATATGTGAATTGCGATTCAGGGGTTGTTGTAACATTTTCTTATAAGGTGTTACAACCGTCCCCGCCCCTGTTAGCCATTGTTTAGCCAGCTGCATCTGCCTGGTTGTTTGAAATTGCCATAGATGAAACATTTCACGTAAGAACCTACTCTTTAAACTAATACAAGTTGCCTAATTCAAGCTTTAACACTATTAGTACAAATCAAAATATAGACTTGGTCCAAACAATTCCTTTCTTACCTGAAAATGTGTTTTTTGGCTGTAAAATCTGCACACTTCTTTCTCACAGCCATGCAAATTCACATGCAAGACCAGGGAGGGAGTGGCTATACAA
Organism: Diplodus puntazzo; assembly: GCA_963678695.2. Taxonomy (NCBI): domain Eukaryota; kingdom Metazoa; phylum Chordata; class Actinopteri; order Spariformes; family Sparidae; genus Diplodus; species Diplodus puntazzo. The sequence continues at coordinate 25,763,615 of OZ023160.1, read as the reverse complement.
GAAATTGATGACATGACTCTTGTTATCCCTTATTGGTGAAAGTGATGCTGTTACAGCTGTCCCTTTGTTACAACCAATCCCAGTCTCCCCTACCTCTGGTTAAATGTTATTTCATTGTGTCAGTACTTGGAGGCAACTTTATAGTGACAGTGAAGTTAAATCTAAATCTAACGCCCCCCCCCCCCCAAAAAAAAAAAAAAATACAATGTGACATCATGCAAAGTACATAGATCTTTATGAGGTTTTATCATTCTGGTACTTGTTCTTTCCATTCATATTTTGAAAAATACAAGGTCTTCAATATTTTGAGAAATTATGCTGATTGGAACGATTGACATAAAAAGATAAAAGGTTTCAGACATTTTTCATCCGTATCAGATTATAAAGGAATGCTGGTTTGTAGGTGCCCCCTGGGAACAATTGGTTGATCCCCAATTGACTCTAGACCCACCGGGAGCAGCAGATGCCACATCTGAACATTAAAGGACAGCAACCGCAGCAAAAGAGACAGTCAGAGAGGCTGCGCTTGTGTCTGTTGTTATACCGCATCTGTGAGAAAGATAAAAGACATGAGCAAGGTGTTCATCTCCAGCATCATCTCTCACTCTGTTCACTCTCTCTCCTTCTCAGTGTATTTATCAGTGTATCTCAGTGTATCTCAGCTCCTTCAGTTCATTGAACAAACCTTCCAGGACTCCTCTGGCATCTCTTCATGTGCAGCAACTGCACCATCATTGCTCATTGGCTTCTCCAGCTCTTGAACCTGTCAATGAATTGTGCACATTTACAACAGGAGCCACATTTCAGCATTTAGACAAAACATTTACAGCTAATAAGCAAACGAAATGACTGAAGTCAAGTTCTTACCTCAGTGGATGGGACAGCAGAGCTCTCCTGAAGGCAAATAAAGGTGAGCACGATGGCCACTGCAACTGCAACACTGAATGTCTTCATCTTAGGAGGCTTCCACTGCTTCTTCTGCTCTCTCGTGACTTTTGTCAGCTCCTTTGAGTTAATTCTGTCTGATGGTTGAGTATGCACAACGTACAGGTATTTATACCCAGTTGGGTCACTGTTGCCTCATCACTGGCATCTGCTTCCAGTAATGAGTTTTGGATCATCCCCTGATTGATGCTGGGAATGGGAGTCCCATTACAAACAGGCAAGGTCCCATTATGGGACCTTGCCTGTTTTTGACCTTTGGGCATTATACCTGTTCCAAAAAGAGCAAATGAACAAGGCACAAGGTTCATTTATCTATCTTTCAGTTCAAGTAAAACAGTGTTTTGAATAAATGTTTTAATAATAAGTCTTATAAAATAAAGTATTTTCCCGGTGCAGTCAAAGGATGAACTGTTACATGAAATGATGTTGTATGTCAGGTACTTGAACGAATGGACGATGGGGCAATTACAGTCACTCAAATGAAATAATTAGAATGAATTTTCAATCATCTGTTGTTGACTGGAAACTGCAGGTAAACCGAATGAGTGCTCTTGAGAGCACCAGAAAAAAACACACAATTTTTAAAGCACTTGTTTTTGTTGTCACTGGTGGTTTGGCTCTGCAACCATACACACATATTTCTTTAGAAAAAAAAATCTAAATGTTATGACCTTGACAGTTAATGTAATATTACTAGAGATGAGATATTACGATTGGGTTGTACGGCAACCAGCTTTGTAATACACATGGTAAAATTAAAACATACAGTATGAGTAAGACATGTTTCAGAGACCTCGGCAGTTTCAAATATCCATTGCAATAACCAGGATGCCATTTTATTATTTGTTGACTCCGCTGGCCCGTGTGTAGGCTTCCCCCCCTCCCCATGAGATTAGTTTAAGTTCAATGCTGATTTCAATCTGTTGACTCTGATGCGTCTGGCTGTTATTTAACCAGAAAACAATCGTGAGAATGAATCTCTACAATTGGTGGAAACTTTTTACAACTGGTAACTCGTTGAGCGGAGGCATCTTTAGGATTTTGAGGCCTGTAACGGCTTTTGCATTTGGACGCTGCAGTCACTCTTTGACTTTTCGCTCTGTGGAGATGCACATGGACTGCAATGGAGCAGCCAAGTTCAAGTGCTCTCACCAGTTCTGCGCTGGCCTGAGGTCTGAACTTGGTCATGGCCACATCAGGACAATTACATTTTTGTTTTTGAAGCCGTTTCTTGTTTAGCTTTGGTTTAACGGAGAATTGATCTCTTCCAAAGCTGGGACTCGCAAGTTCTCCTCCAGGTCTTTGAATTATGCTGCAATTATTTTTAACCTCTGTGTTCAGAAGCCTTCCCAGTCCCACTGCAGAGAAGTTTCCCCACATCTTCTCGATGTAACCACAACTGGATGGATGTGTTTTGTTCCGATATGCAGTGTTTACTAGGTTTTACCAAACGTAGGCCTCACTTTGATGGCCAAATGTCCCAGATATTGGCCTTGAAAGTCTAGGTGTCATGTAACTCTTTGTTATTCTTATTTATTCATTTGTTGTTGTTGTTGTTGCCATTTTAAAGGCAGTGTAATCATGTTGTGTTTTACATTCGTTGACACAGTGGTTTACTTTTCTTTCTGTATTATTCCATACACAGGTATTTTTCCGCGGATCAGAGTGAAAAGTCGGTACACCTACTGTGTCTCAATGACGTAAAAAGAAAAAGGAAAAAAGACAAAAAAGAAACACTTATAGGAAACATGGACCTTGGATCATTTGTTTTGGCTCACGTGCTCCTGAATATTTGTGTTTACCTTGGCTACCAACATTCTGGCCAAATAAAGCTACCGTCGGCTCCCACCTGACAGGTTCAACTCTTCAGTCAGATCGATACGCCTCTCTCCCGTGGACTCGGGCACTGACTCCCGTCCGTCCTTGCCTCAGTGCCTGTACATCTAACAGATTAGCTTGACTTGTATGAGAGCTCAAGTGAAGCTATACTCAGCACATAAAACATCCCGCATGCTCCTCGCAACTCTGATGCCACAAAACCTAAAGGTACTACAGGTAGACCGCCGCTGTTGGTCCAGTGCTAACTCTTACCCACTGGTAAAAACAATATCTGCTGTCATGTCTCCCCTTAAATACTTTGTTTCAGAGGTGGCTTCACAGTAGAACAGATGCTCCTGAATGATCATTTGGATGTTACAGGGCTTTAGGGTTGCTACAGGCAGCAGTGTGTCTCTATGATCCTCTGGTTCATCCGCAGCTTGGTAGACACTTAGTGCATGGACTTGCATTTCTTTGGCTCTTTCCCTGTCTACTGACTACTCGACGCGCTTTCCAACAATTTTCAAATTCACCAACGCTCTACATGTGACATTCCATCGCCCCCCTTCCACAACACCGCTGTTGTTCCAATCAATTGCTGTTGCACTAGTTCGTTGCACTTGCTAATGCTGACCAACATAAACTTTGCTAATGCTAGCTAGCTAACGTTAGGGCAGTATAGTATGCCACTGTAGAACTCAATTTTTTCATTGTTTTTTTCACAAACTGGCAAGTACCAAGACCCTTGATGCTGACGAAACGCAGATACCACGTGATTGTTACACAATCGGCTCCCGAACGTTGTCAGAAGCTGGCGCCTGACATAATTTTGAAATAATTTATTCACAATCACATCATGTTTGTAAGGGAGAGACGTACTTTTATTCTACATGTTTCTACAAGCTCTGTAGATGTATTATTTAGAAGAAAAAAAAAGATTTGGCATAAAAATATTTTCAATGTGACCTTTAATGTTTTCATCTGCATTTCTGTGGGAAAGTAAAGATGAGAATTGATTGAGGGCTTCTGACAGTAACAGCACATCACAGCCACAGCGTTGTCCTAATGCAATGTCACCACCACATGGAGTTAAAAATTCTAAATTTTGGGAACATGTGCAGTTTTTCCCCTGACAGCGAAAAACACTCAGGAACAGCATCGGAGAAAATTTACTGGGACTTGCACTAGAGAAAGAAACGTAATCCACTCTTCTTGCTGCCATTGTGCTCCCCCCCTCCTTCGTGCCTCTTCCTGCATGGCAGTTAGTACCACAGCCATGAGCAGTGAGACGTCTTGACACAATACTGGGAACGCTGCCAAGGCATGTGTAACACAGGAAGAAAAATCCAACGGGAGACCATTGTAATTAGTCCAATAAATGTTTTCACTTGGATGTATTCGAAACAAAGCAGGGCTTATTACGGCGCGCATGGGTTTTTATTGTGAGAGCTTGTAAGCGGATGATGTCTTCTGCGCGGAGTCAAAGGTCAAGGCTTTTCTGCGGCAGTGAAACAATTTAACTGGAGCCTCTGCACTAACAAAACCTGTGTTCTGCTACTGTGGATGCAAAAAAAAGAAAAAGAAAAAAGAAGTTAAACTGCTGCTCTATTTCCTCATAGGAGGATGTAGTAAATGCATCGGTGGATTCAGCTTTAATTTAAGCTCTTTTGATCCTTTTCCACTGATGCTGTTAAAAGATATAAATAACAGATCCCACTGCAAAAGAGCGCTGGTCTTAATTAGGTAACATGGACGCTTATGACTTTCATTAAATATGGCGCTGCAGCACTGATGAAAACGGCACAGTGAGGCTGTTTAAGCGGGATTATAGCCCCTGAAACGGTGATAAGTGTTTAATACAGTTCGGCAGGCTGTCAGGGGCGGCTGGGCTAGTCAAGGTAACGTTTTGCAACCTGTAATAGTTTCGGCTCGCAGATGCTGACGCGCGTGGTCCTGACAGCCCTCGGCTTTAATGGGCTTGGGCCGCCACTCTAGGACCCTGAAGGCTCCTGCGACAGATGTGGCTTTCCAGAGGGTGTCTGGGCGGGCTGGAGGGGGTCAGGCGCGTTCACCACTGGGTGTCGGCCAGCCCAAATTGCTGCCACATGAATGGACGTGTGATTAAAAGGAAATAGAGTGACGGAGGTGTAGGAGATACTCCGGATAGGTAGGATCACTGAATAAAATGGTAAACAGAGGGTAAACATGGGTATGTGATGTGGAGTGAATGGGTGTGCAAATGTGGCATCGATGAGTGATATGAGAGGCCATTTGCGCCGTGGTCGCCATGTGGTAAGACCTACAAAGCGCCCAGTCAAAGAGCTTCCACGGGCCTCTAATCTGCTGTGTCCTGTGTTAGTTAATTAAGCCGCAAGATAGCCGGTCGGGCCCCGACAGTTTTCTTTTTTGTTTTTGCTTCCTGGGAGGCGATATATTTAGCCGCCTCGTGTGGCCCTGCGGGGTGGTTGTTTTGAGGTGACAGAGCTGTCTGTTGCGGCCTGCTCGGTCGCGGCCTGTCACGCCTGTAAAAATGTTTGTGAAGTGAAAACCCCAGGGAGCTGTGGTCGCGTGCCAAAAAAAGGGTCTTCGCTCACTCGCTCTAGTAATGACAGAGCAACGCGCTGGCTGCCCTCGTTTGACGGTTCTGAGGAACGCCGGCCCGGCGCGAAAGTCGTTTGGCCTTTCCAACGTGCGTTGGGGGAAGGAACTTATTTGTGCATCTTCTCTCATCTCATTAAACCTACCTAGACTACAATTAGCACGGAATCTTAATTTGCCTGGAAAGTTAATTAATCCATATAACTTTCAAGGCAGGCTCGTAAAGACCTGCACTCATATGGCTGTAACACGTTGCTGGAGACGTTCTGCAATGGAAATGCTTACTCTTCCAGCCACCCAGGAGTATTTAGTAAGCAAAATGGCCTTTTCAACACCGCATCTCGTCCCCTTTTTCGAATACTTAACACCCACCACTTATTCCAAGCAGGCGGTCGAAAATGAGGCACACTGGAAATCGCTCCTGTTTTATCCATGTCGCTTTACACCCAGCTTTTATAATGTAACGTGGCAAGCATTACACGATGAGGGACTAATGATATATTTTCTCAGCTGGGACGTGGGAATTGCACCGCGGACCCAAAACAGTGTAGAGTCTCAGTAAATTAGTGCGTGCCGTTAAGTGAAAAAAGTCAACAGCTTTCCAGAGCTGCGCTGGCTCCAGGACTCATGGGGAACCCGCTACACCGCACAGTGGGAGGGAGAGCCGCGGGAGATATTGGACCTATGGGGAGAGGAAGCCCACTGTCAGCGAGAGTGTCTGAAAACCCAGACTTCACCCTCTGACAGCTCGGAAATATCCATTTTAATAAGGGGGAAAAGTGGATTTGGCCAGACATCTTCGTTCCTCCCATGGAAACTCATCTGTCCTGGTGTGAGGCGACACCCTCAGTGACTCTTAACTGAGGGGTTGAGCACAGCAGACTTCGGCAAACCAGCAGGCCCCACAGAATGGATCCGCAATTTGGTCCTCGGGTTTCTATGAGAGTGAATTCACTCTGAGTCCACCACTGTTTCAATTAGAAGTGTATTTTAAAAACCCAACGACTGAAGTGATGAAACTTAACGCTTCATATTCATTGTTCAGTTTTATGTTTTGACAATGCTATGATCGCGAGCCCGCTGTGCCACCACGACGCTCCGTAATCCTGAAGTTACCGTTGTGTTTTGAGTGTGTTGTGAAATGAGCACCTTCCTCACACACATTTTCAGTGGCCTGCGGCTGATTGTATCAGTGGTTTTGTAAGCTCCCTCTGGCAGTCTTGCATCACAGAGGCCTTTCCCTCTAATGCAACATCTGGTCAAAAGGGCAAACAGAAAACGTTCAGCTCAACAGAAACTGGCAATTACATGTACTATTTCTTTAAATACCTTCAACAGAGCAATATATTTGTTACAAATAATGGCTCCTTTGATGGTCTCTTCATCTGTTTCTTCCAAAAGATTCATTCAATTAGGAGCTAGGGAAAAAAAAATGCACACAAAGGCTTGAACTCTACATTGGTTAACTTAAATTTAAATGTTTAAGAGGGCCACATTACCTTTTTTATGATTTTGATTATAATGGGCTCTTATTTAAAACACATGGACGTTGTAATATTCAGCAGCTGCGCAGCTCTGCCTCTGGGGCATTCTTTGTTCAACGAGGAGAGGGGCGGGGGAAACGGGGAAAAGGAAAAGAAAAACTTCCACATGCTAACATTTACACAGTGATTTCTTTTAATTGCACTCTACTTTTTAATTTGCCCTTTCAAGAGCAGGACTAGAGGTATTTTATTGAAGTCGTGCCTAGTGCCGGAACAAGTTTTCCTGATTGCCGCGGCCTCGCGAGCCTGGCTCTTTCCTACCTGACAACCTGCGTTACTCCCTTCACTCGCCACGCCAAACATGCCACACAACATTTGGACTTGGAGAGGCGAGGGGGAACACGTCGACTGGGCGAGCTTCCCCTCCAGGTCCTCTCTTCAAAGGATTACGATAAATTAGCGTTCCTCGTGCTGGGTGAGCGGCAGAGTCGAAAAGAATCGTGTTTTTTTAAAAAGTGCGGCCGAGCTGGAAAAAACGCAGATGGCCTAATAGATATGTGTTGCTTTTCGAGAGGGGAGAATGTTAAACAGATCCTAATCTCAGCAGCCAGAGGGCAGGCGTAATATTTAGTTAAACACTTCCAGTCATAATAAAGCATCTGTCACAGCAGTGAAAACACACACGCAGTCGATGGGCCGCTCAGAGCGTTTTCTGGCTTTTTTTTCTGGTGATGTTTTAGGTGCGGTGATATTGCAGAGGGAGGAAACGTCTCGTTAGAACACAAATCAGAGACATCAGACACGGGACGCTTGATCCAAACATCCCTCGGTTTCACAACCGATGACTTTTTCTTCCACCGACCGAAAAAACACCCTCGCCCCTGATGACAATTTCCCTCTTGATATTTACGATTATAGGCTGCCGGTTACTTTGACCTTATATCTCTTCTGTCTGATGGCCCCGCATAACAGCAGCCGCTGCCAGAAAGAGGCCTGGCAGGGCCCAGATCAGCAGTAAAACACGCCTGTGTCTGGATCGCGTGACAGCTCTCTCCTCCAGTGATATGTTCCTTTGTAAAGACTCAACCACACAGAGGTTATTTGTAGCAAATAGATGAAAAATGGCTGTTTAGCTGAGAATTAGATCCGACCCTCCGACAACCCAGTTTTACCTTTCAGCATCTTAGCCACTATAAAAGCTAGTTTTATGGTCGCGGCTTTTCACATCTTCCTGCACTGCTCCAACTGAATGTTGCGTGGTTTTAGGGATAATATCGGTTTACAGATATTATCTTTTTATTATGTTTAGATTCTATTTTGCGTTTGTGAGGTTGGTTTGGAAGTGTCAGAAACGCCTGTAAATCCTGCAACTAAAACCTGACCTCGCCCTGCCAAAGAGTAATTAAACTCAGTTTTTTTTTTCCCCCGTGATTAAATGTACATTTCCTTCGCCAGCTTCTACAACCGTGACTCGACCTTCACCACTTTGGAATTTACGGTTTTATGCTGATAGAGAGCCGAGCTGTATGTTTCGAGTTTATTCTGAATGAACAGAGGATGTAGTGGGCAAACAGTGACTCTCCTCGGGACTGAACAGATGAGCAAAAAAAAAAGGTCTGAGCACTTTTAGGCCATTACATAATGTCTGAAGCAGACCTGCAAGCAGTTATTAAACAGGTGAGACGACACAGTGAGCTGGTATGTGTGGGTAGATTCTCCTATCCCTGCCCACTTCATCCAATCAGGACGGAGAACTCACTAGAGAGGCGGACTGCGCGTGAACATGTAGCAGAGCGGGATCCTCCTGTTGGCTTCTATGTCTGGTGATTACCACTCTGCGTTCATGTGCTGATGCAGAGAGGAGGAAGGGGACGGTTAACTGCAAAACGGACAGGAAGTTAGCTGAAATGCCAACAGCGCTTACAGCAGCATTAATCATGACGTACATGAAGCATGTGACCGAAACCTCGACTGCGGACGTAAACATCCAATCAGGAGCCATAACCTTCCTCAGATGAATACATGAACATCCTGAATCCACCACTGGCTCTCCTATTGTTGATCTGCTTGTTTGAAGTTAGCCCATGATAGCTGGTTATAGACGGATGGTCCATCCAGTTACCTGCAAAGGTAACCTGTTCCGAAGTTGCCTTCTCTTTTCCGATCTGTTACCATGGAGGACTTTCCAGATGGTTCTGCGCAACAAACCATCTGGCACATCAGATTAAATATTTATGTAACAGCAGGGAATACAATAACTATTTCTTTTTCTTTCTGATTTCCTGGAAACTTGCCTGAAGTTTGTGGTAAACATGCATCGGAAACTTGGTTTGTATTAATGTCTGATCGGCGGCGGCCTCAGTGCCCAGCCCTCAGGTCGGATGTCGTAATGCGTCCTGTGCGCTCTGTGTTTGCTTACATCCATCATCTTTCAAGTACGTACGAAGCTCCGAGCGGATGCTGCTCTCCCGATGAATCGGCCGCTCAGAATAAACACAAAAGCTTCATTAGAGGAGTAAATGGAAAAGTGGGTGTTTATGATCCCAATTACCACCTTTGCTTTAGTGCCTACTTTAATCATAGCCATATCCTCTTCTCTCGCTCGACACTACAAAGCCTCCCACTACAACACCCCACACACACACACACGTACGCACAAATAAAACTGAGCTAGACTTAAGTGGTTGATTTGTTTCCAACTGCGGAGAGGAAAACAGCTCTGTTACACTTTCACAGATCCCGTGTCTTTGAGTTATTGCCGTCTTCTGATGACACGCGACGTGACGTTTATTTGCTGACCGTAAATCATCTCGTCTCACGTGACCCTTCAAGCTCCCCGTGCACCGCTCCTTGCACACGGTAAAAAAAGTTTTAACAGCTTTTTTTAATTTTTCATTTTTTAAGGCCCTCTCTACGTAGGGCAGCTCACACAGTCAAATAACCTGTGGCACAAAACCTTTCACCATGATGATCATCATTATAGTTAATCACCATTCATTTCCAGTTTCACAAGAGCCCACAAGATCAAACATGGAGTATTTTGGGTATTTTCCTATGGCATGGTCTGGAACAACAGTTTGGGAGTAATTGAAACAATATGCAGCATGTCAACACTCACAGTTACTGAACCATCACCACAGTTTGCAGATATCATGATAATGATGTGAGCTTGTTTTCTCCTTTGTTGCTGCAACAATAGCCGGCGCCGCTCGTGTGACGCACCGGCAACTCCATCTTGTGGACGTGACGTGCAATCTCACCCCTCTGCGGCAACTGGAGAGCAGGAGGGTCGGTGGAACCCGTGGTGAGGAACAGTGTTTCCCCAAAAACCTTCTGAGATAAACCAACGAGCGGCTACAGAACGTCGGGTGGAATCGAACTACGAGGTTGCATCGAACCTGACATGGGGACGTTTGCGGCAGGGAACTTAAAAAAAAAAAAAAAGAACACTCGCCTGGGCACAACAAGAGCAGGGCAGCCCCATTCACTTGAAACCTCCACAATACAGATATTTCCCCTCCGCTATGGCCAACATTTGATTTGTGGTCTTTGTCTCGGAGACAGCGTTTTCCTCTGCCTGATACATCTTTTTTCTTTTGCATGTTTCTTATTTCACTGCCCCTTCCTTTTCATGTCGCGCACGCCAGCCGTTGAGGGGCCTGGACTCCTCCATCGCGAGATGCGACAGTTCAAACGCACTGTGGTTCATTAAAGACATCCTGTTGGCTTGGAGAGGGAAAAAGATCCCGGAGCAGCCTACTGTTGCTCCGGGTCTGCCCTCTAAACCCACACTGGCCAGACCACATCAGCGCTGAAGCTGGAAATCACAGGACGAGCGTGGTCAACCATACGCACAATACCATTTCCATTTGTCATTTCTTTCCTGCGCAGCGTTCAGTAGCTGGTACAGTACCGAGCGCTGCTCCAGGGTGCCGGTAAGCTGCGCAGATGGCATCCTGTGATGTTTAATGTCAGGTTTTGTAGTGGTGGGACTGTCACAGCAGCCTTAAGCACCGAGGACTTAAACCCTGACTCTACTGTACTGCACAATGCTGAATTTTCTTTTAATTTAATGAGACAGATTGTGTTCAAAGTGACTGTAATAAGAGGGAACAACCGCTGGCTGTAACTAATGGCATTCAGACAGAGGAAACATGCATTTTCAAGCATTAGAGGGAGAGTTTTTTGGTTTCAATAAGCCATGTTGTAATGAGCTGAAGGAGTCACCACCTCAGTTGACTCATAGGAAGAAAGTTGATAGTTGAGGTTGGATCAGAAATTGCTGGTTTTGGGCAGGAAACACAGAGAAAGAGAATCCCGAATGATCAACAGCTTCCACTGCCCTCGTTGTGGACAGTTAGCTTGACGAGTATTTAGGGAGCGGTCACATTTGTTGAGAAAACAAACTTCTAAAGATATATTCATTTCATATCCTTTTTTTTCCTGAGTACTGTAAGTCTCTACATAAAACGACTTGTACCAACGTAACACCATTTAGACATACACACCTGCTGTCTTACACCACCAATAACGATGTTAATAAACAGTCAAATCTGGTGACAGGTTTTCTATCTCTGGCTACCAGTGCATTGGTGTATATATATATATATATATATATATATATATATATATATATATATATATATATATATATATATATATATGCTTTTGAATTAGATTTGATATTTTAGGCATTTTCTATAATTCCACACAATTTGAATGGGCCATCAGTCACTTTAACATGGAAAGGAGACATATTATGCTCTTTTTTGGGTTCACAATATTATTTTGGGTTATCATAGAATAGGTTTACATGCTTTGATTCTCAAAAAAAAACAAAAAACAAAAAAAAACAAAACGTTTTTTTCATACCGTCCAGTGCTGCAGCATATTCCAACTCTGTCTGAAACTCTCTGTTTTAGCTCCTGTCCCTTTAAGGCCGAATACCCAGTCTACTCTGATTGGTTAGCTCGCACACGCCTGACCAACGCTCACTGCGTCTTCAGTCAGCTGTCAAGTTTTCACCCTCAGTTGGCTTCACTTCTATAATGATGTAAATTGTAAAAATGTGCGACATGGAGACCTAGTGTGATGTCACAGAATTCAAAGTGTGGCCACTGACAAGGCGTTTCAGGCAACTCTGGAGCGCTGTCCTGTTAGCGCTGACTTTTGGCTTTTTAGCTTTCACGACTTTCATGCAAGAAGCAATATAAAACACAAGCTACTTTTATGATATAATATGTGACATTTCCACAGTAAAATTGTTGAAAATGAATAGACTTTCATCATGTAGTCTGAGTAGTTGAATTGTTTTATTTGGTTGCCTTTCACAATAACTTATGGGAGAACGCCAGATTTAACGCCAGAAAGTGAGGAAGGTGTTGGGCGATCGTGACTAAATGTGACATGAATAAAACTTGGAAACATTAGCTCATAGATAGAAAAAGGGGTTGTTTAGCAATGTGGACAGCACCTTCCATGAATCCCACGCTACTTCACAAAGACCAAAACTATGAGCTGAAAGACACTAAAACTCATATAAATGAGGGGAAGTGCATGGTAATGATTACCTGTCGGATTGTTACCACCAGCGACCCGTGACACATCACACGTAGTTACTTGGCCATCTGTTAATATGTTAAAAGTCTTGGCTTGACTTGTATCGTTCGTGCACTGTTTAATATGGATGTTCAAACATTCAAAGTCAGCACTTTCACCTCATGGTAATCACATTTTTTGTTTTCCTTTTAAATCAAATGTGCTTGCCTAAAACGACGTCACTGTCCGAACACAGACTGCCCTGTACATCCTGCTTAATGTTGCTCTGTGACGCATATTAACATCAGTGGATGTGCAGTAATCTGTAGTGGTTCCTTTTGAATTTCAACTGTGACCTCTAATCTACAGTAGCCTTACAGATCACTGTTACCTGTTAATGCTGTGAGTAAATACCAGGAGCAGAACAGGCATGGATTCAGTTAAACAACTTGAATGAGTTTGTGTTCATGCATGCGTGTGTGTGTGAGTGTGTGTGTGTGTGTGTGTGGGTTGCAATACAGTAGCTGTGTACCAGAGGCTCTCATCCAAACAGCTGGTACCCATCTGTTTCTTCTTCTCCTCCTGCGGCCTGCGGCTCAGGCAGCGAGGTGCATTGGCATGCGGTGTCTGGGTCTCGACCAATAGCGGGGAGGTATGCGCTGCAGGAGTGTGCGTGTGTGTGTATGAATGTGGTTTATGGCGAGCGAGTGCTCCTGTGTGTATATGTGGTTTCGCACTCGAATCGTGTGTGTGTGTGGGGACTCATGGTTGTGTGGATTATGCATGCACTCTGCATGCCTGTGTGGTGTGACTGTGTGTGTGTGTGTGTGTGTGTGTGTGTGTGTGTGTGTGTGTGTATGTGTGCGAGTTTGTTTGGCGGTTAGCAGTAATCACATCATATTTCCACATTAGTATTGATACACAGTCATGCGTTGCAGCAAACATATCTTGGAGCGCTCTGCTGCCCTCTTATTGCCTTCGCAAACTCTCCCATGATGCAGTCTGCTGCAGAGGTGACTCATTGCGGAGAGGCGTTCAGTCTTTCCATTCATTGTTTATGTAAATCATATAGACTGGACATAGCGTTTTGCCTCAGCGTTCCAGATTTCCGTCATTACTTCATGGCTTTATTGGCGTGAGCGCTCCTCTGGAAGTATGCGCCTTCCGTCACACAAACAAAAAAAAAACAGATGATGCATTAAAGAGAAAAAAAGGGCTCACAGTGGCTAAGGTGGTATTTCCGTTGGGTGAGGGAGTGGATGCCTGGAGAATGTTAAAGGCTCGGGATGATCTTCATTGATGTGGTGGATGTCATGTCTGAGGCTTTGTGGATGAAACAAAGTGTTCTCCCAATAAGACTGTTCTCGTGAGGAATCGGTCAAATAATCCGTGACCTGCCTTGAACTCAATCCCACTTTTAACAGAATTTAAGCGTTTGTTTTTAAGTAACTCCACTAGAGGGCAGTGTTGCTTATGTGATCATTCCTGGCTGCTGCAGGTGTGTGCACGTTATGAAACGGTGCCTTCTGTTCTCCTCAGCCTGCTCAGTATGCACCTATATGGCACAGCAGCCTTCCAAACCTTCCAGTGAGCAACAAAAAGCAGATCTGGGCATTCATAGAGGGATAAAGCATGTTTCAGTGGGGTGATGTTGTCTGGGTCATCTTATTCTAAGGGGACTCAACCTCGTCTGGTCTGGCTTCTGTTGGCACCTGTCCCAGGTTTCCTTGTTCAGCTCTCTGACAGCCAGAGGGGACACCTGACCGCTATTCTGACCTCAGCCAGAGTGACTAGCAGGAGTGCAGAAGGGTGAGGAGTGTATGTCCAGACTAGTGGTATAGATCAAAATATTTTCTTCCATTTAAAGCTACAAGGAACTGCAATTAAGCCCTGTTGCCCAGTGAAAGGGCCCTGTTAGAACTGCCTGGATTATAAATAAACCTAGATAATTCAACCGAGTGACATTAAGAGTAATTATTGTAATGACACAGAAACAGCCAATCTTCTCACTGATGGTCTTGTTCGCTTATATGTCATATAGGGGCATCAGTGTTAAATTGAGTCAGCTAAGAGACAAACTGTGAGTGTATTTTTTGAAGATGTTTGGGCCTTAGGGAATGGATAATGAATGGTGAGGCATTACAGCAATATATAAGGGCACACTTCATAACAACACATAAAATACATTTAAAAAAAGTGACAATACATAAAACATGAAGTAAAGCATATTTTAGTTGAATTAAAAAGTTACAAAGATGGGGAGACACTTGGTTGTCTTCTAACCATGTCCATAGTTTGTTTGAGTTAATGTCGGACTTTGAATCCTTTGCTGGCCAACTTTTGTCCACCCAGGCACAGAACAGTAAACACAGGGCTAATTAATTCAGAGACTAACAAACTAGTATCAGGCAAAACATTTGGTTCTGTTGTTGCTGCTTTGGCACACACTGAACGTAATGCACCAAATAAAGACTCCAAACTTGGCAGAGTGAGTGAGGAGATCTGAAAGGTAGCTAAGAGACGCCAGACAAGGGAGTGAGAAATGTTAATGGGTCACAGAGACACAGATTGTGTGCTGAGGACACAAATGTACAAAATGAAGATTGTGTTAAGAGGTATAGTTCAGCTGACTGCATTTGATTCCCGAATATGAAGACAATTTAAAATCAAAGCAAATAGCTACTGAGTCATTTTTTTTTTAGATTACTGCAATCTATATACATATAGAGATTATCTTGTGCTGCTGCTTGGGCCATCTGATGAACACTCTTAATTCTTTTTGGATCAGTTGTATTTACTGTAGAAATGTCATCATGAAAAACCTTTCTATCTCCTGTAACAACAGCGCCTGTCTACATGAACCTCAACCACCTCAGGCTGCTGATATCCCCTGTAATAACTCCACACTGTAGTAAGCCTGCTTCACCGCATCGGAGGAACATATAGGTTATGGTCCTGGGATATCTTTCTTATAATACTCTTACCCCTGTTTGCTGCGATGTAAAATCACAATTATAGGCTGCAGTAAAGTAAATATATACAATTTTCACTATGTATTAATAACAGTATAACAATTGTTTTATTTCAGTATAACAAGCCTTTAATTGTATTAATTTAATACTTCATACATGAGTGAGTTTATTTAAGACGCTCCTTTTAATGTGGTCAGCTCTGTAACCAGCCAGACAGCAGACTTCAAGTGCAGATACTGCATTTGAAAGTGGGACATTATTTAATTCATAATAACTGGCACAACACCAACTTCAGCTTGTAAAGCAGGGTCAGCATCTTTGTTAAACAATGGAAATGTCTCAGGTGCATTTGTCTCTGTCGTCTTTGAGACTGGAGCTTTAACAGTTGAGTTCATAGAGCCTTTTGTGCTGTGAGAAAGTCAATGTCATCCTTTGACAAAGATTGGAAAAGGTCTAGCTAGGTAGCTAACTTAACGCTAAGTTAAAAGAGTGTTGACTGAGCCAACAACATGTACAGTGATAAAAATACAATAGCCACCAGTGTCATTCAGCGCCCGGTCGATCTGATCCCACAAACTGACTTTTCTGTTTGGGCTATGACAGTTTCTAGTGTCTGTGTCGGATGTGTTGTTGATTTTCCCCCAGCCTTATGTTGGCACGCATGCTTAAGTTTTCTGAATCACAATCTCACATTCGGTGTGACAATAAAATATCAGAAGCGGTGCCTCCCTCTTCATCATCACAGGCTTAACAGTGTCTAGCTTAATAATCACTTTTCAAGGAAGCTGTCAGTTTTAAGTTTGTTGGTAATGTGTAAATGCCCTCTAGTGGACATACTCTAACAACCATATGCTGATGATTGCATTGGCAATGCATGGGCCTGTGTGTACAGTGTGTAGGTGTAGAGTAAATATTGATAAGTCTGAATTTGAGCATCAAATAAACAAAATATAATTCTGATATTTAAAAAATAGGAATGAAATTCCTGTGGGATTATAGAGGAAGATTGGCAGCCCTGTACAGTGCTTCGCCATATCCTTTAAGCTCCCAGCACTTTGATACTGGATATTATCTATGTTTCGTCCAGCACTCTGATGTTATGTCCTCTGCTGAAAGCCCTGTAGACAGCAAGATTTTATTTGCTTGAGTGTCTGAGAATGCAATAAAAAACATGTTTTGTTGAAAAAAAGAAAACTCTTTTAACAGAATTGTGATCTCAATTCTCAGAAAGAAAAATGGTGATTCCCATTTTAGCAACAACTATGCAGCCCTAAAGGTAAATACAGAGATACACAGTGCACCATGCATGCCCTGGCACAGTCATAATTCTACACGACAAAAGTAACCACATAACAATACACACTAACGCAGAGAAACACACACTCTGAGGAGAGTCCTTCATGTACAAGGTTCATTGAGGTATTATTTACAATAACCTGAACAATTTTTGTGACTGTGATCCTGTACAGACTCAACTGCTGAGCTGACAGGTGGAGACTCGCCCTCCTACACAGAACACAGAGACATGGACCCTGACCTGAACCAGAACCCAAACCCAGGATAAAGATGTTCAGTAAAAGTGGTGTTGAAGGTGTACAGGTGGATCAGTGGATCATTGGAGACTTTGTAGAAGGACAGAGTGCCAGCAGGACAGTCCACATACACTGCAACTCTGCCAGAGGAGGAGCCGGAGGAGGGGCCCTTGGAGATGTCTGTTTCTCTGTCGTCATGCCAGACAGAGTATCCATCAACACCAAGGCATTTCAGTCCCCAGGACTGATCGTTCCCTCCAAGCCCGCAGTTGTTACTGTTTCTTCTCCTTCTGATACCTTTGTACCTCACGGATATAGAAGCCTCTCCGCTCCACTCGACCTCCCAGTAAGAGCGACCGGTCAAATCTGTCTGGATGATCCGGATATGACTGATCCTCCTCCACACAGGACATCTTCCTGTTGTTGTCAGACAGTTTGATCTTTCTGTTTACTGTGTTGGTGTCGACTGTGAGTTCAAAGGAATCTGATGGAGGCAACATGACACAATATAGCGGCGGTTATCAATATATCATCAGTTTGAAGATGGTTGAATGTGTGCTGCTTGGTTTTCATGACTCAAATGAAAAACACACTTACACTTCTTCAGACCTGGCGTCAAACATCGATCTCCACCAGGCTCCACTCTGAAAGGAGGAGCAGTTTATTTCAGCATGCAAACATGGACATCACATGCTTATACACATATACACAATATATACATCAGGCCTGCCACTTCATGTTCTCCCTAAACCTCCAACTCTAAGTCCAATCTCTGTATGTCCAGCGTGTGACAAGGACACCATCTGAGTACACACACAAACCTATTTTTATAGGATTCTGTCTCCATTAACAGTCCCACAATAAAAGCACACATTGGTTCCCGACCTCTGCCATAAAACCAAGTGACAGACTGATCCCCTTCAAAACCTCACAAGTCTCACTAAACCTTTTTTTTGATAGAAGCAGCCTCATTTATGGTCTGATGTTTTCTGCATGTTTATTTTACTACGGTTCGGTATTAACGTGATGTCTCAAATGTATGTTACAGAAGAAATACTTACTGTCAGGACAACTACACATAATGTTTGATGTTGTTAAAAGCAGATATAATGATAAAATTAAGTAAACTAATATGTCAAAGTCTTTTTCAGAGCGAGCTCACCCCTGTGTCTCCTGAGGATGACTATTAGGGGCAGCTGTCCTGATATGATATAATAAATATGTCTCCCAAGGCCAATAGATATACTCTTACAGATAGTATACTATTAGAGGATATGAGATGTGACCTGAGGAACAGACAGTGTGTCCAAAGCCCCTTCCACATTTGAACTCCGGAGAATATCCGGAAAATCAGACCAGGATATCGTCTTCATTTGTTTGTCCACATATGCAGCACACAACAGGAGATTGTCCGGGTCAGACATGTTCACACATGCTGGAAATACTCTTTCCAGGTTGGGCGAGGGGCGGCGCACAAATAAGAGGCTTAAGACTCCTCTGCAAAGAAGACTATTTTTGCATTTATTTAAATACAACATTTACTTGGATGTATCTACAATATCAACACAGGAGTGGAAAGTAATATACAGGCAAGCAGAGAAGAGTTTGGAGCAGCTGCAGTACACACTGTGCTCGTACATCCTACCTTAGAAAGAAATCTGCAGCATTTTGGATCTTTGTCCAGCAGCAGCGTGAATGGGCCATAGAGAAGCACACTGCTGAAGCTGAAGGGAAACCATCTAATAGCAATGGTAGTGGCAGTGTGATAACCTAAATCTTGTAAATGTAACATGAGAGTCTCGCTCTGACCTTTAATCTTAAACGAGATTTGGCGATACTGTGCAGAATTAGCAGCTAAGCTTCAGTCAACGAATTAATGACTATAAGGGCTGTTTTATAGAATGTTTAGATCAATCCAGTGCCAACACGTTGATGGACTATCATCTTTAATGTTAAAAAATGATTTAGGATTCGTATCAGTAGATCTTTACACCCATAATATTTACAGCCAGTGCTGTGTGTGTGGAGACTTTGTTCACTACAATTGTTATACACTGATAAAGGAACAGTCCAACATTTTGACAAATACAGTTGAATGCAGCATCTCAAAGTCCTGTCCTGTGAAAGTACAACTACAAAGTTTTAACTCGATGGAACTGCCTGCTTCTTACCTGAGAGTGTCGAGTCTCCAGTTTGGATCATTCAGGCCATCAGACAGCTGCTTCACTCCTGACTCTCCTAGATGATTGTAGCTCAGGTCCAATTCTCTCAGATGGGAGGGATTAGAGCTCAGAGCTGAGGCCAGGGAAGAACACCCTTCCTCTGTGATCAGACAGCCTGACAGCCTGCAAACACATAAGACAACACGCATGGCAGATCATCCGAAGGCACTGCTGTGTCAGCCAAATACAAGAGGAAACTTTCGACAGATGATAAATAATGTTAGTTTTCCGTAACTAATCAATTTTCAGTCCAGCTGAGGCTGATGTGAATGTCATTAGTTCTACAGGTACAGGTAAGACAGAGTTGATATATTTCAGTCTGACCAAAGTGGAGGACAGACTGACAGACACGCGTTACCATCTATAGAGACACGTTGCTAGCATGGCTAAAACATTCAAATTGTGTTTATGAAGAGTGAAGCTCCTATCAAAACGGCAGAATAAAGACATGTACTTGAAGAAGATTGCTGCATGTACCATCAAAAAGTCTGCTCTTTCACCTGAAACCAATGCTTTTTCACTTTATTTTCGATGGAAATGTGACGCAATGATCTCCCACCTCACTATATCTATTAACTATAACTATTGAATTGTCTGTGTGTGTGCATGTGTGCGTGCGTGTGTGTGTGTGTGTGTGTGTGTGTGTGTGTGTGTGTGTGTGTGTGTGTGTGTGTATGTTTTACATTCGAAGAGTTCTGGTGACATCACAGGCTCAATGATGTGTGAATTTTACAACAGACTGCATTCTATATGTAACCGGGTGGTAAATAAGATTTCCCACTCGGGTCAAACGTAGTTCTCAGGGTTCAAGAATGTCAATATATGTGTTTTTGTTCTTTCATTTTGTGTATAACATCCTTTAAATGTGAAATGAGTTAGAGTGTAAGTGCATTGGCACAGGTTATGGTGTTGTTGCAGATTATGGTCACAAGGCGGTAGTATTGAGTAATGTTATTGTTACCACGCCAAGTGCATCATGGTCTCTCTTCCTGGTTTACGTGTGAACAATGTGGAGATAGTTAACGTGGAGAGCAGTGTCGCGGGTGGTCGCATGAAGTAGTAGGTAGCTGGACATATTTCTTGTAAAATTTCCATGTATAAACATGTCAAAAGCATTAACTGTTGATATTTGAACGAGATGGTTTATCTGATGTACTGTTGGAGCTTGTGTCCTGTCGTTTTGAGCGTGCGTCCACGACAACTGTTTGGCTAATGTGCATGCTAATGTCCGAGTGAATAAAATCTCACTATGCTTGTACTTTGTCGTGAGAGAAACGCACTGGTTTACATTTTATTTAACTCTGTTTGAAGGTGACCGAGTGAATATTTTACTTGTGAAAGCCTGGGAAGTTTCAAGTGGCTTTGGAGAAACAAAGGAGAATGTAAGTGTCCTGTAAAAGTGTACTGCACTTTCCGTGGTAAACTTTTGTGTGCACAGTCATGGTTTTTGATGTAATATATGTATTTGACAGGATTTATTTTCTGTTGTCTTCATTAGCCATGTGCCACTGCCGTATTTTCTGTATTTTTTGTAGTTTGTATTTTGTCATCTGGATAACCAATTATTTTGGGTACAAAGCTGCCACAAACTCTGACACTGTTACAAGTGACCTGTTCCAACTTATGTCAGCAATAAACTTGCAGCCAAACGAACCCCAGAAGTAAATGTGTCCTGTGTGGTATCTAATTCCATGGCAGCAGCTTCAGGAGAGCTGTCTCTGAAGCAAATACTTTTTTCAGCTCAAACACGTCCAGACCTTTTTCTGATGACAGTAAGATAAAGACCAGAGCTGACCACTGAGAAGTTAACAGTTGATCTGTGGAGAGTCTTCCTAAGCACACGTCCAGTATAGTATCCGTCACAAAAGAACGCTCATTCAGTTCATTCAGACAGTGGAACAGATTGATGCTTTTCTCTGCAGAGGGAGTCTCTGCGATCTTCTTCTTGATGTACTTGATGGCTACATGACTGGTTTCTGAGCCATGTCCTTTCTGTGTGAGCAGACCTTGCACGAGAGTTTGATTTGTCTGCAGCGAAAGACCCAGGAGGAAGCGGAGGAACAAGTCCAGGTGTCCATTTGGACTCTGTAATGCCTTGTCCACAGCTATTTGGTAGAAAGGTGTCTTTGCAGATTCATGGATGCTTGAATGTTCTTCAGCCAGCAGATTGTCACCAGAGTTGATGAATGTCAGATGGACATGAAGAGCAGCCAGAAACTCCTGAATGGTCAGATGGACAAAGCAGAACACCTTCTCCTGGTACAGTCCTCTCTCCTCCCTGAAGATCATTGTGAACACTCCTGAGTACACCGAGGCTGCTCTGATATCGATGCCACACTCTGTCAGGTCTGATTCATTGAAGATCAGGTTGCCTTTTTGCAGCTGCTCAAAAGCAAGTTTACCCAGAGACATAATCATCTTCCTGCTCTCTGGATTCCAGCTTGGATCTATCTCAGTTCCTCCATCATACTTGACGCTATTCAGTTTGAACTGAACCACCAGGAACTGGATGTACATCTCAGTCAAGGTCTTGGGCAGCTCTCCTCGGTTTTTCATTTTCAACACATCCTCCAGAACTGTAGCAGTGATCCAGCAGAAGACTGGGATGTGGCACATGATGTGGAGGCTTCGTGATGTCTTGATGTGGGAGATGATTCTGCTGGCCTGCTTCTCATCTCTGGATCTCTTCCTAAAGTACTCCTCTTTCTGTGGGTCAGTGAACCCTCTGACCTCTGTCACCATGTCAACACACTGAGAAGGGATCTGATTGGCTGCAGGTCGTGTGGTTATCCAGAGGCGAGCAGAGGGAAGCAGGTTCCCCTTGATGACGTTTGTCAGCAGCACATCCACTGAGGTGGACTTTGTAACATCTTTCAGGATCTCAGTGTTGTGGAAGTCCAGAGGGAGTCGACACTCATCCAGACCGTCAAAGATGAACACAACCTGGAACTCCTCAAATTTGCTGATTCCTGCCTCTTTGGTTTCAGTAAAGAAGTAATGGACAAGTTCCACCAAGCTGAACTTTTTCTCTTTCAACACATTCAGCTCTCTGAAAGTGAATGGGAATGTGAACTGTATGTCCTGGTTGGCTTTGTCTTCAGCCCAGTCCAGAGTGAACTTCTGTGTTAAGAATGTTTTCCCAATGCCAGCCACCCCCTTTGTCATCACTGTTCTGATTGGCTCATCTCTTTCAGGTAAAGGTTTAAAGATGTCCTCATGTCTAATTACTGTTTCTGGTCTGTATGGTTTCCTGGATGCTGTTTCAATCTGTCTGACCTCGTGTTCATCATTGACTTCTCCAGTCCCTCCCTCTGTGATGTAGAGCTCTGTGTAGATCTGATTCAGTTGGGTTGGGTCTCCTGCTTTAGCGACCCCCTCAAAGACACATTGGAACTTGTTCTTCAGGGTAGATTTAAGTTTACGCTGACAAACTGCAGCATGATGTTCTGAATCAATATACAAAGCATAAAATAATTTAGCAATTAATCAAGTATGACAATTTCATTAACCTAAAGACTGCATGTATGAACAAATGTCGTCCATCTGTTGAGACATTATTAAATGTCTCATTTAAAATATTTAGTAAAATTCTCTTACTGCTCTGCAGAGAGTCGGCGAGCTCTCCCTGCTTCATCCTCCTCAGGAACTGCAGTGTGATCTTCAGAAATGCCTCTTTGCTGCTCCTCCTCTGCTCTTCAGCCTCACCATCCAACACCTCCTCATCCTCTCTATTACCCTCTAAGCATTCTTGGTAATCTGAACTCAGCACTCTTTGGATCTGCTTCAGCTCGTTCTTCACAAAAGTGACAATGTTCTCTTCCAGCAGCTGGAACAGAATATTATGTGGATGACACAATCAAACTAAAATCATGGAAACAAACATCAGATCCATATTGGACAGACTGAAAGTCTACAAATTGCAGTTTGGAGATTATTGTGAAGAGACTAGATGTAATTGTAGTTGTGCATGTACACACCATAAATATGGATTCCAGGTGTATTTGATGCTGCTGGGCAGACTGTGGACTGGGAACATCTGAGCTCTCCTGGTCGACTCTGTTAAGGAATAATTAAGAATTGGCTCACATCATACCTGTCCACAAGGAGACAAACACAAGCTAAAGGTCCCTCAAGTAAAAGTGTTGATGACAATACTCAATCAGATGGTTTTCTCTGACAAAGTGTTGGTTGTACTGCTGATCTCACTGTGCGGCTGTTACGTTACTGTCTTGATTCAGCAGGTTATCTGGTTTAGTCCATCCAGCTCTTATTGAACCCTTTAATACTATAGACAGCAACACACAGCTCACCCAAGCTAATTGGCAGCTGCCTGTCTAGCACAAATTGGAACTGAGTCCCAGTAAAGTTATAGTTATATAATATCATGGCTAAACCAACCAAAGAGAAAACCAGGGAACACTGGAACAAACCAAAGCTGGGGGCTATTTCACACTGAACTGTGTGGCAAATGAAAACTAAACTGTACCATACAGAGCCACGTGTAAGTAGACAGGTACAGGTGTTGTTCATAGAAGTGGGCATCACTTCACTTTCATACAAATATTGGACAGATGCGAGGTGTGAAGAAGACAAAACCAATCACCGAAAGAAATGTTGGCATTGTTTCTGCAAACCATACACATGTAACATGTACATATTTAAAATGTGTATAATTCAGAATGTAACGTGATAAAGCTGTGCTCATGGTCTTGTTACAGTAGATTAAGGCACAAGATCATGTTCTGGCTTCAAATACCTGGTTTCATCTCAACAAACACTACAATAAATGTGGCCGCATCTTGTTAAAAGTGTGTGTGTTGGTCTTGAACAGAGGCCTGCTGCTTGGTAGTCGTCTCACCTCACTGACAGTGTATCATCGGCTTATTTTTCCATCAAACATTAGACCAAACAATAACTAAATTGACTGATTTTAGAGCAAAACATGAATCAGTTATATTTACTTGTTATCAACAGTTTACCTCTGTGCAGCAGAGGGTTGTTCTCTGTGAAAGTCAATGAGACGACAATTTGACCTGTCACTTTTAAAAGACACACAGCTCCAGGTCCAGGTCCAGTAGAGTCTGGTCGCCCATCATTCCTGTGAGAAAGAGAGGAATACCACCAGGGATAGAAATTCACTTTTAAACTATAGACACAGATGCTGGTAACACACATAAATATTTTTTAAAAGAAACTCCTCTTGATAAATAACAATCAAACATGAATCAGTCATATTCTTTTGTTATCAAAGGTTTACCTCTGTGCAGCAGAGGGGTGTTCTCCTTTAAAATCAATGAGACGACCATTTGACCTGTCACTCTTAAAAGACACACAGCTGGGTTCAGGTCCAGGACCAGTAGGGTCAAGTCTCCGATAGATCCTGTTAGACAGAGAAGAAGACCACCAGGGACAGAAATTCACTTTTTAGTCTTCAGACACAGAGGTTGCTGGAGTAACTAGCAGCTCTCATGAATAAAAGCACCAACATACGAACCAGGACAAAAACAGCAGAGAATATCAGACAAAACCAGGTCCAATGCTGAACTTGAGTCTGGAGATGCAGTCTGATCATAGTTTGGTCATAGTTGTAAGATGTAAGATGTAAGGTGTGAAGAATACAAATGAAAGAACCCGAATAAATGCTGGCATTTTTTCAGCAAAGCAAACATATGTTACATGTGTACGTTTCATATTTAAATGTGTTCATTTCAGAAGTAATGGATAGGTTGAAACCTTGTTTTGATAAAGTTTAGGTACAAAAACCATTTGGGTTAGGGTTAGGATTGGGAAAAGATCATGTTGTATACGACCAGACCAGGTCTAAACTGACTGACTGCATGTCTCAGCACAAATATCCTAGCTGTCATTTATGGAGTAAATCTTAGAGTAAAAAGGCTTTGGAAGATTCCCATCTGACTTGTTCAAGCCTCTAAGACTGCTGAAGCCTTACATTATCCTTAGCCGAAATTTATAATGAATTTGTTCAGAGAACGAGGACTTTGGACTTTGTCTTACATCACTTCCACTGAAACCACTTTAGAAATCATTCTAGGAGAGCATGAACGTTGTAACTACAACCATCAGACTGGTTCGACGAGTCGACAAATGTAGGTCATATTGTCCAACACTGTTTTAATACAACATCTTACCTTTCGTCTAATAAATGTTGATGATGATGACAGCCTGACTCAGGTCCAGGTCCAGAATGGACTCCCTCCTTACTGCCCTCACACTGATCCATGCTGCTCAACTCAGACACAATTTCATCTGAAGAGGAAACACAAATCATTAAACTGCACATCAACTGAAATCATCTTTTACTTAATTTCACCTGACAAAGATCAGCAGCCTTGGTTCTTATGGTCAGTTTTATATCAGTGTCTGTGGATGCAGTCAGACACAAGCGTGAGGCAGACGACGCTACAATCAGCTGCTTGACTTCTACTATCAGTCCACTAGATGACGTCATGGAACTGCAGTGAACTGAGCCGATGCATTCACTGATGTGCAGATGGACTGAGAGAGACTCTGTAGAAAATGACTTGATGTGACAAGCTGCAGCTGATTTATCACACCAACAACTGGAAGAACCCAGCTGTCTTTGTGAAGAACCCACGGAGCCTCCAAGAGGCTGTGACACCCCCTCTGACTGCCATACTGTCTCCACACCCGTCCTAGTAGTGAGCTGTAGAAGCCGCACTCGGAAGCTCTGACAGCGGGAGAGCAGCGGCTCGTCTCAGCCGCCTCCTTCCTTCACTTCCGTTAGTCGTCAGTAAGACTTACTGAGTAAGTGGAGCTACTACAGCAATGAAAGCTCCCAGCCTCCCGACGACCAACTAACTCAACTTCTACTCATAACCACAATAAAGTTTACTCTCCCAAACACAATATCAACACAGCAGGTGGTGACTGTAATGGCGGCTGTTTGAGGTCCTGCGACTTTAGACCCACTGGTGTGTTTGTAGTCATGAACGATGGAGAGGCGACTTGTGGCCGTTTCTACACTAATTTATGACAAGGTTAGTTTGTGTGAACGAGTCGAACATTAAAAAAAAAAACAACAACCCTGTTACTTTACCGGCAGCCGGGGGTCCACATAAGAAACACTATCTGCGACACAGTAATAGAACAGAAAGTATGGAAAGTGAAAGTAAAAGTTTATAAAAGTGACGTCAGACCCGTGGACCAGTGGGACTGTAATACAAGATAAACACCTGCTCGACAGTACAAGTTCATATTTAATACACAAGGGAGTTTGTTGATAAAGCATCTTTTTTGGTGTACAGCTCTGTACTGTAGTTAACAGCATATGAAGCCTCTGTGCTGCCTCATCTGTTCTCATACAGCCAGACAGCTTATGCTGCATTGAAAAGTGGGCCATTTTTTTTTTTTACACCCATCCATAACAACTGGCATGACACCGATTTCAGCTCTGTAAAGCAAGGTCAGCCTTCTTTTGTGTAACAATGGAAATGTCTCGGGTGCATTTAGCTCTGTCGTCTTTGTGATGGGAGCTGTAACAGAAGGGTTTACTGAGCCTTTTGTGCTGTGAGGAAGTCAGTGTCATCTTTTGAAAAAGACTGGAAACGTCTTTTCATCACTTGAGTACACTTAGTGTTTTATGTCAGCCCGATTCTTCTCACTATTATCATAAACTGAAGTATTGTAACCTCTCCTAATACTCAAGAAGTAAAAAGGTACTGTGCAAGGCCTCAATGAAACTGTATTGATGATAACACTAAGTTGTCAAGTGAAGATATTAAGCTTTAAATTCATACAGTTTCAAAGTATCAGGACGGTTCACCGTGCACACTGATGTAATTTATACCCTCTAGCACTGTGGCATCTGAAGGTCGTCAGCTCCGTGCCCTTTCCAGGTCACTGATGTACTGTACTGAGCTGTACACATCTGTGCTGTGAGGGGAAAGTGAGACATTTGTCACTGACAAGATAATTGAGTTTCTCCTTGACGAGCAGAGGTGAGCGGGCACACAGAAGAGAGCAGCAGGGCTGGAGGAAGCATTCAGGTCAAGTATCAAGACAGAAGTGCAAAGACACTCTGTTAAAAGTAGAAATATTATCAGCAAATGTACGTTAAGTGTCCAATTTAAAGGTACAACTGCAAACGAATGGCCCTTTTGTTTGATCATTATAAGGCGACAATATTAGATTGTTACTGATGCATTAATGTTTGAGTAGCATCTTACTGTTTTAGCTGGTTGAGGGGCAACTAGGTGCAACTTGCCAAAACAGCTCAGTGTTTCTCACGATGAGTTGTCCCCAAAGAGTCAGGAGCTGTTGTTTAGACAGAATTTTGCTTTTTTGGGGGGGTAAAATATTTGGAAATTACCTATTTATCAGTAGGATTACACAAAAACTACTGACCAGATTTCCACAAAACTTGGATTAAGAATGAGTCTCGGCCGATAAGATAACAGAACCCAGATGCAGAAATAGATGCAGGTTTTTATCAATTTCTTATACGTTTCTTTGACATTTTTGGTAATTTCCTAGGAAATAATCAGGGCTGGAAGTTACTAATTAGAACTATTTGAATCATAGTAACTAAGTCATTTACGGGGGCACAAGTACTTTTTCTTAGTATTTTTCTAAATCTGTAATTTTACTAAATAGATTACACAATGCAATCTACTTAGTTACTTTTAAAATCATAACTGAGCACTGAGTACTCTTTTTCTTAAAGCTTTAGTCTGTAACTATTTTTTTTTTCATATTTGCTAAAATTGTCATAATGATCTGACAGCAGAATAAGATGCAGGTCAGCTGTGTAAAAACCCACTGTCTGTGGCTCCACCCAGTGGCCATAATTTGATTTGCAAGAATCCACCACTCCTGGATCAACACAACCAATCAGAGCCAAGGGGAGTGTCTGAGAAATGTCAATCATTCTCATGTGCTGCTGGCAGCCCCCCTCCCTCATGCAGCGGCCACTGGGCAGTGGCCCTCCCCCACGCAGGCGCAGTGACTGCTCTTATCTGGTCAGATACGTTCAAGCTCAAGCCTTAACTGTAAACAATGGCAGAGAACAGACAGCAACAACAGAGCCAAAAAATGCCCCACCATTGCCCACGTCAAAGAGAAGAAATGAGGAGATTGACAAAGAAAAGCAGTGTAAAAACAAAGAATTGGACTGAGAAAGAGAAAAAACTAGGATAACTATCGGAGCGTCGTTTCAGATGTGGAGCAAGCTGCAGGATTTGTAAGGACTCAAGAACGGAGTTAGCGGCTTTTCTGCTGGACAAGTAAGTACCCATGCTTGATATATGTTTCATTCTATGTTTTATCCACAAGGCTATGGTGGCGGCGGTTACAGTAATACTCGCAATAGCGCATATTGCCGTGCGATGTTGCAGTTGAGCTACGTAGCTTGTTGCTAAATCTAGCTTGTTAGCTTGTATGCTAACTCAGGTGTTTAGCTTTGTCTTTATTGCTACTGGTTAGCAAAAGTGTCTTTCAAGTGACCTGGCAGTTATAACGTTAGTTTGTGTTCAGTACGCTCTGACGTGGTTGAATTAGTTTGGAGAAATAACATTACTCATGCTTCAGAAAGGCAGCATGGAAAAATAATGTTGCAGTGGGTTAATGATTAGCTGGTAACTCCGTCTACCATGATGTGAGGAATATTGTTTGTTTCTTGGGTTAGTGATCAGCATGAGGCACTCCTCATTGTAAATTAGTTGTATTGATCAGAAATAGATCAATGGTGGCTTATGTTGTTGTTGTTATTTTTAATGCACTGTCTTGGTTATCTGGCATCCTCTGTTACATGGTTACAAGCCTGCTCGTGCACAGCAGGCTCCTCTGTGAGGAGGGGCATTGAAGGCAGGGTATGGTGTCATTTTAGTGCCAAATACCCGCGCGCATAAAAACATAATCAGCGTGCATAAAGACCACTCTCTGCACGCTCGCGACCACTCTTTGAGCGCTCGCGGTCACTCTCTGCACGCTCGCGGCACTCTCTGCACGCTCGCGGTCACTCTCTATGCGCGCGTGGTCACTCTCTACGCGCTCGCTGTCTCCCTCTTTGCCTCCTGCTCGCTCGAGTCTGCTGACTTTTGGCACTCTGGGGGCGGGCATTGAATAGACCGCCCCGCAACCCCCCTCCTTTCTGATTGGACACTTTAAACGCCTACTGTCTCCAGGTCAGAGCCAATCCGAGACAGAAGAGGGCGAGTCATCATTGCGGTAGGTGCCAGATTGTGTAAGAATTGCGGATGGAGATGTCAGAGAAAAAAGAGGTAGAGGAAGTAGAGGAACAGACAGATAATTAAATTATTAATGTATTGAACAGCTTGGGAGTAATTGTGATGGTTTACTGATTTGCTAGGAGGGAGAATGAGAGGCTCTCTGCCTCCACCACAATCGGCTTCCTTGAAGTCAAAGCACATGGGTTAGCAAAACAGTGACTGGACTTGTATACTTCCCATAGTCGCATATCTGTCTGTTCCTCTCCCGCAATGATGACCCGTCCTCTTCTGCCTCGGATTGGCTCTGACCTGGAGACAGTAGGCGTTTAAAGTGTCCAATCAGAAAGGAGGGGGGTTGCGAGTGAGCAGGAGGCAAAGAGGGAGACAGCGAGCGCGCAGAGAGTGACCGCGAGCGCTCAAAGAGTGGTCGCGAGCGCGCAGAGAGTGGTCTTTATGCGCTCTGATTATGTTTTTATGCGCGCGGGTATTTGGCACTAAAATGATGCCATAGCAGGGCTGCAGCGCAGCAGAGAGGAAGAAGGAGGACCTGGGAGCTGTAGCATTCAAATATTCTTGCTAAGTCCACTTTTTTCTCAAAACTCAAGACTGCAGCTTTAATATTTATTTTTGGTTACATTTTTAGTAATCAGCTTTTAAAAATCCATCATGTGTAAAATTTATGAAAGTACATTATTCTAATTACAAAACACAATACTCGTCAACAGTCAGCGCATTAATAGTATTCCAGAGCTCTTTTGATGAACAACAGCTTCACCACAAAAACTGACATTTAACACGCACTGCAAACCACAGAGGCAGTGTTTCAGTTGCACGCACATCTTTGGATTTGCCTGGTTGTGGTGATGCAATGATGAAAACGAATGGCTGTAGATCTGAATGTGATGAGGTGAACACTGATGAGCTCAACCAGACTGGATAAGACAAACTGGAGCTTACTCGGGTTGGGGAGGTGGTGGAGGGTCCAGCGATTTGGCACTGAAATGACAGCTGACAACAGCAGAGAGAAGAGATTTAATCTTTGACAGCAACAACATGATTGGCTGGTTTAATCGTGTCAAAATCTGGTTGGTTTAACTCAAAGAGTAAACACCCATAGTTAGCCGGTGAAGGGAGAAAGAGAATTGTAAATAAGCATTAAGGTCATGAAGAGTAAGATAGTCTTCCTGATTGGAATTTTTCAAAAGGTGTTTTACACGAAGGACACTAAAAAAAAAATCCTGTCTCTTAACAAAGCATTAACAAAAAAGGTTCTCAAGTAAAGGTAAATAACCCATCAGGAGGTGTTATGGCCTTGTGTGCCCAGCCTAAACAAAAAAACAATCAAACTGCTTTCTAATCTCTTGGAGTCAGAGAGAAAAGTTCCAGCTGAGTCGATGAAGAAGGAGGACATTGTCATAGGCCAAGCAGATTAAGGGTGGTCCAGGATAAAATCCCAGCATTAAAGAAACTGAAAGACAATGAAGTGACAGAAACGTGTCCAGCCTACTCCGACTACAACTACTCAGACTCTACTTTTGAGGTTTAGGGGTGAAATCAAGATGGTCTTAAAACTGGCTTTACAAATTAGTGATCATGAAAATAAATATATGGTTCAGGAGCTGCTGTGTACATTCTTTCCAAAAATCCCCAAGAACTTCCTACATCCTCCCTTGTACTGTATAAACATGACACAGCATATGGCAGGAATAAATGCTGATTCAGGCTTATGCTGGCCTTGTGGTGCAATCTTATGGAGATCATAATCTTGCAATAGCATTTTCCCTCTGGGCCTTTTTGGCTGACACATTAACAACACTGGTTATGTAATGTTTCCCAGTACAGGAGGAATGGTGAACGGTGACTGGATCATGCGTTGTGTCACCTTATATTTGTTAACGTAAGTTCTTCATGGAATAGCTTAAAAGCTTAATCTTATTAAACTCTGTCTGCAGACACACCACTGCACAGCCCGGGACAACTAGGAAAACTAATCGACCAGTGAGTGATGCAGCTTTTCACCGCAGCAGAGACCCTGCTGCTGCTTCCGCTGCTGCCGCTGCTGCTGCTGGACACACGCCGCCGTTAATCGCTCTCGACCGGCGCAGAGGCTCCACAGCAGCTCCGCGGTGAGGACCGAGCGTCCCAGCAGCGAGGATTTCCCGCCTCCCTCTTCTCTCCGCAGTCATGACGGATCAGAAGCAGTGTTTGTGTCGGCGAACGGATGCATGAATGATCGCCGACCTTCGCGTTCAGAGGTGTCGGGTGAGAAAAGGGAGCGAGCGGGGCGAGGGGAGCATCACAGATGACTGCGGATTCCGCACGGCGGGTCGTCTCTTTCTCCTCAGCCTCCTCCAGCCCTGCATCCTGTCAGAGGAGTGGCTATCTCAACATTTACCGGCACACACATGCAGACGACGCGCTGTCACACACGAACACACACACACGGGCTTTCTGGGACTTTATTTGTTTTGGTTGGCGATATCCTGCAGGACGCAGACTGACGCGCCGGCACATGCGTTCATGGCTGCCTGACAGGCTGTTACGCACCGATCCAGCACAGCAGTAAGGTAAGACAACACATGTTCTCACTGCTACTGTGTGTGCATGGGGTTTGAGCGAACGGAGAGTGTCCTGTAGTGTTTCCTCGCTTTACTGAGTCATCCCATCATTCGCATGTTGGTGCGTTGCAGGTGCATCCGGCCAGTGGAGTCTTTAAGGTGCCCAGCAAAATCTTACATAGTTTAAATGATCATTTTCAGAGAATAACTTCTTCCAATCATACTGAAGATGGCACTCTTGCAAATGATCCATTTACTGTTCATATTACTGTCAACATCATCACAGGACAGGTATCTGGGGCTGAATCTTACCACACTGAGGGGTAGGTGGGCCTACAGTACTGCCAGTAATGAGATCTCTGACTCCTGACAGTGGAGAATTTATGAGCCAGTTAGGCGAAAAGGCTTTTACTGTAATCTGGCAGCATCGGCCATTAATTCCTGTGTGGTCTGTAATGCAGTGTGACCACAAGGCAAGCTGATGAGGCGCCTCACCACAGAGTAAAGGCTGGGATGGATCTCAGATTTAAGGACAATCAGGTTTATCAGTTTTTGGGCATGAAATATATCGTCTTTGTGTTGTAGTTAGTCACAAGTGCGACACCACTGTAAATGCACTGTTACTTACTGTTGAAAATCCTCTCTAGAAGTATTGTAGATGTTTTCCAACATGGAGTTGTGTGCTGCCTTGTAGTTAGACAGTGTTTACCTTCAATGGTTAGGAGTGTCAAAGGTAAACAGTGCACATCTTTGCTCCAGAAACAATATTTACTGTGGTGTCATGCAAACAAACGACTGAAATAGCTCCAATTAAATGATTTCCTGCCTGTCTGTGTCTCTGTGTCATTATGACATTCTCGTCCAGTGCTAGCTGGACTGCCAGAACATTTACATGCGCGGTGTGATAACTTCACGAGGCAGTGAACTCTGAGCTCAGGTCAGCTGTGACAATATAAGGGTATGATACAGTCGTGCTATCACCTACTGTAATAGGGCCTTGAAAGCGGGGTTATCTCTTATAGTAGGTGTGCCAAAGACATAACACAAGCTACAGAAGTATTTCTCAGATTATTAAAAATAAATCATACATTTTCCAAGCTGCTGTCACCTCTGCCGATGCTCTCATAGAATATTTATCCAGTCAGGCAGCCCAGTGATCATGATCATGTCGGGAGGTGACAGGAGGTGTCACTCCACCGAGCCTTCCAGGAAACACCTCTTCAGTCAATTTGGGTTGTATAGTTTCCTTGATATCAGCCACTGTTGGGTTTTTAACTGCAAACAGGAACAGTTTTATTAATGATTTATTTCTACTCAGCAGGACAGGCAGTGTACTGTGTGAAACATTTAATTCGGAATAAGCCGACTATGACGTCATTAGTAGTGAGCTGTGACATTTCACAATGAGGCAGATGATTTCTATTCAGCTTTGTCACTATTTATAACTGGCTCTGTATCTCACTGGTAAATATTTAACCTAAACCTAGGCAAAGGTCCAGGACTGAATGTCTACTCGAAAGACAACCCATAGCTGGTGATTGTCAGCAGTGTAAAGCAGGTATACACCCTGTCATCCAGTGTAAGACAGGGATGTGCAACAACACAAACATACATTTTGCTACGTTTCTAGATACTAGAGTCAGTGAAAAGTCTACAGTATGCAGTGGCATCTTGAAGGGCAAGTCCACCACTTTTACCCATCGGTGTTTACACTTGTTAGGGTAGTGCCACTGCATATGTGACAAACCCTGTATAAAGCCTTTGTGGCTCCAGATAGAGCTGCGGGAAATCTAATAAATTCCCATCAAGTGATGTCACTCCACATCTCTACTTGAAGCTAGCTGCTCAACACTAAATTAGCCCCTACAGCAGTGGCAAGATCAATCTGAAAAACTGGCATATTGATTTGCCACGATTTCTGGATTGATCGACATGCTACCTTTAAACTGTGTTAATTGGTTTATGATGTGCTTTGACGCGTTCTCTTGTTTGGTGGGTGTGTCTGAGGTGCTACCCAATCAGTGGCACTAGTGTTTTATTTAACTCGTCTCTCCTCCATGACCGAAGTCCACATGAGAGGAGCAAAATAAACTGTTGAGGTGCAGTGTAACATCTTGTATTTTGCAGGTGAAGGTCCATATATGCTGTTATCACAGTCAGGGAGCCTCCTCCCTGCGGGCATCTCCACATGCATCTGGGCATATCTCACAAAGTCCTGTGTGTTTAGCCCTGCATTTTTGCATGTTATGGCCCTCCAGAATCAAGTGTTTTGAGTTTTATCTTGGTGCACATTTAAATGGCAGTTAAACATTTGGCAGTTGTGGTCACAGCATGAAAGAGATGAAGCCTGACACAACAGCTACTGCTATAGTAAAGCTTCGCTGTCTGTCTTTACCTCTTTGGTTCTTGTCCTTTACATTAAAAACACTCAGTGGTTTAATAATTAGCCTGGTGCGTGGTTAGAGCTTTTGGCTAGAGGTTGTTGAGTGTTTAGTTTTGGGGAAACTGCTGCTCTTCATGATAACCAGTCAAACAAGCTTGACAATTGCTGCTTTCTTTTTTTATGATGCATTTTTTATCTTCTGGAAGATGACTCTACGGCATGAGAAAGGAACCAGTCTGCAAGTAATCAATACTTATACATATTCATATCATATCACGTTGTAGTGAGGTGGTCTTGTATGGATCTACATAATCTAAAAGCCCTCTGTTTATGTCCATGGTATGTGTTCTGTTTCTTTTCTGCACGCCTTCTCACTCAAATAATCGATCGCAAACTCTATTTTTTAAACCTCTCCCAAAGGTAGGTGATGGCAACGCGCAAGGACAGACGCAGGGATCGAGCCCCACAGGAGGAGAGCTATGGAGAGGAGAACAGTGTCCCCTGTCCTGGTGACACCCTTCCATGGAACCTGTCCAAACACCAGAGGATCAAACGCTCCAAGTCAGCCTCAGGGGAGGTCCTGGATCCAGCAGAGCGAGCTGTGATTCGCATTGCAGGTAAGATAACCATAAGAACTGCAGCGTTACTCTTGCACATGTTAACATTTCATACAAGTGTGTGTGTGACCAGGCCTCAGAAGTGGCTGCAGTGTTCAATAGTGTGGTGGTTAAGTTTATTTTTAAATACTGAATATCCCACACTATTGGGAATCTGAGCAAGCGTCTTTGAACGAAATGAAGGCAAAGTTATTTCATTGAATTGAAGTGGAGTGTATTTTAAGACTAGTTTCACACATGTACCAGACAGTGGGTGTTGAGTCGCCCTGACTGCAGTGGAAACCAGACTGTTCATCCCTCTGAAAATCCACAGAGAATCAAGGACATTATTCACAATGTTTGCTCTGATGAAAAGCAATTGAAAATGCATTTGTTAATTACGTCAGGGCCCATTGTCCTCTGTGGGAATGTCCTTGTTTGCATCGTGGGTAGAACTTGTCAGACAGGATGACATCAACTTGTAAAGAGCTCGGAAGGAGATACTGACTGCTGAACTCCACAGGTCACAAATTCATACAGGTATTTGTCTTTTGGTGCAAATGTGCATTTCCGGGTTTGCCTGATGGTGGTAGGGAAGAGGGTCGATTGCCGTTAGCGGTATGCTGGAAAATTCTTTTCTATTGTAACCCTTATCTGTATTTTAGTCTGCCTTGACCTGTCCAGTGCAGCCTTAAATGTCATGTCACTAAGGAACAGTTGACCTTGTGTTGCAAGTAATTTTATAAGCACAAAGGAAACCAAACAGAACTTTTTGATACTTACATACAGTTTGTAAGGTATGCGCTGTATTTCCCCTGCAGACTGATAATGGGTTTTGCCAGCTGAACAGGATATTCACTATTAAGGCACGGAAGGCAGCGAGAGACAGTAGTTTTCCACGTGTGAGGTGTTGTTCTTTTTGCTCAGACAATAGGCTGGGATCCTGTCCAGTTCCACTGTAGGGATGCTGGAAAGACATTATTTATTTACAGTACGGGGCTGGCAGTCCCATCGCTGTGATGTGCTGATTGTGTTAGAAGTGTTAGCTACATCTATACAGGTCATGGTCAGTGAACGCCTCATGTTAAACAAACTGAACATGAGTTTATCAGAGATGACAGGTCATAATCATCATGATCCTTATTATATGTAATTATCACACCATCGTCAGCACCTGTATGACTTATAGCAATGAAATAATCATGTACTTGTCATTTGATATCTGAATCTGCTCCTGAGTGACATGACTATTATGACCAAGTGAATAAAAAAAAAATGACCTCATCACATGACAATCCAGTGCCCTTTAGCACAGTAAAAGAAAACTCAGGATGTTATTCATCAGCCAATATTGGCTTTTCATGGATATATTAGTATCAGTTTATTGCATAAATTCTAAAACGATGTCTGAATATTTAGTCAGAAAAGGTGATAGAGCTGCAATGATTAATTGATGAATTATCAGCTATTGAATTACCAAATTACAAAACAAGACACTGGAGGACACCATCTTGGACTTTGGGAGACACTGATTGATATTTTTCGCCTGTTTCTGACATTCTATGGACCAAACAATTAATCGATTAATCAAGAAAATAATCAACAGATGATTAGAATGTACGACTAGTGTAGAAAGTCAGGACAGCCCCAGATCTGTACTGTAGGAAGACGAAGCGATGACTGAAAATTTAAGATGAAGATCGTTGGGTCGAATGGAAAAGATGCCTTAGAATATGACCTCAGTCTTTATCACTGCAGTACAGTGTGGTGTACAGTGCTCCCCCTCAGTGTTGTAACGTGCAGACTTTCACTGTGACAATTTTTAGCACAAGTGTTTGATCGGATTTGTTTTGATCTGCTGTGCTCCTGCCGGCCTAAGGGGAAGTTTGGATAACTTCGGCACCTACAATAGGCCTGCATCCACATCCTGCACTGCTCTTCCTCTATCCATCAGAAGGCCAGGGCAGGCTGTGTCAGCACCCATGGGCGAGGCTAAGCTTTTGTTGTCGGCTCTGCTGACTGACTAACCGGCTGCTGCAGAATCCCCGACTGTATATAGACGAGCATGTGCTGGAGGGGAATCAGAAGTGGACTGTGCCCAGTTCTGGTCAGGGATGACCCGCTGTGAGGCAGCGCCACACTCTTTCTCTGGCTCTTCGCAGGCGGCGCACCTTCTGAGTTCTCTGATTTATGGAACGTCTTCAGAGCCACTAAAAAAGAGGCCTTGTTTCTTTGTTCCAGCCGCCATATTGGAAATCAACAGTGACCACTTATAGTTCTTTATTTTAAGTCCATTTATTAAGGAGTTTGAAACAACATGTAGACTAATGACTCTGGATTCAGACTAACAGACTGGTAAAAGACTGACAGTGTGGGGAAAAAAAGCCTATTTCCTTATTAATCTCTCATCTGTTCAGTCTAAAGCTTAAGTCTGCAGCCAATTAAAGTAGTCTAGCATAAAGACTATAAAAAGAGGACCTGGCTGCTGAACAAAGGTAACAGAAACTAACCTGTTAGCACCTCTAAAGCTTATTAACTAACATGTTGTATTGTATTTGTTTATTCTTTGGAAAAATGAAATGTAAAACAAAAAAAGGAAATGTGATTTTAGATGGAGTTATGTGCTGGATTATTTCTTTCTTCTTCTCTGGGCATTGTGGCTTCCTACAGTCTTGACCAAGACGTTGAAAAGCAACAAGAATAATCTTTTCGCACCTGGTTTTTGTGAAGAGCAAGAAAGCGAATATGCATACTTCCCAAAGTGTCAAACTATTCCTTTGAGACCCGCTTACACTGTTCCATCTGTGA
Organism: Diplodus puntazzo; assembly: GCA_963678695.2. Classification (NCBI taxonomy): domain Eukaryota; kingdom Metazoa; phylum Chordata; class Actinopteri; order Spariformes; family Sparidae; genus Diplodus; species Diplodus puntazzo. The sequence goes on along the minus strand of OZ023160.1, from coordinate 25,725,953 downwards.
CCGAAATTAGTCCCTCCAGCAAAGAAAACTGAGAAAGTAAAAAGGCAAGACGTGCATTTGGAGTATTTTCCCAGTGTTCAGAACAGTAAATCTTTGCTTTGATGGGTCACAATCGCTTCAATCCCTTTTGCATTGCTCTAAGTCATACAGTGATAGAAAGAAGTTCCTTCATTGGTTGAGAAAATCCACGCTATGGGCTGGGCAATATGGGACAGATGTCCTTTTCTTAATGTGTTGTCAGTGGTCGAGTTACATGACAGCTTTGCAGACCTCTAGATTAGTTTTCAAATTACATTGATCTTTTTTTAATGACCTATTAGAGCAGCTTAGACACGTTTCTAATCACCGGTGGGAATGGAGAATGAAAGGGAATGAAAGATGAGATTGAGAGCTGGTGTTAAGCGATGGCGTCACTGAAATAAATACCATCAGATCTTATTACCTCGCCGTGACATTAGGAAGTAAATAGGAATGGAGTGGCTTCATGTGGGCCTGATGAGATGAATCTATCAAGACGTATCACCAGTATTAATTACCGTTTCTGTTTCTCACCACTCCTCTGATGACTCCTTGATAGAAAATCCGGCCTTCTCTCTTTAGACAGTGTAGATGATGTGATGCTGGTCTGATACCGGCTGTGCTTGAACTCATTCCTTTGATGCTGTTGTCTTGAGATCTCGATATGGTTAGATTTGATCAACCTCTCATCACGAGACAACAGAAGGCCATTGCCTCTTACTACATATACAGTAAATAGTCTATGGTTTGCTTTGAAACTCCTTAATCCCACCACAGGGTGGTGCGTGTATGTCGCGGTCCACTCTAACTAATCTCATGAAGATGTTTTCTTGTGATACATTATCTCATTATCCGATGAAATCTTTTGTTTTCTCAAGTTAATGACATTCATCAACCCATTATCATAAGGAAATGAGCTTTGTTATCTCAATATTATGAAATGATTAACAATGTGATCTGCGGATTACAGCATTGGAATAAATTAACGCCCATTCTCTGCTTCGGTCGATTGAATATCCTCATTTCCATATCATTAATAAATGCTGTAGGTAATTTGTCGGCTTTGTCTTCACACTATTCGCTCGCTCCGGGTGTACTCTCATTCATAAATGATTGAGTTGAAAGTTGTCCAGTCAGTCAGCTGTCAGACTGCTCACAGGGAGGATTTACTGTCCACAGTGTGGCTGTGGGGTCAGTACAGGAGGACAGACAGAGGTCACAGGTCGCCTCTGATGCTGGCGGAGGAATGTATAGAATCTTTAGCACATGCACGAGAACTGCACTCGAGGACGGGCTGCATGCCAGGTACTCCAGCACGCCACCTTGTGTGCCTGTTTGACCTTCACTTGAGGGGTACAGCACAAGGAAAGGAAAGAAATCTTTGGGGGTCTGTTCAGCCATTTGCTGATATTTTCTGTGCATGACTAGCAATTATTGTTACATTTTGAGATTAGGGTATGGTATTAATACATAAAAAGGGTATGATTGCTTCATTAGTCAACTTTATTTAATATATATGGAAGGCTACTCTACAGATTTAACATGGCACTCAGTACTAGTGTCAAAGTTTAAAAACAGGATGAAAACTGAGGTATTGTCTTCTTTATTCCATGGATTCTTCAGTTCATTTGGAGATTTAGTTGCATCATGCTAGTGGAGACTAAATATAACCTGGAACCGCTAGCCACAAGCAAATGTCTCTGCTTCAAGTAGAGATGAGGAGCGGGTTACAGAGGACCTGTGAGGCCACATCTTTCTAACCCAAAACACTTGACTTGTAGTCTCAGCCCTTTTTGCATATGCAGTAAACAGATTCACCTTTAATTTGAACAGTTGTCTCTTCGTCAGACGGTTGTATCGAAATTGTGAGAAAATCTTTTAAAGGAAGCTTCCCCTGTGATTCTGTTCTCAACTGTGAAAACTTAAAAAATATGCCTCTTCTGCCTTTTTGGGTGATTTGTTGCAAGAAATGTAAATAGAGAAAGTTTGTTGATGTTAGTTTAATTTTATTTGCCAAATATTGACTTGCCTTACAGCCATGGTGTCTGTGTTCGGGGGTTTGGCCTTCAGAATCCAAGCTGTACTTAAACGGCAGACATCCCTGCAGAGTGCCCCTCAATTATTCATCATGGGGAGGCTATGATCTGATACTCAGAGGACGATACACAGACACTCTCTCTCTCTCTCTCTCTTTCTCTTCCTCTTTCTCTTCTCTCTCTCTCTCTCTCTCTCTCGCTCTCATTCTCACGCTCACCCACACTAAGTAGTGGTGATTTACTGTTGAAATGATCAGTGTCAATGAACAGAGCCTTAAGTATCTCAGCTGCACTACGTAGCTTGTATATTCCAGGCTGTGCGAGGAATTATGTGAATCTTCATGATATCAGTGTGCTCTGTGTAACGACCGGAGAGGAGATGCCCCTTCAAGGGTGTACGTCTACACAAATGCAGCGGCAGTGACTCCATAGACACATGCTGAGACACTTGCCCTCGGGCGGCTGTCATAATAGTGCAATAAAAGAAAGTTAATGGATGCATTAGAGTTGACTACATTAACATTTATTCACCTGTGAAAGCCACTTTGTGTTTTCAATCATATCCCTCAGAGCCTTGTGTGAAGTAAATGCTGCGATTGTGATGACGGCTTTCCTTTCAGATGCCGGCCTCTGCCTCCTCTTGGACCTCTTCTGCGGTTTAACTACCTGACGGTAGCTTATTAAATGTCATCTAATCATAGATCAGGCTTTATGCTGAGAAGTGAACACTGCTATTGGTCCTCCTTCAGACTGAAGTAAGCCATTTGCCCACTAGGTGGCACTTTCTATCAAGGGGCCTGGTTAGAGCGTCCTCCCTGCTTCTGGAAAATCGTGCCTCATTTCCCACACCCGTCTCAAATAGCGTTGAATACATAGCGTATTCCTGGTGCTGTGGAGCTCTGCCCTTATTTCAGCAGACACTAAGTTTTATGCCCACTGAAGGAGTTGATTAGACGGAACAGCTTTATTTCTGCCCTTTTTCACAGTTTTGACCTTTCCAATTACATGCTGGATCAGGGGAGGAATGCTGAACCTTCAACATCAGTTTGAAATTCTGTAAATGAGCTGTGACACAATAGACAGACCCAGTCAAGAATGGGGAAAAAAACGTACAGTAACTTCTCACTACTGCCATCTGAGTGTTTAAGATTAGACAGTGACATCCAGAAGAGGGAGCCAGGCCTGTTTCTATGCTCGTCCCTCTGTTATTTTTCACTGTTGTTACAGCAACATTGCAACATCATTGCACTATGCCAGAGGAGTATCCAGTCAGCCCTCATCCCTGGCTTATTGACGGAGAAATGTGTCAAGCCTCCCGACCGGCGATGATCACTTGATACACTGACAAAGCAGCGCAAGTCAGAGGAAGGCGGAGGAGGTGAGGAGATGTCTTTAGTTAGGTCCTTTCCATGCTGAAACACATGCTGGAAAATCACAAGCGGCAATCATATGTCAAGTGCTCGAGTTTCCGGGCTTCACGCAAAACGTATCATAGTCTCCTGTCTGTTCCCGACAACGACACAGATAACGTTATTGTCCAAACAAATCTTATTACGAGCATGGAGAGTGAAAGTTGAAAATAAAAATAAAAAAAAAAATTCACAGAGGGATTTCTTTGAATTTCAAATCGTGTCTCCACTGACAAAAGAATTTCCATCCAATCAAAATCCAGCAGGGGATAAGTCCCACTTCAGCCCGAGCCAGCCGTAAATTCTCCCGTAGAAACAGCCGTCACACTTATGTTGAGAGTTTTGTCATCTTCCAAAGCCAGACTATCAGTCTAGCTGTTGGACGGTATTAAACTCCTGCCTGCCAGTGTGTGTACGTGTGTGTGTTTGTGTGTGTGTGTGTGTGTGCGTGTGTGTGTGTGTGTGTGTGTTTGTGTGTGTGTTTGTGTGTGTTTGTGTCCATGTACACAAGGTTTTGTTTGTTTCCCCCATGGCATTTTCCATCAGCGACGAGCTGTGCTTCAAGTAAGCCTCTCGACGCTTAACTATAAAAGATGTGCCGTGGTTTGTGAAGACTTGCAGCTCTCAGAACAGAGTAGTGTGAAAAAAACATTAATAATACTAACCGCGCAGCGTCACTTGTCCTGTGAGCCGGCCCCACTAGAATATCAAACAGATGGAATCATACCTGGGAAAAAAACAGGCTCACACTGTTTACTGGCCATCTGTGTACTGCTGCTTCTTTAACCACTGTGGAATGCAATACATGGTGTGGATATTAAGAGAGGTACTGACATGTTTTTATCTTTATAGTACATATTATCTCAAAATAATTGTGTAGTCATGTTTTAGAACCTTGTAGTCATATAGGAGACAAGCAAGACTTCCTGACAAGCTTAATACGATGTTAACCTGTCAGCAGTGGTGGAAGAAGTCAGTATCTAGATCCTTTACTTTAGTAAAAGTTGCAATACCCGATTTTAAAAATACTTAACTTCAAGTGAAAGGCCTGCAGTTTTTCCAGTGAATCTGAAAATTGTGATGCAACAATGATCCTTCCATCTAAACGTGAATCACATCCGATCAACTGTAATATCTGTCCGAATAAGTGCAATGTGATTTATTCTACCATATTATGCTGCTCTCCTTTACCGTAGTTCAGTGTTTAGCGACTCATCATATTCTATAACATGGAAGATACCAACATGGACAAGTATTGTATTCATTGTCCCCCAATGGGAAATTTGACTTGATATTAACAAAGCTAGACTTGATCACCCCGTACGAGTACTACACATGAATTTAAAAATACAAATAATACAGAAATACACAATGAGATGTGTATATTTTTTGTGTAGTTTGCTGTGTGTTTTTCATGAGCTCAGAAAAAAAACAGGCCTGTATTTCCCCGCTAATCCAAGAGGGTGTATGAAGAGTTTATTTAGCTGAAGAAGTAAAGGATTCTTTTCAACTCATAAACAGAACACTTAATCCTTCAGTTTATCAGAAAAAAAAATCAGAGAACCCAAATATGGAAATTGTTCTTTTCTCTGGACAGGAAGGGTATGAAAACTGAAAATATATATCTGTCGGACGAGTACAGTGTAGAAAAGAGTAGAATATTTACTTTGGAGTGAAGTGAAGTAAACGTATAAAGCTGCATAAAATGGAAATACTTTCCTCAGATTTGTACTCGCCTACAGTACTTGAATTAATGTACTTGATTACATTCCACCTATGTCTGTCCTATACTGGATATACGGGAACTCTTCAATAAATTTCACAAGTTTGTTTGCTGTATTCCCTTCACTCCCTGCGACCACTCCCAGGCAAAGTATCAACTGAAGTGCAAGGTGTACACACACACACACTGCTGCATGTATACACGAGACAAGAGTGTAAATACACACATGGTAGAGTGGTTCATGCGCTGGAACATACACCCACACATTCAGATCCTCTAATGTGGAAAGCTCGCATGAGTAAGCTAAAGCATACGTGCGAGACTCCGGAGCCGCTGCGTGCACCTGTTGGGCATTGTTGAACGCGATCTGGGAAACAAACCCTCAGCTCTGCGCCGCTTTCTCACGCACACTCACACTCACACTCACACATACATTCAGAGTCCCATACTCATTCATATCACAAGATCATGAGTCTTTTAAAGGTGCAGCTCCACTAAATGAACAAATGTCCTGAGGCCAGATTTGGTTGTCCGGCTATTTCGGAGCAGACACCAGGCTAGATTTATCCAGTAAGTACCCTGTGTCACCCGATGTGTGTGTGTGGGTAGGATATGACGTTATCAGATCCAGTGTCAGTGTCAGAGTGTTAATAGTGGGTGAAGTGCTAAACGTTTAGTTTTAGATATTGCCACTTAGCTTCCACTTAGTTCCCATCTATCAGCCAGCAGTTTAATACTAGTGACACAGTGATATTTAACTGGGACGCTATAGAAAATATGACCATCACTGTGACTTTTTGATAGGCACATCTCAGTACATAAACCTAGACATTACACTTAATCGTGTTATTATTGTGCTGCATGACTGACTACTACTGGCTTCTCTTTATAGCTCTGTGCAGTTTTATCTGTCAGCAGCCAGAGTCAACACACTGAGGTCATCCTTCTGTCTTGCCTCTCCCTATTTCTAGGGATACGTAAGCATTTAGCTGTTTATACTGCCTCGGGAGGAGGTTATGTCGACTGCATATTAATCCATCTATGTGCTCTGGGCCTTTAAAGCACACAATGTTTCCTGTGCATGCCTTTATACAAAATACTGTGAGAAAATGGTGATGCACAGAATTCAATGTGTGCTTCTTATATTGCATGTATAATCAGAGGTGGAGGAAGTACTTAGATCGTGTACCACAGTGTAGGAATACTCTGTTATAAGTTAAATACTTTATTTTAGATCTTTACTTTAAAGGTAACTCCATCAATGAGGAGTCTTGAGGAGTACTACTGCATTGCATTACTGCTGCAAAAAAGTAGCATGTATAATTTTGTGGCTCCAGAGGAAGCAACATTCAATCTGATAGATTGCCTCCAGCGATGTCCATTACTGCCTACATTGCATTGTGGGTAATGCTGGTAACAGGTTTGAAAAGCAGTCAACTGGTCTGGCGCTGCACTCCTGTAATACTGTTAGACTCATTATAGACAGTTAAAAAAAAACAAATGATCAAAATTGATGCAGCAGAACCAGAGATATCGCCTTCTTCATCCTACATTATCCACAATGCAACGTAGCTTAGCTTAGATTGCAGCTTCCTCTGGAGACACAAAAAGCTTTATACTACATTTCTTCACAAATGTAGTAGTGCTTCCCAACACACTTTAATGTGTATAATTAAGTGAATGTACAAATTTCTCATTATGCAAAATGGCATAGTTTCAGAACAATATATAGAATACATTAATTAGTTTAATGTTGAAGCTGGTGTAGGTGGTTTATTATCAGCTAGTTATTTTATTACGGGATCAATATACTTTTATCCTAATATTTAACATTACATCAACATTTTCCTGTATATGTTCCTCAAATTGTACTTGATTACAGTATTTGAGAAAGTGTACTTAATTACTTTCCACCTCTGTTTATAACACACTGCACCCTGAAACCTGTGTCCATATTTCACACTTCATACTAATGGACAAGAGTGCTGTTCCTCATTTCTCGGCTCTTGTGCCAGGTCTACTTATTATAAACTATAAAATCTATAATAAAATCCATATAGCTATCACAATAACTGCTGTATTATTCTAATCATCATAGTAAGGACTAAAAATTGAAAATACTATTAAGAGACATGCTGATTCAGTGTGTGCCAAACTGGTCTCTGCTAGTAAAACCTCCTGTTGGAGTGAGCGCTAAGAAAAAGACTCCCACACACTCTCACTTCTGCAGCGGCAGTAACAACAGGGAGTTTGGAGTGGACTTATCGTGTTTCCTCTCAGGAAAATGTCCTGGCTGATGTCAGTTCGGCCTTGGCCAAAGAAATGTCTGATAGTCTGAGCTGCAGGGATTTTCCTTTTCCTACATCAGATCTCTGCTATTGTGCTGCTGCAGACTCCTACGCAGAAAAACGGCATGGAAACAGTGCAGGAAGATATTGTCTTTACTCGCCTCATCATTTTTACGAGGCGTGCCATCATAAAACTCCTCAACACAACATAGCTCTCTTCAGCCACTAAGCATGCACAGTACTTCTCTCTTAGTTGACAGGATCCTATCTGTTGTTTGCTAACATCACTGCTATTAGTCAGGTTTCACGACTTGCATTGATATTAAAGTACCTCGTCAATTTATAATGCATTGGCACAACAATCATGCAGCTAATTTTAATCAAAATGAGCAATGCAGTCTTGACATGTGCAGCTGACTGATAGCTCTTTTTTTTTTTTTATCCATAATTTATTTTGGTCTGGACTGCCATCAGCCTGGCCGGTCCGGTCATCCGTTGAATATTCAGTAGCTGCCCCAGTGGTTGATGTTCCTGGTGGATGTCAAGGGCATACGCACACCGCAACTACCTTTGAATGTATTCATCGCACTGCAGGTGACTTTTCTTAGCGACTGGCCACAAAACATAACAGCTACCAGCTGGACGGTCTTACTGCGGCACTGACAGGGTGGACATCTTCTTCGTTATGAGAGTATTTCCTTAAGCGACTGGCTTCTTCCTGTTCAGATGAGATTAAATTAAACCATTATAGGATAATAAGTTATAAAGCCTAAGGCAAAATAATGAATGACTTAGTGTTATTCAGCCTGCTCTCTTTTATTCAGACTTACAGAGGTTATGCAGGGTCTGTGGTGATAATATTTTGACGGAATCAGACTCAGTGTGATGGTGTTTGATTAGTGTTGATGACGAACCAGACAAGTCTTTTTGAATCCTTCTGCTATGCGCATCTTTATCCAATTGTTTGAAAATGGAAAATGGAAGAAAAAAAATAAGCAACTCTCTGAAATCTAGTGAAAAAAACAAAAAATAACCACTGTTCAGTGGCAAATTTGTATGTTGCACTCTGCACCATGCTGCATTTCCTTAAGGATCTGTCTGCTATAGCCAGCTACCACAACACATGGAGTTCTAGTGAGAAACAGCAGCTAGTAGCAGTGATAAAGATCACCCAGACTACACTGAGGTAGCAAACAGGAAGTAGGTGACTGTGTCTCTGCACCAAACCTTTAATGAGAAGCCCAAGAAGCACTGAAGCCATCAAACAAGTAAGAGTAACATGAAAAAAGTAGTGTTAGTTTGAACCCCTAATGTTAGCATCAAAAAAGTATTGTTTGCATGAAGAAATGTGATGTTAGCATGAAAACAGTAACGTTAGCTTGACAAAATTAAGGTTAGTCTGAAAGAAAAAGCAACTTAAGCATGATAAAAAGTTGTATTGACATGAAAAAAGTAATATCAAAATGAAAAAGTAATACTGACATGAAAACAGTTACGTTAGCATGAAAAAAGGAATGTAGCATGATGAAAAGTAATATTAGCAAGAAAAAAATCTCCTTAGCAAAGATATAATGCCAGCTGTTTAAAATACAGGGACGTTTTTTAATGCCATCATGGCTGAAAACAGGCATATCTTCCTCACCTGTTTGTGTGCAACAATATCCACCACCTTATTAGAACATTTTTAATGTAGATATATTTAACAACAACGCCCATGATGGTGATGATATACATTTTTGAATATACATTTAAAAATCAAACAAACCTACTTCCATTGGTGGATTCTGAGCTGCTGTTATTGTACCTGGCTTGTGCTTTTTTATTATTGGCTGATCGATGATCAGAGGTTTATATAACAAACACACTGAGCAACACATTTCAGTCTTGAATATTTTATGGAATTCCATGCAAGAGAATAACATTTGTACAATTGGTCTGACAGTAAGAGAAGTGTATCTGTGCTTCGATGGTCCCCCACAGTTTGCTTGCCATCCATCACAGTCTAATTCAGTTGAAGTGAGACCGGAGAGCCTGACTGTATGCTGCTGCTCTGCTCTTCCTGCTGCTGTGCTTGTGCTTGGCAAGCAGCCGGCTGTGTGTGTGTGCGTGTGTGTGTGCCTGCTGCTCCAGTCTGTGTATCTTTAAGAGGAGGGGCCTGACATTTATATTAGTATGTCTGAGCCAGGCTATGGGAGGGTAATGGAAGAGACTGGGAGGAGGATGAGGAGGAGGGGTGTGTGTGTGTGTATGTGTGTGTATGTGTGTGTGTGTGTTGAGCTGTGGAATGAAGTTGGGAGCTGTGGAGGGTTCACACACAGCTGAGAGAGCAGACAGAGGACAGCAAGGGCTGCCTCACACTCATCCGAAACGCACAGAGACAGAGGAGGGAAGAAGAAGAAGCTGACCTAAAAGGACGAGAGGAGAGGGAGGAGGAGAAGAAGAAGACGAGGGTGAGAGCGCCGGCATGGCCATGTACGAGCCCGCCTACCTGCCTCCGAATGCAGAGGAGCAGGACTTCATCCAGGCTTATGAGAACGTCAGAGAGAAGTATAAAGGTGGGAGCCTGCGCTCACATTACAGTGATGACAGCTACTGCATGACTACATGGTGATGGAGGAGATGTCTTTGCATGTGTGTTTAGAGGAGGAGGGGTCCTCCTCATTTGTGTATTGTTGGTGTTATTGAGTCGGCACAGGTGCAAACACGTGACTGTTTGCATACGCACCTTGCCGAGCCTTTGATCGGGGCTGGCTGCTGCGTGTGTGAGTGTGTGTGTGTGTGTGGAGGAGAGCGGCAGCCAATGCACGGCTGCATCTCTTGACTGCTGAGTGTTTTATTGATTGGCGCACATGTTCGCTGTCACTCCGCCACGCTGCCCTCTCTCAGCGTGTGCTGCGAGAGTCCGGTGGATTTACAGCAGTGCCTCGCTTTGATATGTGACCGCAGCAGCAAACCCCGCTCCGCCGACCTCTGACCTCGACGTGACCGCGAGAGAGGGCTTTAGCCTGAGTCCGGGCGCTCTGCTGATTGTTATCCCCGTATCCAGTCACAACAGAGGACATTAACAGGTGCCGCCGAGCCAAGAGTGAAATTCATTACCGCACGACAGGGAGCTCTTGCTTTTTCATCTCAAATCTCCATCTCATTTTTATCCCTTTATCTCCTCTAGGGTGCAGCCCGGCGTGCCTCCGCTGGATTGTCTCGCATAGTTTACTTTTTTTGGAAGTCTTCACATGGCCGGGGAGGGGGGGGGGATGAATCAGAGTAAGATGTTGATGTGAGGGATGAGTTGGTTCTGACAGGTGAAAGCAAAACCTCGACTACAGCAGAGGCAGCCTGTCCCGCTTTCACTTTTCACCGCCCTCACGTCAGCAGCATCCTCCAGGTGTTTAGGTTTCTTCCCCCTGCCCGTGTCTCGTATTATGTTAATACCCTCTCACTCTTCCTTCCCGCTAGACGTTTTCTCCTCTTGCATGTTTTATCTGTTCCGTGCCAACAGATGATCAAGAAGAGGGAGAGCTCCTCTATAAATATTGCCCCAGTTTTCCTCTTTTTGTTTTTTTCCCCCAAATTTCCTCCCTCTGGTTGTGAGAGCACGGCGGCTGTGCTGAATCACTGTCGCTTACTTTCCGCATATCAGCATGTTTGCCTGTTTTTTCTTCTTCTGTGGGTCTATTTGTGTGGACGTCCCATCTTTTTTAAACACGCCGCTCCTCCATCTTTAACATCTGTCGGCCATTAGCATGTCTATTTAAGTACTCTAAACAAACTGCACCATTGCCAATACAGGCCTCTATGTTGTGTGTCACTGGGTTGAAGACTCACAGGGCAAAGGGTAGATTGCTTTGTGAGGGGAAAGTTTTGCTGTTATCAAGCGCAAATAGAGTTTTTCGGGCATTTGGCAGGAGCATTGTGGAATGGGTGTAAGACTGATAGGAAAGTGACTTCTAACACAAAAGTGAGGGGAACAAGCCAGGGACTGGGAGAAAGGCGACAGCTGGTCTTATCAAAAGCGGTATCGGATTTTTATTTGATAGCAACAATATCGGAATGCATTTGCCATAAGTATGCACGGTTCTGTTTGTCAGTGTATGTGTGTGTGTGTCAGAACTGTGTGTTTCTTAGCACTGTCTCTCTACCAGAAGCTAACGGGAAGCAGGGGCTCTGTGGCAGGTGTTTATGTTCCAGACGTTCCTCTGTGCTCCTTCCTCGACAGAGTCTGTGCTCCTGCAGCTGAGGTCCTGCTCTCCTTATTAAGGCACGCTGATGACACAGCCAATCAGGGGGTTTGTCGCGCTGCCTCTCTCGTTTTTTAAAAATACCTTTCTTATATATATATTTGCTAACATACTGCCGAATCCCACAAATCATGACAGATGCAGTGACACCCAGCTGCATTTCTGTGGTACATGGAACACCTCAGGAAGATATATAAACTTATGAACCTTGTTCTTCCTCTGAAGGACTCAGTAAACATCATAATAGGCATACAGTGTGGTTATATAGATGTACCGGTGCTTGATAATGGAAAGTATTTGGTTCGTAAACATTCTCAAGGCAGCGGTACGAATGTGCCCGTGTCCCAACCACACTGTCCTAAATACCTGACCTTGTCCATTTTGTCCACATGCTGCCCCGCTTTTGTCTTGAAACAAAGACAGACCAAGGCCAATCACCCCACCACTTTCCAGCTAACAAATATGTTTGTTATGTTTCCATACGTCCTCCAGGACCTATGTACAATGGATAGTTTTGGAAGTGTGAGGACTGTGAATGAACACTCTATTTGCTGGCGGCATCATTTTCGGATGACTCCCACCTCTTAGACAGGCTGCAACCACAAGTTGATATTATGTAAAACCTTTACCGGACATTTGAAAGCTGTCTAATGTAATCTTCGACATGCTGCGATGCAAAGAAATAATTTGCCTGTGTAATCAGTGATGCCTTTTCAGATATAGCGCACAACTTCCAGGTGTGGATGTTTGCCTATCAGAGCACTGTCGGCCTATTCTGACCTGCAGGGAAAGTTAATGTCCCCTCATTGGCATAATTGGTGTCGCCATACTTCCTTTAAATGTCAGCTGAACTAGCGGCAAATATTCGTTCACCCTCCCTCTCTGTGGGGTCATTGTGTGTGTTGCCCCCTTTCTATGTAATTAAACAGTTGGCTTCAGTTTTGAGTTTTGAGAGATGCTGGCAGGGTGGCTCATGGGATGGCAATCTAGTTCTGCCAGTTGGTTGGTCCAAAACAAATCTTTTATTGATCCACCAGAAGGGAAATTTAGTCCAGAATGAAATATCTTGGCAGCTCTTGGATGGATTGCCACGAAATTTGGAAGACACATCCCTCTTGGATGAACTGTAATAGACTTCATCCAATGCTGTTATCAGGTCAAAGTTTTGATTCATTCAATATGGATACATTTTGCTAAACCAATAAACCCCACTGGCCTTGGTTGTACTACTAGATCTTTTGCAGGTCTGGGGTTACATCCCAGATGTGACAGATTAATCAGCAGATTAATTTGCCAAATCTCATCTGAAAGCAGACACTGTTCAGGGCAGTGTAAATGCCAGAAGTTACCAATTTAATTTGTTGATCATACTATAAGTATTGATTTTTCAAAATTAAGTTGTAATATTATCTTATGGTAAGATATAAAAAAAAAAAAACAGTAAACACTAGAACATGAGTATCACATTGACTTTAATATTAAGAATATTTTCCATGTGGAATAAAATGCAATTAACATCAATCAGTCAGTTGGCTCTTTCTAATGTTACTCACTGCTGTCTCATTGCCTCCTCTGAATGGAAGCCGGCTGGTCGGTAAAGGCCTGGCTGTCTTCCCGCTGTCCTTTAATGCAATTTGTGCTAGCAGCTGATGCCGATGTTACTGGGCGGCCTGAGCGGGGGATTGCCCTGTGCATGTCGGGTCGACTGCTGAGGGTGCACAGACTCGGCTGGAATCCATATTTCGTCCCGGTGTGTGTCCTGCAAGGCCCTGTCCTATGCCCCAGAGGGCTTAAAATAACCCCTAAATATAGACGTGGCCATGTTCAGACAGCCAATTAAATAGTTATTTTTGGCATGCTTGATTGTCTGCTGTGGGTAATTTAAATTCCAATTTCTTCTTGGCTGAAGAATAATCAAACATTTGTGAATTATTAAGTTGAGTCTAGCTTTGATGTGCCTGGGAGAGACTGAAAAGAGAATAAAAGAGAATATTGGATAAGAATAGAAACGATGATCAGTCTTTATTTTTGCCATATAATGATAACTGTAGTAATGATTTTTTAAGGCTTCCTATGTCACCACACTTTTAGCCCAATATAGACGGTGTAGCTATCTTTGTGAATGACTGCTGTGGAGTGATTTAGAGTATGTCATTGTGAGAGGTGAAAAGTGGATTGTTGCTCATTTGTGAATGAACCAACTCTTTAAAAAGACAACTGAGTGCGCACGTGTGTGTGTTTGAATGCCTAAGTAATGTATATTTTAAACCTACTGTCGGGTGTGTGTCCGTTTAAAGCAGCTGAGTGCCGGTTGGGTTTCCCCAGTGCGCTTTTGTCACTCGTCAGAACTTGGCGCAGATGCCAGTGAAGTCTTTTCATTTCCTGCCTTGCTGCGATGAAAAATGACATCAATTAGAAAAGTTATGTTAGCTACCAGAGCCGTGACAAGAATTGTGGATGACTTCGTTTCCTTTGGTCGTTTATTTTCCCATGCATTTCAGAGCCCTGCGTTGGCTCCCTGCCACAGGGTTGTGGAGTGTTAACACTGTGGTCTGAGAGAACAACTGGTGAGTGGCCTTGAGAAAAGCACTTAACCTGCAACAAATAGACGTGGATGTTCCCACTCTATGTTCACGTGTGAGGCCAAGAAATGTCACTCACTGCTGAGAGGTTGCGGTTCAACCGATTGGATTTTCTTATCTAGTTTCTGTTTCGATGTGATGTCGAACACACGGCCCTCTCTTTCTGTATGCTGCACTGTGGCTCCAGTCATGTAAAATATAACCAGATACAAATAATGATATAGTTATCTCCATAGTGAAACCCCTTAATTCAACTCGGTCTGTGGCCTCTACCTGAAGAGTACAGAGCGTTATCTCTGCCTCCTCTGTGGTTGATTTGAATTTCCACTAACTGTCAGGTAATGTCTAAGCTACAATGTCTCTCCAGCCACAAGAAGCTCAACGAGACCTGAGAGTTTATAGCTGTGCGCACAGCTCTGAGCCTGCATTCAAACACAGTGATGCTTTGAGCTACATGCTAACTCGCTCGTTAAAATGACAATCCTAATATGTTGAAGTTAAGCAGGAAAAGGACAGGACTTTGCTTTTCTTTTTGGTCGTTAACTAGGCTAATTTATTAGAAAATAAGAATTTGGGCCCGATGATTAAGATGATGATGCCCAATAATAAATGATTAATTAAGATATTTTAGTCAGACTGATTAAACAGATCGACATCGGTATGGAGAGCCTCGCTGTTAGCATACAAAATCCAAGAACACCTAATACACGTGATACATGTTTATGAAATCTGAATAAACCCGAAGACAGATAGATTATTAAATGTCAGTAAAATCTGTGTGTGCAGTTTATTTTCCTTCCTCCCACTGCAGTGCGCTGCCCTGTTGCTGGAACCGACCACTACTCCAAACACACAGCACTGAATTCACATTGAGGTCAGCCATACACAGACGTCACTGCCAGGTGAAATGCTTGTGGAAAGTAGGCCGTTGGTAGAAAATCTGTGGATTTGGCGTGTGCATGTCTTTATACGGTTCTATGACATTTTAGGACACTTCCCCCCGACTGCAGTGCCGCCAAACGTTGCCCTTTTTTTTTTTTTTAGCTAAAACTGCCAGTTATCCTCCGCGCAAACCAAACAGGAAAATCCCTGTAATGGAACTTTTTCTGTTACCGTATTTCAGTTTAATACACCAACTGAAAGGACACATTAAACTCATTCAGGGTGTGTCTCTGCTTAGTGTGTGTGTAGGGGTCAGAAAGTGCTTAGGTTTGTCACTCTAGCCATGCCGCTCTGCTGTGAGAGTCGTCAGAGTTCTGTTGCTAAAAAAAACAGAGGTTTTTCTCTTTTTTTTTTGGGTTACTGTACTTTTTTTTTCATGCGTGTCAGCATCCTGCTGCCTGGGATAGATCAGCGCTGACACACAGCTCATGTCAGAGGTTACTCTGGGGCAGGGCTTGATAAGCGCGACTGTGCAGGGATTCCTTTCGAGCCGTATATGGGAGAGAGAGAGGAGCTCCGGAGGGATGCTCCCCCAATCTGCTGGCCTTCCTGTCAAACACGCCGCAATTTTTTGCAGAGCTGAAGCCTGCTCCTCTTTTAAGTCTGAATCTCTGGTGTTTCATGACTGTGTGTGAGGGAGAGGATGAAAAGGAGAGAGCCAGAGAGGAGGTGAATCAAAGGAGGGAATAGAGAATTTTTTTCAAGAGGCAGTGAGGTGTACTCCGTCATAAATACACATAAAACTAAATATACAGAGATCCCCTGTTCCATGTCATTTTGAGTTCATGACTCATGAGAGATTTGGTTGTTGGGGAACTGGAGACATCGTGTTTCTGCTGGTTGGCAGTGAAAAGTCAATTCAATAAAATAGATTACTCAGGCAATATTTCTGCAGTCCTCCCTGTGATAATAACACTCCATATACCAAGGTAAATGCTGAGAATGCAGCAGAAACATTAAAAAGAAGTCAGATGGGGCAGGAAACACAAGCGGTAAGATGATAATAGAGGTTTTAAACAAATAGAGATGAGAAAAGGAGCGATACCGATAACGTTATTACCTAAACCATCTTTTGTAAACAGTCATTTCAGCTCAGAATTATATCTGTACTTTTCCTGCGCAATTAGGGTTGTGCATTGTTTTGCATCTGTTCATTTTTGTTTTTTGCCTCCAAATACAGTCATTTAGGTAATGTGGCTCGACTAGCGGCTTGTTTTCAACATGTCTTATCAACATATCTTCCTTTTCCTTTTTCTTCACTTGTCAAAGGAAAAGGAAAAAGGAAGAGCTGATGACACATGTTTAATACCTTGGAGGTTGAAACGCTGCATCAATTACACATTTTAGGAACTTGGAAATGTCAGTGTGCTGACAGCGTCTCTTTTTCTTCTGTGTGCTGTTTTGTGTCCTGCACCTGTATCCAACTATGGCTAAAAGTGCAACTATTCATTGTCTTTCTTTTGCTTCCTGTGTGGCCAAAATTGTATTTTGAAATGTCCCTGATATAACAGTAAGTCGGAATTGAAGTCCAAACCGTTTGCAGACCATGTTTTAGAACATCATATTTCACTCATACTTGGAAACAGTGATGTGCCTCACACAGCCTCAAGGATCGATGTGATGAGTTTTGTTTTTTAACAATTTTACAGTGTAACGACCTTCGATTTTCACAAGCTAATATGCTGCCAATGTCTACGGACCTCACACGCGTACAGTCAAACCCATTTCAACCCAGAATCCACCTGTCAAAGTCCTGCTCCTGCCCGACTGTCTGACTCAGCAGTGTCAGACAGAATGTGAATCTGCTGCGCCACCGTGTCCCGTGCACGATGATGTCTGCCACCAGCTCCACTGATGATCCTATTTAATCTGACATCTTGTTTGCTTTTCAACCCGCGAAAGAACTGCTTAACCGGCAGATTGAGTGGCAGCTGTCGGCTCCTCGGCCCTTCATGCATCACGCAAACTTTGCAGCCTACCGGGTTAGGACTTGTGCCCGCGAGCCTCGCTTTAGCTCTTTTTTACTCAAACCAGGAGCCCTGTGGTATTTAAGTGTTTCGAGTTTCTCCCTGAGATTTTTTTTTTTTTTTTTTACAAGGGCTGAAACACATGGCTTTGTGGCTGGAGAGTGTGGAAAACACATTTGTGTGGAAAATACTGAGGTTGTAACACCTGGGTTGTGTCTCACACAAAGACTCTCTGTGTCTCCGCTGCTTTGTACTGCGGGGCAGGGCTTTGGCGCTTTATTAAGTCGAGCATTGGTCTGGTGCTGTAGCTTCGAGGCTCCAAAGAGCTATGAAAAAGTTAATAGGGAAAACAAAAACATCAACACAGACACACACACACACGCCCATGCACACACACATGCATACTATCGCTGTAGCACGCTACTGTAGATGGAAAGGTCTTTTCTGAGGAGCAGAGGAGTCGCTACCTCTAAAGCCGGAACATTACCTCCCCCTCATTTCCCAACCCTCCCCTCTCATCTTTAAACTGGACTGTAGTGCTTTACGTGTGTGCAAACAAAGGTGTGAGTGAAAGAAACAGAGAGTGATGTGAGCTGTATATCATGTGTCAGCCGAATTCCTCTGTGCGTCCCCAAACGTGAAACTTTGGCTTAAAGAGAGACGTCTAGCTGATTGTGAGTTTTACAAGTTATTATTTCTAAATGTAAGTGCTGGACTGTCTTGTACCTCGTCCCTGCAGGTGTTATTTTTTTACCGCACAATGACAGATGTTTGGCCTCTCTGCTGAGACGGCCCCTTCGGAAGTGTGGAGGATTAACAGTGCATGGTGGAACTCAAACAAAAGCCAACTTTTTTCTTTATCCAAAAGTGTCCAAACTGACCTGGAATCTAGTTCCATTCCGTGTCCTTATTGGTCATTCCATGTCCTCATTGGATGCGCAGAAGAGCGCGCCAGTCACGTTATTTGACAAGAGACCCTGGATTCCGACCTGCCGGTGTAAACACAGACCGATTTTCATGGGCGGTTTGAAAGAAAGCAGACAAATAAAGACAGAAATTTGTGAAAGCTGACAGTGTGCGATCTGTTTGACATTGTTACAGTAATTGAAGTTTCATCCGTTCCGCTGTGGCTGGAATTCAGAGAAAATCTCTGTGTGCGCCGTGAAGGAGCACTCTGTTGAGGGAAGACAACAACTTTTTGATAGAGGGATTAATTTTATTCGCATTGAATACCGTCCAAATTTCTGAAGGCCGGAGCAAGTGGAAACATTTCATCTTCGCTGCCAGCGGGCCTTAAATAGACTGTGGGGTTATTAAATCCTAAGTGAGTAATAATGGAAATACCCCTCCGCACATGATCTGACGCCGGTTAATGTGTATTACCAGGTTAATGATGAGCGGGAGCGTGCGAGCGGGCGTCAGTCTATTTCTTGGTCAGCCCCGTCATTTCCCTGAGACTGAAAGGCAATGAGTTTATTGCTGGTCAGTGGTATTCAGGGCAACTGGTGCCGGCCGGTGTGACAGTCACCACACGGGCCAGGAATGTCGCAGCAGGTCACCCCACACAGCTGACAACTGGAGGAATGTGCCCCACGCGCATGCACACACACACACACACGCACGCGGAAACACACTGACATTGTACATGAAGTTTCTCACTACTTTTTCCACACACACACACACACACACACACACACACACACACACACACACACACACACCCTTGGGGACTACAAACACGCCACAAGGAATAACTTGCCACATTCTACTCTGTTAGCGGATCACTAAATCTCTTAGTCGGTGGTACCAAAGACGGAGGAGGAGAGCTTGTTAGCCTCAAATACCTTCCACGGACATATTCTCTTCGGCTTTGACAGAAGATGAAGTTAGTTAAAAACTACCCTAAATGGTGTGGCTGGCTCCACGGTTTCACCAAAAAGGGCTACACATACTGGCGGTACATAAAAGGCATGATTTGGTTCATAGATAACTCTGCTTCTGGGGTGGCAGGCTGCTGTAAAACTAAACAGGGACTGCCCTGCGTCCGTGTGTCCCTTGACCGCCGGGTCTCTGAGGGGTGTGCCCGTTCTCCCTCTGACCGCAGGTCATACATCAACGGCGGAAAAAAAAAACTGCCTGCTGTTTGTTTTCTTATCTCACAGTTCGAATCACTGCTAATTCTGGCCTTCCTGTACTACTGTAGCCGCACTCTGACACGGCTGAACTCAGTTGTGTCGGGAAACACATTAGCTCGGCCGGCTCCGGTTGCTCTCCAGCAATCTTCTCTGAAATGTTTGAAAAGTGCGTTCGTGTGCAATGAGCCCAGTGTGTCATATTTTACCTTTCGTCTCACTAAGCTGTTACAGCTGTTATCACAGTTAAGACGGATCACGCACACTTGATGTGTAGCAGAACTGCTGGGGCTTACTGGGGAGGGAGGGTGGCGGTGCCGTGACCTCGGGTATACACCATTCATCTTCGGCCTTTACATTCATACCATGAATTCACAGCTGAAGGCCAGGAGTGATGATCGTGAATATGACCGCGCATTTACTCACTCAGTTGTTACGTATACTGTGCTTGAAGCTGTGCCAAGGACAGTGTTGCACTGTTGATCTGTTGCTACAACTGTACATTATATCACATTTATGCACTTGCAAATAACCTAGAATGTTGGACAGGAAGACAAAAAAAAACAAGAAATACACAGAATGTACAAAGTGTTAAGGGTATTTTCCCGAGCAAGCATGTCCATTCTCAGTCTTGTGTCCAGACACGCTCAGTCAATCTCCTGCTTTACTAGTAAGCACTGTTGCTTAAAACAGTCAAGTTCAAACAAATTGGAGCTACCACAGGATTCATTAATTACCTTGACTGTGTAATCCTAAAGCACATTATAGAATTAGCGCCATGCATTTTCACTCACCTCCTCACCTCAGTGTTGTGCTGATATTAGTGTAAGGCAGTTGAATTTAACGCGGTTTAACGCAGTGCGTCCCAAAAAAACAACTGTCCTGAAGTGAATGTGGATTGTCCAACACTCAAAATGTTGTTTCTTTGCTTTGTTATCATCTAAAGTAATTCAAATTGGCATTCAAAGTAATTTTATCTCCAAACTACACTCAGCCGATGTAGTCCTGAGCAGAAACTCTCAGTCCTGCTCTGTCTTTAGCTTCGTTAGCTGCTAGCTCTGGTAGGCAAACACAGCGCCGTAGCCATACACTAATTCACGAATACACCTAGTTTCTAATTTGAGTTAATTACAGATACAATATTTATTTCCTTCTGTGTTTTAACAGTAGTTCAAGCCTGAATGAAAGGTGACAGCAGGAGGGTAAACGCTGGTGATAATTTTAGAAAGCTGAAAGGTCTTGATCGATATAAATGGACATGCAGGACATATCCCACCACCCATCCTGGAAGCAGAGCCAGTAGTCTGAGTGGCGCCTCCAGCAGAAAAAACTCCCCGTCATGCTCAGCAGAGACAGAAAAAGATGATGAGGCACTCAGAGAGTGAGGGAGGAAGTGGGGAGACGGAGGGCTGAAATGAAAGTGAGGGGAATAAGAGATTACAAGATGAAATTAAAGAGGAAGAAAAAGTACAGCACAGAGGAGAGGGGGTTTACAGTCACTCTCTCACTCAGCATTGATCAGGTTCGTGGCTGATTTCACGCTCAGACGCAGTTTGTTTAGATGAAGGGACATGTGTAAGGCGAGATGGGAGGCCTGTTGTCACGGTGGGCCTCAGGACTCCTGCTGGAGAGGTGTTATGTTTGGCTTCGGAGAAGTTCTCTGCCAGATCAGTGACGCAGTACCTAAAGGACACAGTGCAGTGTGAATCACACTCAAACTGTTCAAAAAAATGACACATTGAAAAGCTTAACCTTGCTAATTGTGTTGTGCAATTTTTTTGGAACTTGTTGTGGAGCATTCTGTCGACAAAACAAGACAAGACAGAAAGTAGGCGGTAGATTAGTCGATACTGAAAAACAATATGGAGGTACAACTGTTTAAACTCATATATTATTAACTTTTAATTGAAACTGGGAATATTGTTTTTTTTTTCAATGAAAGTTGAAGGCTTTAAATTATGAATGATTTGATTAATCGAAGATGATTTGGAACTAGAATGGCACCACCAAGGCCCAGCGGTCCCCTTTTAATTCAGTCAATCCTAATAAAATGAAATAAAAATGTCTTTTTTGCAATTTAAAATCCCATCCACAGTCACGTTGTGCATTTATTTAATAATACAAGCCAAAAAAATTCAAAAAATCAATTCAATCCAAATCCAGTCATGTCATCCAAAACCAAATGTCATCATGTCCACCCCTCAATCAGCCTTCAACGTAAAGCGGTGAGCGAGTGGCACGGAGCTAGGATTTCATGCCAGACAGATGGCCTCACTTGCCACTGTGCAAAACACACATTTACAACTTTAATCACTGAATTTGGTGAAACTGGATCCCATTTTATGGAAACAGTGTTCTCTGGAGGTGCTTTACAGAGTTCAGCTGATTAAAAGAAGGATAGAACAAATCACACTGTGGTATTTATATGCCTCATGAGGCACCTATCATCTGATTCTCTTCCCAGAATCAGTCTGACAGGTTCCAGTGTCTTTCTCTCTCTCTCTCTTTGCTAATTGTGACATCTTCCCTGTTGTGCCTACAAAGGCGTGCTCCATCAGTAAAATCTGACTCGTTTGAATGCAGATGAAAGCCTACAGCACTGTCATGCTTTCCCATCCAACTGTTGGGTTTGTTTTGCACGTATACACACACACGCATACACACACTGCCAGCTCCCTGCACTTTCCCCTTAAGGCCCACGGGAGGCATCGCTTGGCAAAGGCCGTGTTTCCAGCCTTGTGTGAGCATCCAGCTTTACAGGCCCCCGGAGGTTTCCTGCCTCTCCCCGCAGAAGCACACCAGGCTTAGTGAGCATGAAAGGAAGTGTGTTCCATTTATTAAGTATGCGTATTACAAAAGTGCGCCTTCCATAATTGATGGATTTTCCTCCGACAGCGTTCAACCGCTTCAACATTTATTAGTGCTCATGAGAGTGCGGTGATTTGAATAGGGCTTGATCAAGCATTTAGTTTACAACTCTTTTTTTTTCACTTTCTCGTACCGCGAGGATCATAACATGTAGTCCTCCTTCAACTCTTCTTACCTCTCCTCATGCTGGTTGAGCTTGTCTTGGCTGTACAGAGTAAGCACAGCCCCTAGTGGATCATCGTCCTCATAACAGCAGACCTGACAGGCAAAATAAACAGAGGAATGGACTTTAAGGTAAGGCCTCAGGGGATAAAAAAAAAAAAAAAGCTTTGAAAGATTTCACAGACATCAAGAATGGCAGCTGAAATAAATGGCTCCATTATTCCATTTCCTCGCAGCATACCTTTAAGGTCTGTTTTCCTGCACTTTGGGGGATTCTAGGATCATCTTTTAATCAGAGCGCGGATTAGCCTCCTCGCTCTCGGTAGCTGATGGTTGTGTCTAAATAAAGCTGGAATGACAGCATCTCTCCAGTGAGGGTCCATCTCCGGCCAAGTGATTCTGAGTCGAAACAGATGAGTCAGAGCGTGGGTGGGGGACCTCGGGGGGCCCCCAGCTCGCTCCTTGTCCACTGCAGAAAAATCTTCACTCACGCCCTCGTCCTCTGCCCCGCTGCAAAATAGGATGTGACTCGGAGCAGAACCTTCCAGTGTCCCGCCTTCTCTGTTGTAATTCCTCCAGACTCTTTAAGGAGAGCGACCTCACACTATTTGAATGCCCCCGTGGGACCTGGTCTTAGGTCTCCAAGGGTGGAGCATGGAAGGAAACCTGCAGGGGCCATTTTGCTCCATGCCTTGTTTCCCATCCGTCTCAATTCCCAGAATTCCTCACCAGTCGAGCGTATATCAGTATGGTAGGAAATCAACTCCCTGCTGAGGTTTGAGCAGCTGCGTGATGTTTGCCTGTCAACACGAACGCATTCTTCTTCGGCTTTGTTTACACACAGAGCTGTAAAATCCAACCAAGAAATGATCATTTGATAAACTATGAAATGCTTTTAACACAAGCTGAAACCACAACTTGGCTTGTCTATCAACATACTATTACTTGAGCCCTGACTT
This sequence comes from Diplodus puntazzo, assembly GCA_963678695.2. Lineage (NCBI taxonomy): Eukaryota > Metazoa > Chordata > Actinopteri > Spariformes > Sparidae > Diplodus > Diplodus puntazzo. Next base: position 25,702,629 of record OZ023160.1, on the reverse strand, counting down.
GTGTAGAAAACCTCCCAAAATCACGAACCTTCTCTGCCTACAGTAATTCTTTCCCCTCACGGTACACCACATCCCTAATTGACAGGCGGTGATCTGCTGTATTCAGTCCTTTGGCTTAACTATTTTATCACGGGCTGATACAGAGGCCGCCGCTCTCGGTGGCGAGGCTGCTCTCCTGCTGACTGCTGCCCAGGGCTCTAAGCCGGTACATTGGGCCGGAGATTTGAGTGGCTGGGTGACCTCAGACAGAAGGAATGTTTTGTCTGGATGTCCGCAGCAGGGCTACCAGTTTGATGTCGACAGAGCGGAGAGGGGCTGTGAGCCAGCAGGAGTATGAAACACTCCGAGGTGAAGAGTGGCAAAAACAAAAAAAAGTTGGTACAGTACAGAATGGACACATTTGGACATGTTGCGATTCTAGTTCCAAAACAATTAGTCAGCCATCTTTTGCCAGTCTGTATCCTTTCGCACACATTCTCATGCTTTGGTTGCCAATAAACACGAGGCACGCAAGCATTTGTTTATACTGATCAGCTGTGAATTTTCAGCAGCACCAGCAAACAAGGCCAGTAAGCACAATTCCACAGTGCTTACCAATATTTGATGTATGAGCCAGATATTACAGTTGTGGTATCTGTGCTTGAAAAGGAACGTTTTTGTCTTGTTTCATAAGGAAGACCATCTCAAAAACTATCACGGTTTCACAGTAAACAGAATTAAACAATTATTGTCATTAGTCAGAACCATTGAGCTTTAATAAGATGAAAACAAAATGTTTTTTTTTTTCTGGTTGACTAATGCTTTGTTATAATTTCCCAAAATATTGTGTCCAGACAGACATTAAACTTGAAAAAATTTTGTTTTAGATAACACTAATACATTACCATAGATTTGCAAGTGTTCATGCTGCAACCCTGTAATTTGGCTTAGATAAGTTTTGTAGACAGTTTTGTTTCTGAAGCATTCAACATGTATTGAGTTTAGCCATACAACTACATAGCCTACTGTGTTTTCCCCAAAATGCATTGTGTGCACGCTATTTTAGAAATCATTTGAAACCTCCCTCCGTGGATCAGGTCAGCGGATCATTCCGTGGATGAGTGGATTGTTCCATAAGTGATATAGCATTAAACTATCAGACGTGCTGTGGTCGAATAATCTTGCTCAGGAGAGTTCCTAACGGAGTGGCGGCCATGATAAGTACTGATCAAATTCTCAGAAATTCTGTGGAAAGGGTCTTAAACCCATCCTTCCTTAAATCGTTTTAGCATAGGCACCTGGCCCGTCCTGTACATAAGGATAGGAGATAATGCTGTCCCACAATTCTGTGCGGCCTTAGAGTAACGCAGTCAGATTGTCTCACAGTTGTCTTTTAAGGCTGTAGGAATTATCCTTCCCATTGATGTCAAGGAAAAGTGTGAAGGAAAAAGGCATAGGATTCGTTTCATTATTATTTTTTTTTTACTGTTTGACTGCAGTCCAGAGCAAAGCATCTCGTCACTGGCATGCAGGGGGCGCTAGAGAAATGTTGACCTGCTTTTTAATACATCACTCCACAGTTACATTTTTTCGTGATAGATTTAGCGCCTGATGTCACATTACTGCTGAAAAAGGCAATGAAGTGACAGACAGGCAGGATTCAGGCAGAAGAAGTGATCTGTCCAGCTCTGACTGTTGATAAAAGGTTAGAGAGAGGATTCCAGTAGCAAGCCTTAACAAATAAACCTCAGCAGTTTACAGGCTGTCTGGCTGCTAATAAACCCATCTGTTGATTGGCAGGATCCTTATAAGTCTGCTCTGGACTTACAAGCTGCACGGGTGCAAATGATTCCAGTTTAGTCTGGGCCAGCATGACAAAAGCCCCGCTCCTCATAACTCCCATTCCTCCCAAAGACCCAGTTATGAAACGCCGCTAGTGGCTGAGAGAGACGTCCCTGTAACCTTGTGCAGCTGAAGAGTTAGTGTTTGACATTGTGTGCTCCGTTTGTTACAGTATGTAACCGTGAGCATCTGCAGGCCGACGGTTTGTTGTGCATAGCTGTAAAACATTTGAAAAGGATAGCAGGGGGCAGTGTCTGCACAATCCAAATGTCAAGCGCCAGGTCAGAGTCGAACAGGGACTTAAGAAGAATGTGTTCGATACTTAGCCATATGCTGCCATGTTAGTCAGCCAGAATAAGGTATTTCCTCAGACACTGACAATTTTTTCTCAATATTCTCACTTCTTCCGGCCTTTTACACAACAAATCTACAACAAATGCAGACAGATCTGGAGAAACGAGTCCAACAAAAGCTCCCTCCGGCTCTACATCAGACACAGCTCGCTTACAAGCCTTTACTGCATTGCAAGTCCCACTGTTGGATTTTTTCATCCTTTCCTCTAACCGAGGAATTTACTCCTGCAATTAGAGGAATTATCTGTGATTGATTATCCGACTGCAGGCGATGTATTAATGCACGCGGTGTTGGCAAACCCGCTGCACTTCAACTGAATCAGTTAATCACTAAACAAATAAACATGAGTCATGACTGCAAATAAAGCCCACAAACACATATTGCTCATTTCCCAACTCAATAAGTAATTTTCCCCTTTCTGAGATCTAGACTGGAAAGCGCACAGCAGCCCAGCTCACCAGCTTATGAATGTAGAGAGCGTCACACATGGAGGTGAAGATGATAATTTATCACTTGCACCAATTATCATGTTTTTAAAATCAATTTCTATGCCATATCATGTTTTCAATAGCATTTTTTTTTATGTAGCTTTAGTGTTTTGTCAACAAAAAAAACATATGATGTAGGCCTATAAATCATTGGTCTCAGTTCTAGTCTAGATTAAACCAGATTTAATTAGGGTAATTGCACAGATTTGTAATTTTTATCTCATTTTAGGGTTACATGTTGTTGTCTTTAGCATTATAATTATTGTAATAGGCACTGTTTAATGATTTATACCATGCTAATTGCTGACACATGGACGTCTCTCAGATCTGCACTAATCATTCTCCTTGTCTACCACTTGGTCATTCAACTCTGGCTGTTCAAACCAAGCCGACTGTTGTACTTTCTATAACATGAGCAGGAACCGCATGTACTCACTTGTTCTTTAGACTGACTGACTGACTGCTGTTTACTATTGTACCAGAGGTTTATATATATATATATATATATAGATAGATAGATATATATATACGCATATGTGAGAATATGTGTGAAATGCAAGCCCCACCTGCAAGTCGCTTCATGAGTGTCAGGCAGCAGGACGGAGAGAGAAGGACAGCTGTGCTCTTTAACCATGTTCATCGTCAGAGCCTCCACCAAGCACGATCAGCTGGAGCGAGGTCATGTAAAACTTCCAAATGCAAATTTTGCTATCCTGATCATGTCAGGAAAAAAAATATTGAAATGAGACAGTGTAGACTAAAACCAACCACTGAACCATTTTGTCCTATCTCGCATCATTGACGGCACATTACATAGGGCCAAATAAGCGTACAAGTAATATCATTATGGTACATCTGGCAAAGCTGTACGTTTGAGACACCTAGCCAAAATATCAGACTACACTGAAGCCAAAGTGTTATGTTAGCGAACTTCTTGGTGAAGATTTAGGTGGTTTACATTAATCCTTTACTCACTCAATAGCAACACAGAAAATAGCCTAGCTGACTGAAAGCAATGCTAAGGCTGTAGTAGCTAACACTACTGGCATAGATTAACGCTTAAGCAGCTAAATCAGTTTCTGATGATTTAAAGGTGTATGTTTTCGCAGTCAGGAGCATACACTGTGTGACAGATGTGTGCAAGTCATTGAGTTAACCGGATTAAAACAGTAATTACTTCACAGTCCATTTGTCTTTCACATTTTCATTTAGTTTTAAGTCATTGATCAAAACTATTGTCATATTTACATGTAACAATGCATGATCAGGTCATTTCTATTAATCGATGCACAATGATCAGTCTGTGTGGAGGCACTGTAGGCTACTGTCTGCCCTCTAAAGTAATTACGTATAAACTTCCTTGCTTGCCTTGTCTGGTTGTCTTTAGTGGAACATGTCACAGTGACAAGAGTCGGGCATGGAAACAGAAACGGGCACAGGTCCAGAGTGCTGCTGATGTCAGCCAAAGCAAGCAGTCCAACACACTCAAAACACACAGCTGGTTCCATCTGTGTGTGTGTGTGTGTGTGTGTGTGTGTGTGTGTGTGTGTGTGTGTGTGTGTCTGTGTCTGTGTGTCTCTGTGTCTGTGTGTGTGTGTCATTCTGTTGTATTAGTCTGATATAAAAGCACATTCTCAAGAAGTACTCAGAGGCGGCCGCCTGACCACTTCCACAAGCCGTACACTTCAGAACGCACACATGTACACACATGATTGAATTCTCCTCCACAGTGCAAAACAGCTACACTTCCATTTTCACCGCTGCCAAAAATGTGTCAGTCACTTCCTCCAGACGTCCTTCATTATGTACAAGAGGCTGCTCAAGAGCCGAATCAAATAATAGCTCTGGAACAAGGCCGCCCGCTGTCTGAGCCGAGGCGGAGGCCAACCGATTATTAGAGGATGGATTGATTTGTCGTAATTTATTTTGTTTTTTAATTTGGCATGTTCTAATGAACTTCCTGTGGCTTTGACCGCAGTCTGGTGCTGGGTTCAAGCAGGGCTTCATTGGCGATGACGAGGCGTGATCACCGCTGGATGTATCTCAGCCAGAATGTCCGTCCAAAGGAAATAGCTTATTGACAGAGGACACCTTCGGATTTGTTCGCATCAGATTGTTTGCTGACAGAGCCGAGGCTGACAGCGGTGATTCATTCTCATGTCAAAGGCTTTTCAGCAGAAATAATTACTGCTTGCGTGACATTACATTAGGGCTCTGGTAACTGCAGTAGATTTGTGATGAGGCCAGCAAGCTCCCGAAGACCCAGGGATTATTTTGTAATTTAACATGTTCTCATTGAACACAGTGGATTAGTGAAGAAATAACAGCAGGTATAACGGTCAGTTGTTTTTGTGAATATATTTCCTTGTGAGGGTACTTCAAGTTGAGGTCTCACTGCAGTCTGTAACACATTGTTAGCATACCTGCAGATATGAAATCGTAGAGCCAGTTTTCATTCCCTCCTTTGGTCCAGGATTGTATTACACAACGTTTATATGAGTATGGGTACTTAATTTTTATTGGGTCTTTATTAAATGAACATTGTCTGAAATGCCTTCTGAGGTAACCTTAATATCAAAGCTGCCTCTCCTCCTGATGCCCGCCTCAACGGGAGATTTGTTTTCACATTTTCTACAGATCCAGTGGTTGCAATATAGCAGCCGGTATAAACCTGTTTAGAAGTCCTCTCCAACACTGGACATGCACTTTATCATGCAATGAAAAGAATGAGTCAGTTAATGCATCTGTGCAAAAAACAAACAAACTGTGCAATAATTTATTTTTACTGATCAATATTGACACATTGGATGACGGTTAGGGTTCACATGTATTTATCAGTCATTTACATCACTACTAGCCTGGGAACCAGATACATTTAGCCATGCTCATCTTTTATTTGCTACGGCAGACACGTCCAGACCCCATCCTGGTCTGACTTAGACTTAGTTTGTGTCGCTCCATTCACAACAGTTGTCTAATACCGGGCGATTCGAAAAGTCCGATGTCACGCGTTTTGCCTCTGTGATTGTCTTTATCAGGTCCAGCGCAACTCACCAGGCTCATGACACCAAGATCAAACTGTCAGACTAGGGAGTGCTTATCAAATGTAAATCAAGGTTCTGTGACTGTATTGCCCTTTTCCCGCCTAAAAAATGTATTTTGGTGTACTATTTAGTAGGGCTGGGCAATATATATGATATTCATCGTCACTGTGATATCAGACTGTATGTCTTGATATCTCCATATTGTGATATGGTATAAGTGTTGTCTCTTCCTGGTTTTAAAGGTTAAATTAAAGTAAAATGATGTCATTTTCTGAACTTATCAGACTGTTGTACTTGTTTTGATACTTGCCTTTACCCACTTAGTCATTGTATCCCCATTACTGATGGTTATTGATTAGTAGTCTCGTCCCTACAATATCGATATTGAAGCAGGGTCTATTTGGTCAAAAATATTGTGACATTTGATCTTGTTACCCAGTCCTAACATGTATGAAGTGCTTTCAAGATAAATTGAAAATATTTAGGTGTATATCGTATATCGCAATATAGCCCAAAAATATCATGATAACTTGCCTGTGTCGCACTTTTAATTGCTCTGATCAGTTGTAGGTTTTATCTAATTGTATCCAGAGACAATTTCATATACGCGACTTGAAAATGGAAAATGAACTGAGAGGTTCTCATATGTCATTGAGGATAAGTCTGGTGATTCCAGGCTGCAATAAAAAAAATGGGACATTGTGCCTTTTCTTCACTGTTTCCAAACTATTCCTCTTCCCATGATTCCACCCGAGACTATAAGCTTTTAATTCGAAGCGTATTTCTCATGAGAGTCCCTGTAGAGTATCTGTTTACTGTGCCGCCGCAGATAAATGTTCTCATATCGGTTACTGTCAGAAAAAAAAAAAACCCTTGTTGCTCACGGTAATGTGGTAAGATGCTAACAGCTGCTAAATGTGTAATTAGCGCCAGGCTAGTTTGGTCAGGGATTAGACGGGGAGTTGTTATATCTGCCTGTATGCTTGTAGCCGGTCTGTTTGAGCAGCAGGCTCATCCTGGGAATTACTGCAGGGATCTGGGTGTGGCGCTGGTATTCTGTTCCTCTGCATGAACACGCGCGCGCACACACACACACACACACACACACACACACACACACACACACACACACACACACACACACACACACACACACACACACACACACAAAAAAATGCACTACAATAACTTTTAAACATTAAACATTAACTACAAGAACTTGCTTCCACCCTTTGCTTCCTATCTACCCGCATCCTTTACAGAGTCCCTCCTGATGTAAATCTCATAGTGTGCAGTGACTGACAGGTAATCTACTCCTCTATCCTGACTGGCTGGTTTGTGGAAAAGCAGGTAGCTATTTGACTTGATGTCGGGCTGGATTTGTGTTGCGGTGATTGACTGAAAAGCCAGTTTTAGGTGAAAGAAGAGGAAGAGGAGGGGAGAGGGGAGGAGCTCTGCACCGTGCAGATGCCTGCACATGCTAAACGTTTGTGTGTGAGGGACTGTAAGCGAGTGTGTGTGCACATGGTGTATCACAGGAACCAAAACAGAGCAGCGTCCCGGCCAGCAGACCTGCAGCGGCAACCAGAGGAGGAAAGTGAGCAAAGAGATCCAGAAAAGACTAAAACTTCAGGCACAGGGATCACTTCAGACATACAGGAAGGAGGCAAAACTATCCAAGCTTCAACATCAACTTATTCATTATAACAAGTCTTCACGAGGAGGTCAGACAGTCACCATGGACACCCCCAGGTCCATCCAAAAGGAGATCAATTCTCTCAAAGGTATTTTCCACCTTGTGATTTGTCCCTCAGAATCAACGATTTGGGTACGTGACTGTGTGTAATGTTAGAATGACATGAAGTTAACTACACAGGCCAGACAGCAAAGAATGAGGGGGACATTTTACTGTGTTATTGTGTCTCTATAGGAAGGCAGGCAGGGAGGGGTGTCCGACACAGGCATTGTTAGACAGGCAGCGGAAGCCCAGAGTATCCCCCTACTGAGACACTTTTCACTCTGCTTTCACAGACGTATTTTAAACTGGTGAATTACATGTTAGATCAACAGGGACTGTGGATCAAAGCAGACAATGATCTCCTCACAGCTGTGTACGACTGCCGTGCATGACTTCTGCCTGTTACCTTTGTGCTGTTGACACAGAACAGTGTGTCACTGTATTTCAGCCTGTGTAAACAGACAAATACTGAAGGAGTAAAGCTCGCTGGCCTTCACTCACATTTGCCTTGCAAACCCACCATGCAAAGTCATTTGCCTCACCTAAAATTAGAAGGAAAAATGTGCTTAATGAATGGGCTGCTGTACTACCTGTTTCTGTGTGGGAGTTAAAGACAGCGCAGAAGATGGTCACCTAAAACAGAGAATGGAAGGAATGAATGACGCCAAAGGTGTTTGCACATTGTTCTTAACGCATCAGCTGTCCTCATTCCTATTGTTTTTCTGTCGTCATTACTCTGCATGGTCTCGTAGTTACGTCTCGTCAGCAAGCGACCAGTCAGGTTTGACCTCTCAGAACAAGTTATGCGCTCGTGTTGCTCCGGGAGAATGCTAAGAATCAGATCACTACTATAAACTGTGAATGTCCTTTTGTGTTGTTACATTGACACCGATGATGCAAAGGAAGATGATGACCGAATAGAAGAGATAGAGTTGATAATGAAGGCAGCGCTGGTTGAGTGTCACAGATGTAAACTGTGAGCTGATTGGCCTTTCGCTTCGCAGCAGGATTACAGACTGAACACAAACGAGGAAAGCAGGTGAAGAACCCTTAGCATCTGATGTAAACAGGTTGTCTGAAGGCCATTAAAAAGTTTTACAAAGTCTGAAAATGCACTGTATAAATAGTAGGCTTTAAATGTCATGTAGTCGTAATTGCCACAAATGCTTTCTTTGAATTAATTTATTCATCACTTAATATATTTTTGCCAAAATTTGTCAAACTCTTCTGAATTATTTTCCACTTTTTTTGTTACAAATCTTTCAAAACTAACACTGACGCTCTTTACTTTAATTGTATTTACCTTTTGGCAAAGTTCCTACATTAAACCTGGCTCTGCAAGTGACAAGATATATACTACTTCCCTTCAAACTTAACTGTTAGGCTTGAATATGAAATTATATAATTTTGCCCAGAAATCAGTCTTAAAAATGAATTTAAATTCATCTTGAAAAGGTGTAATACAGTCTGTTTTGTATCACCAGATGTGTAACAAAAAGGTACAAATAATGATTGCAAATACATATAAATACTATGGACATTCTGAGGCTACACTGAAACATGAATCTGTTAAATCTTAAAAAGTAATACGCTTCTAAATGGCATCAAATTGATTGTCTGAAACTTATTGACACCCTGTAAAAGAGAACCAGAAAAGAACCTCAGGAGAGGCAACTTAAACAGAAAATACTGCCTTCTTGTGCATCTGATAGAAGCATGCAATAGAGGCTGTGGGTGTGGCAACAAGAACAACCCATCAATGTAATTATGACCTAAGCTGCAAATTAATGTCATAAATCCAATACAAGACTCTGAATTTAGTCCCAAAATAGGTCCAAAGCAAAACAAAATGTTCCCCTGCTCTCAGGGTTGGGGTGGTGGTGGTGTTAGCAGTTAGGTGAAATAATGGTGGCGGATGGAGGTGGTTATATTGATTTCATGCTAATAAATGACCACCATGCTGACTTAACACACGGACCACAGCCATCACCGCCCCTACTTGTTTTTCCTAGGATGTATGCTCGAGCATGCTTCTGATAATGAATCACAGAACAGATTCATTAGCAGACAAGCAGAAGAAGCCAGACAGCACTTATGATGAAAACATCAGATGACTGCGTTCAGAGAGCTCCTCAGGTTCACCAGCGTCTCAGAATAAATCTTTGTGTGATTACAGCTGTGTCACCGTCTGACACCTCGGCTCCGTCTGTAGACGGTGTGTGTGAGTCCTCACACAGTCACACTAATGGGAAACTTTTTATTGGATCTCGCCACAGTGCAAAAGTTGGACAGGAACCTAATGCGTGTGACGTATGTCGTGAAGCTCCTCAGCGCCTGATGCTCCTACGTCTTTTAATCTGTAGGGGTAACACATCAGGAAAATGGTGTGATAAAGAAAACCAGGCCTCTCCACGTGTAGCATCGTGAGATAATGCACCGAGGGCAAAAAAAGAGGGTACGATTCCAGGAAGCTGCCACATGTGCAGCGTGTGTGATTAATGTGATCTCTCCAGTAGTCTGTCTCTAGTGCTCTGTGTCTCATCCTCGGATCGATTTCCGTCTCAGTTGCACTTCCTGAGTGGAGATCTGCGGACATGTAAAATCTCCCCCGGCCTTTCCCTGTTTTATCTCATGACAGATATCCACAGACGGCTACTGTGCATTAGGAGCGGAGTCGTAGCATCCTGCTGTCAACCTGCACCCGATCTATGGCAGATAGGGTTTAACGGCTGGTTTTATGTAGCGGGGAGGAAATAGTGCAGCCTTTCTGTATTCATCTCTGCTCTGTCCGTCCTGTCACGGGCATGGGGGTTGATGGATTATTTGTTTCTCGTAAGGGTCCGATTGCAAGGATGGATGATTGGAGTGAATTCCATAATGCATGTGTTTGTTTAACCTCTGTCATTATTTCCTTTATTGTTTGTTCGTGGAACTCAATACTACTTTTTTCAGAAACGCCTGATAGAATAGAAGTTACCCCATGTAACACCAGTTGTAGCTACCTGCATAGCCCACTGTAAAGTACGCTGTGGCATGACCATGTACGATATATGTGTCTTGTGTTGCGGTGGTGTTACTGCAAGGTCAAATCCACTAACTCACTGACTAACTCTTTGCTTAAAGTGTAAATCAGCATTAAAAGATATCACTAATGCTGCTGCTAGAGGTTTTCAATGGAACATCTTCTGAGTACCACACACCAGACAATAAAAGTAAATACACAACCTTCAAAAGAAATGTACATAATGATAATAGTGATTGATATTAATACTAATAGAACTTCAAATATATAACATATTTCTTACGTAAAATGCGTTGTGCTTCTCAAAGACAGATGTGAGGCGGCTGAATAGGCTGCATTCCTATTCTGTTTTACTTGGAGACAAAAAAAATTAATCTTGAATAAAAAAATAACAAAAGCGAAACAACAAAAAAAAAAAATAAAAAATTGACAGTGACAAAAAGTAACATTTTGTTCAATTATGCATGAGAGTGGCATGGCTCTGGTTCCCCTGACAAAATAGCTTTTACAGAAAAGAAGCTCTGTGGCAAACACAAGTTCACTCCTTTTACGATGCAATCTCCAGAAGTGAAAATAAAAAAGCGTTACAGTGTTATACACGAGCCACATTGTGCTCGCATGACTTCAGCGTCACCACCACTGAGCTTCCTACTCAACTCTTTATATACACGCTATACTATACACAATTTACCATAAATGCATCAGTCTACAAGTTGGAAAGTTTGTTAGAACAGTTTGCAACTAATGTGACAAGTGAGTAGATGAGTCTCCGTGTTTGGCGTGATGATATTGAATGTCTCTGACAACTTCTGTAGTGTCATTCAGCGTGTTAATGCTTTAAAGTCCAAAAGAGGGGTATTTACTGATTTGTATACAGTATGTCATAAAACAAAATTGAAAGTCTCTTACAGTAAGCTTTTATTTTAACCTCACACCTTATAATCGTGCTCAAAACCCGTTCAAAAAAAACATTGACCTTGAGACAGGAAACCAGAAGTGCAAAATGCAAACTTGTGTCCAGGTTTTACGGCTCTATTAGTCCTTTGAGATCAGAGTGAGGCCTTAAGGCAGTCGGCCTCTCCCCACTATTGTCTGAAGGAAATAACTTTTATTATGCAGGAAATGTTGGTAGGATTGTCACTGTTTTTGTGTTACATTCCAGCATATTAGAGGGAAAACAAAGTCGGGTTTGTATTTGAACATTTGTACACCAGCCTGAAACACTGCAATGCAACATTTGTTATGAGATTAAATATTTATTGACAGAAAATCATGAGCACTTGGAGAAATTACAAAGATCCCCGTCCCATCCTTTATCAATAATTAAAGGCAATATTATCTTTACAGTATCTGCACCAACCTTGCTGTTCGCTCAGTCACGTACACTGCACATAAACACACTGTGCATATGCAGCATTCTTTCCACTGTACACACACTAATCAGAGTCTGAGGGAATTCCCTGACCTGTTCGTTGGATTCAGGGAGACACCTCTCGTACGGACCTCTGACTTCCTCTCTCTTTTCCCCCGTGTTTCCGTGCCAAGGCCCAAGAATTTCAGCCAATGACCTGCCTGACGGACCACTTCCACATTTCCGACCTGCGGAGGGCACTCACGTAGACTTTGTTTCCTCCTGTCGTACTCTACTGCCCCTCTGTTTCCTGACCAGAACAATCTGTGGCAAAGGTGGCGTTCTGTACTGTTTATCATGTCTGATGGAAAGTAAGGTAAACAGTAGGTAGCGCAGGACTTGGGGCTGGGAGGGGAGCTCCCATAGTGGCCTTCCTCTGGTTGCTAACCTCAAAACTCTGGAAAAATATCAGCCTGAAATTGTTTCTTTAGATTGTATGCCCACCTCAAGAAAAGATGCATGGAAATCAGTCAGGAACGCAGCCCACAGGGTGTTATCAGTGGTCTTTCAGGACATGATTCTCCCATAATCACATGTTATAGTGTCAGCGTTTACAGGTCTGTGCGAGCGCTCCTTTTGAAGTGCCTCTCTGTGCTGCTGTCATGGTGCATTCATGTGAAGGATGAGCAGTGCCAGTAACAAACTGGCCGCTCGCATTACCACCAGTTTGCTGATTACAGAGAACACTGTTTGCATTCAGCCCTGTGTTTGCGGTCGGACGTGAGGAGGCGCCGCGGTGTGGGATAATGATGAATGCATGCTCATTTGACAACAGAGTGAGAGGCAGTGCATCCGCTGTGTGTGTGTGTTACCATGCTCTGTGGTGCTTTATAGTGGTGTGACCGGTGTGTGTATGTGTGTGTACAATGTATGCCGGCACACCTGTCTGTAACACTATTTTCTAACCCTGCAGTGGTATTTTCCATCCAGTCATCATAAAGTCATGCTCCTGACTCTTGCCTCATGGGAACACACAGAGGAGCCTGACATCTTGAGGTTCAGATTCCGGAGGTAATGACTGCAACTGATGATCTTTTAACTATCACGGAGCCTTCACACAACCTTTGTATACCTGATTGAGTAGTTGTCCATAAAATGTGAGACGTGATGCACCGTTCACAGTCACTCAACTGTATGATGACTGTATGATATTGCTAAAATTTTAAAGAGGTAAAGATGGTCTAATATTTACTATGTTCACTAAATTAAATTGGGATGTTAGCATGCCAGCAATCACTGAATTAGCACCAAACACACACAGAAGTGTGGAAGTGCTGCGGGGTCCATATAGTGATCACGTACAGGTGCTCCTCCAGTGTATTCTGCCTATTCCACCTCGTGAATGGTTATTGCATTGGTCAAATACAGTCTTCATAAAAAAGATAATAACTTCATGTCTTCTTAAAAAAACAATCCAAGGCACAGTTGCCCTCGTATTACATGCCAATATGTATTTAATTATCACCAATTTGACTGTCATCACCATATTTAGTATTTCATCAGACATGAAAGTATTGGACAAATGTAAAGGGGTCCCCAAAGTTAACACAATTCATCCTGAGGTGGAGACGACAGATCTGAATTGCCATGCTGTACATCTGCATGATTATGATTTGGACATTAGCCTGCTAGCCAGCTGGTAGCCAGGCAGCTGGTGAGGCATGAATGAGGCAGCTGATGTTAATCAGTTTATGCATGCGTCATCTAAGTGTTTTTCCTGGACTAACGCTATGTTCCATATCATTAACTGTCAATTAGCTTTAATTGTGTGGTGGCGGAGGAGTGCCCTCTTCTTGTTTTGTGCTGTACAGCAATTTGCTGAAATTGATCTGGTAACAGAAAGCTGCAGGGTAGATGACTGCAGATGCAGAAGTTGACTGGCTCACAAATGTTTTTGTATATTTACGGTAAATGTGCGTGTCTGAAGGAATGCAGTGATGATTAAATGACGACACTCTTAATTAAAAGATTTGTCAGTCCTGCAGCCAGGGGTCTCTAGTAGCAGAACAGCCCCAGATAGTGTTGTCAATTCTACGAGCTCAGTCTGCAGCAATTGTTTCTTGTGAGTGCTGCTATATTGGATCTATGTCTCAGGTCTTGTTGCTGATAGGACTGAAGAAACAGAGAGCACAAAGAGAGGAAGGAAAAGGCTTTTGAAGACTCAGGAAGTTGTAGCTGCTTTAATGGGGACTGTTGATATGATATGAAAACATGTTCCTCAGCGAGCCACTTCTGTGCTACTGTGCAGCCAAACTCCTTAGAAGTAGTAAAGGTAGTGCTCGGTAAAAGTAGAATTACTACTTTGTAAAAATACTCTGTTGTCAGTAAAAGTGCTAGATTCAAAATCAAATTCAAAGGTATATTATATTACACTGTTTGAATTGCAGTTGGCAAATTTTAAGTACTTTATTCACTGTTGGATAATTGAATCTTTAATGATACATAATGTATTTTGTTATTAATATTTTGTATGTATAATATTATTTTTTAAAGTAACCAATGACCAAAGCTTTTGAAATACATGTAGTGGAGTTAAAGTCAAGTATTTCCTCCTGAAACGTAGTGTAGTAGAAGCATGAGGAAGCACATAAATACTCACGTGAAGTGCAATTACCCAAAATTTAAACTTTAATTCTCTTTGTAAAAATATGCTTTGTTCTCCTCCACCGCTGCACATTTGTGTTGAAATGGATATGTGTGCTTGTTCAGTATTACAGTAGCCTGGATCAAATCAAAACAATCCAACTTGGCTGCAGTTCTTAAGAAAACATGATGGTATTACCTTTGGCCACAAACATTGAGTCTTTGATCAGAGACAGCCGGCTGCCAATAATGCCAAAAAAGGCAACAGACCATTTGACAAAAGCTGCGCGTCAGAGGAATGGAATGAGATGTGGGTTGATTAAGGCCTGGATGGGAATGAAAATAGAATTTGGGGGGACGGTTTTTTGATTTTCATACAGTTTGGCACTGCTTCATTGGACTCTGAACCTTAAGGAATGATCGTCAGCTGGCCTCTTGAACCTGAAGTGTGAAGATAAATCATTATACAGCTTGGGTGTGTGCTCCTCTCCAATCTGCATCCGTGCCAGTGTTTGATTTTCCCAGGCTTGACTGGTGGCACAGATTGAGATTTAAACAGCAGCCTCTTAACTTAGATGTTGGTTCGGGCGGGAAGTGACTCACTGACCCACAGGAGCAATTACATTGATGTCTCTGTTTATTTGCTTACATTTCTTTATCAGAAAGGATGCATGATCAACAAATGACCAATTCCGGCTACATTTCAGACCGCAAGCGAGTGACTCATACGTTAAGAGTGCACGCTGATTGTTTGCTCCATAAAAGCAAACTAACTGATTATCAGATCCCAAGAATGCAAAGTTAAAAGTCCTTATTAGTCTTCCTCGGTGTGTGACAGACTTCCCATGATCATGCATACGGAGACTCATCTAGATGTTAAGCCAGCTGGCAAGTACACTGTTAAGTATTTTGTCAAACCTGCAATGGAGGCCAAAAGAAAACCAGAGGAGAAAACAAACAAAGGGAAGACCATAAACGTTGCATTCTTTGGTTTTTGTCATGGTGATAATTATCTTATGATTTCA
Source organism: Diplodus puntazzo (assembly GCA_963678695.2). NCBI lineage: Eukaryota > Metazoa > Chordata > Actinopteri > Spariformes > Sparidae > Diplodus > Diplodus puntazzo. The sequence goes on along the minus strand of OZ023160.1, from coordinate 25,687,143 downwards.
TTCTTTACTTTGATGTAGATCTTCTTGCTTTAACAGTACGGCTGCGCTGACAAACACTCAAGAGCCAACAGCTAGATTCAAAGGTGACTAAAATAAATCTGTTGAGCGTTTCTATGACAAATTTTAATTGGTGTCAAAATGGAACGCTGGATTTGCAGCTGGTATTGAATTGTGTGATGTAGCATGTCAGACCCAGCTGAAAACTAAGTCTGTGACACTGGTGGGGATACGTTTCAATGGTTCATAGGATGTATATATTAGCGGTCATCCATTTTGCTCTCACATTTTTCTTTTGTATTATGTGATTGACAGCAGTCCGACTGAGAAGCAAAACATTTGTTTTGCTCCTGGCTAGCAGGAAATATTCATACATATGTTAATTTGCTCTGGCTCTTGAGTGGAGAGCAACTGTTCCAAAGAAGTGTTATCATGTTTTTAGTTGATTTAAGCAAGCAGACATTTGTCTTTTTACACATCCAACATCCACAGATCAGCATTTATTTGAAGCCATTTTTTTGGCCAATATTTACCTCCATTTACCTGCTAGATGCTCCACTATTTTCACTTGCTAGTCGCTAGCTTTACCTGTCTGCTGTTTTGGTGTTTAGCTAGTGTTTTAGTAGTTTAGTAGTTTTGGAGATAATTCACTGAGCTGGAGACAAACAAATAGTGAAGTTCTGGGCTGGGAAACCAAAACAGTGAGCTGAAAGACACTCTAAAATTAAGACCTGCGAGGCACTGCAGAGTCTAGTGAAAATTATTTTTCCATTGTAATTCTAGAAATATTAGTCATATTGACAAAATGAAAACCTGTACATTAACATCTAAAAGTGGAGCTTCTTCCCTTCCATTGTGACATCATAGATTTACCCTGTTTGCCCCAAATCAGACTCCTCAATCAGATATTTTAACCAAAAATCCTCTTAGTACACAAAACGTTATCATTCGAAGTTGGGGATTAGAATAGCTAAAGTAGGATTCATCAGTCATCATCATCATCATCAACAACAGATTAACCACCTCATCATCGTCGACCCCACCCAAAACTCAAAGCAAGTCACAGTAATGAAGATGAGCAGACGGACGGAGATATGAACTCCTCCGTCCTGCTGCCTTTGACAAAAAAGGAATTCATCTCGTCCACTCTGAGATGAACAAAAGGTCTGACCTAGCAGATATTTACCAGTCGTCAGTGAAAATACAACATTCAGAACAGAAAGGGGAGGAGAGCCTAATTATTATTATCAAACCGTGGAGGTCAGTTAGCGTCTGTGTGGTCTGTCCTGTGTGGTCTGTTTTAGAAGATAGGACAGGACAATGGATTGTGTGACTCTTGTTATTGTTGACCTGTGGAAAAACTCCTCCATCCTTTCCTCTAGTTTATCCTTGAGATATGCCTCGTGGGAATATTATCAAATTCCTCAGCTGCTTATTGTGTGTCAGGTTTTCTCCAGCATGTTACAGCTGTGCCACAACCGCGCTGTATCCTGGATCCCTCCTGCAAAGTAGTGCACAGTACGTTCTGACATATCTCTACACACACATTGCTATTCTCACTTATGTAACCCGCAACATTGGCGCTGTTTGTCGCAGGCTCTTTACGCATCTGGTTTCCCTGAAGCAGTTTACACACAATTCAGGACATTCCTCTAGCACGGTAATCCCTGCATCCCTGTCAGGAAATGCATCATGGGTGGTTTCCCCTCTCTGTTGTTGGGCTATATTTGGTGATAGTGATGCCCAGGGGAAAGACCTTACAGTAAAGTTAGGCTGATACTGTACGCATCTCCCCTGCTGTGATTCCACTTAGTGTTTCCCTCATCATCATTAACAATCCTGAATGGACCGCCCACTTTCTCATGTTAATGACTTCAGCTTAAAGTTGTCTGTGTGGGAGCTTATAGATTTGGTTCCTGGTTCCTAAGTGGGTGATGCTATTAGAGTGGGTGTTTGGGTAATTGTTTGTATGAATTATGGTTTAAAGCACAGAATCTTACTGAACTGCTTACTGAGGAGGCGTGGTGCCATATAGTTTTATATAAAAATAATTTCTTAAATCTGTAATAATTGATTTATTTGGGTGCAGCTCAGGAGGGTATAAACAAAACACTGGCATATTAGTAGCAAACCATCGCTAATATATAACGTATTATATTATATTATGTAATGTATAACTGCCACATGTATATGTAGTAAGTAGAATTACGGTAGTTCCATTTATTAGTATTATCCCATTTTCTGTGCATTTCTGGTAAAAGCTTTCTTGATGATTAAAGGAGCCACTTGATGTGAACATGTGATGAGCATGTGAGAGGCAACAGTATTACAGTCAGCACAGGAAGCTCTCAATGATTTAAAAAACTGTTCAAAGATGATATTCCAAAAAATGCATTTCCACTTGTTTTCTAGATTTAAGTTGGGGCAATCCTTGAGATAACACACAGGCTTAATAATTTAGTGTTAATGACAACTCAGGAAAGGTAAAACATGTAATTTGTTAGCTGTCTGCATCCGCACATGATCACAGTTAACCCAAATTATGGTTCACGGAAGTATGCCAATGCAAATGAGAGTGCCCGGCCCATATTTCTATCTATCTATCTATCTATCTATCTATCTATCTATCTATCTATCTATATATATATATATATATATATATATATATATATATATATATATATATATATATATATATGAGAATATCTGCCTTTTGATGCGTTAGGTGTGCTGCACTGTGGTTTTTCCTCTAAGAACAGAACTCAAAGCTTAGCAAATGAGCTTCTGGCTCTCAGGGGAGGATTAGTGGATTGAGAGGACTCGCAGAACAAGGATAGGCTTAATCACCTTACAACTAAACTTTCATGTCCAGCTGATGTAGAACTACTACTGAAAAAAGCTTCAGTCTGCATAGTGAGGGAATACTTGCCGCATTGATATCCAGAACAAACATCGATCCATTCATTCATCACCTTTAATAGAATAATGGCTACGGTAGTCATTTGTAAGTAACCGAAGCCTTATCCTTGGCTTTGATTCACACGTCTCTCCTCTGGGTCCACTTGATATCCCCAGGTTGGGTTAATGTGTGTGGTGCTATGCTGCAATTCAAGAATTAAGTGTTAATCATTAACCCTTTGCACAGAGCACATTCGGTAAACACCTGCTCGACTATACGACGGCTCCAGCTGCTGTTTGCACTAAATGCAGGATATAGTTCATTGTGTATGACGGACATTTAGTGGCTGTGATGCACCCAAAAGCACCAGTTGTAGCATCGGAGGCCAGATTAATTTTAGCAGACCTAGTTAAATGGCCTGATTGGATATACATGCTATATATAACTTTGACACTCTTATACCCTACTGACTATCTTTACAGTATATTACACAATGCGCATACACTTGTTCCTACAAGTGTTGGCTTGAAGCCATGTCACTTGGACTATGTGGCAACGGTCCAAGTGCATTTAAACGCTACAGCCCACTGTTTCTGTGCAATCTGTAATGCTGTTGTCTCCTTATTCAGAAAAGACTTCTGTCTCTGTCTGATTGTCGAACCGCCTTTTTTTCTCTGCATGTCTTCAGACAGAGAGTCTTCCGACACGCTATCAAGAAGCAATAGATGGTGAAAACCACTTTTGTCCCACACAAAGCGGCATGGAGACCCCTACCTTTAACCTCATGAATAACCTAATGTGACACTAATTATTGAATTAAATGTGTCATCTGTCTAGCAGGAACACTTGGGTGCTTAATACCAGACTTTAATTTGATCCTTTCACTCATGTCCTTTGTTCCCCGTCAGCTTTACGCCCTTGTTTGCCTTTGTCACAGCTCTGAAATTTTAGCTCTTTTTCAAACACTTCAGGGCTGTACACACACTGTCTCTCTCTCAGACACACACACACACACACACACACACACACACACACACAAACGGAGGTATTATTATGAAGGGCGGCTCTGACCTGTAAAGGAGGAGGGAGGGTGTGGTGGTGGTGGTGGTGGTGGTGGGGGGGACTCCCGTTCTGTTGATCTACACAGCGTGACGTGTTTGAAGGCGAGAGCGCAGAAAGAAAGAAACAGAGATAGTGGGAGAAAGTCAAAGATCCGACGTGACACACTGAGATCAAAAACCAGAGAGAGGGATTCAGCTGTGTAGACGAGCTGTTGGGGGGGGGGAAGTCGTTGCAGTAACTCTTGGGGAGCCGAAGTTCTTTGGACTTGACTGAAAATGTTGAGCATGGAGGCTTTCTACTCGAGCAAAGGTAAGCCGCGCCGTTGTGTGTGCTGTGAGTGCAGCTGAAAAGGAGGGAAAGGAGACAGGTAACACAGCCAGGAGGTAAAGTGATACAGGTGGAGAGCAGACGGAGAGAGGGCATTTCTGGGCTGTGGGTGGGACTGCGCATGGGTCGGACTATAAAGCAGCGGCAAAAACGCACAACATGTGTCTGTCTGGTTTTTATGATTGCCATGTGCAGCACACTGTGAGACCAAACTTTTATCAATTGTCAGATTTTGCATGCCACTGAAGGGAAGCGCTCTCTCAAGTGTCGCTGGTTGTATTGAACCAGGTGATGTTATAAATCAATGAGACAGACTGCTTCACGTCAGCAGTTCATTTACAGAATTTTAAGTGTTAATGTGATGCGGTAACTTGATCTCTCAGGCGTTTATACTGTATCACTTATTAAGCCTGAAAAAGACGTGCCAATCCAGGGAATGTTCCTTAATTGAATTTCCAGAAAGTGACATGAAATTGCAAATATTGTGATTTTATACAGATACAGAACTAATATATACTTTGCATACTGGCATACGTGCATTTGATGCAGATTATCTGGGAAGACCCCTTTATCATTGATATTTGTTCCATCAGATGGGGATTCACATGATTGTAAATGTCGCTTTGAGTTGAAGGCAGGCAACACGCACGACACTTGCTTGTTTTATGGTGCAAGGAATCAAATCCCCCCACCCAAATAAATCTGTTCCAGTTAAAAAAAAAAGCAAATAGTGATGTAAATAAATGTGTGCAGGAATGGCTATTTTTTTTTCAAATGTAACTTTGTCAGAGCATGCGAGTATGATAAGTAAGCCTACATTATATGATCATCATGGAAATCTGGAGTTACATTAGATCATCCAGCAGCTCTGACATTATGCAGCTATGCAACAGTGTCTGCATTAACACAGCTTAGCGCATGCGTAGCCCGAAGGGATGGAAATGAGTGTTCCATAATATTTCCTAGTTCGAGCTCCTCAAATGTGAGGCTTATATGTATCCTTAGGGTTTCAGACAAACAAGTAGCTTGATAACATTATGTCATCCTCTGATAGCTACGTACTTCAGAGACACAATTAATAAGCAAATATCAGTTGATGAAAGATAATGGTCTGCTGAATAACTGATTGAAAACATTAAAATCTGTAAACGTAATGCCATGAGTAATGAGGTCAAAAATAGAGACAAAAGTTACTGAAAGTTAGTTTCTAAAAAAGTGACACCAGAAGCAGTTAAACTGCACTGAGACATCAACGTTTATTAGAAGATATATCGCTGTTCCAAAATGTCTAGAAATCACTGGACCTTTTATGTGTACTCGCATTATCACCAATGTTGCAAAAGAAATCCGTCATTTTACTCGAGGCGATGGCACGTCTCATTTGGTCGCCTGTCGCCGTAACTTCAGAGGAAAGATCGGATGACACGCCAGAGGGTTAACGAATGTGACGAGACATGACTTGGATAAAGGTTTACGTTACATGACCTCATCGCTTAACATTCCTGCCTCGCTCATGCCGGATGGATGTTTATTGGAAACATTAAAGACAGCAGCTCCCATGATTCTTCGCTTCTTCACAACATCATCAAACTATTTCTTTAGTTGTAATTGTTTTGACTGAGTGATCCCTAGAAATGACACACTGTGAGTTTAAAGTACTGTTAAGTAGAATGTCTCAGCGTTTCCAGGTAATAGGAAATACGGAGTATGTGATGCATCGATGAAAAAAATGTAACAACGGAACAGCAGTAATCCTTCCTCTAAGTATCCATCTGGAATGAAGAAGGGTCTTCTGAGGCTGAAACCAGCGGGCCTTCTGAAACAATACAGCTTTTCTCCGTTGCGCCTGACAAACATTTTCTTCTCTGTGTTCTCTGTTTGTCACTGGATCAGTGTGTCATCCATATTTAGTAGCCTGTTTTGCTTTTCTTGTCTGCGCTTGCAGGGAACACAGGACAACATGTTTCAAAGCTGTTAATGATTGTTGTGCACCATAGTATAGAGGCCTACAGGTTTATTGTTCTCATACCGATCCTGGAAGCGTGTTATTTTCCAAGAACAGACAGGGGGTTTGTTTGTTTTGCTGTTTTTCTGGAAGGGAAGCGACATCTTGCGGGAACTTTTGCAGAGAGGAATAATCTGCTATATGTTTTCTTGCAATTATTTTAGATACGAGATGTCAACAAAGGCTCATTTTAAAGTGTGTGAAAACACGTTCTCACACATGAATGTTTTGTTATTTTCACACCGAGTCATATACAGTTACCTGGTGACATGTTGTGGCACAGCTTTGGTAAACAAACGTTGTATGGTATGAGAAGAGAAAATTTAACATCAAGACCACAATTACCTGAATTTACTGTCTGTTAGACTGATAAGTGACCCTTTGTGAGTACAGCGGTAAAACATCCCAGCTATAAGCATTTGTAAATGATGCACTGCCATTTTTCGTTTCGGTGTTGTTCTGGCAGAGGTCCAGCATTAACCTCTGCTCTCATAATGCTGCATCAGAGACCGATTAAACCTTTTCGAGGTGGATGAATGCTGACTGCGGCCATACTGTGGCCCTACAGAGATTTACTGCTCCTCGCTTGCGGCTCCCTAATTTGCCAGTTTATGCCGCTGTTTCAGCAGCCCGAGCCGTTTATCACCCTCTGCTGAGTGTGATGGGTCGGTGCTGCTGACTCTCCGGAGCCCAAAGGGGGGAAGAGCTCTTCTCTCACTCAAAAGGCCCTTTTGCTGTCACGCTCGCCGGGATTACTGAGGCAAAAGTTCCCACTGAGCTTTTCCATCAGGCCCGCGGCACGATTCAGAGACCTCCCACCGAGCGAGAAGAAATGGCGCACTGTCTGTTTCTCTGAGTGTTTGGCTGGTGGAGGTCCGTCTGTCTGGCAGTGACCAGTGTTCCCGTAGCTGTGGCGGAACAGAAAGGAAAAGCTGAGGGGCAGATTTCTGAGGCTCGCTGGTCAAAGTGTGTGTTAAGTTGTTGTTGGACAGGGGTAGACTGCAGTCTCCACCCCCTAGTGGGCTCCCAAGCACTACATTGCACTGTTACCAAAACATGAGCCGTGGACCCCCAACGGTCCCCGCCATTGGATAATGTCACTGTGATGACTAAAAATTACAAGGTGACTAATCTGTTCATTGATTTCACGCTGATCATGGCTATCAGTGTCAACACTTGGTTCCAAAACAACTTTGAAGTAGCACTTCAAAGATTTTACACATACAGGTCTTTGAACTTGTCAAAGTTTTATTCAGTCTGTGAAAATAATGCATAATTGTCTTCTGAGAAGCTTTCTAAAATCTGAGAAAATTACCCCGATTACGTCATCAAGTCTATTTTTCCTGTTGATGTGATCCGGTTATCTTGATTCAGGCATGAAAATATTCATCATAAAATCCAAGTGTTAAATTTGGGGTACTACTGCGAGAGAATATCTATTGACAGACTCTCTCAGGTTGATTCTAGGGACTGAAAGTCAAAGATATCTGAGGAATTCCAATACTTTATAAAAGTGCAGTACTAAATTGCTGGAGCAGGTCCACTTACAAGCATTTTTCCTCAGCTTTTAACCACGTATCACCGTTATTAGCAGATTAAACATGCTTACTGAGCAAGAAATACATAATTGTCCCTGTTTGCACGACAAATATAGAAATTCTAATTCTGATTCAGAACAAACACACTGATCAAACCATCTTTCCACAGAAAGACTATGAGTAAGTAAGCGGACCTTGGCCCGCGGTCAAGAGGAAATTTCTATGCTCAGCTCTGGTCTTGGTTTCGTACATTAGCAGGTCATTATTCTGATTATGATTACATTGTACTCACCAAGTTAATCACCGAGGTGTGGGAACAGGATTTCATCTCTAAACAAAGGTTCGATAGGGCAATAAATGCAAGAAGTCAGACAATAATATCATACAGGTTAGGCAAACCAAACAAAGGCAGACGTTACAGTCATTATCCAAACTGTAGGTTGTAAACATCCATCACACCTCACAGACTGCAGAACTGTTTTTAAACTGTGACCGACTGTACTTACCATAGCTTTGTGTACTTTTGTTTTTTTCCTGTTTAATTAACAAGATGTAGTGATACCCCCATAATGGATTGAAACCGTTGCCAAATCATGTTATTATAATAATTATTTGATATATTCAGCAACAACACATCACTTGTTTTTCATATCTAGAACTGAATTGTTTTGGTAGATGTAGACTGGTTTGGGGAGCAGTCGTCAGCCTGTGATTTTCTACAGCAGTTTCGGATTTACTCTTGTCTGACAGGCTGCTCCCAAAGTAAAAGTCAGCCTGAAAATAAAAAAAAATGTTAATTTCTATGAATGATTTCGCAATTTTCCCTTTGACACTGGCTAAGTGCCATTCCATGATAAATATATGGCGAGGAAACAGTCTTTCGTGATAAAAGAATAAAATAATGCTCCCCTGGCCCACGATGTTGTCCTTGAATAACACATTTTTAATACGTCACTTTCCAGCAGCAGACTGTCCATCCTGGAAATGTGACCATTGGCTGTCCCCCTCACATCCTGTTGTTCCGTCTTATATGTATTTGATGAAATCATGACTGATGTGATTCTGTCAGCAGTTATTATCACACGTCAGTTTTCATTAGAGCGACACGAGGAGAAGTTTTGTACTTTGCTGCTTCAAATAGCAGGAAAGCATCCGAGTTGGTAGTGTTGGTCAACAAACTATCTGAAAATGTGATGGAAATTTTTACAATCTTTTGACACATGTTAGACTGAATTAATTGATGAATCTGATAAATTGATAGTTAAAGTTACTGTTAGTTACAGCTGAGGACCCTAGTAGTATTTCTTTTTTTCCTCCTACTGGTGATATAGTGTGCTTTCTATAAAGCATTAAGTTGTATTTGTGTTTATCGGGGTGTAAAGCCCTTCAGAGAAGACATAACCATTTAAAATCAGACGCAGAATGTGAAACATTTATCAGTCTGGGACAAAAATAACGTGAATACATAACATTTTAAAACCTGCCCTTTAAAGGTTGTCATCCTCACCATAACCTAGTAATTCATGTTATGTAAAACATTTACAATAAACACTTTGGCAGACAGTCAGCTGTTGAAAATGATACCAAAACGTTAGACGGGTCCTTTTTTAGAGCAGGGTGTTTACCGGATGGTCAACGTCATGAGGTGATGATTTAACACAGGGTCGGTTACACCTCAGAAACACTAGCAGGGCTGACGGTCGGTAGCCGCTTTTCATATGTAAGTCGAATGCACAGAAACATTAGTGGTGCTCGTGTGGGGTATGTCCTACACAGTAGCCGGGCAATGTGGGTGGTAAATGTCGGGGGCAGAGTGGAATGACCCCGATGTGGAGGACAGCTGTAAAGTTTGCGCCTCTCGACTGAAAAGGTCGTCTCACTGACAGCCAACAGCCTAGTTTTCTATAGCTTCAAGTCTCCTTTTATTATTATTATTATTTTTTTTGTTGTTAAAATGTCTTATTTTTTGCAGTGTGGTTTAAAATGTTGACGTTTTGATAAAGAAGCAAAGATATGTCAGAACAGGTACAAATATTCAGAACCAATTATGATACTAACCTAATAACTTGATGTCCTTATGTTCACATAAATCATAGTACATACCTCGTATGACTGTAGGAGCTTACCTGCTATCCTCCTTCTTGTCCAGTAGATGGCGACAGTAGCCAGTTAACTTGAGTTTGCTCTCCTGACGTGTGATTCAACGTGCAAGGATTTTTCTTGCTTAATCCTCCGTGCAACAGGATTAAGCAAGATCAGGATCTTCTCTTTTCTTTTCTGCAAAAGTCACTCAAGCACGTATAAACTTAACCTGAAGGTTCAAACTAAATAATGAAATTGTAGCTCAGATCTTTTGTCTGGGAGCTATTCAAACCGGAGTGTTTCAGCATGTGGAGAAAAATGCACCAATTTGGTTGAAGTGTCAGAGTCCATATTCATCATGAGCTGTAATAATGCAACACACTTGGAGGACCCGTCTCTCCTCGTGTATTATTTAACTCTGCTGATTACAGTTTAACTGATGTGTCTGGAATGGAGCCGTCTTTATATTTCACATGAGTTCAATAAAATGTGGCTTACTTACACTTTCTGTTCACTACAGCTCTGATTACACTAATACTTTGTCTCTCTGTCTTTTTCCTTTTTTCAGGTGAGTGCCCCTTCTTCTGTCATGTCACTGCTGTCGGAGGATGATCCAGAGCATCTGAACCAATAAGTACTGTGATTGATCGATCTGTTCTGAAAGACCAGTGGGCGGACACTTGTTATGTTTCTGCATTGGCTGACTCAATGAGGCAGTTTGCCTAATGTTTTAATGAAAGCCTTTATTTCTTATGGGGTCAGTAGACAGTCAATGAACGGACCTGCAACTGTGCTGATTAACATGCGGTCAGTGTTTGAGCTTGAAATGGAACCCAGGTTCACATTTGTCTTTTAGGCACACTATGCTGGATTTGTCAGGTGCCGTTTGTTCATTTTCATTTGTCGATTGTAAACCCACCATTCAAAGGGTGCAGTAAGCGATTCAGGGCATCAGTTGATTGTTAAGTCTCACTTTGGGTTGGCGAAACCACCAACCTGGAGAGCCACCAACCCACCAGCCAACCCACAGTGTCGGTATTTGACAACCTGGAATCTTTCTCCGGAATTGCTGACACATCTAGATAGATAGATAGATAGATAGATAGATAGATAGATAGATAGATAGATAGATAGATAGATAGATAGATAGATAGATAAATGGATAAATGGATAAATGGATGGATAGATATTACACATAAGAAGTGTGACTCAACCTGCCTCAAGTCATTCTACAAAGAGTCAAACTTCTCATGATTCAGAGGAGGTGACGTCAAGACCTGCCCTCACAGGCCATAACTTCCCTCTGAAGTACATCTGGAATGTTTTACTCTCAGTATGATAAACCAGAGGAGGGGCTGTAACACCTGGGTGTAGCCTGGCCCCCATAACAGAGCAGGTCACTTTCGCTGCTTTGCTTCACCCGCTCAAGGTGTGTCACGGGAGGATGAGCAGTGGCGGACTCATGTAGTGATATGAAAGTATCACTGTGTTCTCTTGCAGTGATCTGGGAGTCATCGGGACCTTGTCGGTGGTCTGCTTATGTTGATATATCTGCTGTTCAGTAATTGCAGAGCGAGAATGGTTGATAAGGGGAGTGCTGCTGAAGTGAGTGCGTGGGTGTGTGGTTAAAGGGTGGGGTGGGGGCAAACAATGCTAGTTCAGTGACTCTGAACTCTACTCATGAAACAAAAATGCCAAGAACGCGCGTGTCGTTACAGTTGAAAACTTGTGTTTCCACACATCAGGGCTTCTTCCCAGAGGTGTTTGAATAAGGGATGTCGTGTGTGGGTACAGCTATGTCTCTGTGTGAGTTCCGGTGAACACTGGTTCACATTTCGTCACCTTAGGGTGAGTACTTACTCTTGCTGTGACCTGGACACACCTCACACGGTCGCTCTGGCAGCTTAACAAAGCAAGGTCGTTAAAGGTGATCTAACTGGTGTGCCTTTCCCTTCAAAGGGCACGCCGCTATTAAATCCATTTGATACTCTATTATATCTAATCCCCCAGCAGTGCATGTGTTCCAGTGAGGCAGAATTCACTGGCAAGGTTCATATTTGCCACAAGAGTGTACTGTTCATACACTTTTCTGCTGTGCAATGGTCCGTGTGTGCCAGCAGCACAACTGGCACCACACCTTTTTATCAGTGCTTTCACTGATGGATTCACTTATGAAAATGTCACATGAAATTTGCCTCCCTACATCTTAAAATCACAATACGTACATGTGAATTCAATACGTTGTGCATGTGATAAGCTATTTTCACATGCACACTAATATTTTAACATGTTGAAAAAAATAATGTCACATGTGAAGTGGGCATTTTTACAGGTGATTGACTTTTTTCACATATTTTTTTTAAATTTCCACGTGTGAAATCTACATTTTTACATGCGAATTATCTATATGCTCATATGGAAGTTGCATTTTTTTCCCAATACGAAAGGAAACATGTTCCATGAAGTCCCATAAAATTTGCATCCTCATGTGAATTCCACATTTTCATGAGTGACTGGAGACTTTCACAATAATATAATGTGTTTTGTGAGCTGGAAAATTTAAAGTAATTGACTGTTCTTCGCATGTGGATTAGAATTTGCACATGTGGAAAACGTGACACACACAATTTGCTTACTCAAATATGAATTCCATATTTTCACACTGGCTATTTTCATCTGTGGTCTTAAATGTTAATATATGAATGGAAAATATTTTCACATATGAACTGGACATTAGCACAGTTTTTTATCACAGAAATTAAATTGTCCACATGTGGAATTCACGCAAGAAATCCTGTGGTATTTGCTTCTTCACATTTGAATACCAGATGTTCACACACTTTCACATGCAACTGGATATTTTCACAAGTGATTGGCTTTGTATTTTGTGAATGAAAATGACCACATAAGTTTTGCGTGTGAATCATATGTATGTAGCCTGTTATGGAGGCCGGGCTACACCCATTCTCACATGCAAATCCCACATTTTCATACTTTTCACATGTGATTTGCTATTAGCTTTTTTTCACATGTGATTTATATTTGGTACATGTGAAACCAGAAACTCTTTAAAAGCTCACCGTGTGATTTTGTTTTTACGACTGTACTGTCAGAGGTGGCTGCACAAACAGCAAAGCAATTCTCCGAGCTGTCAGGAAAGTAACCTGATAGGTTGTTGGCTGGAATCACTCTGCCGTTTTGTCCCCACAGGGGCCACACGCCCTCAAGGACAAACTGTTACTACTGACTGTTACTTCTGTGGCTTTCATTTAAGAGCTCTTTCGGGCTGTTTCTGTGGCAGTCGGTGGTAAATGACTCTGTTGTATTGTTCAGTGTTGGGGCCGTTCCTGCTCCCTGGTTTTTATTACGTTTTGGAAGGGGAAGCTGCCCATTGTTTGGGCTGTTATTCTCTCTTTAAAGGCAGGACTTTTAGTTGTAGGTGTCACAGTGGAAAACAGGATGTGGAGCCAAAGCAGCCATGTCGATCAGAACAAGCGAAGAGGAAAGCAAAATGTCATCTCCTGCCGCAGTGAGGACACTTAAACCACGGTGTGGGGTTGTGATCTGGCCGTGTGAATAGCACTTGTAAATGAGATTAGTAGTTACAGGGAAACTTATGGCTTGGCTCAGTGTAGGTGTTTATTATTGCTTCCAGTGTATTGTACTTTGAGCGCTCACCTTGACAGTTATACACCTGATGTTTTATTAATCCAGCAGCCTGTGTAGCTCTGGGTGTGGCGGGGGCTATTATTTTTCTTTGGTCTCACAGACAATGCTGTGTGAGAACAATAAACAACCCCGCTGGCATAATTAGAGCTTAATAAGATGAAGAAGTTATCATTTTTCCCGTCGCACTCCACCTATTGGGTGAAGCTCTGTACCTGCACAATAAATCACATATTGATGCTTTTATGGTTTAGTCAGAAACACAGCCTCAGCCATGATTATTTTTTGTGACATGGGAGCCCAGGCTCTGAGTTGCATATTTCCGTCACTACACTGCATGAAAGAACACGTTAGGTATATATTGCGGCATTTTTTTTTTTTTTCCTCCAGTAATTGTACTCTGCAGAGGGGCTGTGATTCAAACTGCCAGAGCATTCCTGAAGTTCATGAGGGGCACAACTGCAAGAGACAGCATATATCAAGTGTTATTTCTGCAGACAGTTATCATGGAGGCTCTTTGGCTCTGATTGACAGCGTACCTGTCTGTTAGGCTGCTGGGGCGTTGCTCTCTGTCCTCGCCCATTGGCAATGGAATGACAGGATTTCAGGAAGTAAAATGCAGTCTTGCTCTCCTGCATCTGAACGCCCCACCGACTCCACATGGGAGCTGTTGAGGTGGAATCTCGATGCTCTCTTGCAGAGATAATGTCTTGTCTTTTTAGACTTACATTCAAAAGAGCAGCAGCACGACTGCAGAATGGCAAATTTTTCTTCACTGCCGTGGCTGTTGTTATTCTTTCCTACATGATTGAGTTACAAGAGCCCTCTTGTGGGTGGCTCGGCTCATTGAAAGTCAGTCTATGAAAGTTACAGAGATGATAATGATGATGAGTCACCGCTGTCTGAAACTGGACTCCTAAGCTGTGGGAGAATAGGTCTTTTTACTCTACTAACACACCAAGTATGTTTACTGCAAGTCTGTCTTTTGTGAACCAAGCTGCTCCTGCAGTCATTTTTTTTTTTCTCTCTGTTCTGAGGAAAGAAAGAATGCAACTGATTCATTCCCTCCAGATGGACGGGGTTTTATGGGAGGATAATAAATCACCTTTCTGTGTGTCTGTGTGCGTTGGTACCAGCATTACTCTATGTGTGCTTGTGGAGGACACACCTGTATCGTGTTTTGCATGTTATTAAAGGTTGATTGTCAGGATGCCTATCTAAAAATAAAGCCGAGCCTCTTCAGGTTACAATGCAAATCCACACTTTGCCGACAGCCAGTCAGGAAGGCAGGAAGGAGTCCGGATCCTGTGTCAGGTTTTGCTGTTTGATAGCTGGTTGCCCATGGCAGCAGCAGCAGCAGCGGCGGCCAGCCCACGTTCCCCGGGACCTCAGCCGTGGACGGCACATGGTATTTGCCTAACCTGTGGGTTGTGTTGCTACAGTAACAGAGCCCAGCATGGCCACACCCATGTGTGGTTTGCAGACACTGACTCATCATGCAAATATTCAACGTTTTTTTTTTAATCCCTTAAATGTGACTTTGTAATTTTGTTTGGGACATTGTTTTTTTTGTTCACCCAGCTTTTTTTTTCTTTATTCAAACTCAGTTTAAAGAGGGAATGAACTCGTAGCATTGGTCAGTATCTCTGTGTGGTGCAAAGAGGCTGGTCTCTGTTGGCACTGCCTGGCCTCGTGCTCCCTACAGCCATTTTATACCCTCCTCACCAACCAGTCTGCAGCTCCATTTTGTGAGGGTCAGCTTATAATTAAGCATGATATCATTTTACTCCAATTAAAGGGCACACAATTATTAATACGATACTCACATGCCTGTATGTACATTGAAAGAGGTTTTTTTTTGTCTCTGTAATTATTCCTGGACGTGAAAATAAGACACCCTCCAAGCGCAATTCCCCAAGTGTAAAGTGTGCATGGGACGATATAAAAATCTCATGTCATGACTGTCCTGACCAAAATGATTTGAATTTATGATATTATCCCAGCAATCATTTAAGACACAATCCTTACTAATGATTAAAATAATCATACATTTTAAGGTCCCCCTGCATAGATAAACTACTGTTTAAAGAAATAGTTGGCATGTTCCTGTCATTCTTTAGTTTGGAATCTATAGTTCCGCACATCAGATTTACCTTTTTTTAGTAGGGGATACAAAAGGCAAGCTGGGCCTTCAGCCATGGTGACAGGTTTGGGATTTTAGGTTGGCTGGAAAGATGCAGGCTCTGCCTTTTTACGAGTGGATATAAATTATGAAATCAATATAGGACTTAACATAGTCAACCTAGACAGCTCAGCTTTCAAGTCATTATGTGAAGATATACGTGATTTTATAGTCTTTTAGTACAACATTTTGATTTCTATCTCCTAGACAGAATTTTTATTTTTTTTTTATGTGCCTTGGTTAAGAGACACAGAAAAGATTTTTGGAGATAGTTTTCTTTTACAAGGAAAGACTTAGAAACAAGCGGCAAATTTGCGATAGTTGCAACCAGGTATGTGCAGGAATCCATGCGGTCTAAACTTAGATGCACAAACCCACACTTGAGCTCCATGGCAAATTTCAACCTCATAGACAGAAAGTTGTGGCTGGTTTAATGATGAGCTTAGTCTAATGGTGGCTCCCACAAATTTCTATGCAGCGGGTTCATGATTTACAAAAAGGGACTTTGGGCAAAATGATCTTTGTGTATATTTCTTTCTACAAAGTTAGTTCATGTCTATGAATTTGTTCAGGAGTTAAGCACCTTTTTGTTACATGTCACTCCCATCGCCACAACCCCTTTAAGTCAATTGGCATGAACGGTTAATCAGCTGTCTCATGACTCACAATCAACCTTTCAAAATCACGTCTATAAATCCATTTGCAGGTTGTGCACATTCTTGCGATAGGCCCCTTCCTATCGCCATCCCCCTCTTTTAGCCAATTGGCATGGACAGACACACCTTCACACACAAACTTGACCTCCATGCCAGTATCAGCCCTGCAGGGTGGACACTGACAGCCAAAAGGAGAGAAAAATTACTTTTGTTGACCGACTTACCGGCACAGTGACCTATAGAGCTGCCAGTCACAGCTAAAAAATGTGAACCTATCCTTTAAGACACTGGTGTGTGTGTGTGAACCAAGGATTGTATGGTGAAAATCCTCACTAGATTATCTTGTCATGTATGTCAACATTCCTTTAGCCAAGGATCAAGGGAGGGGCCCCTGTGTAATTTTGACATAACCATCAAAACTGATGGAAAGGAGGATTATATTCTTACAGGTTCAGCACCCCACATATTAGTCTGAGCAAAATGCTTCAGCTGAGTCTTAACTTGATGTCTTTGTTTTTACCCTTCAGGGTCAACTGTAATCATTGAAGATAACCAAGTACTGATAAGAAACTAAACAGTGTTGGCTGTCACCTGCGATCTCACAGGTCTCGAAATATGGTCACGCAGGTTGCACATTGAAAAATACATTTTCATTGGGGCTCTACTTTGTGGGAGTGTTTTGGCCCACTGATACATGCCTCCCATTCTAAGATTAACTTGCTATTCTTTAACGACTTACAAAAAGCTTAATTGCTCCCCATAAACCAAGGAACAAGTATGCAAGAGAAAAAGCCAGAGTCATTTGGGGTTTTCATTGGATGCCTTGGTTGTTCCTTTTGCAGATTGGCCCATAGTTCCTTTTCTGTCTTTCTCCACTGTATCTTGTGTCCCTGTGTCCACCCCTTCTTAATCTGTGGGGTTGAAATTTGCAGGGTTTCTCAAACAAGGCACCCAGTGTGTCTCTCAGAGCTAGTTGTTTACTGAAATAAAAGCGTGGGCGCCATCAGATGTATGCGACATGGGACAGGGTATCCGGGGCAGCAGAGAGGATGTGTCCAGCCTGGCAAGGCCCTCAGATTTATGGTGTAGATGTTCCTCTGCGTTTATGGGCCAGAGATGAAAAGATTCCCTTGTTCTTTTCTCACAAACACCCTCCCCTCCCGTTCCTTCTCTCTTTTAGACCCATTTTGCTTGCCATGTTGTTCTGCTGGATGGGCAGTGGGTCTCAGTTGGGTAAAAAGAAGGAGTAGCAGTGTGGTTTCAACTGGGTGGTGAAGGCTGTAAGAAGGTTTTGGGTTTTGTTGGAGCCACCGAGGCCTTTGTATGAAATGTCAGTTCAGAGCAGCATGGACGGAGGAGATCCTCTTGGTGATCGGTTCTGGCTCAGCCCGAAGAAAGGTAAGTGATTGAATATAGAGCAAAACCCGAAGAGGAGGCAGAACACAGCTAGGGAATGGTTGTCAGCATTGGTCGGATGAAAGGTTGTGTCATGAAGAGGTGTGGCCACA
The DNA here is from genome assembly GCA_963678695.2 of Diplodus puntazzo. NCBI lineage: Eukaryota > Metazoa > Chordata > Actinopteri > Spariformes > Sparidae > Diplodus > Diplodus puntazzo. The sequence continues at coordinate 25,669,221 of OZ023160.1, read as the reverse complement.
TGCAGACAACAACTCAGTTTTCACGTTATGGAATTTGGAGAGTTGACTTGGCACTTGAGCACATCATGGATCCGTCTCATGCAGCAATAGTTAAGCCCTTTTCTTGCACCCGAGTGGTGTAACACTTGCATGCTGATTCTGATCCCTGGCTGCTGTTGAGTGGAGCTGGCATACAGCTCCCAGAAGAGGGAGAGAGCAAGAGAGTCGAGGGCTGGTTTAAATTTTCTGTCCGGATCTCACTGCTGGAACTTGTTTACAACACAAAGCGTTTTTGTCTCTGGATGTTTTCAGAACTTACCACCAAGACCTGATTTCTATTACTCTAGTCAGAGAGGCAGGGAACATATTTGGCTTTTTTTTTTTTTTTCTACTGCAGGGGGGATATATATGATATTTACCTCTTTCCCAAAGTGCTGGATAATAGATGTAAAATGTGGGAGCAAGGTATACTTTGGCATTCTCTGCATCACTCAAAGGGAAAATTGTCCATCATTATCCATGACATGGTAAATCTGTCACATTATCGCTCCTGCTTTCAGCTGGCCCTGGGTTACCCCCTCATGGGTGGGCCCCTTTCCAAGTCGGAGAGGCTGCAGGGTGCGTTGTAAGGTTGGACTCATGGAGACCCTGCCACATGACAGACAGCTTGTTGGAGAGAGAGTAAGTCAGAATGAAAGGGACTTGGCAGTCTTTTTGGGTGCTCCTGCTTATTTTTGGACAGTAAGGAGGGTGAAGGGAGGCATAATCTGTGACTTCATTTCTTTCCACTCTGGAAAAGGAGAAGTCAGTGTGATCCGTGACTCGTGGAGCGGAGAACATAAGCAAGGCCCGTCAGTTTTTACCTCAAGCACACATCAGTTTATGGACTTTCCATGTGCATTCATGTGTATATTGGAGAAACAAAAGCCAAGCGTTGACATTTTTTCCCCTGCTCGCACAGTAGGCTATTCTAATTGCGATGTCAGTGCAGTTTTATATTGCCCAGTTTAAGCTTTCTCACAAAATGTACTCTTTGCTGAAATTTTCTTTCACTTTTACACAGTTACACACACTTTAATTTGTGAAACAAAGTGATCCAGCTCCCCAGTTGCTTTTAACAAGCCTTGCGTAACTACAGAGATATTTATGGGGCAAGAAAAGTTTGGTTTGGCAGAGCAACAGGAACAGTTTCTATAGTGTCTTGATTGATTTCAGAACATTACTTTGTCTATTGTCCTTCCCCCTCGGCTCTGAACAGAACAAAGAATTTCTCCCCTTCCACTGTAATTTGCGTCTTGTTTTTTACCTCAGCTGCCCTGAGAACAGTTGATTATTTATTTTTGAAGCAGCGTGAGGAATGCCAAAGACACCTCTCAGTCTGCTTCCATGCTCACCAGCTCCTAGCACACAGTGCCCCTTTGTCTGAAGCCAATCTGTGGTTCAACATACTTCTGTGGGTTTATGTTTGGTGAGACTGTATATACTGTAGAGAACTTTTCGATTAGCCAGCCCCCTCAACTCTCCTCTTGTGCATGTGGCTACGCATGCGACACACACTTCCTTTCACGTCGTCAGTCTATGAACCCAGTAGAACAACCCAGTTACACCCAGAGTGACCAGGGACCAGTCAGAGCCAGGGGTGAAATCCTTGCAGCTTCACCCTTCTTGCATTTCAAAGTTTACTTTCTCCAGCTGTGGAAGCTCTAATTGACACTGTTGTTATTCATGTCACACACAAATATCAGACAAGGTTGTCAAAGGGGTAGGATGGGGTGAGGGCAGGATTAAGGCCTCACATGCAGTCTGCCAGCATGTTATTATTGTCAAGTCAACAAGTCAAGTTTATATATAGCTACAAGTCACAAACCTGTTCCAGAGGCTTTTCACCAGAGGATTGTCTATCTTTAGACCCTAGACAACTTCAACCCTTTAAAACTGCACCCACATTTAAAAGTCTATGGTGTCGCACTGATGCACGGCTCAACAAGTTGAGATTAACCCGTCAAGATTTATTGCCATGCCAAACAAAGGCAGGGAAGAAGATGGCCTGGAAAACAATACTTGGTTAAAAATACCTTTAAAAATCCATTCTACAAATAATTTCTGAGGAATTACATGCACTTGGCACATTTGTTGAAGCGGCCTACAGGCCTCAGAAACATTTTGTGAGGCCCTCAAAAATGACATGAAGTACATGTATCACTACTCAGCTACCGCATCGAACTGCGCCCCTCTCAGGTTAGGAATGACAACTTGTGCAAAGCTACCGATTGCTTGCTTTGTCATCAACGCTAATGCCGCTGGCTAAAGTTACCTATTCGGCAGTTTATCACAGAAGTCACCGTGAATAATACGCACTATGGTTGTGGAGAAATCGAGGTTTCAGGAAAGAAGGTATCCAACCTGACTTTGTCTGCCAGGGCATCAGACCAGTCAGTTGGTTTCATCCTCTGGGTTTGTACAAAATCCTTCCCAATTGTTCTTGAGATATTTCACTTGGAGCCAAAAGATGTCGGCCAAACAGATCAAACTAGTGTGTTGCTAGCATGGCTGAAAAAGCATAAATGTGTTTTACTATTGCAGTTAAGATAAACTGTCAACAGTTACTTTTCACATGTGGTTCAAGAATGACAAGTATGTTTTCTTGACCCTTGATCACCTTCAGAAAAGGTGCCTCAGTGTGTGTCTTTACTGTTGTCTTTACTCCTCCAGACCAGTACCTGCAAATTTGTGGTACCGTATCACTAACAATTTATGTATGATAATGATTTTTGGAATTGAAAAGGAACAACACAGAATGTGAATCTTCTTTGAAGTCTTTTTTTAAATAAATATTGTTATTCATGTTGTCAATGAATCACTTTATAAATTGTTAAAGCATCAACTAATTTATCAGTTAAAACTGACTACCAGGAAAGCCTATAATTACTGTGGTGACGACCCCTGCCTCCATATAGAGCTGCTCACAACTATGTCTAACTTTAGCAGATTCCTGGGTTGGAGGTGTTTGTGCTCTAACATGCGTCGGTTCTGTCGGGGGGGGGGCCACAGCTGTCCCTGACAGAGGGGTCACTAACCTTACTGTACCTTGCCAGGAATCAAACTTCTCGTGTGAAAATAGGCTTATGGTCCAGATAAGACGGGAGCCCTGACATTGCAGCATGATTTGTCATAGCTGCAAAACTGCAGGTCATGATTCAGTTTAGACTAATGGCCAACCTTTCTGTACCTGTTTTATCCACCTCATATTCTTTCACAGTCTGTGCTTAAAATGGTTATGCAGCTGACAGATGGAAAAGACTTACTGTATTTGCCCCTGCTGCTCAGTTCAGCCATCTAATGGCTTGATAATCATGCGTTAAGCTCCTTGATACAAAGAGGACCCATCCTTCCGACATGTTCAGACATTTGCCTTTAGTTTCAACATCACCCTAACTTCTTGAAATGTAAGAACTTGCACTAGCGGGTAAAGAGGCTCTGCTGACCTTTTACCTTCCCAGGAAGTGGTTGGAGTGGCTGGGATCTGATATCAGAGTGGAGGGCACATGTGCAGGACCAACAGCGCGCAGCAGCGGGCCTTTACGGTGGGCCAGTCGCCAGCCGCTATGAATTGGTGGTGACAAGTCTATTCTGAGAACTTGTGGAGGTCTGAAACATTGACTCCTAACCAGGAAACTATTCAGGCACTCTTCCTCAGAGTCGTATTATTCCTTTATCTGCTGCAATCAATCACATCAGGCCTCCATTTGCGTCCTTCTGCTGCTGCGATCTCTGTTTATAGACTGAATAAAATTAGACACCATTAATACAAGAATGAAATTAAGCCCCATTCCCCTTTAGAGAGTCTATTTGTGATCATTTATTAAGTGTTAAAACCACCTCAAACATTCACACGGCTATTGTAACACCAAGTCACTGTGAAAACCAGCAGCAGCAGCACACCACCGACGAGGTTTATCATGCCTGGTGATACAGTATTTCTGCTGAAGCTGGCATATTTGATATTTGGATGGCTGAGGGGACTGGGCCTCAAGCCATATAAAGGGTCACTGTGGGAAGTTTGAAGTTCACTGAACACTTTGTGCATAAACAGTGCATGAAATCACACCGATATGCGGCCAAGAGAGCATGGCACCATGCATGGTGATGCAGATTACCCCAAATGAGCTGGCTCTAGGCTCAGTGTTTAACACATAGTTGCCTGGCGTGTCGTTGCAGTTAATTCGTATGGTTTTGGAAATTAATGTTATTTTCTGCTGTTCTGCTACGCATGACCTCTGAACTGCCAGCCCGACATTCAGCAGTGCACCATGAAATATGGACAAGTAATACAAAGCTTAAGAAACCACTTCATGTTTTCATGACTGTAAATACGCTCAAGCTCAAGCTTGCAGATGTACACACATACAAGCCAGCCGCCACCACCCCCCCTCCTTACATGTCAGGCAAACTGCGGCATGTCAGTAATAAAACGTTTTGTTTCGTAAGACAGAGGAATGTCTTTCTTGTACAATGAACCTGAGCGTTCATTTGACACTCCAGTGAAAACCCCTCCCAGCCTTCAGATTAAATGATTAACTTTACATGCACCACAAAAGACAAAGTAAAATCATAAGGGTTGATTGAGAGCTTATCTGCCACAGGTAGAGTACGTTTATGACCTGAGGCATCAACATCTGTAGAGTAGTCTGACTAGATAGATTTCTGTGAGCTGTTGTGTGCCAGGAATAATTTTCATGAGAGTATTAGCTTCCTCATTACACTATTGTCACAGACTATGTCTGCTATGAGTGAATGACTTATTTAATTTTATATTTATGTGTTGTTTTTAATGTGTTGATATTTAATTTGTCTGTGGTTCTAAGCGCATGCTGTATGCAAGACTATAAATTTGCCCTCAGACAATTTTCTTGATTGCTAACGAGAGCTTGACGATGTGCTAATAGTTTGCCTCAGATCCCATCAGTGTCTTTGCTCACAGTGGTCTGACAAATGACACTGTAGTCCAGCTGTCCAGGACAACAGATTTATGGCCTGCTGCTCCTCTGCGTCCCTGAAAGCGGATATTTGGCTTACTCAGAACTGGCTCACTTCATTTGCCTGTTGCCATGGCAAATCAAATGAAAACAGTTTTCCCGCCAGTGTTTGGATGTGTAATGCTGTGTGTGGTTTCAAACAGCGGGGGGAAAATGCATCATTTCACCGCTGCTATAATTTCGCAACCGGATCGCTGTGTTCCAGCGCGGTACCGTCTGCTCGCTGTACTCCTCAGTGTGTCCTTTTACTATTCAATGGGATGAGTGAACATGTTCCCCTGTTCCTGCAGTTCAGTTTTCACTGGACACTGGCAATGACAGGACACTCTCACTGACACAGAGAGACGAACGGGAGACAGATGTACAGAAGAGAGCAGTGATCTAGGCAAAGAAACCTGATATCATGTTCCTGGGAGTGCTGAAAAGGTTAGCTATAATGCGCAGTTCTTTATATAGTCGTGCAAGACAGATCCTTGGTTCTCAGCTAATTCAAGGCATGGGGCACTAATGTTAGCCGCTTAAAGCAACGGCACAACTTCATGCTGCTTTACAGTGTGTTGCATCACTTTAATGAGCCACTATGGGAAATACTGATTAGTCTATGTAGTTTCCTTCACTTGGTGGCTTAGTGACCCTCCAAACAAACACAGTTAAGATTAGAATTGACCTTAATAATAACTCTGCTCGACAGCATGAGTCATATCAAACTACCTGTCTATAAATTCTTTATATAATGTCACCAGCCTTTAGTTTAGGTGCTCAAAGACTGTGACAAGAGAACTGAGAACCACACCTTGTGTGTGGAGTAAAAGCTCCTCAGTGATACCTGATCAGGGAAATGTGTAAAACCAGACACCTTATACTCGGTAACCTACATTGATGCCCAGCGAGTTGCTCCCAGGCATCATAGATGTATGCCAACTGGTCGACTCTCTTTCTTCTGAACTAATCTCTGCCGGTGTGTGTGACACGCCAAAGGGTGTGTGTCAGCCAGTCGTAGTGTGTGTTTAGAGGTGTGTGTGTACACTGTATAGGAGGTGTGTGCGTTTGAGTGTGGGTTGGGTGTCTCCGTAAAAGTCACAGAGCTCCAGAACATGTGCTCAAACACACTACAGAGATCTGTTGCTCCATTAACTTGACTTCACTTGTTATTTGTTTCAATCAGTTTATTGCAGACACTTTTTCTTCCTACTTCCTGCTGTACTATTTACTTTAGTGAGAATTTTTTTCCATGCCCGTTTTTTCTAAGCAATAGAGAGACAAGGTAGGAGGAGCCCAACTAAGACGTGTGCCTCACTCCCTCTCTCTCACACACTCTCTCACACACACTCCCTCTCTTCCATTCTGTCATTGCCATTTCGGCAGAACGGAGACTGTTCATTCCCAGCCACGCTGAATGCAGGGGGACAGCACACTTTTAACTTTGTTTAAGTCCGATTACACAGAGGAGTATTCTTTTTCTTCACGATATCCAAAGGATCGACAGGAACAAGAGGAGAAAAAAAAGTAAGAGATTACATGGATTTCTTCTTGTATTCTTTTTGATTGAATTAAGGAGCACGTGACAGCTGGTTCTGTGCCACTGGATTCTCACACAAAGAGACGTGAGGTTATCTTATTTATCTTCCTTTCATGTTGTTATTTTCAGTTTTGCTTTGAGAAAGGTTACTGACAAAAAGCACAATGGTTGCTGGAATGCTGATGCCCTTGCGGGACCTAAGGGCCATCTATGAGGTCCTGTTTCGAGATGGTGTCATAGTGGCCAAGAAGGACAAGAGGCCTCAGACCAAACACCCTGAGGTAGAAAGTGTGAGCAACCTACAAGTAATCCGTGCCATGGGGTCTCTTAAATCGAGGGGCTTTGTTAAGGAGACATTTGCCTGGAGACATTTCTACTGGTACCTGACCAACGAGGGCATTGTTTACCTGCGTGACTACCTCCACCTCCCCGCTGAAATTGTTCCTGCCTCCCTTCAGAGGGTTAGGAAGCCAACTGCTACTCTGGCCATTGCCCATCGGGCTGCACGGGTCCAATCTGTGGAAGGTCCTACATCATACGTTCCTAAGCCAGGACGCAGAGGTGAAGCAGAAAGCCAAGAGGCTGTGGCCGAGCGTCAAGGTTACCGCCATAAGATGATGGGTACGCGAGAAAGAGAGAGGGAAACCTACCCTGATAGGACCCCTAGGTTTAGGGGTCGTCCACTGGCTGCAGAACCAGTCAGGCCAAAAGCATCATGGGAAGTAGAGGACCAGCCTCAGCCTCTGTTTAGAAAGGGGAACAGCTTCAGAAGTGAAGCAGCTGTGATGGAGGAGAGTAGGATGAAAACAATCTCTCCCCAGCAGTGTGATGTGAGAAGCGAGAGGCCAGTTATAATGTCACAGGAGAGAAAAGTGTACGAAGTCCAAAAGGAAAAGGCTCAATCTGTCCAGGTTCAGAGAGCAGCTTTGAAACAGGATGTCTTGCAGACCACTCTGACATCAGCGTCCTCCGAAAAAGCCCTACCATTAACTGTAGCTGCTGAAGCTACAGGTGCTGCAACATCAAAGATTCCAGCTGAACCCTTTGCTCCCAAAACAAATAAAGAGAAGCTTAAGATCGCAGATGAATCAACTTCCATTAAGTCTGGTAGAATGGTGTCAAGCCATTTAGAAATCACAACACTTTCTGAGAAAAAGATCAAAGAGGAGAAGACAACAAAAGCAATTGTGGATCCAATTAAATCTGAAAAGGTCAAAGCCACATCTGAAATGGTAACCGATAATGCAAAGCCCCAAACAGTTATTACAACTACTGCTGCTCAGGTAACCTCCAAACCCCTGAGTGACACTGTGACTGCTGCCGCTGTTCTCACAATGTCTTTGAATAAAGATGTCAAGGAAGGGAAGACAAAAAAAGTGACTGTGGATCTGGTTAAACTTGCAGAGATTAAGGCTGCGCCTGAAACAACAGCTGATGAAGTAAAGCCACATACATTAATTACAATGGCTGCTGCTCAGGAAATCTCCAAACCCCTCTCTGGCACTGTTCCTGCTTCCCCTGTCAACACAGCACCCGCCATTAAAGATGTCAAGGGAGAGAAAGCAGAAAAGGTGATCTTGGATCCAGTTAAACCTGCAGTGATCAAGCCTAAACTGGAAACAGCAATTGATAGAGTAAAGCCCCAAGCAGTTATTACAGTGGCTGCTGCTCAGGAAACCTCTAAACTTCTTACTGACACTGTCACCACTGCCCCTGGCATCAAAACACCTGTTAATAAAGATGTCAAGGAAGAGAAGACAGAAAGGGTGATCAAAGATCCAGCTAAATCTGCAGAGGTCAAGGCTAAACCAGAAGCAGCAACTGAAAAAGTGAAAGCCCAGGCGGTTATCACAGTGGCTGCTTCAGAATCCTCCAAACCCCATACTGACACTGCCACCGCCACCCCTCTCAGCACAGCACCTGTCAAAAAAGATGTCAAGAAAGAGAAGACAGAAAGGGTGACCAAGGTTCCAGTTGAATCTGCAGAGGTCAAGGCTAAAGCAGAAGCAGCAACTGATAAAGTGAAGGCCCAGGTGGTTAACACAATGGCTGCTCTGGAATCCTCAGAACCCAATACTGACACTGAAACCGCCACCCCTGTCATCACAACACCTGTCAAAACAGACATCAAGGAAGAGAAGCTGAAGAAAACAAGGGCTGATGAAGAATCAGTAAAACCTGCAGAAGTGAAGACCCCAGTTGAATCTAAAATAGATCCTGGCCGGGCCAAGAAAACTGCCAAACTTACTGCCACTCAGGACACCACCAAACCCCCCCCTGACAGTACCACCAGCGAGCCTGTGTTGCCCACTGCTGCAGTAAAGGAGATCTCTAAAGTTAAAGTGACTCAGGAGGCTGTGGATGCTAAAGTGACCTCAGTGAATCTCTCAGCAAAGCCCAAAAATTATGAAGTGCCCCAGAAAACTGCTATGCTGTCTGAGTCCTCAATACTTGAAGTTAAAACTACTCTTAGTACAACAACCCTCTCAGCACCTATCGCTAGTGCTGAATACACAAAACCCACCCAGGGGAAAGCTCCTGAAATGGAGATGATTACAAAACAAGATAAGACAGATGTAAAGGTGCCCCCTCATGTGGAGAAAGAGGAAAAACTAGTGCCAGGTCAGGCCCCTAGAGTCCAAGTGCAGGGCCCCTCGTTAGCACAGAAAGACTCATCTTCAGCTCAGCAGAGTCAAAATGGTGCTACCATAGAGGCGATTACTGAAACCAAAGAATTGGTTGAGGGAAGATCTAAATCAAAGAAAAAGAAAAAGAAATCTCCAAGTGAGATGTCCAAGAGTATCAAAGCTGAGGAACAACTCGACTCAAAGTTGGAGGAGGAAAAAATCTTGACGTATAAGCTCCATAAGGAGGAGGCTGAAAATACCCTCCAACCCACACCAGCGATTATCTCAGAGTCGCTGACTGTGTGCACTAACAAGGAGAGTTATGGGGCATCACCTCTAGTGGAAAGAAAGACTCGAGTCGAAAAAGATGTTGATGGAGTGAAGATTAAGGAAGTCCCTCAACAAAATGATGAGAAGCCAGTAATGGAAGTTCTTAAACAAACTGCCAAACTGAGTATTTCTGAAGCAGCATCACTGCCTTTGGATCAAATCCCAGCAGTGCCCCCGGTGGAGCTTCCGAACAATGCACAAGTAAAAGAGAAGGTTGCGGACAGCACAGTCAGCAAAAAAACACAGGGACCATTAGGCTCCAAGGACCAGTTACAGGCTAAATTGCCCCACATGGAGCCATTGAAATCTGAGGAAATTACAGTCACTCAAGTGGAAACAGTAATGGTGCAGAAAATAACTCAAGTGGAAATTAAACAAGCAAGCCCTAAACCTGAAGAGAAAATCCTTGTACCTTTGACAGAATCTGAGAAACTCATTGTTGAGGCTAAATCCCCCATAAGCGCAGAGAAAACTGCAGAGGAATCTTCAAAGGGTCGGAAGAAAGGGAAAGGGAGAAAGCAGGTTCAGACACCACCCTCAGACACTATAAACACAAAGCCTGTCTTTATGCCTGAGGCAGAAACATTACCGTCCACTAACATTACATCATTGCCCAGGGACAGCCCTGTCACGGCCTCTGAACTGAGTGTTCCTCCAAAGATGACTCCTGAAAGAATGTGCATTGAGGAAACTGGGCAGGCAGCAGCTGTGCTCTCTGAGGCCCCAGCAGACAAAGGGGAGGTGGAGCCAGCACCGCTCTGTGCAAAAAAAATCAAGCGGGAGGTTCCGAAACCAAAAACATCCTCCACTGTGAGGGAAGCACACGCAGCCGGAGAATTAGCGTCAGCAGCACCAGTGGTAACAGCAGAGGCAGCTGTAGCTCAGGCACAGGCCAGCCCCCTAGCCAGGCAAGAGGAGCCTCCCAAAGTTGCACAACATTCGGCCAGTCAGGCAGCAGAGCGCAGCACAGAGAAAAAGCTTTCTGTTTCCAAGGCCTCGGAGCAGGAGGAAGAGAAGAAGAGGGACTCGGAGAAGGACACACCCTCTGCCACTGCCACACCCGCAGCTGCCCAGCCTGACCAGCCTCACCTGGGGGACACCTGTGACTCTGCAAACCCTGACACAGACGAGGCCGCCATGAAGAGGAAGATTGTGGTAGTGGAAGAAATAGTTGAGGTGAAACAACTTATTAGTCCTCAGGCAACTGGGGAGCAGTCACCTCCTCCACCTGTGCAACATGAGGCAGAAGGAGAGGAACTGGACCTGGATGTTCTGGAAGCCATCGCCATAGAGCGGGCACTTTTGTCAGGGGCGGCGGGGGTCAAGGTGCAAGGAGCCTCACCTGATGAAGACTGGGACCACTCACTGGAGGAGCCAGAGGAGAAGACGTGGCCAAACTTCATTGAAGGTTTGTTTGCATATGTGCCAACTGGCCTACTCCCTATCTTATCCTAAACTCTGCGCATGTATTGTAATCACTCTTGCATCTGGGTTTCCACCTTTCTCTAAAATGTGGGAGGTCTTAGGTAGGGTATTTAATGACAGCTCTATTGTTGCTCCTGCACAGTGTCATGTGCTTAAAAGTATTTCATACTCAAAAATCATCTTACTGCAATTGTCTGCCGGTGCCGTCTCTTCCAAAGTATTGTTATGGGTGATTTGATTACAGTTTATGGCTTTAAGTTACATATTACAGAGACCAGTCTGCCCTTTGTGATGTGGACTAGAGACAGTCTCTCTTTAGGAAAAGCTTCAGTGAGCCGGTGAGAATAGTCCAGTGAGATGTGGCTGTGATTTAATTATGTGTGTGTTAAAATAGATGAAGTATCAGTAACTGTCATGGTCCTCTGTAGTGTGTTCAAAGCACTGTCAGAGTTCACACAGGCATTATGACAGGGGCTCCTCCTTCACACATGATCACAGGTGAAAGTTAGACATAACAACTACATATCAAATGTTTGCATTCAGTATCAAATATATTTGAATCTGTAAATTACCCCAGTGTTTACATGCAGAGCATGTGGCAGTGGTAGATATCAGTCTATTTTATGTATATAATAAATTCACACCCAAAAGTCACACATTTTTTTGGGTGGGGGATTCCAGTGGTGTTTTGTCATACATTGCGTTTCTGCACATGTGTTGGTGGAAACAATAATCTTTGGAGCCATCTCTGAGTGTTTGCCAAATGAGATTATGCAGACCTGCACTCATTCCAACAAGGTGGGGCAGTTTGCTGAGATCCAGCCTCGCCTGTTCCCTGAAGAGATAGTTGTGAGTTACAGCCAGGCTGACTAAGAGAGGGAGGTGTGGTGTGCTTGGGAGGATTTTCTCCTCTTTACTCCAGTAAGACGGCGTTCTTGGCACTGTTCTGTGTCTGCGGTTGTTTTCTCAGTTCTCTTTTCAGTCTGTCTTTCAAAGAAGATAAGCGTTACCCCTTGCATGCCATTATGAAATGGAATGCGTAGGGCAAGGGAGTTATGTGGACAGTGTGATAACAGGGGTACATGCTGGCCTCCTGTGCTGGATCTGGAAAATAACATTTCCAGAAAGTCCAGAAAAAAGGTGTCATCTGATGACAGTGGTTGGTTCTGCTGAAGTGAAACTAGCAATGATCGTTCTTACTCATGATGGTGAGGCATATTCACATGACTCCAGATTTGGCATGATGTCTATTATTTCACAACTTTCTGAAGTTAAATAATATTTCAGGTTGACTAATTTGTGCATTTTAGTGGCCCTGTGAGGATGTATATAGCAGTGGATTCACATGGGCGTTGTCTGTTGTGGGTGTGAGCAACGGACAAAGAGTCAGGAAGCTGGAATAGCTTGCTCACAGCTCCATGGGTGTGTTTGTTTGGTTCCACACGTGACAGCAGGTCTGGATTCAATTAGTGGGCTGGTTCCTTTATTCAATCTGTGGTACTCATCAGGAAAATAAAAGTCACTTTTGCAGTTTGATAAAACTGGATTTATGACTCACATCCACAGTAAACACCACATGCAATTCATCATAAACGGCACTTAATTAACTGCAGTGCACTTCAACATATGGAAATATCTCGAAACTCTACTTGGCACTGATTGTAAACATTAAAAAAGGTTCCAGTGCTACTTTTATTCCTGGAGGTCTTTCTTATGTGTGACATAATCAGATATGGTCATTGGATGACCACTGTGTTTGGTGACCCACTGCTGACATCTGCTGTCCGTAAACAACCATTGTCATATGTCACACAGGCCGCATGCTTCAACTGCAGTAAGAGGTGTTTTGATAAAACATTTAGCAACACATTTTAGCAAGCAGTGGACAAACCTTGTTGTCATTTTATCAAGCTTAGCATTACCCAGATTGTGCACTGTTGCCAAAGCAGCTTACTTCAGAGTTTATCGAAGATATAATGAATGGTGTTAGATAAGGCAGTGGTTTATGAAGATGCATTTTTGTTTTTGTGCTGTGATCCCTCTGAGTGTGGCATTCTTGGTATGCCGGCTAATTAAATATCTGTCAGCAGCAGACTCGGTTACAACCTGGGAGTTAGCTGCAGTTAGGTATGTCCACTTTTGTCCTTCTACAATGTCTGTTTCCCTCTCATTGCGTCAGTGATGTGGAAACCAGGAAGAGGGAAAATATTTGAAAAAAAAACTGACTTGTGCCACAAAAATGTTGCTTTCAAAACAAGAGCTCCTCAAGCTGGGTTTTGATTTCAAGGGAACACATTGCATGATGCTCTTTTAATTTCGGTTGAATGGAGGTTGCTGTGTGTGCTTGAACAAAAGCTGTGCAGCGCGCACTTTTGTGTGAAATGAACATGCCTGAGAGGCTGTTTAAAGTCCCACTCATGGCACCAGGGGCAATTTGGCTAAGTCGTATCCCAGACATGTCACTGAGGTCCTCCATCTCTGAAATCATGCCCGGTGCATACTTGTGTGATTGGTTAAATGAGGAGCTTCAGCATGCTGCAGCTCTGTGCCTTTCATTATGGTGGCACTTCATTTTGATGTCGTGACTCACCCGCAACATTCTCAAATCTGAGAGCTTGAGTTGTGAGCGTGACCTTTTCGAGGAGAAAAAGAATAGAATGGGGGACATAATGAATGTTTAATCTGATGCTATCTATCAATAGCCTGTGCTGTTTTGTTGGCAGCTTAACTAGCTGCTTCTGTTTCTGCTGTTGGCCTCGAGTGATGTTTTGCTCAAAACAAAGTATACGACCTTAGCTGCGGTGACCTATCTTTTACTGCTGACTCCACCTGTGAACACACTTCTTACGTTTTACTGGACTCATCATAAGCGTCGGAACATATCGCCTACCTTTCCTAAATTGAGACATACGCACACAAAGCAAACATTTTGACAATGCATAGACATGGTACAACAGTGTGTGCCGGTGCCGAAAACACAGAGTCCGAAAAAGAGTCAGAAAACCAATACCTCTGTGATATAATATCAAATGTGAAATGTTCGGTAGGCATGGGGCACACAAATAATGTGTGGGCAAATGACTACTCAGTAGCCTTTGATCTAGATGAATGTGCAAGCTTATCTTTCATTTTCTCTGGCTGATACATCTGGCCACCCTCCCATTCAGACAGGTTTCCCTGCCACTTGGCCTGTAACAGCCAATCACAGGCGTATCTAAGAAGGGGCGGGTTTGATACGATAACTGGCATACGAGTACTCTTACTCTTTTGCCTTTTACCCGTCTTATATCTTCAGAAACACATTTACGTGTACCGTTCAGTTGTAGTTTGACCAGGCCGCAATTATTTGTCCATCTTGAAAACCACCAAGCATTCACCCTAGCTTGCTGTGTTGCTCAGGGCTATGTCACAGGTTTTGTTGTTCTCATTGGTTGTCGGTTAATCCATTTGCATCCATAGAAATTCCGGTCTGCGTCCGTTATTAACAGCCCTTGGAAACATTGAAAGTAAACTTGGAGGTTTATAATATCAGACTAATATGCATTTGCGACGTCAGGCTAAGTACACAGCGTAATGAACAACCTTTCCCAGGTCCCAGTTGTGTGATCGTCCAACACAGGAGTGTTAGTTGCTAGTTTGAGAATGTTTGGCGGGCGGAGTGTATGGTGTCAAATTTAATCGCAGTCTGTGGAAACATAATGACTAGAGGCTAGACGGTAACACTGAATCAGAAATCTGCTGGAGCGGTAAAGCAGTTAATTCACTGTAGACCCAGCCCCGGAAACAGAGAGATCAATAACATGTGGGATTTATTGAGAGTTTGGCCAAGATGGTTACGACATTAGTCATTTCCCAGGGTACACATTGGGTCTTAGTCACAAAACTGAAGTTGAGTCAGTCAGCCTGTGTATTGAGTTTGTGCGTCTTCTGCAAAGTGTGCCTATGTGTAGTATTCTGTAGGACTAGGTCTTATTTTAAATATGACCTTCACATTTTGACTTTTCCTTAAGTATTATTTATCACAAGAGAGACCTCACCAGCTGCTAAGTCATTAACTGTTAAGTAGAGGACAGCAATGTTTACAAAATGGGGCTTCTGCACTATATGGTTGAGGACTTGAGGCAGGAGGCATTTCCCCCAGGACAAAAGCTTAGAATTCCTCACGGCCATACGCCTTAACATGAATGATAAGTGCATGGGGCTGTTTAGGAGTTCAGGAGTTCGTGAAGGCACATGAAGATGTTCATCATGAGGAATGCCCTGTGATCCTCTGTAAATCCCCCACGTGGATTCTCAGTATAGCTTCCTTCATTTCACACAGGACGTCCATCCATAGTGTCCATGTTTCATGAGAGGAGACAACCCCTGGGTCCACTCTCTAGACACTGGCTGGAATTGCTTTGAGCATTACGTAGAAATGGAGCCAGTTGTCAGCGGCACAACTGACCAAAGCCGTATGCATATATTAGAAATGACTATATTTAGAGAATAGCTGCGATCCCAAAAGCAATAGGGGATGAACATTGAGAGCTCCAGCCACACTAAACTCTGTCCATCACTAAACTCTGCGTGAGGGGGGTTAAGTAAATATACCAGCAGTCTTACTGTAGCTCCCAGTTTTTCATTCTCACTGGCTTTGTCGCTATTTCTGTCCACTTATGTTACTGCCAGGGCTTTTCCCAGGTTCGACACTGAATATATCCAATTTAACCCACCTCATACATTGTGAGGGAAACAGAAGAATAAGATAAAGTTCAGCTTTCTATAACAGCACCACAGACTGCATTTTGTTTTATCATCATTGAGTAAACCAATGACCAGGTCCTTGTGGTTTGATAGTGATGAGTCCATTTTGTACGTGCTGACAACATTACGTCTAAATGATAACTGTAACACGTTACCCAAGAGGGCTCAAACATGAGATCTGTTTTTCTTGCTGAGTGCTGTGACTTAATATCACAGAATTAACCTGCCAGCATCGTGATCAAAGAGAGAAGTAGGAAGAGGGGTGCTTGTGTTTGTGGGGGGTGTCTCCAGGGGTCGAGTATAGCCAAGTGTCCCGCCAGAGCTCTTCCATCAGTTTCTAACTGTGACACTGTGATCATCTGGCTCTGGTGGATATTTATAACCCTCAGTCAGCTCATGCCCTCTCCCCCTGCCTACCCGGGCCCCCCTCATCCCTCAGAGCCCCTCGCCCCCTCACCCCGCACCTGCCCCCCTTCCCCGAGCTTGTTGTGTCGTCCCTCCTCCCCTGGCCACGGGAGAGCAGGCTGACGGATCATAGCAGAAGGCACAGCCTGTCAAAATTCAACACAACGGAGAAACAAGCCAGTTCAGAGCAAACAAACAGGAGCTCCTCCTGTCCTCTTCATTCCCCCTCTGTCCAGCTCTTCTCTTCTTCTTCCTCGTCCTCCTCTTCCTCTCTGTACCGTCTGTTAGATGAAGATCATACCTGGTAGGTCCACAGAGTGGGGTTGCTGTGGCGTGTCTGTCTGTGTCTAACTGCGTCCGTGTGTCTGGCTGCTGCCTGTTGGTGAGTTTTTTTGGCAAACGCACTGTGTGAAATCTTGTTGTTCCCGATCGGTGCTCGTAGTCACACAACAGAGACACGCACATTCACATTGAACAGCACAGCCCTCAGCTACAGCCACGCACATTGTGTTCCATATTTAAACCTGTCCACAATGTGACCGACTTGAATTATGACTGAGGTTGGCTGCCTTCAATATTTTCCTTTATTTTGTGGTACGCAGATAAAAGTGGGTGAGGGCAGGTGTTGAGCTGGGACGTGTCACCCGCCCCCAACCCTCCCCCGCCCCCCTTTAGGAGGTGTTTTTCCTCTCAATCCGACGCCTGTAAACAAACAGGGCTGACATAAAGATCTTTTTATTTTATTTGAAACTTCTCTGTTTGCCTGTGTGTGCGAGAGACGACCACGTTTGTCTGCTGTCCGGGCTATTTCAGAATGCCGTAAAACAGGACCACCTGCCATGGCACTGTACAATCCCAGTGCATCTGCTGAAGTGTGTTTGTTATTGTTGCCGTGTCAAAAATATAGACTGGGCTGTTAAAATGTGTCATTTTCATTCATTTTTATCACCATGCCAACTATCTGGTTGTGTTTATTATGTTTTAGGTAAGGTAAGGTTGTTCTAATAATCAGATTGCCCTTTCAGAGAGCTGGGCTCCCTTTAGGATATTACGGCCTGTTATTGCTTCATTGAGTTTGACCCGTGTTCCCCAGAAATGAGTTATTAGACAAGAACACAGATAGCGAGGTCATCCTGTGAGATAACATGAAGTGGTTGTCGTAGTAAGATGGAATGTGAGGCAGAGGCGCATCAGATAAGGAACTGAAGCACAACATAGTTCATTTTCATCCTGTGGCAGCTGATACCGAGAGATGCCAAAAATAATAAAGATATCTGTACCGGAAAATACTTAGTTCTTTTAGTATTGTGCACTGGCAAAAAAGGCAAACTTATTTTTTAACTTGGAACATACAGTAGAACTTTGCCTAGCAGAGGCTGGTGTGTGAAAACAGCTGAACAATCACCAAGAGGCAGACCAGAAGAAGACTTTCAGTAATAGCCTCAGGGTGGGTAAAACAGCAGGAATTCCTTCGCCGGCCTCCTTTTTTTAAATGTCCCTGCCACACCCACACCCCCTCTCCCACTGAAGGCCCCACCTGTCACCACAGCCTGGGCTGGTCCCCTCATCCCCTCTGTCTTATCTCTATCTTTCCCAACAAATGCCTTCAAGCCCCCTAGGACCCGCTCTCCCCGCCCTGGTGGTTTTAGGGCACTTAGTCACCCTTGTTGTATTTTGGCGCCTGAGAAAACACAAGGGGCAAGGTAAGAGGGATGAATGTTGCAGGGTTATTGGAATAGTTGTGTTTGTAGGTTAAAAAAAAGGAATGAGAGGAGCATGACCCCCCCCAAATGTTAATTTTGGTGCTAGTATTATGGTGGCAGTTCTAATTATGCAGGATATTTTTTGCATATTTCTCA
Source organism: Diplodus puntazzo (assembly GCA_963678695.2). Classification (NCBI taxonomy): domain Eukaryota; kingdom Metazoa; phylum Chordata; class Actinopteri; order Spariformes; family Sparidae; genus Diplodus; species Diplodus puntazzo. Next base: position 25,651,295 of record OZ023160.1, on the reverse strand, counting down.
CTTAACTGATGACTGTGTTTATTATCCTTGACACTTTTATCGATGCAGGTCATGTTACTTAACCCGAAACAAGCTTCATGTGTGGTCTATGTGTCACATTCATGTGTAACCTTGAAACCTGTCAGTCGTTGTCCAGGGTGACTGGGCGAAGGTGCTGTCGAGACTTTTCGTGCCACTCTCACCAAGTGTCTGTTCTTAGTTGCAGTTGCAAAGGGGATTAACCCTCATTATGCTCAGACACCGTGGGAGGCCTTCAATTTGGCTCACGTTGCAGTGTCCCCAAGACTGACATTCTGTAATGTCACAGTGCATGGATTCAAACCAGTCCAGGCTGAACCGAGCTGAACTTAGCTTATTTTTTAAATTTCTTTTTTACTGCAGAACAACTAATGAGTGCTGTTGTAACAATGCCTCCAGGTCCCTCCCAAACCTGTCTGGTCAAGTTTGGCTATGTATCAAAGGCTTATTTGTGTGCGTATATGTTGCTTCAATCAGATGAATCGCTCTTTCTTAGCCCTGGTTTACTCCACCTGCCAGGTTAAAGCTACTGCCAGTCCCCAAACCAGCTGCCAGCCTTTGAGCCAACAGACAGTCTTACAAAAGACGTGAGCCCTTGTGTCTGTTCAGTGGCAACGCTTTGATGACTTTATCTTGGATTTACCCCAGAGAAACAACATTTGTATGCAAAAGAACTCCCACCAGACACCTCCCACTAACACAGTAGATACATAATAAGCTGTTTGATCCAATGACTGCACGTTAGTTTGGTGTATTATTTAGTGGCATACACAATCGCTTGTTTTGAGCCATGCTAGTGGCAAGACCAGGAAAGGGTTTTGTTTGTCGGTCAGTCCACTGCTTTGGTCTTGGTCCTAAGCTGTTTGTTTAGTGCTAATTTATATTATAGCAGGCTAGGGTTACATCAAACTGAAGATGCTGAATGTGTTTAAAATCATACATGCTAAAAATCGGCAAGTTTGCATTGTGAGCGTGTCGGAACATTTATCTCGGGCCTGAGTACAGTCTCACAAATCATAAGTGCAGAGACATCACCCAGAGAAAGTGTTGGTGTAGTCTTATCTGATCCGAGATGACTGTAATTGAAAGGAAGGCAACTGTGATAAGGGACTATGAGGAAACTGGGCTGAGATACAGGCTGGTTAATGTTTAACTTGGCTTCCATCATGTATTGGGATGTGGTGGTAACAAAAGCACTATATTCTATCCTCATTTTAGGGCTTTTCAAAATGCACATTCTTCAACCTGTTAACTTAGACCATTTGCACACACAAGTTGTAAACAACTCACACTGCATTTCTGCTAGCCCCAGGGTAAATGTCCGATGGCTAATGCTTACACTCTACTCTTGTTTACTTTGGTCCTATTTCACACTTTCACCTTTTAGGCTTGTGTTTATTTAAGTTTTAAGGGATAACCCTTCAAACGCACAGCATGGAAGCAGAGCCATCAGGCCCAAAACTTGAGTCGGGATTGTCGGAAACTTTACTTAGCGGGGGGCTAACAGCTCCCAAAAACCCTTTTGTGATGACTAAATGGTAAAGGCAATAATTTGATCATTAATGACTGTGAATAAGTACCATCTCCCAGCCACCAGCTGGTGGACCATCAAGGCTTTGTTCAAAATTCAAAATAATTATTGCCCATCTCTCCTTCATTGTGAGATATGGCACTATACATTCAAAACAGCAGAGGAATGAGGAGACACACCAGGTAACCTTGGAATTACTGCTCAATCCTTACTCTGAGATAACCAGTAAAAAGACACTTTTAACTGAATAAGGTGAAATATACACTGTTAGAGAGATTTTAAAAAAAGATTCCTCTTGACATTTTTGTCTATGACTGAGAACACATCTATGATTTAATTTACACTTGAATAGTTTTAATTGACACCAATATTAGTCTCCGGATTTAATCTTAATATAGGCATATGATCTGTATGTTGGTTTAACAGGAAGATTATACATTTTGGCGCATGATCTCCACTGGAGTAGAATATATTTTCAGTCATATGAAAGAGAATTCGTATTGCCTTGATATACTCAGGATACATCACTCTAATCTGTGGTGACATTAACTAATTTATCATTGTTTATCTGACCTGACATTATAATGCTCAATCTAATGTTTCTGAGATGCTGAAGAGTTAAATGCAGCTGCTGCCCTGCTGATCCGTGCTCTTCAGCCCAGGCCTGTCATGGGGCTTTCAGGTCTTAGCTGTCCACTTTTTCGCTGGCGTCCATTCTGCTCGCTGACAGCTCCGTCCTCTATCCACTCACAGGCCCCTCAGCTCGTGCTATCGCTTACCTCGGCCCCGAGTCGTTCAGCTTCCAGTCAGATGCACTACAACTGCTCTGCGTGTGCCGAGGTGGGAACATGGATATTAACATACGCCTGCGACCATGTCGGAATGAGGTCAGCCGAAAGGTCGCGAGGAAGGGGGCGTGGCTTAGCAAGACTGTAAATAATCCGTGTCAGACACAAGGTGCATCAGTCGACATTCTCTCGCTGAACTTTGACTTCTCATCTGTGTTTGTTTTCCCTTTCTTACACTGCCAAAAGTGGCACGTCTTCCCAGGGGCCCAGGAAGATGTACCAAAGCAGCATTTTCTTGAATACAAACCCACATTTGTCAATTCAAGTGTCAGGGCGACATCATGTGCGATTTAACATTCATACTGTGGGTTTTTATGCAGTTTTATAACACTGGGTTTTCCCAGGCTGTCAATGGGACATCAAATCACTTTACACAAGAGGCTGGTAAAGAACATTCTCAGGCACAACAGGTTCGACAGGTGGCTCTTTGAGCTAAATTAAGCCCACACTCCATCCCTGTTATACAGGAGCTGAGAGTTGAGAATGTGTTGAGTCATTTTTCACAACGCTGGTAAAGTATAACATCCTCCTTGACATGCTAAGAGCCCGAATGCAATTTAATCACACACATTGCCAAACAAACGCTCTTTTTAGAGATGAATGTCAGACACGCCGAGCTGTGTGGGCCGGGGTGGCTGAGTCCTGGATCTGGCTTTGGCCTGGTTTGTGGAAAAGCCAGCATTCTTCCTGGAAACAGCCACAACTCCCACTCTGGAGCAATCCAGCTACCACTTACTGTGCACCAGTGTGTGTGTGTGTGTGTGTGTGTGTGTGTGTGCAGTTTTTCCAGGGCTCATGAGTGTATATAACAGGCTAGATAGCCCACAGCACTGTGACTGGTGCTGGTGAACCAGTAGGCATGAGTCATAACATAAACAGTGAACTTGTGTCTCAGGGAAAACCCGAACGGGCTTTGGATACATGTACATTGGATTCTTATGCCCTCTGGGAATACTAAAGGAACCCTGATGAGACAGAGAGACACACGGGACACATACATTTCAAGCTGATTTTATTTATGAGCAGCACTGGGACTGTAGAAACACATCCAGTAATGTGCTGGGAGTTTATCTAAACCCCCTCGTGACCTCCATTAGGAATTTCTCTGCACTCCATGGCTCATATGGTAAACAGTGACATCAGCGGTTTACCTAAGGATGCTAACGTATCTTGCATCAGACGGTGGTCTTTGCATGCAGCTATAGTTATTAATGTACTGCAGAAAACATCGGATCTTAGTCAAATAAACAGAAAGTGATTTCAGTGACAAATGTTAAAAGTTTATCTGGGCTTTTTTCAGGCTTTCCACCAATCCAGTGTTCTTTCTCTTGTAGACCATTTGTCAGTTCTGTTCTGTTAGTGCTGTCACAAAACCAGCAAAAAGAAAGTCAAAGTACAAAGTACAAGAGTTGTTGCTCTCATATCTTTCCGTTGATGATGCTACAGTCAGTTTGCTTAGCCGAGCACAAACAGCCTGGACACATGGTTACGCAGCTAGCCTGGTTTTGTCCAGTGGGAAGAAAGTCTTGGCTGGACGTGGGGATTTTCTTCAGTGCTGTTATCACTATGAGGTTTGCATCCATCGTAAAGACTCTGTGGAGGGAGATGCCCTGCATGTTACCCACTGTAAAGAATAAGAATTGTCAGTTTTGACTTTGTTTTTCTATGGATTAAGCAAACCAGATGCTGATATATTGAGCTTTACAGATGGTGGGTGGTATGATGATTCATGCTGTAGCTTCAGATGTTATATATTTGTTAACTATAACTATAATGCAGCTATCTCTTTAAATTGTATAGTATTAGTTTGGGCAGTTTGCTATAAATCAGTTGTTTATGACCATACTTGTTTTTTATCGAGGATGAGGGTATTTTTTTTCTCCTTGTAATCAGTCTTTCTGCCTCTCAGAACCACACTGCAGGACATGCTAGAAGTGCTTTTTTTTTTTCTTCAGCTTTTCAGTTGTTTTTACAAAAAACATTTGCCCAGTTATGGCATTAGTATTTGCCTTTGTTGTCATGTATTCGGCTCATCTCTCTCATGTTAGTTTTGATTATCCCCAAACTCCAGCTCCGTCCACACCGAATTTGCAAGGATATGCTGCCAATTAAAGTCAATAAAGTTCCAGGTACTGTTAATACAGTCTGAATTAAATTACATTAGATATTGCACAAACACATTTTTTTCAACAACAAGTGCGTGTTTACTGAGCATGTCCAAAAAAAGAGGTGCTCTTGGCACGTCACTGAAAAATGCTGCCCTTTGAGTGATTGTAGTCAGTGCAACATGTGAGAAGATCAGAGAGCGTTGTGTATGGTCCCGGGTCAGAGGCCGCAGAAGTCCTAGAAGAAGAGAGCACGGCATATTTACGTCACTTTCCCCTTTAAATCCGACCTAGGAGCAGCTCAGCTGTGCCCTGTCATAAACTGTCACATCCTGTGGTTGACTGGCGACAGTAGGTGCGTGTGTCAGCTGGAGCAGACCGCTCCTTTGACGAGACATAAAATCATGACTCGGTGATCTTAAGACAGTCAGGGTTTAGTGATGCTGGTTTAATTGTATTCAAACATATCAATTTGTGGAGCTGAGATTACATCACGCTTGTAGATTTTCCGCTTTGGTTCTAGAAAGCCCAGAGATTTAGAAAAGAGTTATTATATTATAACAGCTGGGCCTGGAAAGTCCTAAAGAAAAAGACTGAATACGGGGGAATTTCTAGTGTCTCCCGCACTAGTGTACTCAGAGGCTTGTCGCTTCGGGGCTGCATTGGGAACTGACTGGAAACATGTCATGTTTTTTGCATTAAAACCGTCAAGAAAAAATACATGAGCAGTCACGTATGCCAACACACCCTGAGGCTCTTAAACACCTCCCATTTATACTGCTTGTGTGAGCAAAAACTGGAAAAGTGACATTGATCGTTGACAAATGTCAGTCGCAGGTGCAATAGATTGATCAATAGATTATAAAGAGAGGAACCGTTTTCTAGGGAAGCTATTACACAAAAAAGTTCAACAGAAGAGTTCGGTTTAGATTGTGTAGATCGAAACGTATCGATCAAAAGATGACAAAATAATGTTGACTTACCTGCTTAGCTGATGAATCAAGGGGGCAGGGCCAACTACCGGCTTTCATCCCTAAGAAAGTGGTTCCTGTTTCTTCTTTAAGTCTCTTCACACCAGCTGGCACAGTGTGTCTGGGACACAGAGGGCCATCGGGGGATCTTGTCTCAGGCTTATAATGGCTTCATTATGGAATGTGGATCGAGGGAATCACCGAGCGATGTGCTCATATGAAGAGAGCAGCAGATATTTGTACAGTAAGATGTGTTGTACAGGTGAGTGAAGAGACCTGCGACTGTGTGGGGAGGAGTTACTTTGTTGTAGCGCATTGTTGACAGCATGGTGAAACCACATGGCTATACAGCCATTCACAGATAGGCTGGACAGAAGAGAACAGCTTTTGGTTAAATGTACTTTATTTTAATTTCATTTCAGTAAATGGATTATAAAGTGAGTAATTGTATTTGTATTATTGTTATTGAGAAAAACATGGATATTTTTTTTCTTCATATTTATTTTATTTTATTTTGTTTATAATTACAAATGCTTCTTATGATTATTATTATTATTATTATTATTATTATTATTATTATTATTATTATGAGTAGTAGTCATAGTATCATTATACACTACAAATCAGTGGCAAAATAAGGAATAACATGGATGCTATTCCACTGATCTACAGTTGGTGGCGGTAATGGTTCCCAAAATGTTGCTGAAGAAGAAAACTGCAAGCTGGCAAAGACGTATTTGAACAATGTAGAATTAAAAATATTGTAACAGGTATATACACATGCACCTCAAGGGTTGTAATTATAGCGCTTGGATCCGAGGCAGTGAATCCAACTTGTTCATTTACAAAAAACTCCACATGGTCCCTTTAATTTTAGATTTTGAGAACACTGTACATCAGCATTACGGTCAGATATGGGTGTGAGACAGCTGACTCACTGTTTCGAGTGTGCTATTTCTGTTGTTTATCTAGTGCATAACACAGACTCTCAACCTGCCTACAATTAGTGTGTAGTTGGTTTTGTACACACACTTAAAAGGTTAGAGCGGTCGGATGTAGTCTGAGGTGTGAAACATAAACCCAAAATAAATCCACAATGCAGATGATGGTGCTCATAAAGCACACTGAGGTGAGCTCGTATTAATAATGATAAGTTAAATAAGCAAATGTCTAAAATATTAAAGCAATAATGATATGGAATTATTATTATGATCTGGTATATCTCATGATTCATTTGTATTGTATCTCTACTGTGGTGAATTAATTCATGACCTGAGTGAATTCAGACAACAGAATTTCACTTCGAGTAAAGATCTTCAGCAACTGGTACGAAAACACATGCACCTAAGAACAGAAGTTTAAATTGAAAACTTTATTAAACTTTAAATTAACCACATTTTTTGTAAAAGTAGGAACAAGGACAGCATGCTGTGTTGGTTCTGAGAACTGAACAGCCAGTTAAACCTCCTGTTCAGGTACAAAAAGATAACCTGAATGGGGGTGCAGGACTGTAATACACACAGACACAAAGAGCGGCCTCTGCATACATCATGTCAGTCCTGAGGGGGGCGCTCTCTCACTGCATTACACAGCACAGGGTGAGACTTGTAGAGGTGAGGCCGGCTTTTCAGTGCACAAAGTTATAGCAATGTTTGAAATCAGTTTTCTGAATTTACACAGTTATGTGAAAATGGTTTGGGGAAGAGAGATGAATACTCTTGTCTGAAGGGGAAACCTCTCTCCTTGGACGACTTTCTTATAATGAGATGCATCAGAGTTTTGCCTCCAGCGTTCGCTGCTGCAGTAAATCTCACAGTAAATCCGAACATGAGTGAAGAAGAATCTCACACATCGCATACATTACGATCATAGACAAACCCTTCGGCGTGCCTGTGTTATGATGGGATAAAAGCACCGCACCTACAGTATGGGAACTGTCTGTCTGAAAAGTGGAGCACTGAGGTGTGTCTGAGGACATTAAAAAGTCAGCGTAATGGTAATGGTAATGGTTTTGTTAAAGCTTAAAGCAAATCCTCACAGTGTAGTGTCATTGTAAATAAGTAACTACATCAGATATGGGGTGGTCGTTAGGGTCTGCGCTGGGCAGCGGTATCTTTATTGACTAGTTTACAAGTAGCATGCACATGCTGATAGTGTCAGGCAATCTATAGTCAAGTATGATTGATAACCTGATACGTTACGTAATCTATGTTTTTTACTGTCGTGAGTGACATCACATCAATGTGTTGATAAATACAGACTTTCTTTTACAGTGTAATAGTGTCAGTATCTGATAGTCCTTCCAAAAGTAAACTTTAATAGTAATAGTATTTGGAGTAGCTGTAATTATGCCTTCATCACTGACTACAACTTCAAAAATCTCTTTTTTTTATTGATGGTTCTTTTTCTAAGGAAGGTTTTTCCTCCGGTTTTACTTAAGCACTTTTAGCATTTCATTTTATTCTTACATTCCTCTTTTTTCATATATATATTGGGCATATTTTCAGTCATTGTAGTATTCCTATTAACTCTCTTTAGATCTGTAGTATTTTTATGTTATTTTTCCGTAGCATGCTTACCGGTTTATGGAGAGGAAACTATTAATCTCCTACTGAAACTTCAAATCTTTTGTTCAACATTAAAAGAACAGAAAGGTTGTCGTATTCTTTTCTGGAAATCTTCTTTCATAGTCCACAGCTTTTCCTAGTTGCAGACACCACACCCAGAACAAGCTGGGTGTGGTTGTGCTCTGGCGCTATCTGGTGGTGAGAGAGAGCAGCGCCACTATGACAGAACGGGGTCATGTGGGTGGAGGAGGGTGGTTGAGGGGTGTTTTCCTTTCCACGTCAGATCAGTCATTCAACCGGAGACTCCTCCGTCTCTGTGCCTATAAATACAGCCGTGAGTAAACGTCAGTCACAGCTGCCCCTGCACATGGTTCTGTATGTTTGTAGCTGTTGGCATGGAAACATCGCTCGAGTTCCCCATTTTCCACGTTTACTTTGGCGTTTGGAAACTGCCAATGGGCGCCATAGTGTGTGGAAATACCACATTTAGTAATAATGGATTAATAGAACGAAAGAGTGAAGGGGAACCTACAATGTTTTCGTTCAGTTGAGTAACAACGGCTGATATTTCTGCGACCTTCTTATACCAGTTTGAGAAAAAAACTAGGTGTCTCAAAATCACTTTTCACCAAAATCTTTTTGGATTTTAAAATTAATTCAATTAGATTTAATGAAGTAGCAATCCACAGTACTTGCATTGAGAAAATCCATTTTGCTGCATTTTGTCATTGAGTGATTAAGTCACTCTCTTTCAGCGGTTTAGAGCTGTAACGTTTAATTGTTGATTGAATTAGTGAAATTACAAAAAAAAAAGAAAGAAAAGACAAACGACAACTTATCAGCAGCTATTTAGATAATAATCGTAATTTTTCAAGCAAGAACATTATTGGAGCAGCTTGTCAACTGTAGGGATGTGCTCTGGTTTATATAACAGTTCAGTGAATATCTCTGGCTTTTGAATTATCAGATGAAACATTTACGATTTACATAGAGTAAATATTAAATTGGCTAATCAAGGCATTAATCAAGACATTAACCAGCAATTAAAAAGTGTTTGTTGCTAATTCAGTTCAGTGAATCTCTTCTTTTTAACTTCTGAAAAACACCTGATAAGGCCTTTCCAGGAAGAAATTCTTTGCATTTGCAAACAGCACAGCGAAGAGCTGTGGCACCAAGGCAAAGTCAGCAGTTTTTCACTAGGCAGCGAAGGAAACATGGCGAGGACCAGTTGGTGGTCATCATCTCATCCAAGCCCAAAGTCACAGCCCTTTTCAGATTTATGGTGCCCTTAGAGTATGATAATTAAAGACACAGTGAAGTGGTTGCAAAACACCACCGACACAGCTCTAAATATGTGCTAACTTGCACTTTATTTAGGCACTAAAATCTGTAAACAGCTGTGGAAAAAAAAAGTTACAACTTCCCCCTGAACACAAAGACAAAAGATACCCAATATAGTCTTTTAATATGACACTGATTTAACTTGCATTTGGCAAATTAATGTTTTGATTTGCAGATGTTTATTGACTCATACATAAGAAATCTCTCTCAATCATCTCCTATGACCCAGAAGAAGTGTGCTTTGCCTTCTACTTGTATCTTGTGAGGTTCTTGCTGTGTTCTGGCCCTGTTTTAGACAGTGGAATCCCATCTTGGGGATTAGTCAGCCCAGAGTTCATGTTTAAATTCAAAGTCCGTTAAACCTGCTCTCTGACACAGACCCCCCAGGGCGTTTCTGTGCGCCAACGTTTTTTTCAGAGAAAGTTACTTGATTGTTGGATCTCATTCCCAGGTTGTTGCTGTAAATATTGACTAACCATCGACTCAATCTGTGGTTACAATCAACTACTTTTCTCCTGAATCACTTTCTGCACCTTTGAATCATGCATTTACAAACAGCAAACAGCAAATCCTGCATAGAATTAAGCTCTCACCTGCAGAGGGAGGCACATGCTGTTTTTAAGTGTTCTCCTCTGTTCCAGTCAAACTGCAGCTACCTCAGTAATCTTCCCTGACTACCCTGTTTCACTGGAATTCATCAATTTTTAAGCATTAGCAACTGACACAATCCCAGATGTGGGGCTTTCCACAGAGTCCTTTAAGGCTTCCTGAGACTCAGCAGTGAGCTATTTTAAAACTCAGCTGCCGTGGCTAATCCAGAGGCTTGTTCAGTCTGAGTTAAATTGGGTTTGCAGTCTCATCGTCGAATCTAATTCTGACAACATTATCTGAAGTCTGCTGACCTGTCGGAGATACGTGTGGGTAATAACGGGACGGCACATCATGGCACAGTTATGAGCCACCCCTTCAGTTGGATTGAATGTCTTAAGTGTAGATCTGTACAAATTATACACATTTAAAGATCCTAAAAGTTTCAAAATGTCAAATATAAAGTCACCAGTAGCATCAGTATTAGTATTATTATTAGTTTTTGTTTTCATTTTCCCATTAAAGAACAGGGTTATAAATAAATAAATCGTACTTGACTCATTCAACACAGTTTACGACTAATTTAACACAATTATATTTAATAACATAGTCTCAGTGCTCTCATTAGCTTTGCCTAACTGAAAAACAGGCTGCCCCTGACAGCAGTTTTCCAGCGAGTCTGTGTTTTGTTTTTTGGGGGGTTTTCTTCTGTTTTAGTATTTAAGTGAATTTTCAATGGAATCAATGAAAGGTTTTGTATTTGGCATGCCACTTCTCAGTGTATGATGATCTTCATCAATCCTTAGAGTCAGTAGGACAGTCATGGTGCCAGGGCTCTCTCTCATGGCATGGGGCTGTTTTTTTCTTTTTTTGTTTTGTATAAAAAGAACAGTAGAAATATGATCCGTCTCGCACTGTAGGTGGCAGCTACCCGGCCATGCCGCCTCCTCCTCCTGCTCTTCCTCCCCTTTACAGAACAAATGAGGTGATAATCCTGGGTGTGTTAAGGCTGCTCCTAGTTTTATCAGCATTCCTTTTCACGTGGGGTGTGGTGAACAGATATATTGCCGTAAATGCTCACACTTTCACCTGAATTAACCATAGGAGGACAAGAGGGTTAAAGGGAGGCAGTAAGAGAGGAGAGTTAAACTCACCAGGGGGAGTAAATCATTCCTGCAGCTTTCACCCTCTACAATGGAGGGTGTTGTTCGGCCTCTCTCCGTCTAAACCTTTGAATTTGCTCTGCCGTTCAGCTCTTTCAGAAAAACCATAATGACACATTCTTTGGATTCCTTTGTCATCTAATGTGTTGCTTTTGTTTGAGTCCCAACCATGCGTTTGTCAGTATCCATCAGGGCATGTACTTTATAAACAGATTTGAGACATTTATGACATTGATTTCTGTTTTGGCATGAAACTGAAAAAAATGGAGACTGCAGAAGGGTTCGTGGGAAATGTGGTTTTTTGGAACCATAAGCACTGGTGTGGGATAGAACCAAGCCATGAAGTTGGTGGTCAGATTTGTTTATGGTAATTATAGCAAACAATTTTCACAATGATACAGTTTATTCTTCGGTAACTAGGCTCAGAGTCTGTGGCCATGATAGCAGGCTGTGCTAAGCTAAATGTAATCACCAGTCAGCAAGCTAATGTGCTCACAAAGGTTATGCTAGCACGCTGATGTTAAGCAGGTTTTATGTGGACTACTGTTTTGAAGTCTCGCATTAGGGTGTTACGGGGTCGCTATCTTGGTTTTTGAAGCCAGAAGTGAGCATATTTAGATGAGAAGCTAGAGCTGGAGAGAAGCAAGAGGTGGATCTAGCTGAGAAACACCAGGACACCATGCAGATCAATGTGATAGCAAGATAAGATAACCATGCCCTCAAGCATACCCTGCTTTTTCGCCCATTGCACTCTAAATAGGACAATAATTTACAAATGGAGCATCATGCTGTATCGACTAAAACTTGAACAAGCAATTGAGACCACAAACTTATTAGGCAACTGTTTACTCTGGTAATTAATCAAGTGAAAAGTAGGGTCATCTTCTCATAGACTTCCATGCATTTTAGATTTTTTGCAACCAATTTAGTTGCCCCTGCGTGTAGGGTTTAAAGTTCTTACGCATTGGCTCCACTTTGAAGACCTACCTCCACTTCTTTACAGTCTATAGTACACCATCGTAGTTTAGCATGTTAGCATGCTAATATTTGCCAGTTAACAGTGATTACAAAGACCAGCTGCAGCTGATAGGAATGTCTTCAGCTTTAGAGGCATTAAACCAGAGTACCAGACAAATTAAGATCACCCAAACTAGACTGTCCTCTCCCGGCTAGCATTCAGCCCTCAGAACATCTGCTCTGCAATGCAAAATCAGTGTGGAAAGCGGAAGACCGACTTCCCTGTCACTTCTATCACAGAAAGGATCAAACCTCAAACTTGGCATTTAGAGAGAAAATACTTTCTCCTCCTATTTTCACCAGGCGCTCTCTCCGCTCGTATAAAAAGCTCAAGTGTTCCATCTGGTTTTGATGAGGCCAGATGAGGGAGCAGTGTAATAGGCATGTTGAGACCTTAATGATACGTCTCCCTTTTGGTGGAAAAGATCTCATGACTAAGATGTTCCACACTTTCTGCACCCTCGACTGCCCGCTCCCATCTGGGTCCCCTGCTGGTGTTTCCCGTGAGGTTTAGACCTCCAGCTTATACTGTATGCTGTGTGAGTGCGTGCTCCACTGCCAGAACGTCACAGAGCCTCTGTTGTTACCATCTACTGTTGCTTCTGCAGCTCAGATGACCTAGAAGACTGTTTGTGTTGTGTTGTTTCATTCAATTACGCTCTATTCAACATTGTATGTCATTAATGAGAAATCTTTAGAAACATTTTGCTTTTGTCATTCATTCAAGCTTGATATGTTACAACTTTTTGAATTAAGTTGGCTGTGGGCACAAAAGCATTTTTTCAAGTGAAATCCTGTCCGTCCTTCAGAGCGAATTCCGTATTCCTTTCCTTTCCCTCATTTAATTACCTGCCCACAGACCACTCCTTAATTCCTCTGCTTGCCTAGACATTGTGTGAAACTACAAAGGTGTGTCTCCAAATTCGCTAACGTGGCTCCGAATGAGTCAACGCATGGACCCACACACTCATACACACCTGCACAGACACACTTACACATTAAGTGCCTTCGTGTTCGTGCAGGTCGTGTTCAGTACCCAGCTCTCTGCAAGAAGAAGTGATTCGAGGTGGCCGAGAGGCAGGATTTAACAGAGGTAGGACACACACCCCACCCTCCCGTTTATCTGTCAGCACATGCTAGCCATATAGGGGACCAGTATGGAGGGAATCTATGGGTCTCTGTTGACATACTCGGAATAAATAGAGGACGAATTGGCTGGAGAGAAACTTTAAAACAAGAATGTTCAACTCAAGAAACAACTCAATCATCCTTGTACAAAGAAAAGTCAAATGTACTCATTAAAATGCTGCTCAGTTTAATACACTCAATGGTTTTGTTGCACATGGTGGCTGATTTCAGCTAAGATCTTGAAAATACTGAGTCATTTTACTGACTGTTTGACTCATTTTTACTTGTGCTACTGCAGGGCTTCAGTTAAGCATTAATCATTATCCAGTCGTTGTAACTTGTTGCCGCAGGTGCCACTATTAAGCGCAAAAGGTACATGTGATTGCTTTAACAGAAATTCGACCGGCGAAACTGCCAAAATATCCCCAGTCATTTGGATTTGATGATTGCCTGAGTGGTCCAAAGTGCATTCTTGTTTTTACTGTGTCTGAAAATGAACCTATCACAGGAGAAAAGTAGTGCTTTTGTCATTACATTGCACCTCCCTGGCAAAATCCTCTGGTTTAACAGGAAGTGATCCATTTGATGTTCTTTAATTTGTTTGGACTAAATGTTGCTGAGCAGGAAATGAGTAGTTAGGCTGAAAAACAATGGTGGAATACATGATGGGACACAGAAAGGAACTCTGGCATGAGGCTATCATGATACATCAGTTGTTTCAATAATGTAGAATTCAGATCTTGTATCGTTTTAAATATGTGGAAGCGGAAAAAGCACTGCGGCATCAATGCTTTTGACAACCTTAGTCCAGAGAGAAGAACTCAGATTCACCACATTCATCAACTGATAAGCAAAAGCTCTTACAGATCTGAAGAGGTCTTTGAATTAAGGAGGGAGAAATGACATTGGAACAACGAGCAATAAAGCAAGGATGAGTTAAGAGCTGCTGTATTCCTCAGTAAGTCAGCGATGTTCAGGGTGTGGTCAGTCGTCACGGTCTGGAATCCTCAACAGCCCTTCCCAAAACTATCTCACCCCTCCATCTCTTCTCCGTTGTGGTCACAGTGAGTTACTCATAGTGTGAAATTTTCGGAGGAATGCTGTGAGTAAGTATTGATTAGCCGTGTATGTGATGTCTGACACTCTTTACCATTTTAGACTCTTGTTGGATATCCATTTGTTTGACATGTGGGTGTACATTGTAAAATGTTTATTAAAGTTTAGTGCAATATGAGGTAAAATAAATTATAAGCACAAGGACTTTTATGATTTTTTATTGCCCGCAGTGACTCAGCCTGTGTGTGCACTGGCTTGCGCAAATGAAGCGATTAGCTGATAACACACGCAGGTTACCACACCTCGTCCTCCCCCCCCCCTCCTCCTCCTCCCCCTCCTCCTCCCTCCACGGCACCCTGCAGGAGGAAGGGGTGTGTCCAGAGCCCTGCCCACTATGTCCTCCACACACTAGCTCCACTAAACACACACTCGCACATCACTCACAAGGACAGGCCCAGACTTCGTAGCCCACAGGCACCACTTGCTATGAAAGGAAGAAAGTGAGCGAGAGAAAAAGGGGAAAGGAGGAGAAAGAAAAAAAAAAAAAGAAGGGCAGAGCCGAACTCAATGAGGGAGTGAGGAGTTGGAGAGGAAAGAAGGGAAGAGAAATCATAGGTTTGTGAAGCGCTGAGTGGATTGTGGCCACAGGACTGCATACTCTGGGACGAGCTGAGGGCCAGAGGGACAGATAAAGGCGAAGGAAGCTGAAGCTGCCATCAAAGGGAAAAAGCGCCAAGGATATTTTATTCTTAGGATTATTATTCTGTGAGCTGACAAACAGGAGACAATGGCCTCTCCGCAGCAGAGGTACAGGAATTTCTCCCCTGACAGCGTGGGCAGAGAGAGGGTGCCCTCAGACGAAGGCTATTACCAGGGGATGCTGAAGGCGATGGACGGCAGGAAAGGTACCAGCATGGTGGCAGTTAATGGAAAACAGCTTAATTGCAAGCCTTGATCTTGATTAATGTGTTCCCTTATGTGGGAGATGCATCAGGGGCATGGAGAGGTAACATAAGTTTTTAATGGAACTGACAGTGTTCAAGTTGTAGTTTTTCTTTCTGTCAGAGCCTTACATGTTGAGGCTTGATTGGGTAGCTTGTTGTGTAATAGATGATTTAAGCTCCTCTGTTAGATTAAAAAGGGAGGGTGTTGGTGTCTGATCTCCAGCAGTCTACTGTAACATTGTATTTACACTTTGACATTCAGTCTTTTCTGATTGGACCGTAGTGTCCAGTGTTTCTCCACACTCTGACTCTCAGGAGGAAACTCCCCTTTTCTAATGCATCAGCAGCTTCCTCACTTTGTATTGGTCAGCGAAGCCCATTCATTATTTTTATTGTGCAGCATGCATGTGTTTGCGGGCGAATGAGTCACTGCAGCCTGTTTGGCTGAAGTTGTGCTGTAGACAGGATGAATGGTGTGTGACATCTCCTTCCTTTTTCTCCCGATCGGTTTGTTCCTGTTTTCAGACATTTAGGGCATTTCAGGACATTTCTAAAGGCCTAATATGCGTATGACACAAATTGATTGTGGTTTTTACCACGCAGTGATTTGCAGGGGTCGATTTCATCAACACACTTTGAATCAGCCATTGTGATTGTGTTTGTTTTTCTCTCATGCCAGTTCTTCTCAACGCTTACACCAGCCTGAAGAATACTGACCAGTGGTGGCCAAAGTGTTCAGATTTCACACTTAATTGAAAGTATGTAAACATACCTAAAAAGTAAAAGTCCTACATACAAAACCTCCCTAGTAACTCTGAACTTGTAGTGTCAAACAAAGTAGAAGTCTTCACCAGGCAGGACAAATGACCATAATCATGTCAGATTACTAAATGACATGTTTAGATCATTATTACTAATGTATTAATGTGTAAGTATCTGGCTGAGGGGGGTTTATCAGTTCATCTATAAGATTGGACAATATTTTATAAGGTTATCATAGGTCTTTGTATAACATCTTAATTTTCAAAGTAACCAGTAACTATACCAGTCAAAATCCAGTGTTGGAATAAAAATGACAAATTGAGGCAAGAAAGCCTAACCCTAAGAAATACTCAAGTAAAGTACACGTACCTTAAGCCTTACTTGAGCACAGCTCTTAGGTAACTGTACTTTGTTGCAGTACCATTGACTTCCATGCTGTTTTGGGTTATACTCAAAAAGAGCGATGAGTCCACAAAGAGTTGTAGTGCTTGAAACAGGATTAAGTAACGTGGTGTTAACAGAAACCTAACAGGTCAAGGTGCAACTCCTCTGGGAAACCTCTTTCCCTCCCCCTGTGTGTGTGTCACCAGTCATCAAACTTCCACTCTGGGTGACATTTGGCCTCCTTGGCAGCGAGGAGAACCACATAGGTCGCGCAGTAAAGCTAAGTCCCTTGTTGGTTTGAATGATAAATGAGGAGGTTAAAGGTCTATGGTGTCTATATGAGGTTTCCATGGAAACGTAGTTCCACAACACATTTGCAGAAGTCACCGCTGATCATAGCCTCCGGGCGTCTATTTTGTTTCAGTGTTGAATCACAGCCTCTTGCTTTTCATTGCTGGGTGTGTCACTGCACAGTAGACAGTCAGATCGCTCCATTAAAGCTGATAACACAGAGGACATTGTATGATGTTCAGAGTTCATTCTGGCATAACGTGAATGGAAATGGTTGCCGTGTGAGTCACTGAAGGTGGGTTCCTCAGTGAGAAGACATGAAGTGGCATGGAGTGAAGAAACTCCCCAGGCTGGCTGAGTGGTGCCTTCACTTATCAACGCGTCTCCAGGTGAAATTCAAACCCTTCGTTGAACCACAGCCTTTTGATGAAATGGGCTCACACCAGAGAGCAGGAAACACTCCGATCCCTCCTCTGCGTCCATAATAAATGTTGCAGTGACACACCTTGTGTTTTTTTTTTTGCCAGATCTCTAGGTGAAACATAACACTGGGTGGGTGTGTGCAGGTTTGTTGTCTTAGTGGGGTGTGTTCCTTGCCAGCTTCTTGTTGTTTCTTGTTGGAAGATTGCACTCTCTAATAGTTAAGCTGTGTTTCCTGGTAATCATGCAGATGATCTTCACACTTCCAGAACATCTGGGGCTTTGTGATGGAATTTATTATTATTATTATTTTTTGTTTCTGCCCAAGGGCACAGCTGGCAGTGGTGTGAGACATGACCTTGCATAGACAGTGTTTCTTACACAATAGGAGCGCATCTTGCCGACAATGACTGTGCTGTGATGGCGGTCTGACTCAGATGCAGGCAGGCACAGCCAAGTGGCGTTTTTCCACCCAGTGATGAATCTGTTTTGTCCTACTCAATTCAAACAAGTCTGAAACCTCTGGGATTCCCTCTTTTGTTTAATGCTTTTGTTCACAAAAGCATGGAACTCCCAACTTCTGTGCCCATGATGTCATTTTTCAACTTGCAGCTAAGCTACTCATTACAGGAAAACATTAGCCTAAAACAGTTATTTTAAGTATTTTATTTATTTGTAAATCTTCCCTTTCATTGAATTACAAAAGTTAAATCTTAAAGTGTCAAAGTTGGGACACAAACCTAATGTGTTTATTCAGTTAATAGATATAAAACCTAATGTGTTTATTCAGTTAATACATATAAAACCTAATGTGTTATTATTCAAGTATGAGACATAAAACTTACTAATTCAAATTGGTTATTCTGTCTCCTAAATAAATTACACATTCAACAATTCAATTTATTCACAATGACTCAACATTATAGAAAAAAAACATTGCATTAAATGTGACCCTTTACATTGAACTCATGTAAAATGTGCATGATATTAAAATACTTTCTAAAATACAGTTTATGGCTGATTATTTTGAGTGTGTAGCACATGTTGTTAAATGTCTAACATTCCCAGATTTCGATGTTTAACTGTTATTTTTTTCTGTCTCGCAGATGAACGAGATCGAGTACAGAAAAAGACCTTCACAAAATGGGTGAACAAGCACTTGATAAAGGTAAGAACGTGTCCTCCACTTTCTTTCTTATCATGTCGTCCTTTTGAAGGCACATGAATGCCAACAATCCTGCTCACACACGCCTAACACCTCATATTCCATGTTAATTTTCACAAGAACAAAGTGTAGTCGTGCAAACAAAAAATGGAACTACACCAAAAAACAATCACGAATTGTACTCTCTCTAAAACCTGTGGTTCACTGCTTTCTTACAAAACAACCACGGTCGATATTAAAGGGTTAATCTCCATGTTTGTGGTCCAGGACTAAATAACACAAGTGGATGTTCTCTCAGCAAGATCATCATACCTACTGGTCTTCAGCCACAGGATGGTGTTTTGGATGTTTAAATAATGTTGCAACTCAGATGTTGACAGGTTACCGACCTCCACTTTTAAATTAAGTCCATGTGCTACAGTTAAAGGGAGGGGGAATAGTTGGTTTATGTTTGTGTTGGCAAGAATTTTTGTAGTGTTGATGTCTGACACTCTGCATAATGAAGCCAAAACAATAATCATGGGGGATAGTGTCTACAAAGGGAGGATAACGTTTTGGTTTGCGGGAGGTTTTATGAGATTTTGTTAGTGTAGCTATTAGAGCCCTCGAACACAACAGTATTGTGTCTGGGCATGCAAGCTGCGGCAATGAAATTATCAACCCCCTTATATAAACACACATTAGTGGGTCTATTATTGCCTCGTACTCTCTCACAACGCGCCGTAATGCGGCGGCTCACCAGAAGTCCAGTCTGTCACCACCCCGGAGACCGTGTAAACCGTCCGTCAGCGCTCCTCCACTCTCACCTACCTCACTCTCCATCCTCAAACAACAGCCCCGAAACGCCCTCCAATGCATCACACATACAGGGAGGTAAACAGGTCATGAGGGGGCCACCCTACTCACTCTGAAGTTCCTCATCAAGAGTGACAAATTAGCCCCCTGTAACACAATCCCCCTCCCACAGAGTCGTAAAAATACTCCTGCTTGTGCCACTTTTCTTCCAGGAAACTCCTGTTGTCTGCAATACATTCACAGCCTTCTGACATTACGTGCTTCAACATTATTCGTATAATCACTCCACACACAGGGCCATTCATATATTTATATAAATATATATATATATATATATATTTTATAAATGGAACAAGAGGGAAAAAATAAGCACAGAGAGAGTGTTTTCCTTTCCATGAGTGTGCAGTGCTAACGCATTCTGCTACCACAGTGCAGAGTTGCACAGTTACTCCCTCTTGTTGCTCTTAAGTGTTCACTTGAATTTCGGAGGGTGAGTCACACACATCTGGACTCACTTAGATCCTTCTGAAAAGGCGAGTTCTGGTCTCGGCCCGGAGCCCGCGGTGGTTAAGGCCCAACGGTAGCACATATGCCGCGCAGACTCCTGGGTCTGTGTGGCTACCTTCTGTTCATGCCCGACCTACACTGATGTCAGTGAAGTTGCGTAAGTTTGCACACAACGATATTGTTGTTATCATTACATTATATAAGAATAATCCATGTAATATAATCAGAAAAGTTCTCAAAAAATTTAAATTTGGGCAACCTGATAGCTCACCTGGTAGAGCTTGAGTCCACGGCAGCGGCACCATGCATCTTTGCTGCATGTCTTTCCCCACTCTATGTCCCCCATTTTTTGTATACTCTCTAAGCTGTCATATCAAAATAAAACACTTTAAAGCCCTCTAATTTTAGCATTTTTTAAAATTTTTTTATTGCAGTAGTCCAGTTTCCATTTGATTAGAAACATGAACATGGTCTCCACCTACAGTCGGCAATTAAAAATGTAATTGATGAAAAAAGGCACGTTTGGACGGGAAAGTGTTAACTCTGTGGCTCAGTGTGTTCCTCTAAGGTTAAAGTGATGCTAAACTGATTTAATGGCTTAATGGTTGGCTTGACGGGAGCCGACTATAGGTTGGGTGCAGCCATGAAAAGCTGTAAAGGGCCGTCGAGTGGTTTCCTGTGCTCAGTAAATCTTTTTTTTTTTTTTTTACTGCATAAGACAGAGTGGGACGTCAAAGCGGCTGCAGAACCAAAGTCTGTTTTCTAACCGATTCCTACAAGCTACACTTGGTCAGCTTAAAAGCTATGATTGTTGCAGATTGGCTCTGATTGCGCCTGGCTGTTTAACCTCGAGAGTTCAGAGGAATTGCACAAGATGACGTAAACGTTGCGTAAAAAGCAGATGCATGCTAAGTGTTTTGTCTCCAAACAGCGAATCGTAGTCATGCGCAGAGCGGACCGGGGAGAGAGGGGCTGTCAGACATGTGTGCTAATGGTTTTCACCTTGAAAAGTTTACAGAGCGACTCTTTCTGACTGCGAGGGGGCAATTTGTAACGTCACACCCACCTTTCAGCAGACACGCTGTGGCTGAGCAGACCACGGCCTCTTCAGAACTCAGAAGTAATTGAGTGGTGGTGACAGATGGCTCTTCAGTTCACACTGGTGACATTGAGGAGTGTTTAGATAATCACGAACTGACCGTTTGAAGAAAGGAAATAAATGATCAAAGTCGGCTCTGTGATTAGGATGTTTTAAGTTTTCTGATTTTGTGCAACTCAAGAGTACAGACACTTCTCAAATACCGTCCACTGTGCAAGACACCCCACAATACATCCCGTCTTAAGAAGTTTTTCCATGTGCAGACAGCGAGCCCTAGTGGTGGAAGTGTTGGTTACCTCCGCCACGCTCCCCACACAGACCCACACTGCATGCTCATCTCCCCTGTGCAGGCAGGCAGGGAGGAGCATATCTAAGCTCGGAAAGCTGTGTTGAAATTCTTGCCAACATAAATCGGCCACTGTTGCAACTTGCAAAGGAAATTCGCTTCCATTCCATTTCAGGGCCGAGGCCTCCTTCACCTCCCTCACCCATCAAACAGATGACAAACGCATGAACTGAATCTGTGATAGAGCTAAAGAAATGACTAGTTTAATTGTCTTTGTTTCATATCTCTGTCCCATATACCCTCATGTTCCTTGTCAAATCATCCATTCCATGCTCCTCATTTCATGTTCACTGATTTCTTCTCCTGCCCTCCTCTCTCTCCCTTGTTTCCATTCGTTCTGTTTGTCCATTTCTCATCCGTCTGATCGCATTCCTCCTTCTTGTGTCCCTTTTAAAACCAGCATCGGAGGGCGGCAGAGGTAGGTACCAGCACGTCGGAGCCCGACTGTACTAAATGTGTGTCTGGGCATGGAGACGGTCCCCTTCCTTAATTGGTTTTCCCCAGTTTTCCCCTCATATCCGACCCTACTGTTTTCCGTCACGACATCTCACCTGCTTCACTGTCTGGTTGCAGTTAAACCACACGTCAGTATTGACTGTTGATTGATCAAAATTCCAAAAAATGAATGAAACAGCCTTGTCTATTTTGCGTTTTAATTGGTCACCAGTGCACCTTTTTTTTTTTTTTTTTTTTTTACCTCACTGATTTGATTTTTACCCCCATCTATCACTACTAAGGGATGACAGCTGCCATTTGGCATTTGGAGTCGGGCTTGGCTGCTCACGGCTATGCATTCCTGACCTGTGTAGAATTGTACAAGCGGTAGAGAAGACTCTGAGAGCTGTTAAGAACCCATATAACATGGCTTTAGAACGAGTATGAAGTGCAGCTGAAAATTTTGTAATTCATGATACTTCCCATCATATTTAACATCTAAAGTGTCACAGGGATTTGCAATTTTTAGCGCAAAATCGCAAAAACTGAACTATGTGCTGTGCCATTTATTTTTTGTAATATACCTCTGAGACATTTTGACTAATTGTGGCCATCAGGAACAACTTTCGTACAGCAAAAAGAACCGGTTTGGTGATTGGATGGAAGTTGAGTAAATACTGACGATTGTTGTTTCTCTTCCTCTTCAGTCAAAACTGAAACCCTGTTTAATGGTTACACGTTTCCATTTCTCCCCATCAAAACTGGGTTTGTCAGTGTAATTCCTTCTTACTGCATCTTGAATCACAGTTGTGACATACGCTTTCCTTCGTCCTTTGCAGTCGCAGCGTCACGTGACAGACCTGTACGAAGACCTCCGAGATGGACATAACCTGATCTCGCTGCTGGAGGTCCTCTCTGGGGAAACACTGGTGAGTACTGCCATTGACCTCGGCTTGAAGCAATAAATATGTCCAAGCTCCGCATCTTTTACCTTATCCATCCTCAAAACCGAACCCTAATCCAGACTAATTGCCTAAGTTGTGTTTATCTTCAGTCAACCGGCAATATCAGCCTTTCAGCAACATATTGTAAGCAATCGCAGCCAAGATGTCAGTCAGAGGCTTAACCTGAGCTGAACTTTGATTAACAAAGACTCAGTCACTGACTTTGGCAGCTCTGGAGTTTATCCCTATTATCTGACTAGCCATCTTTTTTTTTTTTTTTGTTCGATCTTATTTTATTCCACCTTTCAGTCTTTCTATGTCTTTATCTAAACTGTTACACACTGGACTCATTTCAAAGCCAGCGGCAGGGTTACTGTATGTTCGTACCCTGGGGTTCAGATCTGTACTGAAGCTTCTTGGCTGCTGTAGCTCATTGCTAACTCCACCAGCTCAAGCTCTGCTCATCGTCTGAATGCCTCCATAGCATTAACACCTTGACTTTGGCCTGAGTGTGTGAACTATTCTCCTATCTGATCTATGGTTCTCCTCCTCCTCCTCTTCCTCCTCTCCGTCGCCTCCTGTTTGCCTTCCTTTAACTTTCCTCTATGCCTGCTGATCTTTGCCGTCTGGCCTTTGCCTCCTCTCTTTGCACTGCTGTTGCTAGCCGAGGGAGAGAGACGTGGTCAGGAGCGTTCGGTTGGTGAGTGGGTTGATAAATTACAGTAGACATCTTGTTTTTTTCCCAGTGATTTGGCTGTGCATGGAATTCATACCTACACAGCGATTCAAGTTCCTCTGTTGCTTTTTCTTTCCGTTTCTCTCATTGACAGGCTTGCTTTAAGCTTTGAGTTATCAACGGATGCTGTTGACACTTGCAGGACTCATTGATTACCTCTGCAGTTTTTGGCACAGGCCATGCTTTCATTTTTTTAAGTGCTGCACAATTTAAATCCAAAATGAATCATAATACATCATGGGCCTATCTCTGCTTGCTGTCAGATGACTTCAATTATACGGCACAAAACCTTGTTAGTGGCTCAGCCAATGCACAAATTTGCTGTAATTACTTTTCTAAAAGCTTAATTGTTTCCACCATATTCCTTTTTTTCACTATTTGTTGGGCAGTGGTGAATAACAGGGCTGAGCCAAAGAAAGCAATAATGCTTTGGATCAAAAATTCAACATGGTATCTCTCTCCACGCACGCTGTAAATTAGATTTTTACCAATCAGAATTAATTTCTTGTCAAAAAATTCACCGGTTATTTTCATTTATTCTTTCTGTTAAATGCCGCTCCGCCTGATTTTCAGTATTCCTTCCCATTTACATCTTTGTTTTTACTGATTTCTTTCTGTTCCCCTTCACCATGAGCTGTTTCTTAACAGCATCTTTATCACTTTTCTCTCCTCCACAGCCCAGAGAGAAAGGCCGCATGCGATTCCACAAACTGCAGAATGTACAGATAGCACTGGACTTCCTCAAACACCGACAGGTATGTCCTCAAGTCTTGAAAACAAAAAAAAAATAATGGCATTGCCTTGTCACAGGATACCTTGTTGTGCCTGTGTTTTCAGTATTAATACTGCTCTTGCTCTGTTTTCTAAGGTCAAGCTGGTCAACATCAGAAACGATGACATCGCAGATGGGAACCCAAAGTTGACCCTGGGGTTAATATGGACCATCATCCTCCATTTCCAGGTCTCCTCCTCTGTCAGTGTTGTGTTTCATTATATTATCGCTCTCTCCCTCTGTCTCTGGGATCTGACACCTATCAGCTGCTGTTTCCCATCTCCCTGGGACCAATCAGAGGGGATTCTGCTGATATTTTCTAATCAAAACAAGATACTTCTTACAAAATTTCTGGGAGCAATCACAGCTGTTATAACACACTAACACTGCCGTCAGGTAGTTAGTGTGCAGTAGTTGATTTTTGAGCAGTATAAAGGATTAAACTCCATCAGGGTGTGTAAGTATGAGTCATTCTCTCCCTGATTCCCAAGGGGAGGGTGTGCCAGGCAGAGTGTACAACTTGCTGTCATGCGACACTCCCCTACCACATCCCATGCAGAACTTTCCTGCTATTCTTGTGTTATGCCAAGAGCTGCCTGGCAGAAATCCCTCGGTAATAGACAGGGCCACACCCTTTTAATATCCGATGATCCAGGTCCGGGTCGTAAAAAAGCTGAGGCTCAGCACGGGAAATAAAAGGAGACACTGGTGCTGGGAGTCTTTCTTTTGTTGAGGCGATCTAGCAAAGGTGCCATTGAGCCCTGTGGATACAATTAGTCTTTATACTTTGTAGAATAGAGAGGGTAAATGGCTGGGTTGTGGTTGCTGGTGAGTCACAGAGATGAAAGGTGAGAGTAAAATCCCCTTTTTTCATGCAATGTAGTGTTCGTGCAAAAAAACAGTTAATCACAATGACAGAGAAAATTAGATGTTGTACGCTCAAAAGGATTTTTAGATAGTGACTCTCGCACTCAAATGATCAAAACATCCATAATGTATGTGTAACGTCTGCAAAAGGGAAGAAATGACTCCAGTTTTGTTCACGAAAAGATTTAAAAAAATATGGTTCCTCATTTAAAATGTTTGTGGATTTACGGGGCAGAGCTATGAGAGGATTGGAATGGAGCGCAGACACGAGTACACACACTAATGAAAAACCCAATCCCTATGACTCATCTTTCCCATCTCCAAATTCCCCAAATGAAAACTTATCTGGATGCCACAGCCACAGTGGCTTTTAACAGAACGGAGCAGACAGACAGCCTGATGTGAGCCAAGTCAGAAGCATCAACACTTCAATCTATTGATAAAATTGATATACTGAGAGACCACTTAACCAGAAAAAATAAAGCAATGAACAAGAACAAGGTGCTGATTGATGTGATCTGATGATTTTACATATGCTTTATATTGTCTCAGATCTCAGACATCCAGATCAACGGCCAGTCAGAAGACATGACGGCCAAGGAGAAGCTGCTGCTCTGGTCCCAGAGGATGACGGACGGCTACCAGGGCATCCGCTGCGACAACTTCACCACCAGCTGGAGGGACGGCAAGCTCTTCAACGCCGTCATACACAAACACTAGTGAGTAGAGAACTTTTTCCCGATTGCTTGCGCCCAGCCTTTGATGCAGAATCATGTGGCGAGCGGAGTGCATAAACACAAATGTTTTATGAGCCCATTACCTCAAAATATCAAGAGCACTTGACTTCAGCTCAGATGTAAACAATAGTGAAAAAACGCAGGGGTTTATTTTTGCTTCTGATGCGATCTGAGATGCTGGATCTTGTCACAACGCATCACCATCCACGACTTTCATTCAATACGGAGTGCATAGCAGGAGCGGGGCCTTGGCATGCATTCAAATGTCAAACTACACTTCATAATGCTAGTCTAGACCCACTCTGTGATTTGATCTCACCTCCAGTGCTGAGAAGATAGATCCATCCCTGAAATGCTATCCATGGTGTGACCTTTTTGTGGGATTACATCTGATTTATTTTATTTGAAAGATAATTAGCTGTGTGATATGGACATAATAGTGCAGAGCTTCATATGGTTTAAATTAAAATTTAGGAACCGTTTTCATCAGGTTTTGAAACCTGTTATTTCTGCTTTACTTTAACTATAAAAATGTCCTCTGCCCTTTCTGTATTTACTCTACCTGCTCTACTTTAATAAAATTTGAATACAACTCGCAAGAACATTTCACGCCTCTGGGCTAGGAATACAGCAGGCAGGCGTTGGCCATGAGTAATACTTTATTACCTTAAGATGATAATTCCACGATTGAATATGACTAACTTTTTGGGTTAACTCCTTGCTGTTGAACACTAAATATGCTATCACCCCCCCCCGATGTGTTGTGTGTCTGTAGGGTAGAATTAGCGGTAAAAAGGATCGCCGTGTTTAGTGGCACCCTGGGAAATGAATGTGCATTTATTTCTCAGGAAGATTTGTCAGAGGTGTTTGCCATTGGTTGCTTTCCCTTTCAGATGTTTGAACAAAAGGATTCATGCGGAGTCCAGAGAGCCAAACAGAAGAAAAACTGCTATTAGATGAGAGAAAGTTGAGTGCTGAGCGAGACGCAGCTCTTTACAACCATTATGTGCTGAAAAAAAAGAGGTGCCTGCAGGGACAAGTTACCTTAAACTTTGCAAATACCTGCAACTTTTTCTTTTTTTTTCTCTTTTGGAGTCACCTGAGGCTACATTGGTTTTGCCTTTCATAAAGATGAGGGGTGTGGTGTATGGGCGTTACTGTAGCACTAAACTGTGGCGTTATTTCTTGCCTCGGCATAATTCAGGGAATCCTAGTTCAGAAGATGTGTTCATCCAGAGAATTTATGGTTGTTCAGAGTTTAAAAATGGTATTTTATAAGCTGCAGTTGAAAGCTTCATGAAAGAACAGCGACTTGGCTGTACAGCTAGAAGGCATTCTCGTCACAGCAAGAAGGATTAAAAGGATCTTCATTTGATGGACAATACGTAGGGTGGATTTACATTCAACCATCAAAGGATATGTCAGCATGAAAGACTGAAGCTTTAAGGCCATCCACTTAAGTGTAGACTTTTTTTTGCCACTGGACAAGGAGCTTCAGGCACATTTTAAGATGCTCGGTGTCAAGAAGAAGTTAAAGCAGAAAAAACGGAGTCTGGGCTTCACTGGACGCACGTCAGGATCTGCCAGTGATCTGGACGACCGGGTGGTCATGTTGTGCGAGGATATCCCATCAGAGGTATCCTCCTGGGACTCGGGCCGAGGTTCCAATAGCTCAAGGGCCCGCTCGAGCAGTGACGAACTGGGCAAAGGATGGAGGGCCCAGAGCTTTCACGGAAGAGAGGGAAGGAGCGTGACCAGCCCCTCTATGCCAAGGAAGCAGTACTCTGTTCAGGAAGTCCGCTATGTGGAGTCTTCTCCTGTTTATGGACAGAGTGCGGGCCATTCCACTCTACGTGTCAGACAGCTGTATGAATCTGCCTCTACTGTTGCTTTGTGCACACACTGCCTTTGTTTAGTATCATCTTCAGTGCTGCAGGGATGTGCGTTGCACATTTGAATTTCTGGATTTGGTAACAGCCTCAGTTATGAGATTGAGGAGTGAGAACCAGAGGGGTGTAAGTGCCATTGACCAACTTTTCAAGAGAGCCAAAACAAAAAATATTCATGCTTGGAGCTAGCTTTGTTTATCTAATTAAATTAATGAACAATATTTTGACATTTATTCAGTTTTGTAGTATATTAAATGCACTTAGCCATTTGTTTTTTTGATCAATAACTATGGCTTGGTTTAGAATCCCCATGTGTGCTTTTGATGGTAGAAAAGAGCCCCTCAGGAGTTTTCATCTGATATACATACGTATGTCTCATTTACACCCAAAATGTCATTTACGCGTCTCTGATTCTCACCCCTCGATATTATGAGTGAAAGCAGTGTACACAATAGTGAAGTATGAATGCTTGATAGATGAGGTTCAGTGATGCATTCATTCATGTTCTGCACTCTGTAGACATGAACTCTTCTGGATGTCAAGGTGCAAGCGGCTGCCAACTCAGAATCTGTCAGCCTTGATAACGTAAGCCGCTCGATAAATTACATTCCACCTATAGATGGCTGACATTTGCCAGAGAGAGTCAAACGTCCAGAGGGCAGAAAGGCAGGTGCTTGTACAGGGTTGGCAGAAAGTGAATAGCCTGTAGCCATCGGCAGAAGATCTTTGAAGAGCATACTCATTTTTTTATTTTATTTAGCCCTCCATTTTTTTTGCCTTTTCCCAAGTTTTGATCTTGTTTTTTTTCTGAGGCTAAAAATACAAGGAATATAACACAACATATGCAGAAAGTAGCCACTTAGCCACCAAAGTAGCATCTGAAAAATAACAAATATTGTCAACCAGAAAATCTGTTGAAGTTAGCCTGCTAACCAGCTAGCCTCTAGCCACTTTGAGGTGATAGTCTGTCAGTAAATAACATTAACACTCCCTCAGTGCTCTGAGTTTCCAGTCAGAGATAGTCAGCTACGATGGCTGCTTGCCACATGGTTCATTGAGCGTGCGAGCTAACAGCAGCTACAGTTCTTCGCAGCATGGTTTGGAGGATAAATTTGACAGGTGGCCAATTTTTATGTATTGATCCTTTAGTGCAGCTTTAAAATGGTTTTCTTCCAGGGTCAATATAGACCCATGTATACATTGCTATTAAATAGCAGATTTCAAAATGGACACCCTTGATGAAAATGATTATAGTATACATACCACCACTGACGATAACTTACCCATCTCATCTGGACCCTGTTAGTAATTATCTCCCCATTTTTGTGTTTCCCCCAGTCCCAGACTCGTCGACATGGGCAGAGTGTACCGACAGACCAACCTGGAGAACCTGGAACAGGCCTTCGGTGTGGCGGAGAGAGATCTGGGAGTGACACGCCTCCTGGACCCTGAGGGTAAGACAGCCCTACAGAAACAAAGGGCCTGTTTATTGACACGGATGATAGTTTTATTCAGTTAAGTCTTTACAAGTTACCGGCTGTTAATATTAATTTGCAACATGAAATAATAAGATGGCATGTAATGTGATTTTCCCCTCATGTTTCAGATGTCGATGTCCCACACCCCGATGAGAAGTCCATCATCACTTACGTGTCATCCCTGTATGATGCCATGCCACGGGTTGACACGCACGATGGAGCCAGAGCAAACGTGAGCAGAACTTGTTTTCCATTGGCATGAATCTTAGTTTAAGTCCCCCTCCTCTGAAAAAAGTGTCTTTCTTCTTCTTCCTTCCTTTAAATTTTTGAGCATGTGTTTAGTGTACATTTTCCATGGGCTCACTGAAAATATGATTTTAAGAGGCGGGCCTAAGAGCATGGCGTGTGACATCACAAATAGTTCAGAAGCCAATCCCATATTCAGCATACAGAAGAGTGATGACGCAGAAAATGGACTTTGCAAACATTTTTTGTGCAACAGTCAAACTTGTGAACTGAAAAATATATATTAACTATATGATAAAATCTGTATTTTCTAATGAGGGAGAAGGACAAGGCGCCATTTTAAGGATCTTAGAAAGTACATTAGTGAAATGTCGTGCCTTGATACATAACCGGAGGGGATTTTTCTAAATTCTATAAATAAATGTGCTTGAGGGTAACACAAATGTTAGCTGTAATTGGATCTGGTTTGATGCTTGATCAGATTTAATCAAAATGGAACAGGCTTGTGACTGCTTATAAGTGAGCTTTTGTAACCAGTGATTTCTAATGCCTCCACAAGTTAAAAGAGAAATAGGAGTCTTGTGAAACCAAGTTGCAGGAAATTAGCAGCCTGTGTTGTTTACAATGCACAAGCTGAAGCGATGGGCTCGAATGCATTGTCACACGTCATCCGTGTCACATAAAACATATTGTGTAGTAGTTCATACGGACTTGCTCTTCAGACTAATGCTGTGCTGGTGCACTTGACGACTAATGTAAAGGTGAATACTGATCTCACATTGTTGTCCTCATGAACGCAACCGAAACCGTGGACACTCAGTCTGAAAGAATGACAGAAATAAGCTTCTGTCTGTCTCCCACCGTTGTCTTCCCTCTCCAACCGTCCTCTCCCCCCTTCAACACCCCCGACTCTGCTCACACAAGACCTGGATTGTTGGTACTAAATTGAGTTTAGCGTGGTGTGTGAGTTATCAAACATGGAGACGCAGGAGAAAAAAACAGCCCTCCTGTCTTCTGTTGTTAAACCCCCACTTATCTCTTTTCTGCTGTGTTGGCTGCAGGAGCTGGAGCTGCGCTGGCAGGAGTACTACGAGCTGGTGACACTTCTGCTCCAGTGGATCCGCCACCATGTCACCATCTTCGAGGAGAGGAAGTTCCCTGCCAGCTATGAGGAGATAGAGGTGAGATGATATCCTGATCTTATGTTTCTTTTTCTTATTTTTTATTTTATTTTTTTATGTTTGAGGAAAAACAATGTTCTTCGTAATGCTCCCTAAGAAGAAGTTCTCTTTATGTAATTAAAATAAGATTACTTAAAACACTGTGTGTATCTTTAATAACATAAGTATTGTGAAAAAAGAGGTTATGGCAGCCAAACTACTGTTAGATCAAAGAACACGCTTACACAGTGTCTAGCTAGATAGAGGCGGCTGTAGTGCCAGCCATTGTTGCACTGTAGGTGGGGCAGCGCTGAGAAAATGCAGCCAAAAGGCAAATCCTGCTGAACTTAATCCTCAAGAGAATCTCCACCGTGCCACTCCCTGTCAGCGCTGCAGAACAAAAGCATAGCGTGACTTTAGGTTTATTCTTTATTCATTTTGAAGGCAAGTTTTCAGCAGAATCAAAAGCAGAGGTTTCTGACATGCTTCTCTCTAACAGTCCGGTTGGAGAATGACCACCATTTTTATCAGTAATATAGGCAGTGAAGTTATTTGACACGTTGAATGTTCAACTCAGTTTGCAACTAGTTACAGGAATGAGGGAATAATACAATTGAGCATCCTACTGCATACAGACTATAAGGACTGTGGTGTAATGTGTTACCTTAATGTACTTATCCTGTTCAGGAAATTAGGATTTTAAATGCATTTAACTAATGCAAGTGCAAGACATTTCCCTTAAAAGTAAAGTCAGGGTTGTTGCAGTGTGTTCTGTAAAGGCTGATATTCTTTTCTTTTCAGGTGTCTTGGACAAAAATCTAATTGAACTTGTATTTATCTGCGTGTATTTTTCTCTTTAGCTTCTTTGGCGGCAGTTCTTGAAGTTCAAAGAGACCGAGCTGCCTGTGAAGGAGACGGACAAGAACCGGTCAAAACACATCTACCAGTCCTTTGAGGCAAGCTAACGCTAATTTTGTATTAATTTCTGTTATATTACGCTCTGTTCTACTGAGTGGAGTCTTTATGTATTCTACTCCCTCCTGCCCATAGAGTGCCGTGCACGCTGGCCAGGTGAAGGTCCCTCCAGGCTACCATCCCATTGATGTGGAGAAAGAATGGGGTCGACTTCATGTGGCCATTCTGGAAAGAGAACGTCTGCTCAGGATAGAGTTTGAGAGGTTAGGATAATATAATATAAACATGTTATTATATTATTATAATATAATATGTTTTCATATTTTTTATATAATTTATAATACACAATATAGATACATAACACATACATGTCTATATATTTTTTGTGTGTAATATATAGTAATGCAGGATGCAAATTTACAGTTGGCAAATGAATAAATAAAGTATATTCATGTTTTATACAGTAGTCATACATAGAGATGACACAACCTGCTTCTCCATAACACAACGATAATTTGTCATAATGAGTAATAACGTGGGTGCAGAAAGGACAAGAGTATGCTAAACTAGCTTGTTTCAACAGGGGCTGAAAAGGTGCTGTCATATCAGTTATCAAAATCAATTATATTATTATATTATTGATATCACTATTATTAATTGCTCATGCTTTCTGAAAAGTCTTGTAATGTGTTGTCTTTATATATGATAGAGAATGTCGGCTACATTTGTTTCTGACTCTGACCACAGTTAATTCTTTATGAGACAACTTGGCATTTTACTGATATATTTACTGATAGATAGATGTATAATTGTCCTGTTTTGGCTAAATCTAACCAGATACAGCCTAAACATTCTGGTGAAACACTGTATTTCCTGTCATTTTGTGTGTTAGAATGCATCAAAATGCAATAGAGTTGTGCCCCTCTGCGACAACATGAATAGATATAATTACATTTTGACGAATGGGGTTGGACATTTGAGTTTTATGTATTTAGAGTAGTGCTGCGTCATGCCTGGAAAATGGGATGTCTTCATGTCATGAGATTGCCCGGTCAGCTTGCAGCCTGTTAGCCTTGTTTGGTTCTGAGAAGTGGAATGACCGAATAAGCAGACTGAATGCCTTTGTCAGAAAACGGCGACATTTGTGTCTCACTCTGCGCTGCTACTTGGCAGAGTGTTTTCCCAGGACACAATGAGATTGTGAGAGGAACCGACAGTCTAGTAGCTGGGACTGTAATCTTTATGAAAGTGCTGAGGGATGGCATTTGTGAGTGACCCTAATAAATTGGGGTATTTGCTGCAACGCAGGTGCCCGTAAGTAGTGAGCTTTAACTTCTGGTGGTATTACTGCTATTAGGTTGTCTAAAACAGGTTTTTAGTCCTGGTAATGTCAAGGAGAGAGTTGATTCTGTGAGACAAGGATTATGACTACTATATCTCTTTAATTGATTTTAATTTTTACATTAATTATCCAGACTCGAGAGGCTCCAGAGGATTGTCAGCAAAGTCCAGATGGAGTCGGGGTTGTGTGATGACCAGCTTAGTCACCTGGAGACCCTGCTGCAGACGGTGAGTCCTTCTCAGGCCTGACATTACAAATGCTTTGATTTGTGTTCACAAAGAAGACAGAATCCAAAGAAATAAGAAGGTGATCATATATCACTTGTTAGGCCACGTGGCTTCTGTTCATTTCATTGTGACCACATCACAAGGTTTGGATTTTAAGTTTTTAAATGCTAAGTTAACCTTTGAAAATAAATCAGCTGTTCAGTGGCGCCAGACCTGCTGCTGGCATCAACATACATGACAGTCATTTGGTATCACTTAATCCAAAATCCAGCCTCCTACACGTGTCTCTCCAAACATCATCTATCTGCTAAATATGTAAAGCTGTCAGTCACTGTCTTAAGCCTTTATTTTTCTTAATAATTTGGGTGACATTTGAAAAGAAGAAAATTAATATTGTTTTCATCCCTTTAGGACATTCGTCTGCTGAGCGCAGGGAAGCCAGCTCAGCACACGGCAGAGGTGGAGAGGGAGCTGGACAAGGCAGACAACATGATCCGCCTGCTCTTCAATGATGTGCAGGTACTCAAGGATGGGCGCCACCCTCAGGCTGAACAGATGTACCGCAGGTGGGTGCTCACACTGACATAATACACCCTGATACAAAGCTGTTCAAAGGCACAGAGCTGAATAAAAAACACGAGTATAAAGTATAAAGGACTGTATTTCTCATCTCCACAGGGTTTACCGGCTCCATGAGCGCCTGGTGAACCTGCGCAGCGATTACAACCTCCGTCTGAAGACTACTGTGACCACCGTCAAGGCCCCCATGCAGCAGACCACCCAGCAGACCATGAAGGTGCGGCCTGAGCTGGACGATGTGACCCTTCGCTACATCCAAGATCTCTTGGCCTGGGTGGAGGAAAACCAGCATCGCATTGATGAAGCCCAGTGGGGCTCTGATCTGCCCTCTGTGGAGTCCCAGCTGGGCAGCCACAGAGGCCTGCACCAGACTGTGGAGGACTTCCGATCCAAGATCGAACGGGCCCGCGCTGATGAGGTAGGACTTTAATCAGAACCACTAGAAAATGTTACATACTGTCTGATGTCGTGCTGTTGATTTTAAAAGTAACCTCTGTTGTATTCTGTTGTATTCTCCAGACCCAGCTGTCTCCTGTCAGCAAGGGCGCATACAGAGATTACCTGGGTAAACTGGACCTTCAGTATGGCAAACTACTGGTAAATATTTTCATATTTAAAGCATCTTTTTGTGGGTGATTTTACATTCTCTGTAAAGAATGTAAAGGATCTAGATTGCAGTTATTTAAGTGATTTTTTTCTTGTTTGTTTTTTCTCTCAGAACTCTTCCAAGTCCCGCCTAAGGAACTTGGATTCCCTCCACGCCTTCGTCAGCGCTGCCACTAAGGAACTGATGTGGTTAAATGACAAAGAAGAGGAGGAGGTCAACTTCGACTGGAGTGACAGGAACAGCAACATGACGGCCAAGAAAGACAACTACTCGGTGTGTTTTAGGACCTCAACACATCAACACAATAGTCATGATTTGACCCCCAATATTGTCATTAACTGTTTAATTTGGATCGTTTAGGGTCTGATGCGAGAGCTGGAGCTGAGGGAGAAGAAGGTCAACGACATCCAGGCCACGGGAGACAAATTAGTCAGGGATGGACATCCTGGCAAGAAGACAGTTGAGGTAATTATTCAACTTAACCCAGCAGAACAGTAAAACCTGCATGCAATAAAAAAGCCACTGAGTCAAACCTATACTCTTCTATGTCTCTTGCAGTCCTTCACAGCTGCCCTGCAGACTCAGTGGAGCTGGATCCTGCAGCTGTGCTGCTGTATCGAAGCTCATCTCAAAGAAAACACAGCCTACTACCAGGTATGGAAGGAGCAATAATAGTGAAGACTAATCTGTGGAATCCTATTAACCCTACCATAAACATCCATCTCTATTCGTAGACCAAAGAGTCATGATGTCCTCTCTTTGCAGTTCTTTGCCGATGTTAAAGAGGCTCAGGACAAGATGAAGAAAATGCAGGAGAACATGAAAAAGAAGTACAGTTGTGATCGCTCCACCACTGCCACACGGCTGGAGGACCTGCTGCAGGACGCTGTGGTGAGTCATGGCTCCTTACGCAGATACATCTGGATGTACATGCACAGGATCGTACCACGTTAACTTCTTAAGAAAATGTTGACGGAATGAAAAAATATATGATGATTTTGATTCAAAAGTAGATGTGTTATATTAGAAAGCAAGGAAAGATGTTATTCTGATTTTGTTTGTTTTTACTAATCGTGATTACCAGGAGGAGAGAGAACAGCTGAATGAATTCAAGACCCTTGCAACCGGCCTGAACAAGAGAGCCAAGTCCATCATCCAGCTCAAACCACGAAACCCCACCCACTCAATCAAAGGCAAACTTCCCATTCAGGCTGTCTGCGACTTCAAGCAGCAGGAGGTTAGAGTTACCTGCTCACAGTCCATAGTGATGTGTTATAATTCCCAGAGTGGTTGTGCTAGTCTCAGAGCCTCAGCACGCCCACCCACTCTAATGTGTATATTTATCAACCACGGATTGTGTTTCAGATCACCGTTCACAAAGGCGATGAGTGCGCGCTCCTCAACAACTCTCAGCCCTTCAAGTGGAAGGTCCTGAACCGCTCTGGACACGAGGCGGTGGTGCCCTCCGTCTGCTTCATGGTGCCTCCGGTCAACAAGGAGGCGATGGACGGCGTGGCCAGGTGAGAACAGAGTGAAACAGAACAAGGTTTCTTGTAATTCCTTGCTTTCCCCTACTGCCTCCAGCTCAGTCAAAACTCACACCATATCTGGCTTCTGAACACTGGATATCTGTTGCTTTCAGAATTGATTTTGAGATTTTATTCATTACTCAGAAATCCCAGAAAAGCCTTGCTACAAGTTATTTCACCTTTTTTTTTTATTGCCCCTCCTGCTCCCTGAGATCCTCACATGCATCATTAGATTTTTTTAACACAGTGGCAAGAACTTGTGATCCCAATTGGTCCAGGAGGCAACAGTGGTACTATAATCCTGAAGCCGTGGGGTTTAAAAGAAAAGCGGTTCCTTTTTAGGGTTTCTGTATGTATATATGTTTGGGAATTTTCTGCACTGTTTCTCTCAACTCGTATGTAATGCATTTAGTACTCTGTAATTGGCAAAGTATAATCTCTGAGTTAGTGTCTGTTCCTTAATTCTTGCATTCTGTCTGTGTTCCTGTCCTACTCCAGTCTGGATGCAGGTCATCAACAGATGGTCTCTATGTGGCAGAGGCTCCATGTAGACATGAAGAGCTTGCTGTCATGGCAGTACCTGATGAGAGACTACACACAGATCCGCTCCTGGAACATCACCATGGTGAGTGTGAGCCTTCAAGAGATGTTGTATCAGGACTGGTGCAAACTTTGATCACAAGCAAAACTTATTTTATAACTTATTAGCTGTAAATAGCTCATAGAAGCTAAATGATTTAATAAAGGTCTGAGAGGAATATGCGATTCCCCTAAATTCTGTTATTTTAAGGGCAGGCTATGCAATTTGAAAAGCAATTTGGAATCAAATGAATTTACTGCAGGCAGTGGAAAAACTGCATTAGCCTTGATAAAGTTAACAAGGAACCCATTGAGGATATCTTCCTCCTCAAATAATTCTGTACATTTCAGTCCATGATATCAACATGAGTCCTAAAATCCATCATTTAAATCAAATTACAACATTAGACAGCTTCAATGTTAGATGATAAAGTTGAATTCCACTGAAGGCCTGCCTCCTAATCCCTCTTCCCTCTCTTTTCCCTCCTGTGCAGTTAAAGACCATGAAACCAGAGGAATACCGGCTGGTTATGAGGAACCTGGAGCTCCACTACCAGGACTACATGCGGGACAGCCAGGACTCGCAGCTCTTTGGCCCAGATGACCGCATGCAGATCGAGGAGGACTACACCAAGTCGACCCAGCATTTCGACAGCCTCATTCGCTCCATGGAGAAAGGTAACATTTGTTTCTCTAAACGACACTTTAGCTTTTGATCATCTATGGTTACATATGACGGGAATATAAGTGTATAGATACTTTACAGTATGCAATTGTCATTCACCTTTCAGGACTAATGGTTGTTAGGCTCAAAGGTGAGTCATTTCGAGACAGGCAAAGCTTTAGCTCACCAAGCTAGTGTGTGTACACGCTTATAAGCCTCGGATGAGATGCTCAAAAATAACCAGTACTGTTGGTTTAGAGTTCTGACTGCATGTTGTTTTGGTTCCTACCATAAGATGCTTTTTTTGGTCTTTTTTTTGCAGCTCTGCACAAAGTAGAATCCAGATTTTATACATCAATCTACAGAATGTTGCACTTTTTGCACATCACGTAATAGAGTGATTACTACTACTAGGTAGAAAATACTACGACTCCATAAACTGTGTGCTGTGACTTTGATATATGTGGAACTATGTGTGTTCGGCCACAAAACATGAGGAGCTGCATGTGATCGTGCTTTAAATGCACTGCAAATATGTTGTAGATGTTGGGAAAAAAAGCTGATCTGAGAATGTGAAAAATGTTTAGAAAGATGTGGACATGTCCTTTAGTGGTTAAATATAAACAAAACCAAATCATAAACATGGAAAACATTCAGTATTTCTACATTCTTAATGGATCAAAAAACAATTTTCCCCCAACCTAATTGTTTGGCTTAATAAATTGTATATTTGATCCTGCTGTACTAAACTAATGCAAATGCTGCTCCACAGGTCAACAGGATGAGACTCTGTGTAAGAACTACCTCTCTGAGATCAAGGACCTGCGTCTGCGCATCGAGGATTGCGAGGCCGGGACTGTGGCCCGCATACGCAGACCTGTGGAGAAGGAACCTCTGAAAGAGTGCATTCAGAAGACAACGGAGCAGAAGGTAATGTTAATTGCACATTAACAGACCATTAGGAGACTGCAACTACCGGCCTCTTTGTTGGATCGGCTGAACTGGCTGAAGGATTATCACAAGGGCTGGTTTGCATCAGCTTTTCTTGTTTTGCTCTAAGTGCACTGGTTAGGATGAAGAAAATATGAGCATTAAAATCCTATGCAAGAGGAAATGTATTGACGATTCTGAGGAAAGATAACGTTGCTGAGTTTCATTCGCAGGTCATCAAATATCGGCCCTTTGGGTTGGTGGCTCGGTCCGAGCCAGTGTCAGTACTTGATGACTCTATGTGTCTGGAGCATTTTCATTTAATTACCCTGATGACATTTTGAACATATCATGACCTCGCCTCAATTTCAGATACGCCTGAAGCAACTTCTTTTGAAGGCAAAACATCAGTAACATGTTTTTTTTTAGCAGCAAACATGACCTAGGGGCAAAACCTCAACAAAAATCCATGCAGTTTTGCAATCAGTGTTGCTTTCAAGTGTGAAAATAAAGCAGAGAATTGCGAGTTTGTATGCAGTTCTGAGAGAGTTGCAGGGTTTCTCAGGCCTGCTGTTTACCTTCCCACTACAGCTGCACGGGTCCCTTGTGACCTCAGAATGTGTGCTGTTCCTCTGGCCAATCCTTGCAAAGAGGAAACAATGATTCAGTGTCAGTTGATTTATTTTTTTTTTCCCATGTTGAACCTCTGTCAGGTTTTAAATCCATTGCATGTTGTTGTCTTCTTCTGTTGAGTAGAAAGTTCAGGTGGAGCTTGAAGGTCTCAAGAAGGACCTTAACAAGGTGTCAGCAAAGACAAAAGAGGTCTTGGCCTCCCCCCAGCAGACTGCCTCCACTCCCGTGCTGCGCTCAGAGCTCGATCTCACCGTGCAGAAGATGGATCACACCCACATGCTCTCCTCTGTTTATCTCGAGAAGTGAGTCCCTGAGCCACTCGCTCGTGAGAGTTAAGAGAAAATGAACTGTATCGTACTGAACCTACGCCTTGCTAATTTATTAACTCCTCTTTTTTCGTGCCCCAGGCTGAAGACTGTGGAAATGGTCATCCGTAACACACAGGGCGCTGAGGGAGTTCTCAAGCAGTATGAGGACTGCCTGCGCGAAGTTCACAACGTCCCCAGCGATGTAAAGGAAGTAGAGACTTACAGAACAAAGCTCAAGGTAAACAGCAGATGATTCTTTTAATTTTACTGCTGATTAGTTTAACTCATTTTACGCTGGGGTTCACAACAGAGAATGAAGAATTCAGCAGGTGTGTGTGTTGAGAAATTCGACATCTGTTAGAGAATACTTGCATACACAATGAAACAAATCATCCTCTCTGCTGGGTGGGAACAGCTCCCGTTATATATTTCAGCCTAGTCTTGGATTTTCACCTGGTGTGCTGTCTGCTGAATAGCCTTTTATTCTGTATGAAATCTGCAGAAAATGCGAGCCGAGGCTGAGGGCGAACAGCCAGTGTTTGATTCTCTGGAAGCAGAGCTGAAGAAGGCCACTGCCGTGAGCGACAAGATGTCCCGCGTGCACAGCGAGCGCGACGCTGAGCTGGACCACTACCGCCAGCTCCTGTCCAGCCTCCAGGACCGCTGGAAGGCCGTGTTCTCACAGGTGGACCTTCGCCAGAGAGAGCTCGAGCAGCTCGGCCGCCAGCTGGGCTACTATCGCGAGAGCTACGACTGGCTGATCCGCTGGATCAACGACGCCAAGCAAAGGCAGGAGAAGATCCAGGCTGTGACCATCACTGACAGCAAAACTCTGAAAGAACAGCTGGCTCAGGAGAAGGTCTGTTGTGTACCGTTTGATATGACCACCATTCTTTTTATTTATTTGACCTAAAGGAGTGAGCTCAACTCTTTTTTTCTCCTTCTCAGAAACTGCTGGAGGAGGTTGAGGGAAACAAAGACAAAGTTGATGAGTGTCAAAAATATGCCAAAGCATACATTGATACCATTAAGGTAAGCATTAAACAACACAAATCTTCATTGATTATTGTTAATATTTTAAGCATGTAGAGAAAGTACTTGTTGCATAACTGATACCTTTTCTTTTTTTTTTCAAATAGGACTACGAACTCCAGCTGGTGGCCTACAAAGCTCAGGTGGAGCCTCTTGCTTCTCCCTTGAAGAAAACCAAACTGGATTCTGCTTCTGACAACATCATTCAGGAGGTCTGGCTCTACAGATTTTCGGGAAAAAGAGAATATTTTGTTAAAGGACAACGTAACCGTTTCACAATGAAACACATGCATGAAGCTGAAAATGATGCATTTCTAAGTGCTGTATGTTTCTCCTTGTATTAGTATGTAACACTGAGGACCAAGTACAGTGAGCTGATGACTCTGACGAGTCAGTACATCAAGTTCATCACCGACTCGCAACGGCGCTTGGAGGACGAGGAGGTGCGTGACAACTGGCTGAGGATCCCAAACAAACTAAATCCTAACATTAACCTAACCAACCAAATAATCAACCA
This sequence comes from Diplodus puntazzo, assembly GCA_963678695.2. Taxonomy (NCBI): domain Eukaryota; kingdom Metazoa; phylum Chordata; class Actinopteri; order Spariformes; family Sparidae; genus Diplodus; species Diplodus puntazzo. Next base: position 25,611,123 of record OZ023160.1, on the reverse strand, counting down.
ACCAACACACGAGACGACCCGCCGAATGCATGCACCCATTGTTCTCTGTATCCCGCATACACACATACAGACAGACGCACACCTACACACACACATTACATTAATGTACGGGTGACAAATACGATCCTTTGCACTGGTAACACATGAAACATTGGCATGCTGTAGCTGATCTACAGTATTAGCTAGACAAACAGCGATTTGTTGCAGCATATGGCTTTATGTGCCTTAAGTAATGACAAAGTGTTAGTTCAACTGTGGAAAAAAATGAAATAATAATTTCAAACGTATGATGCATGGGGTGTGAGTGTGTTTGCATTCAAGAGAATACAGTCTATAAATCAATTATTTGTCAATGTCAGTTCAAAAACCAGACAGGATTAATACAGGACACTGTGTGTTTGTATTATCTACCCCATCTCAATCCATCGTGTTTATTGTGCCACTGTAGGTTTAGACTGAGGGGTTCTTTCTTTCACTTCGATTTTCCTTTCCTTTCTTTTCCCTCTGGCCACTCCCCCCCCCCACCCCTGAGGTTAAGACTAAATGGTTCAGCCTTGGTCTTCAGCTCTCCTTTTTTTCCAAATTAACACAAGTTTAAAGTTTTACGTTACTTTCTAACCCTAATGTTTCGTTTGTTTCTTTGCCTCTCTTAACTGCTTGCCAGTGCTTTGCCATGATGAATGCGTAACTTGTTTGAGCATAAAGAGGTAAATTATTCACAGTTTCTCAAGTACCTTCTGTGCTGTGTAATCTCTATTCCCTCTGTCGTCCTAACATCTGTGTCTCCGTCAAACTGCATTTTTGCTTTCCCTGGGTTATTTTTTTTTCTCTTGCTTTCACTGCAGTAGTATTACAGTAACTATCCTCTTGTCTTAAGTGTCATTGTCACCCTTGCACTTGCACTTTATTTTTTTTTCTGCCTACCACTTTTTTTTAGTGTTTCTTACGCTGAACTTGTTTTCTAACTTACACATCTGAACCTGCTAACTTGACTTTGCCTTTCTTTTCCATTCCATTTTGTGGCAATTAGTGATTCAAAGAACCCCCAATGCATGGGATGAGATAAAAACCAAATGTGAATGGTGTGAATAATACCCTAACAAGAAGCATTTTGTATTTATGAAAAAAGAGAAAAGAAAAAAGAATTGTGTCTACAAATGTTTCCACACATTCCACATTAAAACTTTTATGGGAAACAGTTCAACAGAAAACTACCTTAAACAACTACTTATTGAGCTAATTAAGTTAAACATACCTATATATTAAATTGTCATAAAACAAAGATGTGTGAGAGACACTATTACTTACACGAAAAACAAGAATATTCCTGACACTTATGCCATAAATTGAAAATGAAACATCAAAACAAATTAATTCCACTATTTGAAAAGAAATGCTAAATTAGACTTTTATAATTAATTAATTATTGATTTATATTGAAGTTTTTGAGTTACAGCTACAGTTGCATGCCATATGATTTTCTTGCTGTGTTGTGAAGTGATATTTTGTTTCCATACATTAATTCATACATTCCCGTCATCCATGTTTTTTCCTGAATTGTCTTGTCATGAATTATTTTTAATTGCATCGTGAATTTAACATCACCTTAATGAATGTGCATCTAATTTGCATCTAGTGATTGTTGTTTGACTTGATCTTTAAGCTAACTTTAACAATTAACAATCCCTGGCTAATACGTTACATTACGTTGCTCTTATGTGGGATTAGGCTGTGATTACGACAGTAATTGCAATTTAAATCCACACTGTAATGAGCTCGTTAATGTAAAGTGTTACCCTTTAACATGTCATGCTTGATTATAATTCTTTCTTTACCATTTGCTTCCACTAATGCAGAAAGCTGCAGAGAAACTCAAAGCGGAAGAGCAGAAAAAAATGGCCAAGATGCAGGCCGAGTTAGACAAACAGAAGCAGTTAGCTGAAGTTCACGCAAAGGCCATTGCCAAAGCTGAGAAAGAGGCTCAAGAGCTGAAGCTCAGAATGCAGGAAGAAGTAAGCAGGAGAGAAGTTGCTGCTGTAGATGCAGAAAAGCAAAAGCACAACATCCAGCTGGAACTGCATGAGCTCAAAAACCTCTCGGAGCAGCAAATCATGGACAAAAGTAAGCAGGTGGACGACGCCCTTCAAAGCAGAGTCAAGATTGAGGAGGAAATCCGCCTTATCAGACTCCAACTTGAGACAACCGTAACACAAAAATCTACTGCGGAATCTGAGCTCAAGCAACTTCGTGACCGAGCAGCTGAGGCTGAGAAACTTCGAAAGGCCGCCCAGGAAGAAGCTGAAAAGCTCCGCAAACAAGTCAATGAAGAGACCCAGAAGAAGCGCATGGCAGAAGAGGAACTCAAACGCAAAGCCGAGGCAGAGAAGGAAGCTGCTAAGCAAAAGCAGAAAGCTCTGGAAGACCTTGAAAACCTCAAGAGGCAGGCCGAGGAGGCAGAACGGCAAGTGAAGCAAGCAGAGGTTGAAAAGGAGAGACAAATCCAGGTTGCTCATGTGGCAGCCCAAAAAAGCGCTGCAGCTGAGCTTCAGAGCAAACACATGTCCTTCGTGGAAAAGACCTCGAAGTTAGAAGAATCACTCAAACAAGAGCATGGTGCTGTCCTTCAGCTGCAACATGAAGCAGCAGCTCTCAAGAAACAACAGGAGGATGCGGAAAACGCCAGAGAAGAAGCCGAAAAAGAGCTTGAGAAATGGAGGCAGAAAGCCAACGAGGCGCTCCGTCTAAGACTCCAGGCTGAGGAAGAAGCCCACAAAAAGAGCCTTGCTCAAGAAGATGCTGAGAAGCAAAAGGAGGAGGCTGAGCGTGAGGCTAAAAAGAGAGCCAAAGCTGAAGATTCAGCCCTTAAGCAGAAAGAAATGGCTGAGAAAGAACTCGAGAGGCAGAGGAAGGTTGCTGAGAGCACAGCCCAGCAGAAACTCACTGCAGAACAGGAGCTGATCCGACTTAGGGCAGACTTTGACAATGCAGAGCAGCAGAGAACCCTCCTTGAAGATGAACTTTACCGCCTGAAGAATGAAGTTGTTGCTGCTCAGCAACAGAGGAAGCAGCTGGAGGATGAACTGGCCAAAGTGAGGAGTGAAATGGATGTACTCATTCAGCTTAAGTCCAAGGCAGAAAAGGAGACCATGTCCAACTCAGAGAAGAGCAAACAGCTTCTTGAGGCTGAAGCCACCAAGATGAGGGACCTGGCTGAGGAAGCAAGCAAGCTTAGAGCCATTGCAGAGGAGGCCAAGCATCAGCGTCAAGTTGCTGAGGAAGAGGCCGCTCGCCAGAGAGCAGAGGCCGAAAGGATTCTCAAAGAGAAACTGGCTGCAATCAGCGATGCAACTCGTTTAAAAACAGAGGCTGAAATTGCCCTGAAAGAGAAGGAGGCAGAAAACGAAAGACTCCGACGGCAAGCTGAGGATGAGGCTTACCAGAGGAAAGCTCTTGAAGACCAGGCCAACCAGCACAAGCAACAGATTGAAGAAAAGATAGTTCTACTCAAAAAATCATCCGAGGCTGAAATGGAGAGGCAAAAGGCCATTGTGGATGACACACTCAAACAGAGGCGAGTCGTCGAGGAAGAAATCCGAATTCTTAAACTCAACTTTGAAAAGGCTTCATCTGGAAAACTCGATCTGGAGCTAGAGCTGAACAAACTGAAGAACATTGCGGAGGAAACTCAACAAAGCAAACTCCGAGCAGAGGAAGAGGCAGAAAAACTAAGGAAGCTTGCCCTTGAGGAGGAGAAGAGGAGGAGGGAAGCAGAGGAAAAGGTTAAGAAGATTGCTGCTGCAGAGGAGGAGGCAGCCAGACAACGCAAGGCAGCCCAAGATGAGCTCGATCGTCTGAAAAAGAAAGCCGAGGAAGCCAGAAAGCAGAAAGACGACGCCGACAAAGAAGCAGAGAAACAGATCTTAATGGCCCAACAAGCAGCCCAGAAATGCAGTGCGGCTGAGCAACAAGTCCAAAGTGTCCTTGCTCAACAGAAGGAAGATACCATCACGCAGAAGAAGCTTAAAGAAGAGTACGAGAAAGCCAAGAAGCTTGCCAAACAGGCAGAGGCTGCCAAGGAGAAGGCAGAGAGGGAGGCAGCTCTCCTTCGTCAACAAGCAGAGGAAGCAGAGCGACAAAAGGCAGCAGCTGAACAAGAAGCCGCAAACCAAGCCAAAGCTCAGGAGGATGCTGAGAGGTTGAGGAAGGAGGCTGAATTTGAAGCTGCTAAACGAGCGCAAGCAGAAAACGCGGCACTCAAGCAGAAGCAACAAGCCGATGCTGAAATGGCGAAGCACAAAAAACTGGCAGAGCAAACACTAAAACAGAAGTTCCAAGTGGAGCAAGAGCTCACAAAGGTTAAACTCAAGCTTGATGAAACTGATAAGCAGAAATCCGTCCTTGATGAAGAGCTGCAGCGCTTGAAGGATGAGGTTGATGATGCTGTCAAACAAAGAGGCCAGGTGGAGGAGGAGCTGTTCAAAGTCAAGGTGCAGATGGAGGAACTTCTCAAATTGAAACTTAAGATTGAGGAGGAAAATCAACGCCTCATCAAGAAAGACAAAGATAACACACAAAAATTCCTCGCCAAGGAGGCTGACAACATGAAAAAACTGGCAGAGGATGCTGCTAGACTGAGTGTAGAGGCCCAGGAGGCTGCACGCTTGAGACAGATTGCGGAAGATGACCTCAATCAACAACGAGCTCTTGCAGATAAAATGCTCAAAGAGAAAATGCAGGCCATACAAGAGGCATCTAGACTTAGAGCTGAGGCAGAGATGCTCCAAAGGCAGAAGGACTTGGCTCAGGAGCAGGCACAAAAGCTGCTGGAGGATAAACAGCTAATGCAACAGCGTCTGGACGAGGAAACCGAGGAGTACCAGAAGTCACTTGAAGCTGAAAGGAAAAGGCAGCTGGAGATCATAGCTGAATCCGAAAAACTCAAGCTTCAGGTTTCTCAGCTCAGTGAAGCCCAGGCTAAAGCCCAAGAGGAGGCTAAAAAGTTCAAGAAACAAGCTGATTCGATTGCATCCCGCCTTCATGAGACTGAAATAGCCACCCAAGAAAAAATGACTGTAGTGGAAAAACTGGAAGTCGCGAGACTTACTTCCAGCAAAGAGGCTGACGATTTACGCAAAGCTATTGCAGACCTAGAGAAGGAGAAGTCTAGACTGAAAAAAGAGGCTGAGGACCTTCAAAATAAGTCTAAAGAGGTATTGTGTCAAAAATGGCATAACATAGCAGCTTATGTCATTGTTAACTATATCTGAAAACTAACACTCTTCTTTCTTAAATTTCCTCTATCCCTTTCTTTGATCACTAATCATGAAACCATATCTTTAATTTGATATATGATTTTCATTTTGATTTTTTTTTACAGTGCACTGTGCTCATGCAGATCATTTCTTGAATGTCCCCCGCATCCTGGAATGTTTCTTCATTTTGAAAACATGCTTCATATTTCTTTCAGCTTTGAAACTCAGTTCCACCTCAGCTCCAAAATCAACTGCATCATTTGAAGTCTGATTAGATTTAATCAGATATGATAAAACATCAGCAATTAAGTGAAAAACAGATCTGTGTGGATCAACAATTAGAGAGTTAGGCTAGTATCACAGTTCACCGGCAGATTTACTGGAACCAACAACCTTTATATCAATGCTCAGTGAGTTTTAAAAGAATGCACCACTGCCAAATCTTGATTGCTGCCTGTATTTGCAGGATAAAGAGAATATTCAAACACAACTATTAGCTGCCAAGAAAATGATATTTGTCATGTATAGTCAAGTTCCCAGTTTACGATGCCAAGTATTCACTTTGAATGCTGTTGCTGAGATTTTGCCACCAATGCTCACATGCTAAAAACATTTAGCAGACGTATGACCATACCTATTTAGCTGTCCGCTCTCCTTCTGACATGACCATTACATGCACTTGTATGAATCGGTTTACACAAAAGGCATTCACACTGCCTTGTTGACAAATGTAAGTTGGCCTCATCCACAACCCCCACCCCTAGGTTTGCAACCATGCACTGATTTGACAAAGTTAAACACATGAAATAACACAAAAACTGTGCTATCCTAAAGGAGTCCGAGCTAGCAAAATAATATTATGGAAATTGCAGATTCTCATCGTTGGGCTTTATAGTTTTGGTGCAAATACAAAATAAATTACACTAAAATGATATCTGTATTATAAATGTTTTTTTACCTGAATCTTGAATCAAGGGTGCCAGAGAAAAAGTACATTTGTTTGACAAAACTCTGAACAGCCAGATTTTGACTAGGGGATTGTTTTTAACTCCATATAGTATGCAAAAGCAGAGTGCATTGTAAAAATGATATCCATTACAGATTAAATATACAAAATTTAAATTTCAAGATAAAACATAATATTGTTTCATAAACAATAAGCAAAGAATCTATATGCATTACCAATATCTCTGTTGTGACTTATATTTTCTATTTTGTCCCCTATCAGATGGCTGATGCACAGCAGAAACAAATCGAACATGAGAAGACAGTTCTCCAGCAGACATTCCTGTCAGAAAAGGAAATGCTGTTGAAGAAGGAGAAGCTCATTGAAGAAGAGAAAAAGAGGCTGGAGAGCCAGTTTGAAGAAGAAGTCAAAAAGGCCAAAGCTCTCAAAGACGAACAGGAACGCCAGAAACAGCAGATGGAGGATGAGAAGAAGAAACTCCAAGCTACCATGGATGCTGCCCTCAACAAACAAAAAGAGGCTGAGAAAGAGATGCATAACAAGCAAAAAGAAATGAAGGAACTGGAGAGGAAGAGACTAGAGCAGGAAAGGATTCTAGCAGAAGAGAACCAGAAACTGCGCGAGAAGCTGCAACAGCTTGAGGAAGCACAGAAAGACCAACCAGACAAAGAGCTCATCCATGTAACAATGGTTGAGACAACAAAGAACGTTTACAATGGCCAAAATGTTGGTGATGTGGTAGACAGTGCAGCGAAGAAACCAGATCCCTTGGCTTTTGATGGCATCCGTGAAAAGGTACCTGCAAGCAGACTTCATGACCTCGGTCTTTTACCCAAGAAGGAGTTTGACAAGCTGAAAAATGGCAAAACCACTGTGCAAGAGCTTGGCCAGACAGAAAATCTTAAAAGAATTCTTAAAGGAAAGAACGGCATTGCTGGTGTTTTGACACCATCCAATCAAAAACTGTCAATCTATCAAGCATCAAAAGAGAAGAAGATTACTCCAGGCACAGGCATAATCCTTCTTGAAGCCCAGGCAGCTACTGGTTCTATTTTAGACCCCATTAAGAACCAGAAACTTTCCGTTAATGAAGCTGTCAAGGAAGGCGTAATTGGCCCCGAACTGCACAACAAAATGCTTTCAGCTGAGAGGGCAGTTGTTGGCTACAAAGATCCATACACTGGTGGGAAGATCTCTGTCTTTGAAGCGATGAAGAAGGGTCTGATAGAACATGATCATGCCATCAGAGTCCTTGAAGCTCAACGTGCAACCGGTGGCATCATCGACCCCATCAACAGTCACCGTGTACCCAATGAAATAGCCTATAAACAGGGACAGTATGATCACGAAATGAACAAAATTATGGAAAACCCCTCAGATGACACAAAGGGATACTTTGACCCCAGCACTCAGGAACCTTTGACATATTCTGAGCTGATGAAGAGATGCACCACTGACCCAGACACAGGCATGCTACTCCTGCCAATCACAGACAAAGCTGCTCAGTGCTCAAGCATATACACAGAGGAGGAGACCAAGGATGTGTTCAGCAAAACAACTGTGTCTGTGCCATTTGGAAGATTCAAGGGAAAGACTGTCACCATATGGGAAATAATCAATTCTGAGTATTTCACAGAAGACCAGAAGAAGGACCTTCTCCGTCAATACAAAACAGGCAAAATCACAATTGAAAAAATCATCAAGATTGTGATCACTGTGGCAGAGGAGAAAGAGAAGAAGAATGAAATTACCTTTGACGGTCTGAGAGCACCTGTCCCTGCCACTGAGCTCCTGGAATCCAAAATCATTGATAAAGACCTGTACAACAAATTGCACAAGGGCAATAAGACAGTCAAAGAGGTGTCTGAAATGGAGCCTGTCCACAAAGCACTGAAGGGTACAAACTGCATTGCAGGTGTATTCATTGAACCATCCAAGGAGACAATGTCCTTTTATCAAGCTATGAAGAAAGATATGATGAGGCCAGGACCTGCCTTGAAAATGCTTGAAGCCCAAGCAGGAACCGGTTACGTGGTTGACCCTGTTGATAATAAGAAGTACACTGTTGATGAAGCTGTAAAAGCAGGTGTCGTTGGTCCTGAGCTGCATGAAAAACTCCTGTCTGCAGAGCGAGCTGTGACCGGCTACAAGGACCCTTACACTGGGAAGACTGTATCTCTGTTCCAGGCAATGAAAAAAGATCTCATACCCAAAGAACAAGGAATCCGGCTGCTTGATGCCCAAATGGCCACCGGTGGCATTATTGATCCAGTAAACAGCCATCACATTCCTCATGATGTGGCCTGCAAGAGAAATTATTTTGATGATGAAATGAAACAAAACCTCAGCAGCCCCACTGATGAAACTAAATGCTTCTTTGACCCCAACACAAAAGAAAATGTCACATACCCAGAACTCTTCAAGAGATGTGTCACTGACAAGAAAACCGGCCTCCAGCTTCTGCCTCTTTCTGAAGAAGCCATCAATGCAAAGGAGGAGCTAGCATACACTGAAGCCCAGACAAAAGAGGCTATGACACAGGCAACTGTGGAACTTGACTCTGGACCATTCAAGGGCAGGAAGATGACCATCTGGGAAATTCTCAACTCTGAATATCTCACTGAGGAACAAAGGCTTGACTTGCTCAGACAGTTTAGGTCAGGAAAGATTACAATTGAAAAGATTATCAAGATTATGATCACAGTTGTAAATGAGAAAGAGACCCAGAAACAAGAAAAGACCAGCTTCAAGGGACTCAGAGCCCCTGTCCCAGCAGACTCTCTGTATGATTCCAAAATCATTGACAAGTCAACCTTTGACCTCCTTAAACAAGGTAAAACAACACCCAAACAAGTCAGCAAGAATCCTGATGTCAATAAATACCTCCAGGGCTCTGATAGCATTGCTGGCATTTACCTGGGCCCGACAAAAGACACAATAAGCATTTATGAGGCAATGAAGAAAAAGCTCCTCAGACACAACACAGGTCTTTCACTTCTTGAGGCCCAGGCTGCCACTGGGTTCATGGTGGATCCAGTGAAAAACCAGTGTCTGTCAGTAGATGAGGCAGTGAAGTCAGGCGTTGTTGGTCCAGAGCTACATGAAAAACTCCTGTCTGCAGAAAAAGCTGTCACTGGCTATAAGGATCCATTCACAGGCAACAAAGTCTCCCTCTTTGAGGCAATGCAAAAAGATCTCATCTTGAAAGAGCATGCAATGCCAATGTTAGAATCACAGATGGTTAGTGGAGGAATCATCGACCCTGTAAACAGCCACCGTGTCCCAATTGATGTTGCATATCAGAAGAACATTTTCAACCAAAAAACTGCCAAGAACCTGTCCGAGCCATCTAATGAGAACAAGGCTTACTCAGATCCAGAAACTGATGAGAATGTGACCTACAGGCAGCTTAAAGACAAGTGCCAGAAAGATCCAGAGACAGGCCTGTACATCCTCCCACTCTCCAAACCTCAGTCTCCTACCGTTGTGGAAAAGACATACCTCTACACAGAGGAACAAACACAGAGTGATCTGGCCAGCACCCAAATTGACATTCCAATTGAGGGCCTTGCTGATAAACCAATGAACCTCTGGGATATCATGAACTCAAATTTGCTTCCAGATCAGGAGAGGCAGAGGCTCATGGAAGAATATCGCTCTGGTAATATCACTAAAGAGCGTATGATCATCATTATCATTGAGATCATGGAGCAGAGAGAGATCATCAGAAATGATAGTCCACTGTCATATAAGACTATCAGGAGAAGGATAACTATTGAGGAGCTCTACAATGCCCGGATCATTGACTTGGAGACATACAACCTCATTAAACAGGGCAAGAGAGACATCCGTGACATAATGGAGATGACCAGTGTGAAACAATATCTCTATGGCACAGGCTGTGTGGCTGGGGTCACAACTGACTCAAGCTCCAAGATTAGCATATACCAAGGAATGAAGAGAGGTTTCATTAAACCAGAAGTAGCCCTCAGTCTCCTAGAAGCACAAGCTGCAACAGGATTCATTGTCGATCCAGTTAAGAATGAAACACTCACAGTTGACGAAGCTGTCCGTAAGGGTATTGTCGGCCCTGAGATCCATGATAAACTTCTTTCAGCTGAGAGAGCAGTCACAGGATACAAAGATCCATACAGTGGGAAAATCATCTCTCTTTTCCAGGCCATGAAGAAGGACCTTGTCCCAGAGGATTATGCTCTGAAAATGTTGGAGGCACAAACTGCCACTGGTGGCATTATTGATCCTGAATTCCAGTTCCACTTGCCAGCAGACGTTGCCATGCAAAGAGGTTATATCAATAAGGAAACCAATGAAAAGTTGACTGACAGTGTTAAAGGATTTGTTGACCCTGTCACAGAGGAGAACCTGTCTTATGCACAGCTGCTCAAGAGATGCAAGTTAGATGGTGGGTTACGCCTACTCTCCCTAGGAGACAAGAGGCTGATGTTCAAGGGTCTGAGGAAACAGATCACAATGGAGGAGCTGCTCCGCTCACAAATTATTGACCAGCAGACAGTCACTGAACTGAATGAGGGTCTTATTTCGGTGGAGGAGGTCAGCAGTAGACTGTCAAGGTACCTTGAGGGCACAAGCTGCATCGCTGGTGTATTTTTAGAGACTTCAAAGGAGCGTCTATCAATTTACCAGGCCATGAAGAAGAACATGATTAGGCCAGGCACTGCATTTGAACTCCTTGAAGCCCAAGCAGCCACAGGCTATGTCATTGATCCAATCAAAAACCTTAAACTGACTGTCAGTGAAGCAGTGAGAATGGGAATTGTAGGACCAGAATTCAAAGACAAGCTCCTCTCTGCTGAGCGTGCAGTGACAGGATACAGAGATCCTTATTCAGGCAAAACTATCTCCCTGTTCCAGGCCATGAAAAAGGGTCTAATCCTGAAAGATCATGGTATCCGTCTCCTGGAAGCCCAGATTGCCACTGGTGGAATCATTGACCCAGAGGAAAGTCACCGTGTGCCAGTCGAGGTGGCCTACAAACGCGGCTTCTTTGATGAGGAAATGAATGAGATCCTGACAGATCCATCTGATGACACCAAAGGCTTCTTTGATCCCAACACTGAGGAAAACCTTACCTACCTCGGGCTCATGGAAAGGTGCATCACTGATCCCGACACTGGCCTGGTGCTCCTGCTACTGAAAGAAAAGAAGCGAGAAAGGAAGACCTCCTCCAAATCCTCTGTTCGTAAACGCAGAGTTGTCATCGTAGACCCCGAGACAGGCAAAGAAATGACTGTGTATGAGGCCTACAGGAAGGGACTCATTGACCACCAAACCTACCTTGAGCTTGCTGAGCAGGAGTGTGAATGGGAAGAGATTACAATGACCTCCTCTGATGGTACTATCAAGTCCATTATCATTGACAGGAGGTCAGGGAGACAGTATGATGTTGACGATGCTCTTGCGCGTGGTCTCATTGACCAGAATGCTCTTGATACATACCGATCTGGAAACCTGGCCATCACAGAATTTGCTGACATGCTTTCTGGAAACATGGGAGGCTTCCGCTCCCGCTCATCCTCCTTCGGTTCCACCACTGGTTCCACCTACTCGTCTCCCATGAGCCCCATACCCTCCATTAAACCACCGGCAGTCATATGGAATGATCCATCAGAGGAGACAGGCCCCATTGCTGGAATCTTAGACATAGACACACTGGAGAAGGTGTCAATCACTGAGGCCATACACAGAAGCCTGGTGGACAACATCTCAGGCCAAAGATTGTTGGAGGCCCAAGCCTGCACTGGAGGAATAATTGACCCCACAACAGGGGAGAGGTTCTCAGTCACTGATGCTACAGAAAAAGGCCTTGTAGATAAAGTCATGGTTGATCGACTCAACCTGGCTCAAAAAGCATTCAATGGATTTGAAGACCCCAGAACTAAAGTGAAGATGTCTGCTTCTCAGGCTCTGAAGAAGGGCTGGTTGTACTATGAGGCTGGGCAGCGTTTCCTTGAGATCCAATATCTGACTGGAGGACTTATTGAGCCTGATGTTGAAGGCAGAGTGTCTCTGGACGAATCCATCAGGAAGGGCACGATTGATGCCCGCACTGCACAGAAACTGAGAGATGTCAGTGCTTATTCTAAATATCTTACTGACCCCAAAACCAAACTGAAAATCTCCTTCAAAGACGCCATGGACAAAAGCATGGTCGAGGAAGGCTCTAGCCTAAGGCTTCTGGAGGCCTCCTCACAGTCCAGCAAAGGCCTCTACAGTCCTTACAATGCCAGTAACCCTGGATCTGCCTATGGCTCTCGGACTGGCTCGAGGACCGGATCCCGAACAGGCTCCAGGAGAGGCAGCATCGATGCTGGTTCTGGCTTCAGCATGAACTTCTCATCGTCCTCCTTCACATCCTCCTCTACCGGCTACAGCCGCAGATTCTGATTAGATAGTTCAGTTCCTAACAACTTTTGACTTAGAACCAACAATACTAATGCAAGTTACAGTTGCATTTCACACAGGAAAAAAAGAGTTACAGTAACATAGACAATATAATTTATTTATTCTGCCCTGAATATTATCACATCAAAAGAATTGCCTTGGCAATGCATTTTTTTCTAATAGAACAGTTGTCTAAACCTGTGCCTCATATATAGAGACATAACCAAACATTGCTAGATATAAAAATATTAATTTTCTTTTTAAAGTCACTTCATATTATATAAAGCAAAACATAAAATTTCTGCTTTTTTAAGTGACTATAGTTTTCATTTGTTCAAATAATGTATACTTGTGCTTTCTGAAACTAATATATACTGTAAGTATGTCAAACAGAAATATTTTTCCAGTATTCCTTGTTTCCTTTAAAATTCAAGAATATTTGTCTATTTTTTATCTTTTTGACAGTACTACTTAATGCGATACTGTATGTCAATTTAGTTCTAATGTTTTAAACAGACTCTAAAATACATAGATGCCTTCAAATCTCCGAATGTTTGTATAGAGATTTTGTGTCAATGTTTTCATGTTAAATGTTGCCTAACTTAAACGTACACTCAGTAAGAATACACCTGCGAAACACTACCAAATGAGACACAGTAGGAATACAACACTGATAAGAAGTGCCAGAATTAAAATTATGCAGACTGCTCTGAAACCAGTTTCACATGACATTACGTTGTACTTATGCCCACTTATAGTCAGTGTGCTTTTGCATCTTTTAACCTCATTACACCATTGTTTTATACACTCCAAGTTTTGGATTCTTTATATTCACCATCGTTCAAGTGTTCCTGGTAAATCCCAAGATGATGTCAGACTTCATCCTGCTCTCCCATACAGACCAGCCTCCTGTTATTTTGGTTCTTGTAAGTTGAATGTTGTTTTTTTCCTTTGTTTCGTTTTCTGTTTTTTCAGTTGATTTAGATCACATCACAAATTATTATGCCATTTATTTATTTCATTTTTTCCCTATCCCATATTAGTTAACTATTATGGATCTCTATTTCAACATTCTAATTACTGCCTTTTTTTTGTCCTGTTGTTTTGACAGGTGCCTCAGTCACCCAGAATGCAACATAAGAGCACTGATACTCAGTTGGCCAGAGGATACGATCCCCTTAACTTGGATGGGTTTGTGAGTCCCTGTCATCCTCGCACAGTTACACAGGTAAATGATATAAATGGTTTTGAAAACATGATATCACTTTTATTTCATTTGCAAAAGATGAAGCCATCATTTCATCGAGATTTGTTTTGCAATTTTAATTTATTATCTACCTTTTCTCACTGCATGGTTCATTTTGATTTCAATTCATAGTTATTTTCTTTTGTTTCTAGATCTGCCATTGAGTATGTCCTTTCTTCCATTGCACATCACATTTGAAGAAAGCTGAGGCTGAGTCAACCTGACACCATCTTGGGATGCATTTCTAGGAACACTCTTCATTCATGATGTTTTTTCATATATTTATTACTTGAATGCTGATAGTGCTATTTATCTTGTCGTATCCTGAATTTTCTTTTAGAGAGCAATCCCAAAGTAAAGACACATCTGCGTCTTCATTTTTTTTTCATTTAGATTGGGATTTACTGTAGTCATGGAACGGCACATCTTCATTTAGCTGTTCTTAAGAGTGTATTTTCGTATTACTGTACCTCTGTGTAAATTCAGTCCCACCAAAGTGCTAATAAGAGACATTTGGAGAATTGACATATTTGATACAGCAACACAATGCATGAATGTATGTATTATATCAAACTAACTCTCAGTTGATGTTTTGCCACAGATTTCATTTGCAAACGGAAAAAAAAACTGCTTGAAGCTTTATTTTGCTTATAGTTATTTTTCCACAGCAAGCAATTTTGTTATGTATCTCAAGTGTTTTACCTCTGTAAATCCTTTTATTTTGTTTTCATCAAGTTCTTTTTTGATATATTATGGATTTGCCTTGCATGTTTTACTAACTTTACAAAGGATATTTGGGAAAAAATGTTAGTGTAACATAAAGACAACTGCAGATGTACCTGCTGATAATTTTAGAAATATATAAATCCACAAACTACCTGGTTCATTTTGCTTATGGGGCAGGCTTTGCTTAGAATGATATGGTGAGTGGATTCTGTTGTATGTGCTGAACATAACACTATGTTGTAAATAAATATGCTCTGAAGAGGCACCCTCTTGTCATTCATACATCATTACAAAAGCATCCAAGGTTAGTCTTTAAGTACAGCATGTTTTTCAGTGCTGCTTCCTCAGGTTATATTGGAACGCTAATGGCACGATAGAAAATCAAACATAACATCAAATGACAATAAAGCTTTGATTGATTGATTGATAACAGCTCCATCGATCTATAAAGCATAACAGGAGTCAATAGTTGTAGAGCAGCTAGTTCTATAAGTTAAAGCAGACCTATTATGATTTTTCATACATCTCCTTTCATTCAGCGTTTTGTAAAGGATCATGGGCATGTAAAACGATCTTGTTAAAAAGTTAAAGTTAAAAAGGTCATCACTGCTCCTCTCTCCCATAGAAAACGCCGCCTCTTGAATGCCTCGTCAGTGGTCCAGCCTTAGTTCTGTGCCTTTGTGAAATCACACTACATCACCATGTCTACATTTGCATAATTTATACCTAGCAGCTAATTTGGCACATTAATTTAGTGAAGTTGCTCTGTTGTTGGTAGCGGTGCTGGATCAGGCTTGTTTGAAGTGACCTATCAGAGGAGACTGGGTATTCAGAAGGAAGGGCCTTAAAGAAACATGAGCTTAAACGGCGTTCAGACAGAGGGGGAATACAGCGCTGCAGCAGTGGACAGTATGAGAAAACTGATTTGTATTTTGAGCATTAAAGCATGTAAACCTATTCTAGTATATATATATATATATATATATATATATATATGGGATATATATACAGAAAAGTAATAACTTAAATACTAGGGCTGTCAAACGATCAATTTTTTTAATCGCGATTAATCGCATTTTTTCCATAGTTAACTCGCGATTAATCGCAAATTAATCGCAATTTTTTTGGCACATTTTTTTTCTGTTCTAAATGTACCTTAATGTATTTTTTCATGTTCTTAATAAGCGTTAAGAGGAAGCTGCGTTAACGCGTTATTAACGCGTTAACTTTGACAGCCCTATTAAATACATACACGCACACACACACATATATACATGACAGTGGATGTTATTTACTTGATAACCAGTAGTTACAGTTCAAGAGGAGAAGAATGTTTATTAAATATCTCTGCAAGGTCTCTGTTGATTAGTAAAACACCCACACTAGTAGCTTCCCACTGATCAGAATCTTCCCTCTGGAAAGTTCGATCGTTGACCACATGAGGGCAGTGTAATACTGACCTACACTCATCCCCAAGGAAGCAACAGTGCTTTAGGTGACACACAGCTAGATCATGAACCCACGGAGGTCCATGTTTATTGTTATGATAAGGTATTTGTCAAAAGGGTCTGACAGGGTTTTTAAAAGCTGATGTTTATACAATACCTACATAATACCCGTTTAAGCTCCCCACCAAATGTCTTCTGATCAGGGTGTTAAATACCCTGAAAGAGCATTTAGGTATTCACTGGATATTACTGGTGTGCATGAGGGTTTACACCCAATCCCTTCATACCAGATGTAAACATATTTTGCTCTGCTGTGTGCCAACATCAGCCCCTGGGTTTGATGGAGGAGCCTGCCAACAGGAGAAACGGGGCTTTCACCTCCCAGCATTCTTCACTCAGCTCCCTTGACTACTCTGATCTGACCCTTTCCCTCCCGGAGGCTGGAGGACAGGAGGTAAGATCACAGAGGAGAGTGTAAAAACACTCACATCATCATGTCCTGTATGCAGAAAATGAAGAGTGTCAACAGCTGAAAATGCTAAAGGCGCAATACAATAGCAGGTGCGAGGATCATGTTGTATATATTCTTCCCCTATTGTCTCTTGCAGGAAAAAGGAAGTGCTTTGTTTGGATCTCCAACACCGACATCACAGGATCAGAGATATGGGTATGCTAAAATATAAAAGGCATTTATTCTTTGGGTGTAGCTCCTCTGGTAGTGTGTGTAGCCCTAATTAATAGGTAACTTGCACCCTTGATAAACAGACAAATTATAACACTTGTACAGGTTAAATACCAAATGAGGTGTTTCAGATTATGCCCAATATAAGCACTAATATTCTCTCACATGTGTAGATACTTTAGAATCAAACTCATTTTATATTTGAAGCAAATACAGAAGTCCAAGTGAGGGCGGCTTGACTGAAAGTGGCCACCAACAGTCTGATAAAAAAAAAAAAAAAAAAGCTCTCAGCCCGTGACGACAGTTGCTCAATTGTATCCGCTTTCTAGACCGGTGAGTCTGCATTTGCAACCGCACAAAGACACTGTGCACTGTGTAGTGAGCACACAGTGTAAAACATCAAATTGAAACGTACTGAAACAAGAAGGCTGAGGTTCCAGCCCAGCAGGGAGAGCAGATGCCTCCCTAATGAGATATTTTTTCGAAGCACTGGTTACATTATCCTTTGATAAGAATAATAATTCCTGAAGGCTTTGTCTTACCTCTTCCTGTTGTCTTTCAGGCCATGACTCCGTCCTTGTGTCTGCTCTCCTAATGTTCCATTTCCTGCCACTGCAGTCAAAGAGCATTAAAATTCAATTTGATTGAAATACAAAATAATACCAAAGTAAACATTAACAGACAGAGTACTACAGCTATTCCACAATTCAATGCTGTGCTGTTCATATTATGACAAAACAAACCAAGAGCTTGAGACTGTGCAAAAATACCTCTATGCAAATGAACAATAAGATGATTATTAACTTTCGTTTGATTTGTTTTAGATGATCCTCTTTAGTGCATGTGCCCCATGTCTGATTGTAAAGTGTAATCACTATAACTTCTTATGCTTTGTATTGTTCCTTTGTGTTTTTAGGAGGGACGAGGAGGACTTGAGTCAGTGGCAGTGTGAGTTTAGGGGTCAAATCAGAGCACTGAGACAGTGGCTGAAGAGCATGGAGATGAGGCTGCCTCCTCTGGACCCCAGGGTCAGTGGGGTTTATTGTCGGTCTGAATGATGCTGTCTTTCTATCTTCCACCCTTCTGAATCTGTTTCACCATATACCATGTTAAAGTCATCAGAAAAACACCTGTACATTTGTTTCATCTGATCCTCTACCTGAGGTGACATCAATCTGTTCTTTTGTTTTTTTCCCTACGTCAAATTTCAAGTAACTGAATGTAATCGCACATTTGGTACCTCAATCTAAAAACAACAGAATTGTCTTTATTGGCACATAACTTCTTATACAAAGGGGGTTTTATTAGCTGTGCCTCTTGCCAAAATAGTCCACATGCAAAAAGTCCATCCGTCATGTCGCTGTTCTTTCTGTCCCTCCCTCTTTGTCCAACAACTGCAGTCGTTCTGAAGGCTACAGAGACTCTTGTGGGGCCCTGCGTTCTCATCACACTGGGAAACATTGCAACAACCTCGCAGTACCATCAATTAACAGGACTCTACAGAAGAGCAAGTGACTCTGTAGGCAGCCAAGCAGAATGCTAATGCCAACATGCTAACGTGTCCGCAGTAGCCTCGTTTCCACCGAGCAGTCTGGTTTGGTTCGGTTCAGCTCAGTGTGTTGCACTTTGGAACAGTTATTTTTGTGTTTCCACTATTAAGTTCTGTCCTATTTTTATGGCACCCTTTAGTTGAGGTTCTTATCACACTGATCATCGATTTGTACAAAAAGATTTCACTTCCTGCTCTTTTAGCAGTGGTCCGTCTCTCCGCTTGAAGCCGTCCTTGTTGTAATATGACTATGACAATGCTAACATGGTAAGCAGCTGTTATATTTAATGTTACTTTCACTATCTTAGCTTAGCGTGTTAGCAAGCTAAACATTTGCTGATTAGCAATAAACTTAAGTACAACTGAAGCTAATCGGAGTGTCATTAGATTAACATGTATTTTATCATCAAGCAAACACATCGGAACATTTATATTTTTTTGAAGGTGTCATAAATATTATATAGTAAAACTGTAAATGTCCACCTCATGGTTTTTTTTTGAAAAGCCAGGTGTTTGCTTAATTCATCCTCTGGGGACCATGAACATCCATCCCCAGAGTCACATTGCCACCAGAAGGGTTTCAATGGCCCCTTACATGTTAACAGAGTATTGTCTGATTCCAGTAAATTTTCCCTACTAAGCATTCTGTAATCATACAAGCACATTGCATTATCTATTACAGGACATGTGTACCTGTACAGACTACTTGAGAAAAAAACGTTGGTAAAAGAGCAAAGAAAAACAAGAAAGAGCAGGAAAATGAACCTATGAGTCATGCTGCTGGTCAGGGTAGCTAATTGAGCATTACGAGAAAAAAGGAAAGGGGCTGTTGAGGTTTTTCACAGCCCGGCATACTCAGACAGATTCCGAGGTGGTCCGCCTCCACTCCTGCAGGGAGACTTCTTTAGGCCACAGGGGGACACAGGGGCTGGGGAATCAGGCCCCATTGTGCCCGGCCTGGACAGCCAGGCTAGAGAAGTGCTTGGCATTGGAGGCCCTCTGCACACATGAGCGCACATACTGAAAAGACATTAGACTCAGATGGGAGGAAGAGGCGAGGGGGCAGGAAAAAGAGAAAAGCAGGATCTTTACGGTAAGAGCGCTCTGATCTGACTATTGAGGCATTTATTGAACACCAACTGTAGATTTTGTCATACAACTCCATTTATACCAATATTTGTAGAAAGGCTCGTCAGTCAAGGCCGCAGCCATTATTATCAAATGACAAGCGTGAATGGCAAAGGGAGAACTTTGATCAAATATTTATGCGTGTGTGGTCGCGGCTAGACAGCTGGTTTGCCGAGAAGCTAACCTCAGCACTAGCATTGCCTGTATGCACTACCTTTTCTCTGTTCCCTCTCAGTTATAACACCTGTTCTGCTTAGCTTCCTCCCATCAGGTCTAACTCAACCAATCAGATCAAAGCAGCTACGCCTGTCAGACATGCGTACTTGCAGGGCAAAACTCTGATCCTGCCAATTTCATACAGTTAATTCATACGATGGAAAAATGAGACAGTAACATTATGTCTTATCTTGTGTTGGGATTGTGCACTGACACTGACTGAATGAATTCAGCTCTTAGATAAGGAACGTTTCCATTGAGCTTAACAATTTGAACATTAACATGAAACAGATCTGTGGTGCAGCAAGACGGGGAGGTTATAATTTATTTGATTAGCCCTCAGTGAGGGGGGACTACAGCTTCTTCAGTGAGCTGTGAATCACTCGCACAAAAGGATCAAGTATGTTTGATGTTTCTTATTGTCATAGAAAAAAATAGTTTTGGTTGATTTACTTACATGGCCCATTGAATAATATGTGTTCCATTGTTCCTGACTGAATGTTTCGGCCATTAATTGATTTCATGGATAAAAAGGGCCGAGGGACGAAATACGATCTGCGCTTGAACCCGTTTGACCTTTTGGAGAAACTCATTGATTACCATATCGGGGAGAGTTTTTACAAAAACATCCTTCAACAGAAGACGTCGTCTCAGTTAAAGAATTCTTTCAACGTGCTCTGCATTTTGTCTCCGTCTCCCCGGGGACTGACGTGTAAGGTGCACAGGCATGTCTTGTCATGTCAGCACTTTGGAGGAGCTTTAGTCTGACCCCCAGTCAGAGTGTGTGAAATAAGGGGGTGTCTTTTTATCTCTACCATGCCTTTATCATACTGCATCCGACCGCAGACCTTTGTCATGGTAATGCTGTTAGTCTGCTGCACTGCTGGTTTCAGTCTGGGCCTTGGGGGACTCGTTAGTTAGCAGCATGAATGAGGGCATCCCTCCGCAGCCCCCCGTGTGCAGACCCTCCTACAATACACAGGGGAGAGCCACACACCTGCTCCTTAACACAAGGCATGCACCGGCACATCTTAAACTTTTTCTCCTGTGAACACTGGCATGCACGTGAGCCTCAAATTGGACTTTGTCGAGCATGAATGGGCCTATAATTAGATGTAAATGGCATTCAATTTGTGAATTCATACCTTATGGATGAGGAAAAGCATGAATATGAAAAAGGGTTTTAACAGACCAAGAACTCAAAGGGCGAATTATTATTTGGCTAAATGTTCATGTATGGCAAAGTCTCATGATATGATATTTGACTTGGCATCACAGTAGGGATTCCACAAAATCCATTAATCGATCGGATCACATGATCCTCCTGAGCAGATGGAGTCGCCCAGATGCCACGGAATCGTACATATTCATATTTCCTGTCAAATCCTCTCAGCACTTGAAGTAGTACTTGTCTGAAGAGGGAATTACACAGGAAGGTCGTGTCACACAATCTGAAGCTCTGCATGCTTCTGAATGAAACTTGTAAATAGTGGTAATATTTTGTCTACTGCTTTTTTTGAGGCCAAACAAGGACTTTAAACCTCAGCACGTACAGATTAAATAACCAGATGGCAATACTACTGGTACTACTAATGATATAATAACAATACTACTACTACTACTACTACTACTACTACTAATAATAATAATAATAATAATAATAATAATAATAAAAATAATATAAGATATTAGATTGCTAACTCAGGGTTAGCATGTCAAAAATGTCAGTGGCTAGCAAATCCAAAGGAATATATCATTATGTATATATATATATATATATATATATATATATATATATATATATATATATATATATATATTTCAACAAAGGCTGACACCCTCACCTCACGTCACCTGTGTCTCTGCCAAAGTGCTGCACTTGAACATGCCACAAAGACTACAGCAGAGGGCCAACTAGCCTGTATATTGTACAAGAGCGTCTTCACACCTCCAAGCAGTAGCAGTAGTATCTGTCATTCTAAAAGGGAAACCGCTAATAAACAAACCGTTATTTTCACATCCCTCTCACTTCTAAATGAGCATATGTCTGATAAAAATGTGCAACTGAAACAGGAAATGGGATGGAGAAAAAAAGAGAAACTCTTGAGTGAAATCCTGTAGACTGCAGCGACAGACTTATGGGGCTTCTCCCTCCTCTTTTCTGTTCATCTTCTCGTGCACTCATTCACTTAGCTGAGCAGTCAGAGTTACTTCTCTCACCGATGGGCTCTGCTGCTGATTCAACAAGCTCAACTGGCCCGAAAATCCCACCAACACGGGCCGACGAGGGTCGACTGGTGCCAACGGTGCTGGACTTAACCACAAAGACTACAGGCGCTCACCGACGGCTAAAACACTGGCCCGTAGCCTGGAGGCCAAATAACTTTTGGAACTCTGACTTTTTTGTGGCATCCAAGTACGCTTTAGATAAAATGAATTCAGCAGATAAATAGAGCAATATAATATCTTATCAGGAAGTAGACAATGGAATAAGACATTGGGAAAAAAATATGATATGATGCAAAATGGTGATCTGTACTACATTTGTCAAAACCAACTCACAGCCCCAAAGAGCCAACTGCATAAGAAACCCTGGAAAACCTGGAAAACACCTATACAGACCTATAGAAAATTCCAGGATAACTATCTGTAGTATGTACAAAAATATTATCACAATACCCACTTTCATTGATAAAATGAATGTGCGAGTTACAACTGATGCACAATTGATTATACTCTTCTTAAGTATTATAAAAGTCTTTTCAGACAGTCATGAGCAGAAGATCCTCTCACATCTGAGTAACACCATGTCACTGATGAGTGAAGATGACATCTCTTCACTTTGACAGTGATGTTGAGGTCAGAAGTTCTCCTCGCTGCCCCCCCCCCATGCCCCCACCCCCCCCCCCCCCCACCCCCCTGCCGGGGGCTCTTCTGGATAAAGGCTCTCTGTGTCTTCAGGGTCTCTGGTTTCTCTGGGCCGGTGGCAGATGCTGCCTTGTAAATAAGCCTTGTACACACAACTTACAAACAGCCCAGGAAGAGGGGTGAGAGATCGCGGCTTATTATCCTCTCTTCTCCGTGTCTGACAGCCAGCAAACAGCATCCCGGCTCTCTGACGCTGTCATAACCTTTAGAGGGAGAAAAGAGGGGGCTTGTTTTCAATGCAGTGAATCACCTACAAGACAAACGAATGATGGCGGATGCTTTGATTGCAGCAAAGTAAACTCAGTTTTGTTTTTTGTTTTTTCTCAAATTGGGATTGAATGTTACATCCGAGCTGTTTTTCTCTTGCTCGGTGTGTCAAATTGATTTTCATCTCATAGCACTTACTCCCATAAGAGATTTTTTTTTAATTCACACACTTCATCAGGGTTAATGGCAAAGAGGGGCCTCTTCCTTTAGTACCCCTTCCTTCCTGTGCTCAATGGAAGATGTGGACTTATGGCTGTAAATCCTCTCTTCTTGGGAGCGGCTGAATCAAACACGGGGCCGATGATGGAGTTGAACTCCCCCGTACCCGAGTGGCTAAATCCTCCTCTCACCCGTGAATGTGATTTCCAGCATCCATCCCGGCGGGGAAGCGCATCGGCCTTTCATCCACTTTTCTTGGAAGCAACCTCCGTTGGTGATAAATGACAGTGTGCATGCTGAATGGTGCTTCTGGTCTGACCCCCTCTTTTTTTTCATGTCTCATGAAGGGGGCTAATTACCATGTTCTGTAGAGGAGCCATTGAGGTCTTATTTAATTTGAAGGCAGCAGAGAGGTTGAGATAGGAGGGGAGGGGGAGAACGAGCCCGTAAAATTAATGCTTTTGCTCAGGTCCTTTGGCACATGGGACCTTTGATCAAATCTAGGCTCCCGTTCGGAATTGCATTAATTTGGAAACCTACTTCATTCCGTCTCCCAACCTGTGTCCACTCCATTATTGGCTGCATTTTGAAAGGCTAACGGGGGACTTCTGACGACGGAAAGATGAGTTTTCTCCCTCTCTTTCAGTTGCAGCTTATTGCATCTGCACGGCAGCTCTTCAGCCGCATCAGCTCCCGTCTTTTTGTGAACAACCATGCTGGCCTCTGTGTGCACCTACTGTGAAATGGAGAGGAGAGAATTTTGGCAAAATCCTTTAATTAGTACAGAGGGGGCTGCGAGATGCTGAAAGCTGGGATCAGGTGTCATGGTTTTACAACAATGTCTTCCTGGCAAAGTGGTGCCTCATCACTGCCAGCTCCTTTCAAACAGAGAGAGGGGGGGACGGGGAATGTGGGCCTTACTTGCTCATTAAACGGCTAAAGACATTAGCTTTCGAGTGACCCAAAGAAAACAGCTATCAGTGAGTTAGTGCTTTTTTTTACAGCTTTTTTCAGCAAAAGGTGTTTCTAGCGTACGATTTGCATTACTGTACATCGCAAGATAATGAGATACAGGAGACGGCTTGTGGTCGGAGCTGGGGGCTGTTGCGCCACACTGGAGTACTCGGGGGTTAAATAACTTAACCCTACAGGGGTCAGTCCATTCAATGCACTCTCCCTCTCATCGGCCACTGTGACAGGCATTTTCAGTTTTCTTTTTCTCGACGCCTTTGTTTTTTTGTCACCATTTGCATAATTTAAGGCTGAAGCAGGATGGGTGGGGGTCAGAAATGGGGCAGTAATGTGGTGAAAACCTGAAGCAGCTTTAAAGCAGAATTAACACCCCACTTTTACCACAAGCGGCAGCTTTAGCCTCCATTCACTGAGGTTTTTAATGCTATTAAATGAATAGCAATGTGGACAATATGACAACATTATGGGCTGTTTTACGAGACGAGAAGTACACCACGAAATATCTCCATGAATATGTGCTATTTCTTAAAGTAAGGCTACAACAGCAACTGGTGCTAAGTGAACTCAAAGTCCACAGATTTAAGCGGTTTTCTCAAAATACTGATCAGGCATTGTGGTGACTACTGGTGGAAAAGCTCTGAACACTCAGCTGTTAAATTCAAAAAGGAACTTTGACTAATCAGCGCTGAGCTTAATCACATCCACTTTCAACAGAAAAAGTGCATTTCCTAAAGTCATGTCATGTGTTTTTAAATGAAGATAGCAGCAGAGACGTGAGACATGGAGATGCTAGTCCTGCATTTGACTTTGACACTATACACACATACAAAAACTGTAAGTGCACGTGGCGTCAAAATGTTAGTCATTTAATAACATTTGTTGCCTTTATCTGTGTGCTCCAGTATAGTTTGGACTGCATTTCTGAAGTTCTTCCTGCTACTAGAATTTCTAAATCTGAAAGCACTGGACAGGCTGTCCGCTAATTTTCTTCCTTCAACTACTGGGTGGATTTCCATGAAACTGCTTATGACATTTATGGTCACCAGAGGATGGATCCTACTGACGTTGGTGATCCCCTTAAACTATAGGTCACTATGAGGTTCACATATTTGGTTTTGACTCAAATATTTTGACATCTATTGAGTGGATTGAGACGAAATTTTCTATTGATATTTAATCCCTACTGTAAATATCCTGTACTTTGTGTTTGGTGATAAAACGAAACAAAACAAAACTGTTAAGATGCTAAAGCTAAAAGCTAAACTGTGATGTTGAACATGGTAAATAATGGCTGTTAAAGACACACAGGGTCCTCATCTTGTTTAGCGACAGCCTTCAAAATGCAATTCTGTCTTTTAACTTAAATTTGACAGTAAAATGTCAAAACATTTTTCTTGTGGTTGTGTTCTGTTATTTTCTCATTCACTATGGAGTGTTAAATAGCTCCATAGTATTCCAACAGTAATCACTGTTGGAGTGTTTGGTCAGTAAATCATTACTCTACTCCCCCCGCTCATGCACTTAAAGAGAGAATAAATTTTTTTGGTGCCCCTGCCCACTTTACCCAATCAGGAAACAGAACTCCATAAGGAGGCGGTCCTGTTTGCTCTAGGAACCCGCTAAGAGCAGGATCCTCCTCTTCTGGTACTTACGCTGGCAATAGAAAGAGGCAAAGAAACAGAAAGAAAAAAAAAACAGAAAGGTGCCATGCAAGTGTGGTGGTGTAGCGAGGAGGGAGGGGATTAGAAGGATATGAATGACAACAACACTCACAGCAGCTTTAATTTTAAGGGAAAAAAAACCCCTGCATGAAGCTGCCACATAATATATGTGACTCAAGTCTTTGTTAATGGCTTCAATCATGATCCTGTTGCCATAACGGAATAAATCAGGACTCTGCACACATCTCATGCAGAATAAACCACGTTTGCATTGACAGGTTCAAGGCATTCCCACTCACATGTAACGCAGAGGGCACTTTACACTGGAGCGAGTGGTATTGATAATATGATCTCATGAGGTGATGTATGTACTTGCACTGTGGAATGCCAGCAGAGAAGCACATGAACATTCACTCCGTCTCATAGATGATATGATTGTTTCTGGCTGCATTGGCTGAGGGACAAAATGCAACCAAATTACATATTTTAGGTCAATGACTATAACATTAAAATTCCATTGGAAAGAGTCAATGGTTTGTCCTCCTTCAGGTGTATTCTCCTTGAACTCATCCTAACACTCAAACAGGTGACCTTGAGGATCAAGGAGGCGGCTGAGTGGCGAGTAGCAGCATGCATGCGTGTGTGTGTGTGTGTGTGTGTGTGTGTGTGTGTGTGTGTGTTTATGGGCGAGACAGAGTGAGAGAGAGTGTGTGGGTGTGTTGTGCTGTGCTGTATGCGCATGCACACATTTGGTGGATCTGTCGACTGGTTGATTATCCGCTTGGCTGGAGAAAGACAGGCGGAAAGGAATAAAGAGAGGCAGGATCTGGGGCGTGAGCGCGCCGACAGGCACCTGTGTGCACGCTTCCGTTGGGTTTTAGTGCACCTGCGCGTGACGTCATTTCCCACAGAGATACTTCTGGTGCATTAAAAGCAATCCCGTAGCTTATGTGTAGATTCCAGAAAAAAGTTCACTGTTCAGTTAAAACACCAGGAAATCTGAGTGAATGTTGCTGTGATGGTGTTTGCATACAGTAGGCTTGGTGTTCTGCATTTCCAAGGCAAATATTGTGACTTATTGAAATGGGGAATGATAGAATTTCCTCACAGGGGTCCTTCCTTCACTTTCCCATGCCAAAAACAGAGAAAGGACTCCCCAGAATTATTGCCCCATTGCTGTCTATTTGTGTGTGTGTGTGTTTTCTTCGAGCCTCTTTGTTTATGGGCCGGAGTTTGCAATGGCTGGAAGTGAGTTGAAAAGTAATCTGAGATGTTTTACAGTAATTAGTCGTCTTTGTTGCTGCTGTGGAGACTGCCGCACTGACTCTGAATGGGGAGAGGGGACTGCGAGGGGGTTGGGGGCTGAATGTGTGAGTGGGTGGGTAAGCAGGGTGGGTGTGGGTCCCCTTCTTTTGTAGCGTGCACTTCTCTCGCTCGCCATCGAGAGAGGGAATGGGCTGAGGCAGCTGTCACTTAACATGTGAATGTTCCGAGGGCGGCCCAGGGGTCTTTAGAAAACTCTCCTTTTCTAGCCCCCCCCCACTCAGCCCATTTTTCAAGCAGAATCAGCATGGAGTTTTCTGAGCCACAGTCAGAGCCAGAGGAGGGGCTTTGTTGGATGAGAAGGGGGAGAGAGTGAGAGAAATGAGCCTGGGGAAGGTAAAGGGGGCACTTTGCCGCCTAGCTGCCTGGTACAGGAGCAACCTGAGCAGCAGCAGCAGCAGCAGCAGTGAGAATGCCGCCGCCTTGTCGTCGTATGGAACTGGCACAATCTGACCTCCACGTGAAAACCGCTCTTGGCTGGGAACTGTGGGAGTTCAACTGAGCCGTTGGAATACATTGTCTCCATCCGAACGCACTATCCCATCGGCGGCGTTAACAAGGAAGGAATTCCTCTATCACAGCTCCCACAACAAAGAAGAAAGGGAGAGGAGCAGAGCTGGTGGGAGGAGAAGTGAAGTGAGCGGAGGGGAGGGGAGGGGTGCACTGTGAGGGGAGAGGAGGACATTGTTTGCCTGTGACTGTGGGCAACGGAAAAGCATGAGTTATCAGAGCATGTGCGAGTGTGTTCAGAAAGTGTGTTTGCATGCGGGCATGTGGGAATGAGTGGACGTGATTGAGTGTGCGTTGGAGGGAGCATGCATGTGCGTGAGGAGGCTTCAGTTTGGGATGTTGGAGCTCGGAGGCCGTTCAAAGGATGCTCAAACAAAGCTGGATTTCTCCCCCCCCCTCCCCTCCTTTTTCTTTTCTTTTTTGAATGGTGATTGAGGACCGGCTGGATTCCTTTACTCATGCTGTTTGGCTCAACTGCTTCAGGGTAAGTTTGGTTCACGTAAGCTTCAAACCGCCAAAACTGCCACTAGCTCAGGATTGGCTCAGGGGAGAGTTTGGTTTTGGACTTTGCTGGTCAGTCATTGAGGGAGCCATGTGTCAGTGAATGAGTTGTGACTGGGGGATTTTCTTGACTTAAATGAAAAACACAAGTGCAGCAGGCATTGAGATATCCCATCAGTGTGAATGGACCATTCTAATGTGAGTATATTTTATTTCTTCCTTTCAAACAGCTTATGTAGCTGCTTGGATTTCAGGAAAGGATTAACAAAATTGTCAAAATTTCAACAAACCTCAGCAGACATGGCCTTTTTAGGTCAACCATTAATTTAGCTAAAGCCTTGCTGACATTTAATTCTTTTCAGTAGCTTTTGGTTGCATGTTTAGAGGACTGTCTTTGAGCTGAACGTATGACCTTGTACAATATCCACCCTAAAATGTTATGAGTCTCATGGGTGAATGCACAGCTGCCATCCTTGATTAGGGACCACTACCATGATTGCCACTTCAGGACCTCCCTTAACAGAGGCAGACAGGCAGCAGTGACACAACATTATGTGTCTCTACTGTTGTGATTGATGATTATTGTTCTGCTACTGATTACAAACCCACCCGGACACTGCTTTTTGAGACATGTAAATGGGTGAATCGAGGCAATTCACAATAGGAACGTTACATTTTTGTGCAGTGTTTTGATATTCGAGGTGTTGCTCAAAACACTCGAAAACGCCCATACACGTGTCTGCCATATTGAGCTCTTAAATATGAAGACATAAAAATGTCAAACTGTTTCTTCCACACAATATTATAAGGATTTCTTTTTAATATTTCTTTCGCCACGCAACTGGTAAGCCCCCATACTATGGTTGTAATCGAATTCATCAGGAAATGGACTGCGGTCATGTATCATAAATCACCGTTGAGAGCAGAGAAAGGGTTGGGCTGAATTAAGGGCCATTTCAAAATAGGTTAAGTGATGGGATGGTTAGGTCATCGGCAGTATGAGTCGAATGGTGGAGTGGTTCTCTGGTTCCCTTTCTAGTATCCTTATACTAGAGAGTAAAGAGGTGCATGTCAGACACAGGCTTGAAGCATTTTAAGAGGGGTTTCCTGGTTTGCTTTGATAGTAGAAAAATGTAGGTCATAGTGTTGTTATAATCTCTCACGTGAGGGCTGAAAGCTGCCTATGAAATTATTTGATCGCCTTAAAAAAATGTGTTGTATATCAGCGTCTGAGTGGACCAGTCTAGTAGATATAATAAAACCATATATTTTGCATATTTATGTTTCATAGCATCTCCCTGGTAGCGCACCATGTGCTCTCTAATGACACTACTCAGCATATCCTCACATACATTGCCGTGAGCTCACTGTAGAGGCAACCGTGTAATTTAGCAAACAGCCACACATGCGGTGCAGTAACCAGACACGGCACACCCTCTCTCTTGAATTGTTAACCCATGTGAACACGGCCACAGGCACTCTCTCTGGCCTCCTCAGGAGACCGCTGGGCAGTGATCTGAGCTAACTGGGTAATCATTGATCGAAAGGCCAGGGCTTTGTCTGGGCACCACTCTCTGATCCGACTGTGTCCTCCCCTGTGGATCCCTTGACTGCATCATCTGCTCTGCAGAGACGTGCATGATGTCAGTAATTACTAGCCTAATGCACACGGAGTCAAATCAAACTAGGTCATTGTTTGATTCTCATTTAGTTAAAGGCTGTGATTTAACTAAATTAAAATTTGTTTGATATTTGGTTGACACACAAAGGAGATGTCAGTCACATATGGGTGGATATTGACAGTAGCACAATGTGAAGTTCTCTGTGCCTGCAGAGCGTCTTTGTGTCGAACCTCTCGCAAAGATAAGAAAGCTGCATATTCAGCATAAATTTGTCTGCCAGCAGCATGACTGTAACATATTACTGTACCCATGCAGCACTATCAATCTGGCTTGAGAAAAAAAGCCTTCTCAGTAGCTTGTGGAGCCAACATCCCAATTTCCCCTTTGGTGACCCATATAGGCCCCCCACAGATCTTCAGTCACCGAGCATGACCTCAGGTGACCTCTGTAATTCTGAATAGACCAGTCCAACCCCACCTCAGAGGGAGGATCCGGCCTCGAGAGGAACCCTCCTTGGGATCTCCTGATGGGCTCACCTCAGCTTCTCTAGACCAAGATAATTACATTCACCTTTAACCCTTCTGTCAAAGCAATGAAGGCACTGAGCTCAGGGGGAAGCAGACAGGTTGACACAGTTTTAAATTGTCACTGCCAATCAGACTCTTTACACTAATACACTAATTTCAGTCAAACAAGGTGTTGAACACCAAGGTGTTGGATTCAAAATTGTAGTGGTAAGAGAACAACCGGGGATCTCTCAAGTTCTACTTGGTTATTATTTTGGAGGAGCATTTATTTTCCCCATAAAAAAAAAACCCCACCATTTTAAACAGGAAGGTACACTGTTGACTGTTGTTGTCTTCCTAACTACTCCCCCACTTCCCCCGTGCCACTATGTGTTCCTACCCCCCCTTCTTATTGTCACCCCAGAGCAGTGAGGCGATGTCTGCGTTTTTATGGCTGTCATATTTGATCAGATCCCTAACGGGTTTCCCAGGACTGGTCCAGACTGAGTTAGAGAAAGAGTTGGCTTTCTGCCACCGCTTCTCCGTGCCAGGCTCAGCAGTGGGATCCTCGACAAGCCTGTCACATTGATTTCTAAGCCTGGAATATTTTAGTTGGTGATGTGAGATAGATGGGGAGCATGTGTGTATGTGGTCTCAAGGAAGACAAAAGGGACAGGGAGTATCCAGGCCAAGTATCTCTGCTGTAGTTCCCTCTGGTCTTTCTGTGCCAAGAAAAGGGCAACATTGGCACAGAAATGTAGCAAATAAAGGATGTGAGAGCCTGGTTTAATTTGGTCTCATGGCATTTTCCTGAAGTTGTAAACTGTGGCAGGCAGTACTTAGCGACTTTGAAGCAGGGAAATTGTGCTTTTAAAGAAACTAGAGCAGCGGTATATTTTTGTTGATTTACCCACACTTGTTCAATGCATGTTGACCCAGAGCCCCCTTGTCTTATTTTAGGTAGCTGAAGGATCTTCCGCATGCATGGCCGAGGGGCCTTACCTCGCCAATTACCTCACTAGCCTCTGGGCTGAAGGATTATGGGGAACCTTATCAGCCGGCCCAGCTGCCTGGGCCAGAAGTCCAAGCATGTGAGGTCGGACGAGGCCTTCCTGAAGGAGTGCTACCAACGAAGACGAGAGTGGCAGCCCCCGGAGCAACATGGAGAGGCCAAGCCAGAGGTGGACGTCAAAGACAAAGCAAGCGAGGATGCAAAGGATGAAGAGGTGGAGAAAGATAAGGAAGCACAGGAGATTGAATACAGTAGAGAGGAGGGAGCTCGAACTCCCATTTCTGACAAACCCCTCCGCAGTTCTCCTGCCTCTACTATCAGGAGCACCAGTACTCTTGATAACGCCTGGCATAGCAGCCCTTCTCCGATAAAAACATCGCGAAATGGGACACTAACAAGAAGAACCATGCCTCCGGAGTATGCCAGATCCCCCCTGGCTCACTCGGACAAAAGCGCTGCGGAGAGAAGGGCCAGCTTCCAGAGAAGAGACTCCAGGGAAGGAAGCCCCTGGTCCTGGAAGACTTTGGCATCGCGAGAGGTTACAGAGGTGACGGAGGTGACAGAGACAATTGTAACCGAAATTGTGGAAGTGACAGAGTATCCATCCGGACAAAAGGGAGGAGACCCCATAGTCACCAGAACTGTTAGAGTGCTGAATGGTGCCGCAGAGCAACTTGCTGAGGTTGATAAGAACACCAACTTTTCAAACATGACAAATCTCATCCGTCTCCATTTCATTCTTTGCTCTTCTCATCTGAACTTAAAATTCTCATACCTTCTCAACTAGACTCTTTCTTCAAAAGCAATGTTTTGTCTATGAAATTGTTGTGGGTCTTTTAAAAACAGGGATTTCATGAAACAAATCATGTGGACTGTCCTTATTTTGCAGCTCCAAAGCGATGGACACTCAAGCTCAGACCAGGATTCCAGCCTGGATAGATGGAGGGTATGATTTTACCCTTTAATGTCCAAAGTAAGATAGCTGATTGCTGAGTCTGATTTTCATCTCATCGATGCTGATGCTTTGGGTTTCCCAGGTTATCAATACTGACACTTCGAAGGTCAGGCCGGCCTCCAAACTAAAGCATCAGTATTTGATAAGTTGGGAATGACAATCAACTATCAACTGTCTTATTTTGTACTCTTTTCTTCTTCTGTTGCAAAAGTATAAACTGTTCATTTTTCACTTGGAATCATCCACCTACAGTATTTCATTCATTCACAGTTTATTTAATGCTTGTAATGGTCTTTCTCAAGGGAACAAGATCCGCCTTGGCACTGAGGGATGCGTCAACAGATTCAGAGACATTTCTCCAAAACCTGGACGCTTTGCTCACATGGGTCTGTGAGATAGAGGAGCTCACAGCCAATCAGAAACCCCCATCCTCTGAGGTCAAAGTGGTGAAAGCACAGCTACAAGAACAAAAGGTGCGTTATCACCAACATCACATCACCTCATTTCTTGTTTCAAAGAACATCTTTGAAGCACCACAGCAGAGGATATGCTACCTATAGAAAGTTGTGCTAAGGTCATGGAAAATGCTCAACTACTTCCTTTATGATATAAACTCATTTCTATTCAATGGTGAATGGGTGGCGTTCATAGCCACAATGAGCTTTCAGTGAGTCTTTGTGAACATTTCCTGGGGGAATGAGAAAAGCAGGGAAGTGTCTCACCTTTCAGCTGTAATCACATCCATTGTGAGCTCCTTGGATGAGGTGAAACCTGCCTGGATCTTAACAATGTAAGCTTGACACATGAGACGCGGCTCTCTGACACAAAGGCAGAAAAAAAAACAAGGATTGGGCTTTAATAAATGTCAGTACTTACAGCAATTACTGCAAATACGTACAAAGGCAAACATTTTCTGCTGTACACTTTGAACAATTTAACCTGTATATTTTATCATCCCGTACCTGTATGAGAGGTGATATTTGCCCATTCAAAACAATTCATTTCAACAGAAGCTTTTTTGACCATATACAAACAACACATAACTAGCTGTAAGCAGTAATGTGCAGTACAGTTTACTTAAAACCAACCCCACTGACACTCATAACACATGGCTTAACAACAACAACACTTAACAAGAGTATAAAACTCTGCTCAATATCTGTCAAGTAGACAAAACAATTGTTTTGCATTAGTTAGCCTGGCAGCTAGTGGACTTTTCCTATGCTCATACCTGAACAAATGACATGTATTTTTCAATTTTTTTCTGACTCACTGCCGGTTTAATTCACCGCATGTCCAGACAGAATATTATGGTAGAATTTTCTGTATGAATGTTTCTTTGG
This sequence comes from Diplodus puntazzo, assembly GCA_963678695.2. Taxonomy (NCBI): domain Eukaryota; kingdom Metazoa; phylum Chordata; class Actinopteri; order Spariformes; family Sparidae; genus Diplodus; species Diplodus puntazzo. The sequence goes on along the minus strand of OZ023160.1, from coordinate 25,577,727 downwards.
CCTGACATTGTTGGAACAGAGCGCCTAATATTGCCTTAGCGAGAGCAACAAGTTAGCCACCTGCTGAGTGAGATGTCTTGTTTGTCTGTTGACCCATTTTTTCAAAAATGGGTCAACAGACTAACAACCCAACAGAAGAATCGTCCAAAAACATTCCCACACAGCTGATTTATTTCCGGGACGGAGAGTAAATATCCTCATTGTCTTGTTCTTGGCTTGTTGTCATTACCTGCCTGGCATTAGAACAGTTTGAATGTTTTGGAAGGAGGAAAGAAAAGGTAATACGGGCGTGCAACAGTAGCACGAGCAGTACCTCTTGGAAAGACAGATTGAAAAGTTGATTGTTTCCACTTTGGATATAGCTTTGTTTGTTCTTTTACAGCTGTTGCAGCGCCTCCTAACAGATCGTAGGCGCAGTATGGACTCTATGATGCTGGAGGGTCCTCGGCTGGTGGAGGCCCACCCAGGAGAGGAGGGGGAGCAGGCAGAGGTCAAGCTCTCCACTCTCAAGCAGAAGTGGGAGGCCTTACAGCGAGAAGCAGAGCAAAGGTCAGCTACTGTCACTGGCAATGCCACTCTGTCATTTGGCAAGGCTTCCCTCATGATGCATATCTTAATCACTGACATTTTGTCGGTCATAGGAGAGCGAGTCTGGAGCTCATTCTGCCCAGGGCCCAGCTCTTCCAGGAAGGAGTCGACAGCTTGCAGCAATGGCTAATATCTGTGGAACAGACCCTAGCTGAACTCCGAAACGCAGAGAGAGTGATGCTTCATCTCTCAGAGGCCACTGAAAGGGCCAAGGTTGGATATCTACCATGTATGATTCAAGCAAATAGTGAATGTGCATCATGCTGTTTGAGAATGGAATTATATTTTTGACATTTTTCCGTTTTCTTTTAGGCTGTTGTTGAAGAGATTCAAGTCAAAACTGCTGATCTAGGGAAAATACAAAAGTCAGGACATGATCTGATGGAGGCAATTTCAGGTAATGCTCTCTTCCTATGGTACAACTGATGGCATTGTATGGTCACTGAGGTTGGATAAATAGTTTACATGATCTACACGTATACTAATATTTTCCTCTTAATCAGTCTTACCTTCTGACTTCTGATAAACTCAACATTTGTTAACCATCTTTTGTTTCAGAGGATGAAGCCCAGCAGGTACAGGAGAAGATGGATGCTCTTCGTATCCGTTGCTCTGTGCTGAGTCTGAGCAGTCTGGATGTGCTGCAGAGGCTGGAGCAGGCCCTGGAGGCCTCCAGTCGCTGCACGTCCAGCCAGGAGGACCTCCACCTTTGGCTGGGCCGCATCGAGAGGGAGCTCCTGGGGGCAGCGGGAGCGCAGACGCATGCTGGAGACGCAGTTCTATGTGCAGCTGAGAGACAGAGGGTAATATACCACACAGTCCAACAGTGGACCAGTCAGATACTGTAGCAGTGCCTGGCTTTACTATTTTCAATGAAAAGAAGTGAAGGCCTACTTGAAAAGTCTCGTACCCTTTTACATACTGTGTATGCAAGATATTCTTTAATGAAATTTAAATAGTCAAGCTATCATTTCATCATGCACCTTATTCTAGGCTAACATCACCTCTAATGTCAAAGTTAACACTGTGCTTTAGCAAGTTACCATTAGCCTAAATGGAAACTGAAACATTAGTGGATGTTCAAAGTGAAAGAGAGGGTGTAAATATCAATAGGCCTATGCTGTGACAACAAAGGGTGATGATACTCGTTAGATTTTTTCAGCTTTTGAATGGAATCATTACATTTGGCAAAACATGTCCTTGGATATAACTATGCAATGTTAGCTTAGTAGCCTGCTTAAAACAATGTTTAATTTGCTGACCAAACTTGTGAGCAGTACATTTTTGTGGAACCTAACACTGAGTTTCAGTATCAGTTTAAGTAGCATGCTAGCTGCAAGTGCATTTTTTTTTTTTTTTTTGCTGTGTCACCTGAATTTTGCTTTGATAGCTAACTACCTATCTTACCAGCTAGCTAGCAGTTAAACTTTTGTGGATTAGCAAAGCTACTCAGGATATTTTTTTACAATAATTCACCTTAATTCTTAAGTTCTTTTCATTCCTGTTTTGATTTTGTAGTATCTTTTCACATTTCTCATGATTTGTTATGTGTGTTTGCCATTCTTATTGAGACTTTTACTGCACAAAGTTCATTGTACAAGAATTGCCTTTGAACACCAAGCCATAATTTGTGTACCCGTATTATTTGCTCGAATTTTAATTCTGATCTTATTTTACAATCCAGCCTCATACTACTGCCAGTATGCGCTGCCAAGTGGTTTTCCATTTCAGAAAAAATCGTATCATGTTTTAATTATGCCATCAATAATGCCAGGCTAACATGCAGTATGTTCTCATCAGCTGGAACAGGCGGTGGTGAAGGAGATGGCTTGGTTCAGAGACACGGCGCTGAGTCTGGAAAAGCTGAAAACCGTTCATCTGGATCCAGAGCTCATAGCGGAACTACTCTACGAGCAGAAGGTCAGGGCATTATACAAATATAACTAACTTACTGATAAACGTTTTCCTACTTTGAAAAAAGACCATTACATGTGTATGTTATTTTATTTGAGACTTCTGAAGCTTTAGAAATTCACTTCAGTGATCTTTGGTAAGTGGTTTTGATTTGATTTATTATCTCCTGAACAGATTTTGGCAGTGGAGATTCTGCAGCACAGGTTCAACATTGAGAAGATGGTGAAGATTGCTGAAATCTTGCTGACATACAGTGATGAAGGAGAAACAGGAGATTTGAGGGTATTCTCCACATTTCATCTAATGCAACTGCGTCACTGACAAAGTTTCAATTTAAAAGCATGTTTCTAATTCCTGTGTTTGCTGTCACCTCTTCATGTAGACCCCGTTAGAGGCCTTACAGGAACAATGCAACACCACCTCAGCCACCAATTCCCATGTGGTCCTGCAGCTCGAGCACGCTCAGTCGCTTCTTCTCCAGTTCTCAGAGGGCCTCGCTGAGGTTTCGCCCTGGCTCGAGGAAACTCAAACCCTAATTGGCCAGCTCTCCCTGAGCACAATTAGCTATGAGGCATTTCGGGAACTACAGGACCTCTTACAGGTAGAAGAAACCTGCCTCTCCACATTTGAGTGCCAGCTTTTTTCTCTTTTTTTTTATCACCCCCTTTTTTTGTCCTGTTCAACAAAGAAGTCCTTTTATGCTTCACATTGTGGCTAAATGAGCTGTTCTGTTCAAGTACAGTTCATTGTATGTGTGCACTGCAATCTACTTCCTAACAGGGTTAATTTTCACCATAATGGCATATCAGATTTGTCAGGTATGCCATGAAAAGTGAGACAGTGTGATTTCTGTTCCCATTCCTCCATGTATTTTAGGGATTAGACTAGAATTGGGTTCTTTCTGAACAAAATCTGCTCTTCTTTTAATGTCTCCTCTGTTAAGGGTCTGAGGGAGTCGATAGCAGAGCACCGACCCTTAATCGCACGCTTATGCTCTGTGGCAAAACGCTTGTCAGAACTAAACCCTGTTCAAGGGGACGAGTTCTGTCGAAAGGCTACAGAGGCCGAGGAGCAGCACAGGGCCATCAGAGACCGGGTCAGAGAGACTGCCAATCTGCTCGAGGAGTCTTTGCCTCGATTCACGCAGGTAAGATTGCTCGGATGATGTCAAGTTGATATAAACAGCCCTACGCACACAATCACAAGTACACACGTCTTGTACTTACAGCTGAATGAGAGGATGACCCTCATCAGAGAGAGTCTCGACCGCCTCCGCAGTCGCATACAGACCCCCAGCTCCCTTCAAGGCCTCACCCCGAGGATCCAGGAGCAGCTGCAAGACAACAAGCTCACCCTGTCTGAGCTGTCCAAGCTGGAGCTGGGCCTCAGCAGTGTCAAGACACAGGCAGATGAGCTGCTGGCCAACACTCAGGCAGCTGGTGATGGATCCGTCGGCACAGGTAATGTGACCGTGTTTGTATACAACAATACAATCTAGTTTGCATTGGGTAAGATTCTAAGCATTATCCTTGTTATATCCTTGCGATCGTAGCAATCCAGGAGCGAGTGTCCGGCCTGTCCCAGATGTGGGATGAGACGCACACTGAGGCGCAGGAGAGGGAAAGCTGGCTGCTCAAACTCTTGGATCTGGCTTTGAAGTTCTGGAGCGACGTCAGCGATGTCACGGCTGCTCTCAGTGAGGCTCAGCAGGCGGTTTTAGATCTTAATGCTAGTCGGACGGACTCCGAAACAATTCGCCAGAGCCTTGAAACCATGCAGGTTTGTCTGGAAGCTCTTAAAGCAATCATGTATAAGAAACACACATTGTAACATATAAGACACTATGTAACTGTTTCCATCCTCTCAACTTATAGACTCTGAGGGAGGATATTGACAGTTTACAGGGAGATCTGGACACGCTTGGTGTTTTGGGAATGGATCTGATGTCTGCATGTGGGGATACTGACAAACCAGATGTCACAAAGAGCCTCGATGAAGTAAGAAATTAATCTGAATTAAATCATTTTAACTCATGATGTTTTGTTGACTAACTCAACACCTTGTCTTCTCTTTGTCTTTTAGCTCTATTGCACATGGAACAACTTGAGCAAACTGTGGAATGAATGTCACACAAAGCTGGAGGAGTCCCTGCAGATGGCACTGCATTATCAAGACACCATGCAGGTGCGTGCCCATATGCATACCCACATACTGAAAAATATGTCGCGGTCAGTATCAAAACATAAACAGGATACTTGGCCACCACTGCCTGACTCAAGCAGCGAGGCATCCTGCCAAACACAAAGCTGGTCTTGTGTTGCAGTAGTACAATTCAGACTCTTACTCCCTGCAGCCTCACTCCTGAGTGACTGACAGATTGTGTGGTCCTCTGCCAAAGGCATTGAGATTAATGATGCAAACTGTGTGAGACTGAATCAAAAGAACTATCTGAAATGAAGCCATCTGTGTAAACCAACAGAGAATCGTGTTTGGCTGTTGGAAACAACATTTATTCAATGTCAAATCACAGAACATGGCAGCAATTCAAGGCTGGACGATTGTAAAGTATGTAATTTATTTTGCATTTCAATTCTCACTGTGATTATTGTTTTGCTTAAAGGGTCTTTTTGAGTGGTTGAAGTCAGCTGAGCTGAGGTCTACTGAAGAGTTCATGGTAGGAACTGACCTGGGATCAGTCAAAGAGCAGCTATGTGATCTCAAGGTGAGTTCATACACTTCACCACCTATGATAAAAGTGCTCTCGATAAATATGTTTTGTCTCGTATTGTAAAGAAACTTACGGTGTGTTGCATTGCTAGTCGGTATTTCAGAGTCAGTATTCCCGACTTCCTATCTAAAGGCGCTACGTGGCATCTGCTTGGAAAAACATGGACACTCGCTTCCAACAGGTGTTTGAATGGAAAGTCTGCAAACTTCACAAGCAAATGATAAATGATATAACCTGACACATACTCTCAAAGACTTCCATTGAATGCCGATCAACTGGATGAAAGTAAAAAAATGACAAATTTGTATTTACTGCACATTTCAAAAACAAACATTATAAAAAGAGAAAAATGCTGAAGCGGCAAAAAAGTAATTGTTCACCATGTGCACCTGCTGTGACGTCATCTGTGTTAATGTCAGTGAATTTGGGCTACGAGTTTCCAACTTGAAATTCTGACTTAGATCACCATTTCCATTGCACTTTTCCATGTCAGAGGTTCTGTTTTGCTGAGTTCTGAGTGCAATGGATCGCTCCATTGAATCTTAAATCTTTGTTGATTATGGAGGTCTATGAGGCTAAACAGAACCTGTCTTTATTCTTGTCTTCAGGAGTTTAAGCGAGAACTCTACCAGAAGAAAATCGAGATCGAAAGCCTGAACCATCGCTTTGTGTGCCGGCTGTCTCCAGGCTCGGAGCGTCCGGGCTCCGTCTCACCGCTGTGTGACTTCAGGCAGCGCTGGGACAGCCTGGAGTCAGAGACCGTCGGCAGACAGGTGAGAACATGCAGATGGCAACATCTTATTATATTATGAAGTAGAAATGACATCTAGCCCGAAAATAAAACAATGCTGTAAAAAATGAAATATATATATACAGATATACATTTAACTTTTTCCTGTTCTGCCATCAGCATCAGCTGGAGTGTGCTCTGCTGGGTCTGGGTCAGTTCCAGAACACACTGGATGAGCTTCACACATGGCTCTCCCGAACCGCTGAACAACTGCAGGGCAGTCAGCCAATCAGCATTGACCTGCAGGCCTGTGAAATAGAGCTGGCCAAACACAAGGTTGGTCATGGCTAAAATAAATCAACTTTGTACAGCTGCACTGTAATAGGGAGGCTGCAGTGTGATAGGACTCCTTCAGGATTTGAAGGTCTCAGAAAACAATGACTCTAACACTGTTTCAGAGAGCTGTGGGTTATCTGCTAGATAACACTTAGCCTTGAGTGAATAACACACTCTGTTCACCATTGTGCCTACCTGTGTCTGTTCCTTGTGTATCAGTTCTGTTAATTTATACTTTACCAACCTTGCTTTCCAGTCACAATCAGAAAACACGCTGAACCCGCAAAAGCATCTCTAAGCAACACATTTGAATCAAAACAGTTACTTATACCGTGATAAATCTCAAACCTCTACTGCTCCTTCCCTCTCCAAGGTCTTGCGAAATGACGTCATGTCCCACGTTCGCACGATGGAGTCCCTGAACAAGGCTGGCAGGGGGCTGCTGGAGGTCGGGACCGTGGACAGCCCGCATGGTCTGCAGTCTCGACTGGAGCAGCTCAATGAAAGCTGGGAGTTTGTCCGCTGTGAGACTGAGCGCAGGCAGCTGGAGTTAGAGAACAGACTGAGTCAGGTGAACAGAGACAAACATCCATTATTTTGTCAGAGTTGCAACGAAAACAGAAGAGAGAAATTGTTAACGACAGCATTTTCTCACCTATTGAGAATTTTGTACTTAATTATGGGCATATTGTGGCGCCCTCTTGTGGTTGTTTTGTAAAGGTGAACATAAAATTGTGAAAAGGCGAGCCCAAATTTAAACTCTTGGCATTTATTGTGATGAAGTAAAGCTTTTTAGTAAGGCTATTTTAATGTTTCAATAAAATAGAACACAAAGGTTGATGGCAACTGATGATAGATGGTGAAACTTAAGCCATAACTAACTGACGTGGGGGACCTTTGCATTTATTATTTTGCTTTTTCGGCAGGTTCAAGATGTCACAATGGAGATTCAAGATCTTCTGCAGTGGCTGGACAACACAGTCATGAGACTGTCCTCTTCTAAAACCATGTGGAGTATGCCGGACTCTGCCAGCGAAAGGCTCAATGCACACTTGGTAAAACAAGCCAGACATTTAACTGTCAAAAGAGAGCGAAGCACAAGAAATTAAAAGTATGTAACCAAGTAATTCCATGAAAGCTGACTTTCTTTTTCTTCTCACCCACACCAGGAGTTGTGCGCCGAGATGGAGTCAAAGTTCCACACCTACACAGATGTGAGGAATGCCATCCACAGGATGCTGGAGAGCAGCGACGTTGTGCGGGGATCGAGCACCGAACACAGCTTGTCTATTCTTGAGCAGAAATGGGCGTCTGTTTACAGCAAAATCCAGGAGCGAAAGGTTATTTGACCCTTCATAGTCACATGCCATCCTGTCGATTCATCGTTAATGAAGTGCGTGATTATATCTGAGTGTGGTGGTCTTCCCGCAGGCAAAGCTCACAGAAGGCCTGAGTCTGGCAAAGGACTTCCACAGCACCGTCCAGGAGCTTCTCACCAAGATGAGCAAGTGTGAGGAGTCTGTCGGGCTTCTTCCTGCTCCCAGCTTTGTTCTGGACACTGTTTGTACTCAACTGCAGGAACACAGAGTAGGTTGCCTTATAGTGTCAGCCTCACATCTAGGGTTACATGCACATTTGGTAGTTTTGGGATTAAAAATACATTTTTTTCTGCACAGACGCTGCTGAATGAGGTGAACGGTCACGGTGAGAAGAGGAGCACGGTGGAGCACACGGCCCGCAGGCTAACGGAGATGAGCAGGAAGGAAGACTGTGATGTCATCCATAACCTTATCATGACCGTGCAGGATCGCTTCAAAAAGCTCCAGCAGCGCGTATCAGAGAGAGGGAGGAAGCTGGAGGAGGCTAAAAAGGGTGCCAAACAGGTACACACAGCTACATCAGCTGCAATGAAAATGGACGACCTTCAACAGCTTTCTCAAACTAAACATGCAGTTTTGTATAATATCTCTTGATTGCTCATATTTCAGTTTAACGAGTCATGGCGCCTGTTGCTGGACTGGATGACGGAGGTGGAACAGACTTTAGACACACATAAAGAGATTGCCGTGTCCCACGAGGAAATCAAACAACAGCTGACCGAACAGAAGGTGCAGTAGGCTGACAGCGAATACAGCTTTCTTCACGGCTATATGTAAATGAATGGACTAACCCTATCCCTTAATCACTTATTCAGGAGTTCCAGAAACTGCTTCGATCGAAGCGGCCCATGTACGAAGCCACATCGAAGAACGGACGAAACCTTCACGAGAGAGCTCAAACCGGCCGTGACAGACAGCATCTGGAAAATCAGATGGCTGAACTCAAAGACACGTGGGACACCATCAGCGGCAAGTCCATGGAGAGGTATGATACAGCCGATAGGGACAGGGTTCAAATTTCTTCCAAGCATTAAAAAAAAAAAAAAAAAAGGGGTCCTGAACTTGGAAATGCACCCACTTTGTTTCTGGTTTGCTCTTCCTCAGGCAACACAAGCTGGAGGAGGCGCTGCTCTTCTCAGGCAGATTCACTGATGCTCTCCAGGCCCTGAACGACTGGCTGTACCGAGCGGAGCCCCAGCTGGCTGAGGATGTCCCTGTCTGTGGAGACAAAGACATAGTACACAACCTGATAGACAAACACAAGGTACAAACACATGTCACGCAGTTTAATGTGTCGCATCAATGATTTACAATGTTAAAGAGGTTGTGATTGAGTCTGCTCTGATGTGTTTACACTGATTTTACCTTTACTCTGGTAATAATTCCTTGATGTTAAGTTTCCCGGAATAAGACTTTTTATATTATATTTTGTGCCAGTTTCCTCACACTTCTGTCTTCTAGCGAAAGTGCAATTTCTCATCAGATTTTCTTTTGTCTCAGGCCTTCCAAAAGGAGTTAGGGAAGCGAGCCGGATGCATTAGGACCCTGAAGCGCTCTGTGAGGGACCTGACCAGGAGCAGCACAGCTGACGCTCACTGGCTGCAGGAGCAGATGGACGAGCTGGAGGGCCGCTGGGAGGCCGTGTGCAAACTGTCAGTCAGCAAGCAAGACAGGCTGGAGGCTGCACTTCAGCAGGTAGTTCTCACAAATAATAAATGAGCTTCAAAAGCCACACAAGGCAGGCACAAGCCCATTCTTTCATGCGATAAAGGATTTTCAGATTTAGGGCTATTTTGATTTCGTAAGATGCCAGATTTTTAAAAGCAGCTTTGTCAAAATGAGTTTGTTTCCCCTCATACTCAGTAGCACTAACCGGTAAATACGTCAAAACCACATTTTAATCCCATATTCTGAAGGTTTTACAGATGGGTTTGTTCTTATGTTATTCATGATTGATTTGAACATTTTATTTCTACAAAAACATGGATACAAAGAGATATGCAAAATTCAAGAAAAACCTTATATGTCAAAACATGTAAAGAAAGATGTATCGATTGCAAATTAATGCATTATATATTTAAAATAATGCCTCATTCCATATTTGAAAATACAATGTAATTCATAACCTGATCCATGTAGCATTTTATACATGATTTTATATTTTTTATAGCTATAAACAGTGTTTTGAACCTGGCTTTATTGAATGTTCAGGTTTCTCCTCTGGCCATTTATGCAATCTAATTCCATTATGAATCAAAATGAATCATCACATTTTTGGTACCGTTATACTGAAGCTGACAGTATGCAATAAGCTGCTCTGACAGTTACACTTGTCTTAATCGTTGTCTTTGTTCCTGTTAGGCTGAGAAGTTCGATGGCCTTGTCCACACTTTCATGGAGCGCCTCGCTGAGGCAGAGAGGGTACTGAAGTACGGGGCGATACCAGAGGACGAGGAGGCTTTGCTTGCTTTCCGCAAACAACACAAGGTCAGTATTACATGATATTTTACCACCCCTTATACGGACATATATCCCTTCTTGTCTGGAACTGAGGAGGTCAAAGGTCAGGGTCTCCTACAGAACAACAAGTTAGTGCTGATAGAGATTCAGTTAAGCTGGGGGGATATTTGCTTTAACCCATTCAGCTGGGTGAAGGACCGATAGTCAGACCGGAAGTTAGAACTGTTTTGTGTAACCACTTTTAAAACAAGAAATCAACAATTAATTCAGCAATTGAAATCAATAAAAATGTATATAAATAATGACTCGTTCATCCTACATGAGAGTATTTGTTTTAATGGATATAAACCCTTTTTTTATGCCTCTCTTAAGGAATCGATGGATGCCTTACAGGCCCAGGCGGTGGAGTTACAGAACATCCATTGTCTGGGTGAGGAGATCCTGGCCTCCTGTCACCCAGACTCCATAATCACCTTAAAGTCTTGGATCAGTGTCACCAAGACTCGCTATGAGGAGGTGCGTGTCAGCATAATGTGCACAAGCAAATTATAGTTTTCCAAAAGGGATTGAATACGTGATTAATATGAAACTATTAGTTTAACAATTTCCCTTCCTTGTTTTGTGAATTAGGTTCAGACCTGGGCTCAGCAGCAGGGCCAGAAGATCGATGGCAGTTTGGCAGCACTGGAGGCAGAGAGAGAAGAAGTCCAGAGGCTACTGGACTGGATCTCCTCGGCGGAGGAAGCCCTCAGCCTCAGAGACCAGGAGCCTCCGGTTGAGACTACAGAGCAGAACCAAGAACTGATCGCACAGCACATTGTACGCCTTCTCTCTCTTCTACAAGCTATACCATCGCACCATCTTACGTTAGAGTCGACCATGTACAGATCACTAAGAAGTATCTTTTACCGTCCTCTGCAGGTTTTCATGGAGGAGTTGAAAAAAAAGTTTCCAGAGGTTGAAAATGCCACAAAGTCCTGCAAACACAAGAGCATCACGAAGCAGCAGGTTTCCCCGAGCAAGCGACCATTCACAAGTACGCCACCATGAAAACAGCTTTTTTTTGTAAAAAAAAGTCATTATTGTTATACAAGAACTGCAGAAATGAGATGTCTGAGCTGATTCCAGACTCTGTGTCGCTGTTTCTCCATCCAGAGAGAAGGAGCGCTCTGAAGCTGCAGCCGGCCGTACTAATTCCCCTGGAGCACCTCGACCCCCAGACCCCAGAGCTCAGTCAGCTGGTCAGTCAGTGGCAGAAACTTTGGCTCCTGGCTGTGGCGAGACAAAAACATCTGGAACAGCACCAGCAGGCGCTCAAAGAGGTTATTGTACACACATCAGAGCTGTCCATTGTAGTCATTTGAGCATGTTTTGTAAGACATTAAGCAAAACTTCATTACCTAACGTAATAACCAACATTGTGTTGTTTTCAATTGCTGGACAGATGGAAGAATTTGCAAACTTCGACTTCAATATTTGGCGAAAGCGTTACATGCAGTGGATCAGTCATATGAAGTCACGGATCTTAGACGTGTTCCGCAGCATCGACCGAGACCAGGACGGACGTATCAGCCAGAGGGAGTTCATTGATTATGTCCTTGCCTCCAGTAAGAGCTGCCTGTCACACCGCCTGAGTGATTCACACTCTTCTAAACTGTCTTCTAAGTATTAATGACAATACCTCCATTACTTCCCCATATATACTTATTTAAACAACGTATGCTCTGCCATATCTATGTAATTAAGTTAACACACACTTAAATGACTTGGCTTTACACCTCTCCACTGTAGAATTTCCCACCAACTCTCTGGAGATGAACGCGGTGGCGAACATCTTCGACATGAACAGCGACGGCTTCATCGACTACTACGAGTTTGTGAGCGCGCTCCACCCGAGCAGGGATCCCTACAGGAAAGCTCTGGATGCAGATCAGATCAACGAAGAGGTACGGGCATCGTGTGCATGACAAAACACAGATGAATGCTGCTTGATTTTCCCCCTGACACTCACTCAGACATTCGTTACTTTGTCTTCTTCAGGTGAGTCGACAGGTATCACAGTGTAACTGTCCCAAGAGGTTCCAAGTGGAGCAAATCAGTGCCAATAGATACAGGGTGAGTCATACTTATAGACAAAGATTAAGAAAATGCCAATGCAGCTGTTTCAAATGGCCACCCAGGAAATGAAATTCTTGCTTAGAAAAACTATACTTTGCATTACGTTTCTTGTCTTTTTGCTGCAGTTTGGGGATTCCCAGCAGTTGCGGATGGTTCGTATCCTTCGCAGCACGTTGATGGTCCGGGTGGGAGGAGGCTGGACTGCTTTAGATGAGTTCCTGGTCAAGAATGACCCCTGCAGAGGTCAGTAACTGCAGTCGTCTTCACCTCCTGTAAACTATTTCTTCTTTACAAAACAGGGCGCACTTTTTAAGTTTAATTTATTGTAGTATGACCAGTCCTTAGCACCTGGTATGATCTACAGTGACACATCCTGCTGACATGTATGTGTTGAATTTTAGGTTCTACTGTTTCTTTGGTGCCTGACTATTCTACTGTTGTCAGATATTGTATGTGTGCATTCAGAATTTTTAAATGATTTAGCGCGCGATCATCTAAAAAAAAAAAAAAAAGTTTCTGGAATTATTTTGTGAATATTGTTTTTATACTGACATATTGGCAATCTTGCTTCAGTTATCCATGTGGACGGCGTCTGCTGGCTGCCATAAATGACCCTTTTTTAGAGTATTCTGTTAAATTCACCTGCCGTATCACCAACAGTGAAAGGCCGGACCAACCTGAAGATCAAGGAGAAGTACTTGTCTCCTGCGGGAAGCTCTGCTAAGGGTTTGACTGTCAGCAGGTCGAACTCCAGCCTCAGCCTCTACAGCAGTGCCTCTGCCCCCACCAGCCCCATGACACGCAAGGCAAGTCAAAAGGTGTGTGCTGTTACAGCTGGCAACATCTATTATTTATTTTTATTCTTTTGTTCCTTTGTTTAAATCCATTCTTTGCTGTATCAAATATCAATATCAAAATAAATGAAACAACGCTAGTTTTGGGACATTGTTGTCATAACCACAAGCACACTAGCCCAGAGGTTTTTGAATTGGGAGGAGAGCTCCCACTCCTGAGGAAGCTCAGTGAATGGATGTGATTAAAATATTACAGTTATTACATTAGTTATCACAAGAAGGTAACACAGAATGGTCTGTGATTTGGTTAAAGAGTTCAGAGATCCGCTAGTTTCTGGGTATTTTATTCGAGAGTCAGAAGTTTATTAATGCCTCTGGATAGCCCTCTCTATAAGTATTCGCTGAAGTTATGTCATACAAGAAAATTAGGCCTAGTCTTAACGTGAAGACATCATACTCTAATCAGTGTCACGTGTCTTGCTTTAGGCCCTCCTCCGCAGAAGTTTCTCAGGTGACCGCTGCATCCGTCCCAGGAGCTCCATCGCTGCTTTGGGGTCCGATCTACAGTTTGTCACCACAGGGGAGGACAATTCTCCCTCGCCATCAGGTCAGCCAATCCACTGATTTATTTAGAAGGAAATCTGCCTTGTCATGCATCATAGAAAATTATGTTTTTCACTGTATACGCAAACATGAAAAGGATTTGAAACTTGAGATGGTTAACTCCCTGCCCTGTCTGTTTTCATTCTCCAGAAGAAGCTGAGAGGTTACCCACATGATGACTTCTGCCCCTGAGCACCATGTGTATGCTGCAGAGCTGAACCCAAACACAGCCTCGGGGCCCCGAAGAGAGTGATAACCAGAAGTAACGTGATAGAAGGGCCAAATAGAAAAGTACAGCAGGGGTCACCAGAGGTGATGCTAAAGGGTCTTTAACTTTGAGAAGTCTGTGAAGATCATGTCTTCTGTGTGTGGACAATGAGGGGGTCAGTCCAGATGTGAGACAAAGATTTTGTTGCATTTCATACAGTCATATCTGATTGCTTAGAGTGTAGGAATTGAAAAGTTCTGCATGGATGCTTATTGCATGATAGCCAGAGCCTTGCTTGAGTCAGATTTTGTTTTTTTCCTTGCCTGCTTGTTATTCTTTTCCGGTTGTAAAGATGAAAAGAGAATGTCAGACGGTACCAGAACTGGGCGTTAATGTGGTGTAGCTGATGTAAAAATCTGTACATGGTATGTAAAGGAGTTTTTATGTCTGACTGCCCCAACCAGAGTCCAAAAAAAACATATACCAAAATCATGAGTATGTGATAGGGACAGTTTGCTGTCCTTCAGTTTTGTGATATCTTTGTTTTTTTTTTTTATTTCATTCTGTGAAGAAGACATTGTTGGCAGGGCCACACTGTTTTCCTCTTTTACCTTTTTGTGACACCATGTTTTCAGATACTTACGTGTTTTTTATTGTTCTTTATTGTAAGGATGTTTTAAACACTGGAGATCATGTAACGAACAATGCACTGAAGTAAACCAGGTCATTGTTGATTTGTAGAGATTATTTTCTCAGGATTGGTTTTAATCTTTGGATGTGTGTATTTCTTTGGAACATGACTGTGAAAAATGTAGATGTTTTTTTCTTTTCTTTTCTTTTCTTTTCTTTTCTTTTCTTTTCTTTTCTTTTCTTTTCTTTATAACTTCTTGGGAAAAGTTTTGCTTAGCACATTCTTTTCATGAAAATGCACTTTTCTGTGTCCAACTACTGTAAATAAGTGGTAAATCTGACAGTTGTCATGAGTAAGGGATTTAATTTGTTATGAGAATGCACTGGAGGTGATCTGGTTTGTCTGGTTGTTTTTTTTCCAGTGAAAGCTACCTGTTAGTTTCCCTGTTTTCCCTTTCCAGCTTCTTTTACCAAAAGCAGTATATTTGTAATTTTCTGTATTTCTGCCTTGATGTTCTTTTCTCTGACCTCCAATCCATTCAGAAACCTTGATTTTATTATTCTGCTTTCAAAGGTGTTTAAGAAATATGTAAGGCACTATATGCATTTCCTGCAAGGTCTATTTATGATGCTGAAGATACCAACGTGCATCGTTTGCAGCAAAAAATACTGAATACATTTTCCCTGAGAGAAAAGCAAATGCAGCTCCTCCATCAGTGTTGCACTGTGCTTGGTTTTATTATGGAGCTTAACAATATGTTATCAGCAGTGTAAAGTTACTCTATTTGTATGTGATGTTTGTACTAGATCTTCCGGAGGTTGAAGACAGTAGTTTAATTGCATTGGGTCTATGCAGTTGTCAAAAAGGATTTTTTAAAGTCAGAAACGTTTTTACACTATAAAAGTACCTTTTCCTCTTGGGCTTAATGTGTTTCTGTTTGAGAAGGTTGAAAGTTTTAATGTACTGTAAAAAAAAAAAAAAATACAACAGCCAGATTCACTTCTATTGCTATGCACCCTAATCTTTCTGTACTGTAAATGTTTCTATACCCAGCACTCATTCTAATGTCTAATTTAGAAAAACTGTAGATCAATGTCACTAATAATTTTACGTCCACTTGTATAAAAAAATAAATCTTTTTGTAAAAAAAATGCTGTGTTCATCACCTTATTTGTATTATACAGAGCTGCATTCCTGTGAGTTTAGTATGTTTACTTGTTCAGTTGGTCTACTTACAGGGGTTTGTGTGTAGTTTCTTATGCCGACAATGTGTTTTGTGGCCACTTGGAGGCAGTTCTAAGTTGATTGTCAATTTCTTTGCAAAAAGTTGCTTATTTAAAGGTCATATTGATAACATGTTTACATAAACAAATATGTTTTTACTGCACTTATAGCTCAAGTACTGCATTTTGATTGCAAATTAATCGTTTTACAATGTTTGTCTGGTCCTGAATGATTGATTTGTTTATGCCTGTGTGAGAATTCAGACGGTTGGTTCCAGCAAGGTTTGTCAGCCAATATCATGTAGTATCTTTCGTCAGGTTTATAAGAATAGCTGAGTTTTACCTGCCCTAATGTAATCTAGATAACGTTGGCTAGTGCACAAACTGGCAACCACTGGTTCCAATCAATCAGCAGTGATGTGGTATGAATGCCAGTCTGCTCCTAACTCTCTTTTAGCTCTGTTTTTGGTCTCCACCAACTCCTGAGAAGAATATCTGGCTCTGTATTTGCTAAATACTCATCAGCTACTTGCCAACTTGGGGCAGGTAGTGTACAGTGAATTTGCAGAGCCTTTGCACTCAGAACAGCTGGCTGGTGAAAAGAAATCACACTTTCTGAGTGTTGAGAGTGAACAAAAACAGTTGAGTGCGGCTTGACAATAACAATCAATGTCAATAATTATAGCCGCTGGTAGATGAAATTGTACACAATGGACATTGGAGTCCTGTTACCTGACCAATGTAGGTCCAATATTCACTCTGATTTTTGGTTTCCACCAATTCCAGAGGATGTAGTATCTGGCTCTTTAGCTCCTAAATGCACCACTATTTCTGCCAACTAGTCACAAACTTTGCCTTTGGCCACTTGCCCTTTAGTGCTGGAAGCCAACAGTAGTTAAAAAGGGATTAAGGGAGCTGCACGGTTGGGTAGCTATTCTCTGTGGTATCCCTTTTGTATTAAATATTGACATTTGGTTATAAGTATATTTAATAATTAATAAAGTAATACAATAATTAATTAATTAACTAACAATATTAATGTTTTAGTGTACACAAGTGCCTTACAGCGTGTTTAAAAAAGATTGAAATGAAACAGTCTACTTTTTGTTTAATAAAAATCTGTGTATGACATAACAGTACACATTCTGACAGATGAGCATCCACATATGTAGGTCAAAGAATGCATAACCAGTCACTGTAATGAAATAATAAGGATAAAGGTCAGGTGTACACAGTATTGTGTGCAATATCTTATATAATGATGAATTCTCAATGGCATTACTTCCATCTGTGGCTCCCCAGCTCAAGTTGCCGTCCTGTCGATGTCTAACAAGTGGATCTTTGAGACCCGCTTACACCGTACATGCAGTTCCAAAAACACAGACATGTTTGTTCAAACACAGAGCTCAGCAGTTATGAGAGAGAAGGCAGAGTATTGTACTTCTACACAAACACTCACCATCAATCCAGGTCAAAGGAGCACCCTGTAGAGTCCCGAGGTTCCATCAGAACAACACTGCCATGAGACCGCACATCAGTCTTTTGCTCACAAATATACACACTCAGGATGAAGTGATGTCTCCAAGTGTTCATGCAATGCAGCAGGTATTATTGAAACTGTGATTGGTCACTTGGATCTTCAGGGACATATATACAAGACCCAACAGTCCCCTTTATGTCAATCAAGCCTCATCCAATATTGAACTTGATAGCACAGCATCATTCTATATTCAAAACCAACCATAACAGCTTAACCAAGAATTAAGATCATCACCAATAAGATCCACATCAATTTGTCCTCACTAATAGATACCAGCCACCTACAGTAAATATGCCTCGAATGAAAAAATTGAGGCCCATGTATTATTCTCAGAGGAATGAACAAAAACATCCAAAAAACACCCTATTTCACAATGTTTAAGAAAGTGTGGACGAATTCCTGGATCCTTCCCTTTATCTGGATCCACACCAAAAATTAACGCGGTCTATTCCGGGCTGAGTCCCATTCTCCATCCATCAGTTTTGTCTTAATCCATTCAGTAGTTTTTGTGCTATACCATTGACAAACCAACCAACAGAGAAAAGGACTCGAGGAAAGACATAACCTATGTGGTGGAGGTAATAATAAAAACTGCAATTACAACAGCGTACACTAAGCTGACCATTATTAATAAGTATAATTAAACTTGAGTGTCACATTAGGACTGGCACCAAAATTACCCACTCACCAAAGAGCACATGTAGTGCTAAAACAAGGCATTACAATTGGTTTAAGTATTTAAATGTCAATGGTGCTATATGTTGTCTTATTACACTTTTCTTTTGCTTTTTGTGAAGGACACTGGAATAGTGTCAAATAAACCTCATTGTTTATTGAGTCACTGACATTTCATTTTTACTGCAATTTTAAAAATGGTTATATAACAAGATCGGGCTTCACAGGATGATGCACATAGTCTGCAGCTCAACTGCTTCAAGAAACTGAACTTGCATGGAAACACTTTAATGTGATTTAAACTGATAACGTTGCTTAATGTGGTTTATAACCAAAACATTACAAAGGCCACTGCCAAACAGCAAACAGAATGAAGCAATAATTGATTTATTGAACTGATGCTTGTTACTTCTAAGTTGAACAGAACTATTTTGGAACAGGAAAGAACAGAGAGTTAATTAAAATTTGGCAGCAACAAACAATCCAAAGATTAAATTAGTCAGTAACGCAACAGTCGCCTTAATCCAACATCCAGGAGAGTTCAAATCATTTTGATTTACTATATCAGAACTAATTTGCTTTACTGTCGCAAGTCTAAAAAGAGTTGTTATTATTGTTATTGAGGAAGGGAACACTTAGTGCAAGTTAGTGCAGAGGTGGGTGTCAGGGCACCCACATGAAATACCACGAAGTTAGTGCTCAACAGGAATCATTCATTTGGGCTGGAATTTGTGCTGAACAAAGCTGGACTGACCCTGACTAAACACCCACTCATAAAAAGCTCAGAAAGCTGTCCAGAGTCATCTTCTGGTTGGCTAAGCTGCGTGCACCTACCCTACAAAAATGTAGGAGCCGTCATGTCCATGTGGTAGACCTTTCCCCCTTTTCCGACTTTCTTGCCAACATTTTCTTAACTACCTTTCCTCCATCCATCCTTTATCCTTTTCCTCCCCTCCTCCGTCCTCATTCCCTTCCTCCACCCACCCCTGCTGCTGAGGACTTTGCTTCCCATACCGGACCCCAGGCTCAGCCCCTCCACTGTCACATGGCACAGATTCAGGGATCCAGAGTTGTAGAGTACAAAGCCATCAACTCAATGTGCATGCATACTCTACAGCCAGACACATCACAAGGCCACTGTGGTGTTACGCATTCGAGGAGAGCTGCCCTGGGCTCACTTTCTGCTGCGCTCGCTTGTGTAACCTCTCAGCAGAACTGACTCTGCACTTTCATTCCCACCAGCAGGTAGGTGGTATGTGGTCTCATTTAGAATGATGAATAGAGCTAATTTAAAATGCTGAAAGGGGCTCAGACAGTGTTAAATGTGAAGCTGTGTAATCGCATAATGAGGGAATTTGTCACATGGAAAATGCTTGGAGTATTTTTAACAACCAAAGTAAGGTTGAGTAAGATTTCCACTGCACAGTTCTGCCTGCACTTAGCAACTGTCTTTATCTAACCCAACTCTGTAAGATTTGTATTGTATTGTTCACCCCTGTAAAAAATGAATCATGTTTTGTTTTTTTTTTTTATTCTACTTACTACACGTAAAAAAAATAAATTATGAAACAAGAAGGTCAAATTTGACAAGTTTGTATAATTTCAAATTTCGTAATTTGTTTTTCACGTATTTAAATGCAGATATTGCACTATATGACAGGGGCAACACAATCTCAGTGTTAATGTACACTTGTCTGTTAGCCTCCTACTTGTAACTGACAGCATTGAAGGAATGTCTTGTTTTGACTGTCTGTGGACCATGTTATCACAGATTAATGTGAACTTGCAGAAGGGCATTCTGTTTTTTTTTTTGTTTTTTTTTAACGTTTAAACATTTTACCGGCTGCTTACGTCAGTGCCATAGAATAAAATCAGGCTGATGATGATGATTGCGCAAGATGAAAATTCAAAAGATCGGCAAAGTTCTTACAATTAAACCTGACTCGCGGTGCCATTCGAAGCAGGGGGAATTGTCAAAGCCCACTCAAATTGATCCTCTTGGAACCGTGAATGTCTGTGCCAAATTTCATGGCAACCATCTTAAAGTTCTTGAATATTTCAGTCTGGTGGTGGGTCAACCAACTACCAGCATTGCCATCCTTGCTGCTACAGCGGTTATAAAACATAAAGACTGTGCTCTGTCTCAGCCACACTGATGGTCAGCTCATCCAGCACTGTAGGGATCACTGCTAGTTTAGCAGGAGGAGCTGGTACAGCTCTTTGGTGGTGGGTTGTGGCTCAACCCAATCATCAGAATAAATGTTGGTAAAGTACATTTGTGCAAAACCACAGATAAGTTAAAACTGTGCTTATGCCCTGGTTATGTTATGTAGGCACAGAACCCCATGGTTAGGGCTGGGGAAAACACATGTAGGCTTGATTGACCTGTTTTGGTCACCACAAACATAAAAGGGGCCGGCCCTTCTTAAAAGCACCTGGTTTTGTCGCCACAAACATAAAAGGGGACGGCCCTTCTTAAAAACACCTTTGACGCCACAAACGTGGCTTGTAAAACTGTCCTGAGGCCTATTTAAAAATATCCAATGGTGTCACACATACAAATGTTGAAACACTATCTTGGACCACGGTTGGCAGTGAACGTGTCTGCTGCTCCGGCCATTGCATTGAGCTGCTCGGAGGGTATACTGAGGTACTGAGGAAGATGTGCTTAGAGGAGGCAACCAGAAGCCCTGCAGAACTTTTTTAAAACCACTTCCGTTGAGGTGTTTAGAGACGGATGCCATCTTGTCTCTGTGCTGCCAGGCTCAAGGGTTGCTTCCGAGCAACACTGGTGGTTTTAGAGTATCTGGAGGTTACTATTGTTCAAACCTTTATGCTTAAGATTACTAAACGTTATTACAACTGTATTTCACTGGACAGAAACAGTGTCAAATGTAACTGATAACTGTAACTGTAACTAAAAAAAAACACCATAAAGGCCAGTCCTCATCAGAAACTCAGAAGGCTAAACTGCACCGTCATGTTCGCGCTGTTGAAGTCGAACTTGACATACAGGTTTTTCTCAGTTGAGAAATGCCATTCACACGAGAGGTGATTGTGAAATAAGCTGTGCATTGCCAATAGAAACTGAACATGCCATGGGAAATAATCTGAGGCAGAGACAGAGCAATAGAAGTAAGGTCAGTGTGGTGTTTCAGTACATAACTTGACTGAGTGTGAAACCAAACGCAGCCTCACTCTTCTCTCTCACACGGCAGCCTGTGTGTTTAAAGGAGGGCAGGCCACAAGGTCGTATGCTGGTTGGGGGAGGGAAAAGGAACAGGAGGAGCTGTCCTCGCTGAGACCTCCCCCTTCTGTCTCTTTCATCCTATCAGCGAGCTCACCGGCAGCACAGAGAGCACATGGCTGTCTGATTTCAAAACCACCCTCCAATAGAAGGACGGTCAAAGCGTCATGGTGGTGTGGGACCATGTGCGCCTGTGCAGTCCCTCCCATGTCAAGTGCAGCAGAGACACGGAAGCAGAATTTAAGCCTGTGGATAATGTGTGTGTGGAGGAGAAAAGGGGGAGGGAAGGCACACGCACATTTGCGGCTGATGTAACAGAAAAGAAAAAAAAAATAGTGATCACGATGGAGTGAGGGTTTTTTGAAAGGATAGAGGGAAGAGGAGAGCAGACCCTTCCTATGTACTGAACAAGGTAAGATGATATCCTGACACCTTCTAGAACTGTGGAGGACCCATGTATGGTATGAGGATTTCCTGGTTGTCCTGAATCCGGGTGGCTCAACCCATCATCCATTTACTTCCGTAACAATGTGAAGGGATGAAAGGGAACCGGGATGATTAGATTTTAGATTTAGAATCAAGAAGAGGGACTGGTCAGTATTCAGAAACTGCCTTGATTCGAACTATTTCTCACACACGATATTATTAGTTTGGTACAAGATACTAATCTCTAACCCTCCATTGTGTTGGTATGGCATGAATACAATTTTACTAGTTAAGGTTTTAATTAGAGCGAGTCCTTCACAATGACAGCTGTGATGTTGTTTAACTCCCCTTCAACGTATCTGTTTATGTCACGAGCACATGGAGCTTTTTATGGGAGCAGTGTGTCAGTGTGTGAAGGGTCAGGCGCCCCTCGCCAGATAGCACATGAGAGGCGGGGGGACAAGAGGCAGAGTAAAGGGGGACTGGCAAGGTCAATGCCAGTCACATAGGCTAGCTGTGGTACTCTCTAACAAATAGGTGACATTCAGATATACTGTACTCTGCTTCCTTACTGAAACAGTGTCTTTATATATATATTAGGGCTGTCAAACGATCAATTTTTTTAATCGCGATTAATCGCATTTTGTCCATAGTTAACTCGCGATTAATCGCAAATTTATCGCAATTTTTTTGGCACATTTTGGCACATTTTTTTTGGCGATGGAGAAACAAATGTACGCCACCGTGAGTGACAGCAGAGATGAGGAGTTTGCAGCGAGTGCTGCTTTTCAGTCCGCCATGTTTTTAACGAACAGCCAACCCTGCTTCTTCTTCTTCTGATTCCCTTTCTTATTCTTCTGCCATACTCTGTATCAAGACTACGGGTGCCGCCGACGGCCATAAATCATACAATGCACGTTTTTTAAAAAAAAAAAAAATTATACACTGAGCGTTAATCGCGCGTTAAAAAAATTAATGGCGTTAAGAGGACGTTGCGTTAATGCGTTATTAACGCGTTAACTTTGACAGCCCTAATATATATATATATATATGTATATATATATATATATATATATATATATATATATATATTAGGGCTGTCAAAGTTAACGCGAGTCAAACTCGGCCACAGTAACGTTACACACGGCTGGTCATTTGTTCGTGAACATCTTGCTATTGATTTCGGGACAATGACATGACTGGTTAGCTAGCTGGTCTTGTTAACTAGCATACTGTTAACCGTCAGCCGCTGCGCTTCGGACGGTTCTTAGGCCTCCACGTCGTCCATTAGCTCCTGTTTATGGACACCTCGTCGGGCATTATCCCTTACATAATGGACACCTCGTCGGGCATTATTCCTTACATATATATATATATATATATATATATATATATATATATATATATATATATATATATATATAAATATATAAATATATATATATATATATATAAATTAGGGCCGTCAAACGATCAATTTTTTTAATCGCGATTAATCGCATTTTGTCCATAGTTAACTCGCGATTAATCGCAAATTAATCGCAATTTTTTTTGGCACATTTTTTTCTGTTCTAAATGTACCCTAGTATATTTTTTTCATGTTCTTAATACTTTTAACAACATAAGAAAGGGCAAATATGCTTGCATTATGAAAATGTTTATTCAACACTTCAAATCATGCAGGAAAATAAATCCAGGGTTGTCTGCTTTTGGCGAGGGGGGGCGACGGGCTCTCTGCATCTGCCGTCTGTTTGGCTTGCAAGTGGTGTCCACTGACACTGCACGTTTTTCTTCTTCGCCTTTTTCACGCAGTGTGCTGCTTTCTGTCAGTCAGTATCACACTGATGATCGCCATGGCTCCGGTGCAGCAAAACAATAAAAAGTACGACTTGAAATTCAAACCTTCTGTCGTGATATATTCAGAGGAAAACTCGGGAGAAGCAGCCGCTAGACGTTTCTCTGTCGACCCCACGAGAGTGAGAGAAACGGAGCTTTAGCGTCTGTCCGAGGAGGACAACAGCAGCGGCAGGCTGCCTGCTGGAGGGAGGAAGAAGGCTAGCGAGGAGCCTGAGATAAACATGCGGGGATGAGTTATCAGCAAACGGGCATGCCACGAGAGAGTGTCCCGCAAAATGATCAGGGCGATGGCGAAACAAATGTCCGCCACCGTGAGTGACAGCAGAGATGAGGAGTTTGCAGCGAGTGCTGCTTTTCAGTCCGGCGTGTTTTTAACGAACCGCCAACCCTGCTTCTTCTTCTTCTTCTGATTCCCTTTCTTATTCTATTTCTTCTGCCACCCTCTGTATCAAGACTACGGGTGCCGCCGACGGCCGTAAATCATACAATGCGCTTTTTTTTTTATATACTGAGCGTTAATCGCGCGTTAAAAAAATTAACGGTGTTAAGAGGACGTCGCGTTAACGCGTTGTTAACGCGTTGTTAACGCGTTGTTAACGCGTTGTTAACGCGTTGTTAACGCGTTAACTTTGACAGCCCTAATATAAAAATATATATATACATATATATATATATATATATATATATAAATATATATATATATATATATATCTCATACCAGCCAGCTACTTTATTACTAAGCAATAACAAACTCAATGTCAGTATCGTTGCATATCCATAACTGAGTTCCATGAAACTTGAAGGCTTGTATTCCAGTTTTGAATGAAATATACAGTTTTTTAGATTGTGCTAGGATTCGCCAAATTTTGCATTCTACTGATAAAACTCCCTATATATTGTGTCTGTTTCAGATTGTGTAGATCTACATTTCCTGAGTGATCTCATTCCATCATCATCCCTCCATCATGTCGCTGCTTACTCACGTGCTGGCCTGCCTCTTCGGTATGGGCTCCTGGGTGGCAATCAACGGGATGTGGGTGGAGCTCCCCCTGGTCGTACCAGGGATCCCAGAGGGCTGGTATCTACCATCTTACCTCACAGTCATCATCCAGATGGCCAACATAGGTCCACTCTTCATCACTCTAATGCACCGCTTCCGCCCAGGGGTGCTAGATGAGCGACCGGTCATCTACTGCATCGTAGGGTTGGGGATCATTGCTACATTCCTGCTGGCTTTCTTCTGGAGGCATACAGTGACAATAGCGGGCTCTTTGCACAGTGTACCCCTGCTGGTGTTAAGCTTCCTGCTCTCTGTGGTGGACTGCACCTCCTCTGTTACCTTTCTGCCTTTTATGATGAGGCTTCGTCCACACTACCTCACCACATACTTTGCTGGTGAGGGCCTCAGTGGGCTGGTACCTGCACTGGTGGCTCTGATTCAAGGTGTGGGTGTAGTCCACTGTCAGAATTCCACTTTAGCTGGTGCAGCTAACAGTACACCTAACAATGCCACTATGGTTGGCAGTGGAGAGCTAGAAGCCATCTACCTGCCGGCTAAATTCTCTGCCCAGGTGTTCTTCGTGTTCCTCAGTGTCATGATGGTTGTGTGCATGGTAGCCTTTATCCTACTCAACCATCACCCAGCTGTGGCTCGGGAGAGGAAGAATGACCTGTACTTCAGTGGTGATCTGGCTCCTGGGAAGAGAGAGCAAGGTCTGTCTCTGCACGCCCAGACACCAGAGCAGAAGCCTATGATCAGCCCCCTGGAAGCCGTCAGGCCCAGGAGCTCTTTTGGGAGGGGGACATACAGCAGTCTGGAGGTGGCGTTCATCTTTGTTGTACTGGCTTGGGTCAATGCTCTGACCAACGCAGTGCTGCCCTCAGTCCAGTCGTATTCCTGTCTGCCTTACGGGAACAAGGCCTACCATCTTGCAGCCACCATGGCAGCCGTCGCTAACCCAGTAGCCTGCTGCATCGCCATGTTCATGCCCATTCGGTAAGAATGATTATTGGATCCCTCTCCTTACATGAAATTATCATTTTATAAGAAGACTAATGACAAGACTAAGGATGTGCAGCTAAATGTAGGATTTAACTGTGCTGAAAATAGCCAATTGACTCATTTCTCAGTGCCAGTAGATTGCCTAGAGTTTGCCTTCATGTTCTTTTTTTGTGTGTCACATTCAGCATGAAAAACATACCTGTAAACACCAAATAGCAGGCATAGTTACTGTGGTTACTTTTTTACCTCAGTCCTTCTTTTAAACTTAACACTGACTGCTCTGTAGTCTATAGTGCTCCTCTGCTCTGTCGTCAAGCAATAGTACATAATATGCAATGTCTGGTTAGACTTTTCAAAATAAAGGCTCTGTGGTTAAGTTAGCAAAAACACATATGCTATGTCCGGTTAGACGGCTAATAACATTGTGAAACAGTGATGGTTAGGTAAGGTTTAGGCACAATAAATGATTGGTTGGGTGTAAGCACCACAACTACTTGGTTAGATTTAGGAATAGATCATACTTAAGGTTAAATTGCAGTAACTACATTCAGTTTTGTAATGTAAGTTACGAAAGTGATATAACTCACGTCATGTAACGAACATTACGTAAGTATTTCACTCAGGTAACATAAGTTACATAATTTATGTACCTTAATTAAAAACAATCACTTTTGACTCTTGGTCACATACGGGATGTATACTCCAACACATCTAGTGTCTTTGCCATCCTCCCAACACAACGAACCCTGGACATTTTCTCACTCTTCATACTGCACTGGAGGGGCACTTACAGAGGTATCACTAGAGGGATATATACAGCATCAAAATTGGAAGCATAGTACCAACAGGCTGGCACTAACATCCAGATCTTCAAGGGTTAGGGTCAGGGTTAAGGTTGCTGGAAAAGGGGCGAAAATTGGCGTTTCCACCCAAATATCATGATTCCATCAATGCAGATCAGTGCTTGGGAACAATGTATACCTGGAACTACTGCAGAGCCAACTGAGGAATGAATGCCAATTGTATCCTACTGAAGACCTTAAGCAAATGTTAGTGGGTGATGGTGGATGGAAAGGAGTTATGAATTGGGAATGTATGGATCTGAATTTAAACTATCATATAAGTGTGTTTTTATTATGCAAAGGGATTAAGTGTAACAGTTGCCCAGTTTAACCATTTGCATCGTTTTTTGTTTCCAGGTCCCTCGTCTTCATGGGTTTCTTGACCATGATTGGGACTGGATTTGGAGCCTACATCATGGCCATGGCTGCTCTTAGTCCCTGCCCCCTGCTGGTCCACAGCAGCTCTGGAACTGCAGTCATAGTAAGACTCTTTCTTCTAATACATGGGGGCAGAAATATGTTTTATTTACACTGCGACAAATGTTAATTCATAGCAGTTGCTTTTAGATCTCATTTTCTAACTTGTAAGTGGGGCTAATGCTACACATTAAAAAGAATGAAAGTACAACCCACCTGGCATGGTTACATCTCTGTTCACATTTCTTATGAATCAGGGGTGGAGTGTGATTGGCAGATTTTAAGATGAGTTGTGTCAACTCAATTATGCCTGACTTGATGAGGACAGTAGAAACAAATCACATTTGCGAGCGCTCATGTATTTTCCCAGACGTGTTGAATCAAGTGATTATCAGCTGGTGTGCCTATACAGGGTTGCATAACACTGTCACTCCCCGTGTGTCAGCATTATGAACGTTAAAGAAACGTCATGCTGCTATGTAACTGGTTTAATGATTTGGTGAAGAAAAATTAAAGAAAAGGCAGCTTTAAAATACCATAAGGGGAAAAAAGGTCAATAACATTTTGTTTTTTCCCCCCTGTTTTAGGGATTCATGTCTTTATAACTTTGAATTTTGGCTATCATGATTTATAATTTTTTAAGTGTAGCGAAAGAGAAAATGTGAAGCAATAGACATCCAAAAAAAACAGTTTGAAAGAAGAAGTTGTCAGAGTCTACTTCTCTTCAGTTGGGCTGATCGCACAAATGAATTACATCCTCTATTTCTCCACTGTTGATGTGTGCAATAATTGTCCTCGCTGTACAGCAATGTCATTTTCTAAACAGAGTCAGAGTGTCCGTAATAGTTAAGCAGAGTAAACAATAAATACTTCTCAAACAGTAAGACTGTTTTTTTAAGTAACAATGGCTGGTACACAAAAATACTACCAAACAGTTATTAACAAAAATAAATATGAAACAGATGTTGTAAGATGGTTTAACCAAAAAAAAAAAAATTCATAGGAAATGAGGAACTATCGAGTGAACTGTTTCAGTGTCTGACTGAAGTGAAAACTCGTCACACCCATGATGACAAACGAATGAAAGCCCCTGAGCTAGCTGTGAAACAAAGTCTGAGTGTCAGATCATTGTAATAATGTTTAATTTTGAACTCTTCTGTGTTGCAGGTCCTGACCTGGATCCTGTTCGTCCTCTCCCTGTCCTACGTGAAGGTCATCATTGGGGTGATTCTGAGGGATGAGGGCCACAGTGCCCTCGTGTGGTGTGGGGCAGTAGTGCAGCTGGGCTCCATGGTTGGAGCCGTGTCCATGTTCCCATTGGTCAGCGTCTATGGACTTTTCAAGTCGGGGGATCCTTGCAACACTAAGTGTCCAATTTAGTGAATATGTATGTTTAAGTTAAGCACTGCTGTACAAAACCGAAATGTCATTTGCTCATATTTTGGTAGCACTGAACTCGTTGCAGTCATGAGCGTTACATATTCCTGTTAGTTTCGACATATCCATGACTATCACTTCCTGATGTTTTTTTTAAAAATAGAGTTGCTCTTATGAGTGTCAGACTGTAGATTTGTGTTTTGTATTTATTGACTTATGCAGAAAGCTCTACACAAAGACAAAAATGACACCTACGTTATTAATGTGTCAGACTTCACGAGACCATTTTGCTGCTGAGCATACTACACTTCCTCACAACAGAGAGGTCAAAGCCAGTTTACTTGAACTGTTACCATTATGTTAAAGTATAAATGATTGATGTTGCTTTTATAAGAACCTATGGTACTTTTGGCTTTAAAATGTGCCTTAATCTGAGACACTGAAAGATTTGTGCTTGTTTTGGTGTACATGGATGTTTAACTCTATAGTTTGCTTTGTATGTGTTACCTTAGTGAGAAACTGTCAGTACTCAATAAAACATGTTTTTCTTTGCTGCTTATGTGAGTGCGAACATTTACTTCAACATTTCCCTTGTGGTAAGCCTGTAGTGGCACAAAGCTTTTTATGTCAAAGGGTATAGTGGGTACCAGGGCAGAACATAACAGAGCACAGTCAATTGAGACACAAATTGCATGAATACTGTCTTAATTCATTATTAATTTATTTTATTTTATGACAGATGGAGCACATTGGACTTGATATCATTTCTAGTTCTCTAGAGTTCTCAGTTGATAAATGGTATTTAATGTATAAATCATTTCATGATGTAATAGTAACTTTACAAAGTTAAGAAAATAATTCACTATACAATTTTCCAATTAAAAGTCAGCATATGCTTTAAAGGAGCACTGTAGCTTTTTGGAATAAATTTTAATCAGAAGAGAAAGAGCTTCATTTATGGATTGTTTTTTTATTTCTAAACAAACTGAATAAACAAAGTCTCTTTGTTTTCATGAGTAAATCCACTGAATAAACAAACTGACCTTAAAGGACAACACAATTTCATATTGTTTTACATTGTTTATATTTGGCAGACCCTTCCACCTTTCTATCTTAAAACAGTGTCATTGGGACCTTGTTGTTCCCTTGTTTTATTCACTCATGGAAAAGATATATTTTTTATATTCTTTATACTCTAAATATAAAAATTCCAAGTTTGATTTTCTTCTCCAAAACTACATAGTGCCCCTTTAATTTAGGCCTGCATTCATTCAGGCAAACATACTATTTCTGTTTATCCATGCATTACCTCATTTTTATAGGTAAAACATAAAAAGCCACATTAATTTCAACTCAGAATGTCCCGCCATGTGTTGACAACGTGTGACTCAAAAAGTATTTCATAAGCTGACATGACATATGTGTGCAAATATGAATAAAAGATAAAAGATGAGACTGTAACGTTTTATTGAGAAAAAAGTGATTTACTCTTCTGGTTTGCCATTGAGATAAAAGGATGGCTTTATTTTCAATTACAACTCTTCTGTGCTATTTCATCCAAAAAGCAACTGAAGGATTTATTTGCAAAAAACTTGATTTTTTTTTTTTTTTTTATCAATTCACATCTCTCTATTGGTTGAGCACAGAATCAGTCAAACTTATGCTGGTTCAGAATTATGCAAGCTGCATTTATAAGATGTGCCCTTGAACTACGTATGTACTGTATAAGTATTGGTAGCCTGCACATCTTTAATTTAAACACTAGATGTCACTGTATGATTAAAAGATACCCACGCAGCACTGAGGCTTCTGCACAACTGAGCTGCAGTCATAATTGAAGTAATGCTTCAGTTTTGATCTGATCTTATGTATCTATTTGAATATAAAAATAACCCAAAATGTGTTCAAGGAAGTCTTGTTGTTAAATGTTAAATCATTTCATACCCAATTCGGTTGAAAAAACTGAGCATAAACATAAACTTCACCCACTTATTAGTGTTTTTCCATATTTGTAGAAAAATTGCTCAATCTCAGTTTATCTGGAGGAGTGATGCACGTCTCTGGGGTGTTTGCCCAGGTCATGTCTGCATCACATCCCCCCACACTAAATCAGAGAGAGTGTCTCATCCATGTAGGTATATTCATGTGTGTGTGTGTGTGTGTGTGTGTGTGTGTGTGTGTGTGTGTGTATTTATCCTTCCTCCAGTCCACGGGGACAAATAGGAATGAGGAACTCATGGCCAGTCAGAGTCTGATTCAGATCCCAGTGGTTCCTCAGAGAACATCTGGGGTCATCATCTCCTGATGTCTCATACTTCACCTATTCCCCTTATCTCTCCCCGTAGCTTCGTATGACTTATGGCGTGCTGAGTTTAAAAGCTGCAGACCGGTTTGGAATGATTTCTGCACTAGGTAGAGTGATAGAGTATGGGGAAACATTCAAGATTAGGGTTTATTTTTAATTTGTTTTTCTGAAATTGTCTCATAAAAAGTTGGAATGGGGCCCCTTTAAGCATAATGAAATTATCTTAGTGAGATTCAGGCAGGTGGATATGCTGCCCCGTAGGATTGTGGGTGGCAGGATGACACAAATGAGAAAAAGAGGGGACTAAAGTCACCTTTATCTCTCTGCCTGCCTCTGTCTTCCTCTCCTTCTGTCCAACTATTTTTTGATATCTCCTTCTCCCCAGGCTCCTTGTCTTCCTCCATTCATGCATATGGCAGACTTTGTGACCGTAATTTCAATTTAAAACACATGGGGGGAAATCCTAGCCCGCGCTGCTCTTTAATGGGCCGTCATGGGATTGGAGTATGCAGAGAATGATTGAATTTTGTGAGAAGGCCAGGAACGATCAAGTCTCGCCTTCCGTTATGCAATCGACCATTCCCCTCTCACAACGCGACGTCTGGTAAAACCTGGAGGAGCGGGGGGGCGAAGGGGCTGGAAACCTCAACGTCTAGACCGAATGAGAGAAAAAATATTTTTGCTTCTCAATGACTCACAACTGTATAAAAGAGAAAACTCAGCTATCATATATAAAAAGAGCCAAATGAGATGTGATCCACCACATCAAACGCAGAGATGTTGAGTCGGGCTGCTTTTAATGGTTGTAAATGAGTCTTTTTACAGAGTAATGCATGACATCCTATATTTCCTCACAGACGGAAACATATGGATTCTATACAAAGCCTGCCACACTGTTGTATTTATATGATTGTGTCATGTCTGTTTTTTCCCTTGACTCTCTCCACCTGCTTGGCCCACTTTGACAATCTCGAGATAAAAACTCTGTGACTCCAAGGCACAGAAAAGACAGCTTTGTTCAAACTTTTCGCACCCACTGTGTTGGATTACACCACTGCCATATACCCCCTCAAAGAAGCAACGGAGACTACTTTTCCCGTTAAGTCCATTATATTCAAATGGGCCGGGTCGTTTTCTTTTTTCTTCTATGCAACAAGACATAAAGTAATCAAAAGTTAAAAGCAAACACTCAAGGAGGCACTTAGCAAAAAAGAAAAGCTTTTATGATAAAACATTCATATACAGAGCAGGAGACAGGTAATCTTTGAGGATGATAGGGTTGTCTTGTGGTCAGGTTCAGTATAGTATGGCTTGGGGAGCCTTGTAGATGAACGCTCCTAATAACATCCCCGCCCACCCATCATCCCGCTGACCATCCAGGCAAAACAACTAATACCTGAGAGTATTTCTTCAGTGGTGTGAAGTACGCCTTAAGGAGCTGTTGGAGGCTGCAGTAAAGTAGGGTTCATTACCTTGACAGACTGATGACAGCTAAGAGCTGGTGAGATATGTGCATGTGCATGCGCGCACACACAAATACATGTATCAGGCTAAATAATTGATCTCAGTGCTCCTTGTGCTATGATGTATATATGATACATAGGGTTGTCTTGTGGTCAGTGACTCAAAATGTTAACTCACTGAGTACCTCTGGTAATGTCTGTTTTTTGTGTTGTAGGTAAACACACCAAACTCTTCAGCCTCTCTCCCCGCCTTCTGCCACTCCTCTCCGGGTCACACATCTGACAGAGCTGCTCTACTGTGCAAGAGTGTCTCTCAGCTCATTAGAGCGGACTGGCCGGCTGCCTGCTTGTTCTCTGCTGTTAGTGTGTTTATCTGCAAAATTACAGCTCGAAAACCACAGACAAAACAGACATCACCTGTGTACTCTGTAAGTTAACATCTTGAGTCATGTGTAGAGAATTGGAATCAATGAAGCCAACGAATAAAGGGCGGAGTAGGACAAGTCCTGCGAGAACTCAGGTGGGATCCATAACAATACATCAGAGTCACGCCGTGGGACAATGCCACACTTTGCCAGGGCAACTTGCCACGCAGCTCATCTCAACAGACACACTGTGGTGTGCTGTCTGACGCACTTTGCTTTAGGCGTTTATGAATTGGCTTTACCTGTAGCAACGAGTCTCCTAGATTCCACCAGATACTTGTCTGCTGAGCTACGTCTCTGCCACGCCAGTGGAGCTGATAGGTTTCACTTTAGTCTACGTGTTAACTTCCACCAGGTTCCCTGCGCTGCATATCCGATCCGTCCCAGCTCCGGCAGTCCGGAGCCCTCCGGCACAAATACGCAGCAATTCAGCTGAATTTAGCACAGAGCAGAGAGGAAGTCACGCACTGAAACAACAATATAACATCTGGTTACTTTTCAAAATTAAACACTCCGTGTTGACACCAGCACACAAATCTCAAAAAAGAGACAAGCACAGGCTCTTCTGCTAATCCTTTGGTCGGCAACACTTCGTGTTTTTATGACATATACCTATGACTGCAGTTGCGAGTGATCATGTGATTAATGCGGGAACTCCTCGGCCTCGCGACACCAGCTGTCTACCGTACTGCGCCGTGGCGGACTCAAAACGCAACCGGTGGGGGTTGCCGGACGACGGAGCAAAACCGGATCGGAGCCGTAATGCAGCGGACACGTATCTGGTGGAATCTAGGGGTTAGTGTGATCAGGTTCTCAAATGTGCTGTCAGGCAAAATGTTATTACCTTTGGACGTAACCAAGCTAGCTTCCTTCAACATTTCTAGTCTTTATGCTAAGCTAAGCTACCTGTCTCCTGGCTGTAGCTTAATATTGATCCATTTACATTTATATTTAGGGCTTTTAGCAGATGCTTTTGTTCAAAGCGACTTACAATAACTACATTTGTCTCAAAAAAGAAACCACGACATATCACCATTGATAAAGTAAGAATGAAACAAATCTAAAGGGAACTAAATCTTGTAGTTAAGAGTATCTTCCGCTGGTCTTGTGGTTGCTATGAGCTTGACAGGCAACCAGCTACATTTTATAAGTTACAATAGCACAGCATGTACAGTAACCTCCCTTAAAACCAGAAAATGTCATTTTTATTGCCAGTTAGGTAAGTAAGTGAGCTTTGGAGGTGCTGGAAGGTTGATTTTGTTACTTTTGTCAGGCTAGCCATCTTTGGTGTTGTTGCTGGGCTAAGTTAATTGGTTGCTGGCTGTAGACTCATATTAACCTCACAGAAATAAAAGTGGTATTAATCTTTTTTATACAACTCTGGGCAAGAAAGCAACTAAGCTATTTTCCTAAAAATTGCTTTAATAATTTGAGCTAAAATGAGTAACTGAAGTCAAAGTCCTCTTAAATCAGTTTTTAATTGTGGTTTGACATTTTTTGATGACCATTCCTCCTGCTATTTGCACAAAATCATAACCAACCCAGTGAGAATGAGAAATAACTAACACGGCGAACTCTCACTCCTTCATGTCGGGAAGTCAGTTCGCATGGGTTGCCTGTGGGGTCAGCTTAAGGTCACACTGGGCATCCATTAGTGGCCTTATTTAGAGTCTTATTCCTTTAAGAGGAGTGATTGGCCAGCGAAGACAAAGAATCATTACCTTTGCCCGCCCCCTCCCTGCCAGCAGTCAATAATGAGGGATCATTAAAATGAATAGATGGACATTCCCCTTTTCTCCGGATCCTTATTGCAAAATCAGTGTCAGGGGAAATGAAGATTGAGCTTGGAGAAGGCGTCTAAAAGCCTCACAGTGATTGTCGTGAACTCATCTCCAGTGCCAGGCTCCTTTATCTACTGTAAGAGTCTGCACCTGCCTGAACTCCTGACTAGCAAGGGCTTTTACTGTAGCCCATTAAGAGCATCCCTAATGTGCGCTAGAATGTACTTCAACATAAACATTCTGCTATATGTACCGAGTCGTTTACAGCAAACACTGGAAGAATGATAGCTTGGGATGCCTTGGGTTTATTTATTTAATTTTTTGATTGAGAAAATAGAGCTGTCTGAGTGAACTAGAATGGAGCATTCAATGCACCGACTTTGATGCGGGCAATAGAGAACTCACGTGTTGTGATCATATAAACAGACCCTTAAAGATCATTCTCACTTTTCACGTCTCTTAAGCGCAAACATCTGTCCCGCCGCTAAATTTTATAAATCCTTGCACAACATTTCACGCATCACAAAAGAGAGAGCGAATCAAGCTGAATGATTGCAGATGGAGAATAAAAGACGGCACAGGATTTTTCCAGGCCCCATCTGGTTGCCTTTCTGAGGGTCTCTTAAAGTGTCTTTTAAAAAGGTGATTTGTCTGTGGGTCCGCAACGATGTGACCATGTCGGCGGGTCATCTGCTGGTCCTGTCACACGTCAAGTGGTCCCATGAAAGGGGGTCCGCACACACCTGGGGAGCCCCTGATAAAAAACCCCGCCCTAAACAGATTAAAAAAACACATGTAAACACACGCTCGAGTCCATGCACATATGGTCCTCGTCTTTCTTCCTTTATCATCCTGAAGGTAATTGATAAGACGGTCTGTTTATAGTCAGCTGACACACAAAGAAAATCTAAAACCGGCTCAAGGGACCAAAAAAGATCAAATGCAAAACCGGCTTATGGGACACAGCTATCAAAGGTCCCTCGGTATGGTCAAGCAATTATCTCTTAAAGCATCTCTTAAAGCCACCCCCATGGTTCTCTCAACATGCCCTTCATAACAGAGGTATATTGAGGATTTACTGCCTGCAGATGGCTGATGAGAGACGAGGGCAGGGGCTCCAACGCCGTGCCTATGCACTCACTTTATAAAAGCCCAAATCAAGGGCTCTGTGGGAATACAATGGCGGAGGAAGCAGGGCCGTAAAGACGCTATAAATCTGTACAATGAAACTTCTAAGTCGTGCCCTCTGCCAGGTGCTGTGTGCATGTGGCCCCCGGGGAGAAAATGGCACGCGCTGCAGTCGTTTAGATCGGAGATGGCTTGTTTTGCTGTTGTCTCTCCACTGCGGAGGGGGGTCAGTTAGTCAGCCATGATCACCAGTCAATCAAGTCATATGATCACTTGGTCACGGCTCCTGCGCGCTTGAGACAACTGTATGTAGATTAATCATCTGTGACATTTTTATACAAATTTTCTCTGTAATACCTCAGTGTTTACTTTTTTCCTTTGCAAAGGCGTTGAAATCATGGAAAAAGGAAGTTCTAAGCACGTACACACACACGTCAAATTTCCCGCATGAGGAATATCAGTTTGTTTGGAGTTAAGGGACAAACACAAATCTAAAAGAGCTACCAGTCATTTGCACACCATGAGGCCATGGCTACCTTCAAGTATATGATGTCAATAGGAAAAGCATGTGTTCTGGTCCGTATCAGAAAACAAGTGCAATAAAAAAAAATATTCCTGACACATTGAAATACAAATGCTGCCTTAGAGCATGCACTTATTGCTAAATGCATGGGGGGCCATTTATTTTAACACAGCTTGTGTGAGCCGCATCAGCACATTATTTGAACCTATTCTATTAAAGTCAAACTTAAAGCAAGGCTCTCGATGTGTGAATACTGCTGTTAAAACTCAAATGGAATAGACTGACATTTTAGACAATATTCTTCTATATATATTTATATGTCTGCCTAATATGAAGCTGCAGGCAGGAGACAGTTAGAAGCAGACATAGAGGGGAACAGCTAACCTGACTCTTACTCAAAGGTACCACAATCCAACTATAATCGGTTTGAGTTAACCAGAAAGTTTAATTAAGTGTTTTTTATTGTTAAAAGGTAGAAAACATGTCTATAGGGAAATATCACAAATGCTCCTTTTTGTCTGAGATGGAGAGGTGTGTTGGTGTCTGATTTTGACAGCAGCTATAAAGTAAGACAAAGTAAACAAACCTGTGCTGTAGTTGACATCACTGGTCCCCAAAGGGTCCTTGAGGGGGTTCCATGGGATGCCCAGCAAAAAGGGGAACAATCTATTTTTATTTTGATTTCATCCATAGGTGACATTATGTTTGACTGTTTTGATCATGGCTTTGGTACAGTTTCTGTAACAAAATATCCAAAAGCAAATACCTTGTCACATGGGGGTCTGTGGTCTTATTTGTGTCAGTTCGGGAGTCCTGGAGGTAAAAATGTTTGACAACAACTGGTGTATGTGGTATGGGTACTTGGTTTTAGTGGTACTGAAGTTTAAGGACCAGATTTGATCGACTGGATCGAAATGATAATGATTGGCTGGACCATCTCAGTGAGGGATTTATGTATGGAAGAAGTCTTATGAATAACAAATCAGGCTCCCTTATCCTAAAACCTTGTGTTGAATAGAAATTTCTATAGCAGACAAAGAATATATCATTTTGGTTTCAGTTGGCCTTCGAAAGTCTGCCCTGTAAAAACCCTCTCACACTTTAGGTTGTGTGGCTCAAGCTAACCAGCTAACCCTCTCCTGACCCAGTCCATCACATTTAATGGACACATAGTAGAGTGGAATATTTTTTCTCATCTAACTCTTGGCAAGAAAGCCAATAAGCATTCAATAAATGTGCTAAAGAATATATAAGATGTCCAAATTTTGGCCTGTACACCAGCAGACAAACCTTTTGAGCGTTCATTATTTAAGCATGCATAATTCAGTGTGTAGCTCTGGCAACCGAATGATTGAATCCAGCTAAAATAAATGAAATAAAGAGATAACAGATCAGTTGTTTTAATCATCTAAAAATATGTGCATGTTACAACAGATGTCAACAGATTTATAGACAGACATAAACCCAATCTGTTTTCATGGATATTCCACTGCTTTAGTTAATCTACTTGACTGCTGCTTGGTGGAAACTATGGCCCGGAGTCATCTCTCCACTGTGTCAAAGGGTACGGCACTGTCAGAGGAAGACTAAGGTAAGGAGAACAGGGTGCCAGGAAAAAGGGGCGTGACTGCATCTGTAAATAGTGGAGCTATTTTGGGCTTGCCACGGTCATACAGGGGAGCACCGCCTAGGCCTGCCTTCTGTCACTATGGGGATGGGCGCTTCATAACTTTGCTGGATGGAAAAAGTCTGGAGGACTGGCAGGTGGTACACAGGAGCGTGGCACAGCTCCCATGGCGAGGAGCTGTTTCACCTATAACTAGCCACCACTAACAATACTCACCGGAAAACACACAGGCCCCTGCTTGCACTCAACATATCAGCAGCCTGTTGCATTTGATCCGGGTTAAGTACAGTGTAGGTTTGTTTATATTTGAGTTTCAAACATGAGTGGAAGACAAGACCAAATACCGCGTGCCATCTTTGCTGGCAGTTGCATAGGAAAATTGTCAGGTGTGAAACACCTTTAACTATTGTGCAGCGGTTAGAAGTATAATGAAGTAAAATATAACACTGTAAGTAAATAAATGAAGGTTGAAATGAAAGAAAAGATCATTACTGTGATGTGCACCAAAAAATGTGTGCAGAAACTCCCTTCTCTTGTCAATGTCAAGCTGTCTCCTTTTCAGGTTTTATTAGGGATATAGGTACAGTTTGGAACAGTCTGAGGTTTACTAAGGTCAAGCTATATAACAAGAAAATCATTCAGCCAAGTTACAGTGAAGGTATTAAAACTAAAGCACAGCCATATGGGCCGTGCATGCAATAGTCAAGGAGTGCTTTCAGCATGAATAAAAGTGAGATTAGAGCTAAATCAATTATCAACTAATCCAATATATATATATATATATATATATATATATATATATATATATATATATATATATATATATGTATACATATATACATATCTACATACATATATATATATATATATATATATATATATATATAATATATATATATATATATATATATATATATTTGATATTACTTAAAGATCCAGTGCATAGTATTTAGGGGCAGAAATGGAATATTGCACTAGCAGGAATGGAATAATATTCACATGTGTGTATGTTCTTTATGGAAGTTACAGAAGTAATATAATGATGTGAACCTAAGCCATGATGTTTCCTTAACCTAACCAAGCATTGTTCCTGCTCAAAACTAACCAAGTAGTTTTCTCACCTAAACCTAACCAGACAACAAAAAGACGGAGGTCTGGTAGGTGTGTTGCTCTCATGCTGTAACGACCATGTTTTTTTTTTTGTCAACGCTGATATATGATCAGTCGTTTGGGTGTAAGGATGTGTCTTGTTGCTTTAGAATGAGTCCTTTATATCTACAGGTGGTACAGTACCTCTTCCGGGAAATCCACCTTGTTGCAACGGCATGTTTCTACAGTAGACAAACAGACATTGCAATTGAGACAAACATAACACTGACCAATAAGAGGGCCCTCTGTGTTTTTCATGTTTTTAGCAACCACTGTAAGGTGGGCACCTAAGGGAGGGGTGATGAGGGGTATTCAGTTGGTCGCAATCTGAAACCACAGAGCTCTATGCCACTGAAATCCTACACACTTGACCTTTAAAAATATTTGATGTCAAAATCTGAACCGTTAGAGTTAATGGATAAATCAAGAATATGGATTTAATTCAAAAAAATGTATATGAATAAAAATCGCTCAACTTAAATATGACAGAGGAATTGAAGAGAACTCCGATTTTATATGGTCACCATTATGCAATTTATTAATTCATTGTTGAGAACACATTAAATGCATTTAAAACACATTTCATTTTTCATAAATATTTCATATTAAAGAGAAATATGTTTCCATTGTGCCTACACAGAAAAGCATTATAGAGTTGCAACCATCATGTAGCCAAGAAAGAGCGTAAGGCACAAAATAGAAACCTTATCCATATACATTTTAGTCATGCTATTATACTATATGTCGAAAAATCTATTAGGAAGCTATATTGTGAGCTACTGTCAGCTAAATGATCCCCAACATTATTACGATGTGCATGCTCCGAAAGACAGGTAACATGGGAAAGACTGCAGCTGTGTGCAAGAAGAGTCGGCGTGGGTAAGTTTATGACACGACAGTGGAAGTCAATCTACTATATTTGGTCTGGAAGCAAGAAAAATCTGCTCTGTTTCTACGGTAAAGTGCATAATGTTTCTTTTGTACGGGGAGCGGCTCTACGCTAGTCTCTGACAGAAAAAAAACAAAAGGAAACTCGGACAATAATTTCACCAAAGATAAAATCCTTTGGTTTACTCAGATCAATTATTGCCAACAGTAAGTAACAGTCCTGCCAACTCCTCAGTGGAATCACCCAGATGACGAGTACAACTGAGCCTGTGGTGTACTTAAGATTATCCCTGTGCCTATTTACAAGCAAACCTGCAGTGCAAGAAGTAACAGACAAGTATATCATTGTCCACGAGTATTTCTCAATTAAATTCAGCAGGTAAGCATACCGTTGTTTAACTACATCTTATAGCTGGGGGAGAAGAAATCTCTCATACCTGCCTTTATAAGCCCCCGCGACCAGGAACTGTTGTCATAGGATATGTTCTATATATTTCTCTGATTGTCTGTGCATCGTTATGTCATGGGTTGGTTGGAAGGACTGGAAGACCAGGGGACAGGATGATAAAAAAAATAGGCACCAAGGTGAAAAGCATAATGCAAGGGTAGTAGAAATGGTACAAATCATATCAGGGGGTGGGGGACGAATGGAAAAGAAAGCTAAATAGCAAAACTGCATAATATAAGCATAAGGCATACATAAGTGTAAGTACATTTTCAAATACGTGTTTATACAAAAGAATATCATACAATAACATTCAGTATAAATGAACAATGAGATAATAATGAGGAAGCAGGAAGAAAATACAATTCTAATCTATTCACATATTCCCTACATATTTTTCCAGCCTTTTTATTCTGTTTCCCTGTAAACAAATCGTTGAAATGATACAAAAAGCTCATATAAAAACTTCCACTTTGGGTCGCAACCAACAGTTTGCAGTCGTGTGACTGCTGCTGTTTGCTGTCAGTATCACTGCTGTAAGGCACCGATTCGGTTGTTTTGCGGACTGACGGCACGAACAAATGAACCAAAGTGTTGAAGCGCGACACCTGCTAACTGTCCCGTTAGCTCGTCCATGCATTAACATACAGATCACACTCAAAAAAATGGAGATTGTCGACGACGGATCAGTCTCATTGAGCTGTTTGGTCCACTAAAGAACATCTGGTGTGAATTTTAAGGCAAGTGTAGTCATGTACTTTGCCCCTGATTTCACTTCCCTTTTTTGTAAATAAGAAACATTCATCTGTTTATTCAAATGAAGGTCGCCAGTGATTGTCATTGTGAGAGTCTGCAGCCGGTCTCTGCAGTGACGAGGAGCTGATGGTCAGGTGGGAGATCCCGGTCAAAACTTTATTCTTCATCGTCGGGATCCCTCGGTCGTTTTTAATTTGTCCTCTTTTCTTTTTTTTTTCTTTGTCGATGCTGCTGCGTCTGTTTGAGCGTGTGTGTGTGTGGGCTGCTGCAGGAGGTTTCTGGACGCCTATGCGTGAGTGTGCACGGAAATGCTGGAGAGGTCGTTCCTGATGATCTCGTTAACTGCAGAAAGACAAGAGGGAGAAAAAGTTGCACATCATTATTAACTAACCACATTTTAAAATTCAGACAAGCTTTACTGGCATGAACACATCCTCTCTCTGATCTGGATATTTCTTGCAGTTTGAGAAGAAGTGATATTCTGTCACATCGAATAACCACTCAGACGATTATAACACTATTATCCTTAATGACCAGAGTCGGCCTACAAGTCACAGAGGCAAAGTTTGTGATCGGACGGTTTGTCACTTTAAATCGCTGCCAAGGTCCCAAAAACTCCAGGGCCTCAGAGAAGTCTGGACCTCGCTGTCTCCGAATGATGTGTGCTGATTTAAAGGGACACACCACATACTCTACACACTGAGATCAGTTTACATGTCGAGTAATAAAACAGTGTTGCGATGTCTTATGTAACTGTGATAGGGGTTTTCTAAACTTATCTACAGTCAAGTGACATGGACTCAAGTCAGCTCAAGTCACTGTCTTTATGACCTGACTTGGACTTGACTTGATTGTCCGTGATTATTTATGCTTGAGTATTCTATTTTGTTCCATGGATGGTCATTCAGCCTGAATCTGTTCATAACTGAGATATTCTAGTAAAAAAACTGTTCATTGAAATTGATGAAGTTTGGGGATGAGGGTTCATTTTTACATTACATTTATCTTGATGAATTAAAATAGTCATGATGCACACTCAGTTCATTAACATACTTGAATACTTAAATTTGGCCAACAATATATCTTATGAGATTTGATTGACTTGCCATGGACAAGATGAAATGGAATGGAATTGCTTGAGACTTGGACCACACTTGAGTCACATGTCTGACATATCTGTTATAACTCCATAACATTAATCTGTGTCGCGAACTGAGGGTGTGGAGTTTGAAGTAGTGATGTGTCGGTCGCGAACAAAGCGGCTCTTAGAGCTGGCTCTTTGAAGTGAACGATCGGAGCCGGTTCCTGTTTGGGAGCCGGAGCCGCTTTGTTTTTTTTTTCCACTATTTTTTTTTCTGTTCAGGCTGCACGTGATTGGTCAACTACATGATGTGTGGTGGTGTCTGTGTGTCGGCACTGAGCAGGAGGGGGGGCTTAGAGAGAGGGGGGGGGAGAGCAGACTCTACAGAGACAACATGCTGGAAAGGTGAGAAAATGAGTGACGGCAGGAAATGCAGTACAATTGAGTGTAGAGTATGCAAGGTTAAAATCTCATATGGAGCAGGCTCTACAAGTAACCTGCACAGGCACATTAGAACTGTACATCCATCAGTGCAGTTGGAAGAAAAAAGACGAGCAAGTGAACCTGCTGCTAATGAAGGTGCCAGTTTGTCTACTGTTTGTCTACTGCAGTGTCTGCAGTACACCACCACAACCACCTGGACCTACAACCCAGAGCTCTATGACACGGTTTGTGCAAAAGGCTATGTACTTTAAAATTAATTTTTTGTACCACTCTGTTCCATATTGAATATAATAAGCCATAAAAATAATAAACATTTGATATAATGTATGTTTTGTACATTAGTAATTCATTTTACACACCATGTTTCATTATTTTTGGTAATAAATTACTTAAAGCAACAAAAAATCCTGAGGAGCCACTTGGGAGCCGAAAGAGCCGGCTCTTTGTAGTGAGCCGAGCCATGAGAACCGGCTCTCCTAAAAGATCACCAGTTTGAAGAGGTGAGTGTTTGTCAGACAAGGTGAGTCTAATGATGCTATCAAGTTGCATTATGGGAAGTGTAGGATCCAGGGTTTTGGAGCAAGACTCACTGTAAACCAAAGCTCAGGCTTCAATTTGGACCATTCTTTTTTAAATCACTGTTTCTACAATACTATTAGTACAATACTAAATCACTGGCTAGCACCATTGGAATTTCTTTTTGAATTTCCATCACAGCAGCACAAATAAGCAAAGGGCCTTCTGATGGATCCTGCTTTATTTCCTAATATTGACAGTCTACACCTGGTTTACATGTCTTTATCTTCTCAGCACCATGCTTGTATGTATCATAATGCTAAATGAATGTCAAATCAATTAATAAAAAAAAAAAAAAAAAAAAAAAAAGGAGAAAGGAAGAATAGAAAAACTGTACACTTTGCACAGCCAGATCGGGATGATGGGATTAACATGGGCCCAGCAGCTGATCTTTGCCCCAGGCCAGAGGAGCACCCGTGAGCCCCTTTAGAATTGCAGGGGAAAGAAAAGTGATCACAAAGTATCTAATTCCTCCATTTGCCCCGGGATACACAGTATGTGAGGATATGTGTGTTGGATTTTAAATTTTGCCTCCCTTTAAGGGCATCACATGGCATTTTGTTCAAACTTTGACTGATGATGATGTAACCCTTCGTGCTCGCGGTCACATGAGGTGATACTACGCTGAAATTCTTGGCATAGATGTGGTCAAATTGAAAAACACTGGATATCAGTCACCACAATCCAAACATATCACTGTCGCTGCCAGCCTCTAAAGCTCATATCGGCCCGCTACACACATCTCTGTTTTCAACTCATCGTCTTGTCTTTCCTGCTCCAGTTCCTGTGCCCGCGCCTTTCCCACAGTCGGGCAGACACGCATCACTCCCTTGACTTTATCTGCTTTGTGTTCTTTGGCAAAACAGAGGGAAGTGACTGCGTAGATGGCGAGGACCTCGAGCCCCGTGGCTCGACGCAAACAAGAAGCTCCTCAGTTTACAGGGCTCGCTGCGATAAAGTGGGCTGATGTAGACACAGAGAGAGAGAAAGAAAGCAAGAGTCTGGTGCAACCACCATTCGCACTAAGGAGCCGAGACAGGAAGTCCACCCACTCTGAGGCCTAAAGTAGGCCCGCTGTTTGTTATCACTAGATACTGTTTGGTGAATGGTACATCTGCACTGATCGAGACAAAAACATCAGCAGGAGAAAACAACATTGAGTCAGTGCTGATGGTGCCGAAGAAATGTGAAAGAATTGCATGTTTTTTTCTTTTTTTCTTGTACAATAAAGGTACTGATGTCAGCTGAACTGGCCTATGGGAAATGAAGTGTAAAACACCGCTGCGGTAAATACACTTATTAAGAAGGATGGAGGCAAAAATGGAATAGATATTTTGCCGGACAGATTGTGTTTGTTAAAGCGGGCCACACACTCAGCTATTCACACACACACGCAAACAGGTTGGTTGGGACTCACCTCCTTAAACAGGAGGAACTCCCATCGGAAAAACCCACCCTGTGCCAACACTGCTGCCTGTTTTCAACTCTGTTCCACTCCGGGCTAAACAGGCATTTACATGCCGAGGCTATTTTTAGCCCTGCCATCGCAGGACATAAAGGAAGTGCAGGCACATGTAACAATTAAATGATCAAACTTTAATGTCACTGCTCGTCTCCGTCAGCCGATGCGAGGCAAAAAATGGCTCCAGGTGATTTTGGAGGAGGAAAAGGGAAAACCCAAGATCTCGTCAGGCAAAAAGCCACAAATGTACCCTTTATTTTTCTCAGAGGAAAGCACTGGCTTCCTTTCTTCTTTTCAGTCACTGTTAAAAAAATAGTGACGTCTCCTCCGCCCACATATTAACTGCAGTGTTATTTTTTCTGCCTTCT
Source organism: Diplodus puntazzo (assembly GCA_963678695.2). Taxonomy (NCBI): domain Eukaryota; kingdom Metazoa; phylum Chordata; class Actinopteri; order Spariformes; family Sparidae; genus Diplodus; species Diplodus puntazzo. The sequence continues at coordinate 25,533,211 of OZ023160.1, read as the reverse complement.
ATCAACTGATATTTTCCATTGGCATGCCCGACGATGTTCCGTTCTGACGAAATGAGTGATAAAGAGAATGAAAGGTAAAGCACTGGCTCCTGCACTTTCATCTTTGCGCTCTGTCGGCACTGTGAGAATCTCAGAAACAGGATGTGGCCAACTGTTAGACCACACCACAACACGAGCTGCTATTTATAGCTGTTTAATAGGTATTTGGTTGCAACAACTTCTGAGAAACGAAGAAAATTGTAAAGAACAGCTCCTGAAACCTGAATGACACATGCACAGGTAATGACTGTGAATGAACACGTGTGCACATATATATTCAAACCCTTCGAAATATCCTCATTCTTCCACATCAGTTCAAACTTTTCAAGCCGACATCTGATCTTGTCCTGCCCTGCTCTGTCTTTTCTCCTTCCTAAGTCAAACTCTCTCACATGACAGCTCCTCATTTTTGAGTCTCACCTTCCATGAAGTGACGAGATAACCACAAATATTCAGACTGAGAGAAGGCAGTCAGACATGCTCGGGGAACATTTTGTTCAGAGTGGAATTTGGCTCCAATAATTCAAAACTTTGCGCAATATGGACGGGCAGGGGCATAGTGCGAGACCTTCTCTATTAATAAGGCCTAGTAAAGCTCGTTGTAGCGTGCCAGAGGGTTGTTTTCCACCTTTGTGATGTACTGTATATTCCACCTATATGGTATTGTAAAAATATTGGTATGTTCTGCTACACAAAAAAGATGCAAAGTGTTACGTTTACTGCCAGATACGTACGTAAATGAACTCTCTGTGGCCTGGCATCCTTCTCAACAGCAACTGGAAACTTGTTTTGTTTTTTTCTTTTTTTTCAGTTGCCCAGGTTAATAATGGAAAGCTGTAACTGGGAGGATGCCCTCTCATGAATAAACAAAAACAGCGGAAAACTGCACAGCAAATATTCCCCTGTTGAAAAAAAAAAAAAAAAAAGAAGAAGCACGTGCCCTGCTAGCCTTGGTTAAACAGACTGACATCCTTTATTAGCCGTAGTGCCAGTGCAATCAGCAGACCGCAGCCCGGACCTGTCAGGACTTATGCTTAAGGCCGGGGCGGCGGGGAGATCTATTTCTGGGGCAGGCGTGAGAGTGACATTAAAAAAAAAAGACTGTTCAATGGACAATTCAGCTCCTTTGTGAAAGCCTACCAGTGTTTCTTAGCCGGTGGCTCGCAGCTAAACTCCCCCTCTCCAGCGGGCGCGGCTGCTGGCTGAATGAATGTTGACCTCGCTAAAATAATTTGTCCGTATCGAGCGGGATTGAAAAACGATTTGCTTCTACCTGTGGAGTGATGATATATACGTAAACCATACGGTACGGTGTCAACTTTCATAAACTGACACAATGTAACACACACAGGTGAGCAACAATTTGCTCATGTGTGACAGGTTTGTCTGGAGCCAACCATAACAGAAGGCCCGGCGGGATTTCAGACCAAAAATAGCCCAGGTTTAAAAAAACATGAGGGGCATGTTGCTACAGGTACTACTGAGAATATACAACCCACGCTAGGAAGTCACGTTTGAGTAACATATCCATGATTACGACGGCTTAACAGAAGACATAATACTGAACAGCAGTGTATACTATAACTGTATAAGCCCGGGTTTTACAAGTGGAAAAAAGTCAGCCGGGGCCTCGTTTATTGACTTGTGTTCAGTTTTGATTTTAAGGATGACTTAAGCAAAAAAACATGTCTAATTAAAACCGTATTTAATGTTGAAATGATGTGGTGAACTGTGCTTATTGAACAATGTGATAGGAGCTATCAATGAAAGGTGTGACGAACTAGCTAACCCAGAGCCCTTATTAATGCTGCGGATACGTATGTTTGTTTTTTTTGTTTTTTTTTCCCTCTTGTAGTGTAGAGGATAAGTTCACCCAAAAATGAAAATTCAGTCATTATCTGTAAATAATGAGGTGAGGCTCCCGAAAACTTCACCCGACTTTCCATCTGCATGAGGGCGAGGTCTGAATGTTTAATTTTCTGGTTGACGTATCGCTTAAGGTCAGATCGTCTGTTTTCAAAATCTAGACACAGCTCTGTCTTCTTCTCTCCACCTTGTTCACAGCAGCGGTGACTATGTGTGACCTGGCTTCAGTCTCCTCCACCATCGCCATCTTTAATGAACCGATGGTCAGATGTGATCGCGAGACCGCGTATAAATCTGAGAACAATATTTAAAAGTTAGGTCTCAGGTGTGCTATGCTTTATATAAGGGACTGATACATCTCCACAAGTGTTTTCACTTCATGTTTCTGATATTGTGCCATTAAGCATTTTGAGGGAGAGGGCTTATTTTGCCCCTCACCAGTCAGTATTGATTTGACTCAATCTTTGTCATGTCAATCAAAGAAACAGGTCAGTTTAAGGGTTGTTTTAACTGGGTCTGGCATTAGAATGTAAAACGCTCAAACGTTTTTACCCCCAAAATATCAAAAACAGGTAATATTGACTGAAGTTATAGTGCTGCAGTTTGACCACCTTTTTATTCAGTAACCCGAGCCTTGGTATCATAACTTCCTTTGGCTTTCTCTGAGAGTTCAGCGTGAACCTGACCCACACTGGGGACTTAGTTAGCGTTGTTAGAGGAGAGCGCTGTGGAGAGGGGGTTCGATAAAAGCCGGGGCTTCCTCGGAGAGCAGAGGATGCCCTCTGGTTTGGTAAGACGCAGAGCCTCCAGGAGGTTCCTGCTGTCGTAACACGATCGCCCTCAGCCGAAATCCGTCCTGACTGGCAGTGACCTGGCAGAGAGAGCGACTTCACCTTCCTCAGCTGACGAACCCAAACAAAACCCCTGAACCGATGGAGGCTCCTTGGCAGGGTCTCTGGAGGGCACCTTCCTGAGCTGTCCTCACTTTCACTGCGTGAATAAACCTCAGCCGTGTTAGGGTCAAGGACCTTCACACTGAAGCAAAGAGAGGGTGTTTCCTATGCTTGCTTGTACCTCCTGTAGTAGCACACCAGGTTAGTGAGAAAGAGGAGGTAGCTTCCTCCTATTGTGGCACTCAGCGGCGTTTGAGGAAGTGAGCGTGAGTCATACGAGCTCTTTCGTACAAACACAGATAAAACGGCGGCGGCGGCGGATCTGTGCAGGAGGAGACTGGCTGCAGGACACACTCTGCGCTGAACCTCATCTGAACTGCTTTCATGTGAAATTGATTTGGTGGGGGAAGCCAAACTAAAGCTCAAACTTGCTGGAGAGAGACAATTGAATTTCCTGGTACATATTACTTTTGTTTCCCCGCTATATCAAATCTTCTCTCGGCCTCAGCAGAAACACTTAATGGACAATTTGCAAGCCGCCCACGCACGGCTCAAGCGGCTGGATGGACGGAGGGGCTCGGGCGACGTCACTTATCTTTTTCGCCGATAACTTGCAGCGTCCCAAACGGGGGGAGGTCAAAGGTCGGAACACACGCATAAGTGACAGACGGAGAGGAATTAAGACGGAGAGCGTGATCGAGGATGAGCGAGACACAATCATTATTTCCACAGATAAACACAAATGGAAAGAGACAAAGTGTTCCACTAATGCTTCATCATGATAAAGTGCTTCATAAATTCATCGGAGCCTCGCAGGTAGACAGCCTCTAATCCATCGCCGGGATCCCTTTGGGCCTAATGATGTGATGATATGTACAGACAGCATATTTCATCCCCACAGCTAGTCTGATGTGTGAAGCCCCAGGCTTTCCCATGTGGAACCACTCAGTCTCCACGACTGACAGACGAGATAGAGAGAAGAGAAAAAAAATAGAGGGAAGAGGAGGGAGATGGTGCTGCAGAGCGAGGGTTTGTTTTTAAGACAAAGCTGAGTTTAACCCCGAGAGCCGAGGTTTTACAGACCGCCCCGCAGCGCTGCAGGCCAATCGCCTCCTTACCCTGCTGAGGTGAACAATGGTGCTGGGAAATTTGTGATTTGGACTTATACGTTGAAGGACATCGTTTCTTCTGAGGACAGAGCGGACACGCCACTCAAATTTGTTCCGCCCATCCAGCCGAGAGAAGATCTGACCTGATAAAAACTGTTGACACTCATCTCAGACGCCTTCATTTATTACTGAAGGCTCAAAGCAACAAGCTTAATGAGCAGCGCCGTGGAGCTAGGAGATCTTGGCAGACCTTCTTTGCCCCGGGTGTTGCCTCTCAGGCAACATACAGGCTTTACCACCTTAATGCTGGAGGTCGGCTGCATACAAATGTCCAGATTCTTGCAGACAGGGTTAGCGGGAAGCTTGTGAATGCTGAGGGCTGTCTGAACCCACAATTCATCCAGTCCACAAGGGCCATCAAGCAGACTTTCTGCAGAATTCACCACTGACTTCACCACATGTATTACCCACAATCCATTGCAATATCGACTTAAAAGTGTAGGTTTTCCAGTTTTCCAGACAGGGTGAACTTTATCAAAGCATTACTTGAATCACCTAGGCCAGAAATAAATGCTGGTAAAACACAGAAATATGTGGAAGTTTAGGCTAGAGAGATAATCAGATGGATTTTATTATTATAGTCCTTTGGCCTGTCTAGAAGAAGTTTATATTGCCGTCTCAGCCTTTACGTGATGACATTTAACACAAAACAGTATGTACAAATGATGTCTGTTTTGTCTTATCTTTGTTGTTACACCCACTTCTGAAACCAAACCTATAACTACAACTAGTGTGTTAATGTGTGTTTGTGAACCAGAGGTCAAGATTTTTATACTTGATTTGACAGTACAGTACACGGGGACCCAGAGCAGATGTGCCAAAAGGAAGAGTGATGCAGTCATTATTTTAGAGAGCTGAAGAGAAAATAAGAAATAAAGTAGAGTAGAGTGTAAACTGCAGGATCTCTGACGTCACCGAAGAGATTTCCAATCAATACGTCTGCTGCTGTTTTTAGACGAGGTGCTCCTGGCTCGGTCGGATCGCAGAGCCGGAGCTGCCTCGAGAAATCACGATGACATATTGTCCCTGCGCCTCATGTGGAGAGACAAAGTGGTGCTGCGAGTCTCCGATGTGCCTCATTGTTCGGAGGACATGCTTTATGGCCCTCTGCGGCCAGCTGAATCTGACACGTTGCCAAAGCAAATGACCCGACCCAGGAGAGAGTTTAGGTGCCTGCCTGGTCCAGATTAAAATCACCTGAATATTAACCAGAGATGATGCGATCCAGGCTCGAGAACAATAAAACAGCAGTGTCCCGAATTAGTAAAATCTAAAGACAACAACTTTGACTAAAAGCCCCGCCGTTGATGTGCTTGTTTTGGCCGCGGCGGTGCATAACCTTCGTCTTTGATCTCTCATGGTGTGCTGTGCCTCTCCCCTATCTCCCCTCACCCTGTCTCTCTTTGTGAGCCTGCCACTTCCCTCTCCTCCTCCTCCTCTCATTTCCTCCCGGGCCCAGGAGGCCGCGGGTGTGCTCACTCGAGGTCGGTCTCCTGGGAGGATGAGGGGGAGGTGTTTACACGGTCGGAGCTGCTCTCCTGTGCCCTCATCACCGACTTCTGTGAAATCATTGCGCAGTCGGTTCAGACTGCATTGCGAACGATAAAAAACTAAAGACTTAAAGAGAAAATGACTCTTTTTTTCCTCGAACTGGATACAAAATCTATCTTTGAATGCAGAGGATTATGCTCCAAAATAAAAGGTGCTTTTTACAGCTGGACAAAAGAAAAATAAAGTTTTTGCTCACTAGACTGAACAAACACATTTTTTTTCCAGAAATTTTCTAAATTCATATGAATTGGTATAAGCTGACATGTGGACACTATCATCCATCCAACAGTTGAATCCCAATACATCAACCTCTTCAAATTAAGTCATGTTTAATAATATGTAAGACAGGTTATTGCCTTATTCTGGACATGAGAATTATTTTTTTTCTCCTTTGCAGATTGTTTCATTCAAATGATTTTTGGGCCGCAATAAAGGGTGTTTCCAAATGTATTTTACAAGAAAGGCCAGAAACAACAAACCTGCTATAATTTTGTCTTCTCTTATCCTTATACAAAAGACTTATGTTAGGACTCATGGGTCCACACCCCCAGGTTGGGACCCACTGGTTTAGTACACTAGCTGCCAAATAACCACCCAAGTACAATACTTGAAGGTCCCTAAAGGGTGCCGAATATAGAAAGATCTATTGGCAAAAGAAGATGGTGAAGAAGGTGCTTTTACTTTGCTTGACTCTTTCCATTTTTTGCTACATGTACAGCTACTCAATCACAAAATAGAGACAAACATTGTACTTTTAACTCAATTACATGTATTTGACAGCTTGAGTTAAAAGTTTGAAGAAAAAGTTTGTAACCAAACATAATTCTGAAGTAATAATGACCATGTTAATAATTACCATGAAACTTTATTACCCTATAAACTATATAAAGTTGTTAAATCATGTTTGCCAGCTTCTACATTAACAGATGAACACATTAAAGCATCAATTATATTAACATCATGTACTTCAATTGAAGTTTGCCAATTTAAATTGAGAACTTTTACTGTGTTACCTATTGCAGTAGTTCTAGACTGTGGTATTGCTACTGTTATTACCAAATGACAACATCTGGGTACTCTGAAAGTTTTTCAACGGAAAAAAAAGCAAAGGAAGCCACAGTTCCGCCCACACTGTTTGATTGACAGGCGAGGTCAACAAGCGCAGTGCAGGCGCTCAAACGCTAAGCAGCGACATGGCGCTCTCAGTTATTCTGATTGCACACTTGAGTTTTGATTGCGTTGCGCTGTGAAGTGTTTGTTTAGCTGCAGATGAACAATCCCACAGCAGAGCTCGACAAAGTGTTTATCAAAAGCAAACATGAAAGTAAGAAGTTCAAGAGCTTCTGACAAAAAGTATGTACGGGTGACTCAAGACTGTGAGAAATCAAAAGCTCAGTTTCACACAACTGGTGGAGCACAACCGCATAAAGCAAACACCCCGGCCCTGAAAATACACCAAGACTGAGTGAAACACACACATCTCTGTGATTGAGATATGCGAGGAGACAGATTCAAACTCTTTGCATGGCTCATTACCAATGGGTTTATGGTAAAATAACTCAGCCATCTGATAAACTCGTTGTGATTGATTCAGAATTAGAAACGTATGCTCCTGTGGAGGCTGACGCAGACGGCTCCAGATCTCACTGGTTCTGAAAATGGCACACAGTGTAAAAAAAAATATGAGCATATTGAAACAATCATACTTCAGCGGGTCGCAGCCATCTGAGTGAGAATTTGGCAGTGCACCTGCATATAGTACGATTTACGGCTGCATTTGTATTGTGCCTCTTTAAATCACCTGTTGCCTGTCAGTTGTTATGTGGGATTTCAGGATTGTTTTTCTTTTATTTATACACAGAGAAACTGTGTTTGCCGCGTCCAAAAACGCTTACCTCAGTGCAAAGCTTTATTATTCACTATCCATCACAGATAGATGGCTCAGAGAGGCTGCTTCCTGTTTTTTAATGTGCATGTCTGCTTGGTGAGTGTATCTGCACATCGCGGCCTTTGGTGAACCCATCTGTTTTGCACTCTGCTAGCAAGAGTTTTGTTCTGTAAGGATGCCAAAACTTCGGGCAAACATTTGGCCTCTAGGGGACAGTGGCATGGCTTTTAGACTCTTTTCATATTATTCAGCTCTAAGTGGAATTGCACCACACGAGACAATCCAGTGTGCAAACTTGCACTTACAGTCTCTTTGGGGTTGTGTCACGACTTTAAAAAGCATGCTCTGATGAATGTAACATTTCCGCTGATCCTGAAGGCTGCAAAGCCAGTGACCACTGTTCAAGAGGGTGTTAACATTTGTTAGCATGAAGCCACTGGATGTTTTGTAACAAGATTTTGTGAGAGATTTTGTCAGTGCAGCGCTGCCACCGATCAAGGCGACGTTTCAACAGTTGTAAGCGTGAAACGATTGGATATTTTCGATGAAGCTCACAAAGTTTTTTTCTTTAACGAGAAGTCAGGACATTTCCAGCTGTATTTGTGGCGACAAAACTGGGAGTTTTAAGCCAAAACGTGATCTTCTCCTGAACCAAACCAAGTATTTTTTTTGTGTCTAAACCTAACCAGACCATAAGCACAGCACTGTAACAAAATGAAATAGAAAACTGAACCAAAAGAAACATGAGGTTGCAACAAAGCGTACATTACCAACATTTTATTCTGCGACTGGCTTGAGCTGGACAGACAGTTTCTTCTTGCAGGCTTCTAACCCAAAGTCAGAGAGGAGGCAATGAGCAGTGCGCTAACGGTAACTAAATCTTAAATAGCTCCTGCTGCACACACAGACATGGCCTCTCTGTTTTCACCATCCCCGCTGAGCTCCAGTGATCTGACTCTGTACCGAGGCAGAGTGCGATCTGATTAACACTCTGTCTGCTGACCCTGAGAGGTGCCCTACAACTCTAAATCCTTGACGCCTGCAGGGACTCAAAGAGACCGGAGAGGAGGTCACCTCAGGGCACATCGTGGACTCGTTCACGTAGACCAGTCTGGGAGCAGGATAGAGGCCATCTTGGCAAACGCTCGACTCCGCTATCTCCTTTCCGACACCCTCGACCTCACTTTTGATTTTCACAGACAGAAACCTTCACCCATCTGGAGACTGTATAGTATAGTTTTCATGTGTCAGAGTCAGATGAAGGAGGCTACTCCTCGGACGGAGACATTTGCTGCCACCTGTAAATCATAATGTAGCGCCACATTTTCACCTGCTTCTGTTTGCGCCGCCTCAAATCATACAGTCTCCCGGGCTTAGGAAACAAACCTGCTACTTAAATGCCTTAACAGAAACAAGAGCCTGCTACTTCACTCTATGACGCAGTAAATCTAACTGATTTAATTAAAGTGTACGTGACATTTTCATTCACACTGTGTTTGGGCGGCGAGCCTTCCAACTCGAGCTCCCTGCAGATTTGACATGGCTGATTTACAACATGAGCAGAAAGACACGTCTTGTGTTCAATTACTAGAAGGTCTAACGGATTAGAGAAGTCTCACAGAAGAGTCAGTTTTCACTTTCAGGGCAGAAAAACAATGGAACAATGCCAATAAGTTGTTATTAATTGCACTGAATGACCGTGTTAATGGTTAATTAATCATTCAAAAATGCATTTTACCAAACAGAGGGCCTTATTACATCTTAAAAGTTATTGTATCAATGGCTTATAACATTTCTTTAAAACATTAGATTCATACATAGTAACAATATATAAACTCCTCATAAAGGGTGCCTTATTAGACCAACCCTTAGATGGGAACAATTAACTTAAACCGCCTGTATTAAGCATTTATAATATATTAATAATATATAATTGAATGTCTAAGATAATATAATATACATAATTAAATGAATATATTAATACTTAATCAATTATTATAATGCCCTATAATTAAGCTACATATGGAAAATAAATAAACCTTAATTTTTGTACTCATTAACAATTCCTTCCTTAAAGAAATGATTGATAACACAGTGTAGCATAACAGTTATCATATTCAATGCTTATTAGCATTAGCATTAGGCATTAGCATGCCCTTCCAATGTATTGAAAAAACGTTTATAACGACTTAAAAAATGTACAAATCATTTAAAAGCGCAAAAGGAACGCTAAGCATGAATATTCTGTTTGAAAAGGAAAACAATCAGTAACTCAGGGTCCGCTAGCTAGATATCTCCAGGGGCTTTTAGCTGCATCTCATGGCCTTCATCAGTGGATGCGATTTTTGCAACTGTTACAAGTGATGATGAAAAGTACAGTAAATTAGTACTTTGTTAATAAAAGAGGAATTTATATGCAAAAAACTGATATGTCTGTTTTAATGTATTCTCCTTAATCGTGTTTTTTGTGCACTCCAGGAAATGTCCAACTGATGGTGGACTGTTTTGAAAAGCATGTCATTTGCAATTTCGGATAATCGTTTATAATTGTTTCTAATAGTGTTTATTTGTTTTGGGATATTTACTTTATATACATATCATTACATTGAGTAATTCACAAATGAATAGGATACACAACTGCATTGATATTTCATATTCATAGAAAACATGAAGACTGGGGTTAACAACTGTGTCAGCATATTGTCAGTTTTTGTCATACTATAGTGTGAGTCTTTATCTCATTTGAGGAATTGTTGTTGCTGTCTTTCTCTCATACAACTATATTTACGTGTGTTTTCAACTATTTCTTATGTTTATATACTGTTTAGAAATGCTTATTAAAGGATGTAGCTGTGGGCCTTAGGGAGGTAACACAGAGTGCAACTGCAAATTAATTTGAAGGTCGTTATACATGAACATTTAAAAGCTGCAATATTACCGCAGCAGCACTTAGTTCCAACCACCTCGACCATTTCTTGAGCTAAACACCTCAGAGCTGAGGTTTGTGTACCACCACTGTAGCCTTTCATCATTTTAATCTCTCAGTGCCTCACACTATAAAAAAGGCTTAGTGAGCGTGAAAGGATTTCCCTGTTTGTTCGCATGTTGTTTTGAGAGAAACTGAGCTCAGCCGAGTACAATCAGGAGAGTCGGGGGACCCGTTGAGGTTTATAACCACCATGGGTCACATGTCAACAGTAGGACACTTACAGTTCAGTGGTTATGATCATTCCCTCCCCTGAAGTAAACCCATTCACCCACTGCTTGGTAAGTCTCTGCACTGCGAGCGGTCACTGGTGGGAGAGGAAGAAAAATGTGATCTTTAACTCCAGCAGTGTTTATCTTCCTTTGACTCTCAGTGTTTAGGTTTTAACAGTTGTAGCTGTGAAAGGTACATGCACTCTGCGTGCGTGCGCGTGCATGCATGCGTGTGTGTGTGTGTGTGTGTGTGTGCTTGCGTGTGTGTGAAGAACAGGGGCAGTGGGAGAAGCTGCCAGGGAAAATCACCAAGATTGCATGCTACTTTTCTTCCACCTCAGTTTTTCCCCTCTTTCTCTCAGTCTGTCTGTCTGTGTCAGTGTCTCCTTTATTTCTATGGCTGACCTGCTTCTTCTCATGCTCGCTGAATATTCCTGGATGTGAGGACACGAAGTGTATGTCCTGACCCTAAAATCTCAAAAAAACTAATTTACATCTCATGACTCACGGCTGTCCCTCCACTCTGGGCCCAGATATCACACTATGCTCGACACTAAGAATACAGCCATTCTGTTTCGGCAAAGAGATGTATTGAGGCTCGTATGATGATAAATATTTTAAACAAATTCCTTTTTTTGTGCTATGCCTGAAAGGCGATATATGTATGAAATATTCAAAAAATATTGATCACATTTCCAATTCAAAACACATATGGGGCAGCATATTGCTCAAGCAACCATTAACTGTTGCTGATGTTAACTAGTTAGCTCAGTTAGCAGCGCAGATAGCAGTCCAGACTGGGAATTCCCTTAGAACCGGGGGGAGTGTTGGTATTTATCAGCTAGCACAGCAGCTTTAGACGGGGATGTGTCGGGGCTAGTTGGTTAGCATGCTAACTCTAGTATGCATCATTGCAACACAAATGTCAAAACTGTTATTCAGATTCTGTCAATCATTTTTCATTTTTCTTTCAATTCGAATTCTTACTTATTTCACCCTTTCAGCTAAACTTTTCAACAGAAAGTGAAGAAATGCTTATTTTTGCATTCCATAGACATATATATGTCATGTGTTGCAGAAATATGTTGTGAAGGTTGCAAGCTAACAAGCTAGCCCCTAGCCATAGTACGGTGAAGAGGTGATAATACGGCCCCTAGCTGCATGGCTAACACGGTTACTTTGGTGGAGTATGAATTCTTACACATTGCACCTTTAACCTGCCTGTAACATTAAAACAGATGGAAACCTGTTGGAACAGATTCTACCAGGACACATCAGCATCTTTGTTTCACTCTCTTTTCTACTTTCCTTCCTCATGCGCCCTCCTCATCTCTCTTTGCAGCTCCCTCTTTATGGCCATCCCTCCCACCCTCTTCTCTCTGAAGTATCTGCACATGGAATGGACGGCGAACCCTGCCAAGAGTTGCAAAACCCAACGGCTTTCCCCATCCCACCCGGCTGGATCAGGCCTCTCTGTTGACATCCGTCGCTACAGGATACTATTTCACTGAGCTAACAAATTTCAGATGGGGAGCTGTTATTAAGTGGTCTGGGATGGAGACCTGCTCCTGTTTACTGATGCCGCAGGTATTTACATCCCCTAAATACCAACCAAAAACACTGTGACTGCTAGGGGCAAGTAATCTGACAGTGTGGTTGCTTTGTTCAAATGGCAGATCCCGTCCTTGAACCGCATTCAACTGTCCGTGACTGCTTACGTGTCCTTCCCGTCCCGACCCCTGACCTCCCCGAAGAGAGTCACAAAGGAAAAACGTGTCTTTCTGCAAATCAATTGTGCTTGTTTGGTGTTTGGACTGATGTGCCTGGGCTGTATGAGTTTTCCATGTGCTCATATGTTCAATGCCAGCAGGAAATATCCGAGATTCAAGGCAAATTTATGGTTTCTGTGACTGTGCAGTGTTTGTGCTGTTCACAGATATATCAGTTGTCTCCGCAGAGGAACAGTGTTTTATGCAGTGGTGGTGAAATGTTTGCGGGGACTACAGTCTGTTCTTTTAATCACAAACAAACCAACATTTTGCCCTCTGAACATCTGATGCAGAAAACAGTTTAAATTCACCGTTAAAGCAGACCTCTTATGCCTTTTAGTTTTTTCCCCTTGTGTTTTGTAAATGCTGTTTTTGCATGTAAAAGATCTTTAAAGTTGAAAAGGTCAAAGTTAGCACCGACAGAAGCTCCTCCCTCCCACACACCACACTGCTCCTGATACGTCTCATCAGTAGGCCCGCTTTTAATTCTGTGACATTGTGACATCACACGATGTCGCCACGTCATACATTTGCAGCGTTTATGCCTAGTGACTTGATTTAGCAGAGCTAATCTGTTGTTGTTGGCGGTGCTGGGTCAGACATGTGTGAGTTGACCAATCAGACTGGGTATTCTGGGTCGGGGCTTAAAGAGACAGAAGCTAAAACAGCGCGTTTCAGACATAGTATAATGTCTCCTTTAAATTCAACATGATCTCATGCAATGGCGTACAAATTGCTTTCTATATTACATCACCTGACATTTTTTTTCTCCTTGACATTCACCCCTGAAATCACATGCAAAAGCAAAAAATGAGTTGTGATAATAAAGGAAATGACTAAGGACATTGGTGTGTTATTTATATTCCAATTGGTGAGACCAGGCAGTTAAATGTAATAAAAAAAAATAAAGTAAGCATGCCTAAATCACAGCCTAAACACAAGCTTCAAGTCCCAGATAACGAGCTTGCAGGCCTTGTGGGGGGAAAGTGACTCCGCCAGATCATCCTGTCGGAGCAGTCAGCCGCACTGACATTTGTCATATTATGATTCGGTAATGAGAGCGTCTGGCGTGAGGTGGTAGCTCCGCGATCACAGATATACACAGGAAGAGTCCAGCCAAGCCGCAGGCCCTGTCTGAGTCCTGACCTGCTGTGATCCGTGTGGCTCGGTGGCTTTTCAACGCGTGTTTCCTAAAACCTCAGTATGTGCGCCACATAAACTGGGCGTCTGAAGTGCTGTGTCAGGAGAAACTGTGAGAAATGCATGACATATGACAAACTGAGGGAATATAGCTTTAACGAAGAGGCTCAAAGATGTACTTTTTTACCTCGTGAAATCCATTTTGCTATTTATGCTTAGTCATTTGCATCCTCGTTGATTCCAATTTCTTTTTTCTTTTTTTTTACACAGCTTGGAATATTGGAAGAAAATAAGACGCAGATCTTTACAGTAGCAAAATCTGCGTCACAAAACAAACACTAAACCCCTTCGAAATCAAAGTCTCCCATCTAAATGCGTTCAGGGTATCAGATCCCAGACACAAAAGTAACCCAATTTGTTTAGATAATTTAGCTGCAGGTTTTCAGCAGACACATTCTTTCTCAGTGACTGTGGATATTATGACGGAGCGACTGAAACCAGACCAGATCCTCTGGCTCGCACACGCACACATGAAAGCCAGCGTGCTGCCGTAATGAACGGATTGAATTCTTACAGATTCATCTTGCTGCACTTATCAAAACTCGTAATATTTCCAAGGGTTTTTACAAAGTACCAGAAATCAAAGCTCTAATACTGTGACCCCACTGCCACTGTCATGTGTAACCACTTAGATCCAATTATTTGCTAAACTGCCAGCAATCTCGGGACAATAGTGTCTGCAATTGAGTGGGTTTCATAATATGTTGCAAAAAAAAAAGAAAATCTGATCGCAACCAGGAATCTAGAGGCTCAAATGTTCAGCCAATGGGACGGAGATAAAACAGATGCAAGAGAAAAACCGAGGGCGCTTAAGTAATCCAGAGGAACTCTACCGCTGCGTAGACGCCGTGATATTCTCTGGGTTCCATTACTACACTTCCATTTTAACGTCCACACTTTATATTAAATACTAACGTTGTGTTTAAGCAGACTGTTATCTGCTTTACAAGAGTGACTTCAACTTTCCAACTGTGCGCTGCTACAGGGTTTCAGGATTTTTTTTCCACCAGTAGGTTTTGGCCGCGCTCCTCTTTTCCGACGTTATACGACCGCCATTAACAAGTTTGTAAGATCAAGCGATGCGTTTGTTCCTTTCAGTAAAATTTTACAAGCTAATTGATCAATTAATATCTTACCCGAAATCCACCACAAACCAGCTGGACGTACACGAGGGGTCCCCAAACTTTTCTCACTCGAAGGGCCAAAACTGAAACTTCAAGAGTAACTCCACCGAGTTTTCACATTACAGTGTGTTTGGAGGTCTTGGTGCGTACTGCTGCATTTGTGAGCAAAGTCTTACAAAGACTTTTGTGGCTCCAGAGGAAGCTGCATTCAATCTCATAAACTGCCTCCAGTGATGGCTACGTTGCATTGTGGGTAATGTAGGCGTCAGGTTTTGAAGAGAAAGAAGAATCGTGGAACAAAAAAAGGTGATATCTCTGGTGCTACTGTATCGATTCTGATCATTTGTTTTTACTGTCCAGAATGATTCCAACAGGGGTGCAATGCTAGTCTAGTGGACTGCTTTTCAAAACCTGGCACCTACACTACCCAAAATGCAACGTAGCCACTGAGTGACATCAATAGAGGCAGTTTATCAGATTACATGCAGCTTCCTCCAGAGCCACAGAAGGATTAATAGTAGTTTTTTCACATTTGCAGTAGCACACCCCAAGACCTCTAAACACACTGGCATTT
Source organism: Diplodus puntazzo (assembly GCA_963678695.2). Lineage (NCBI taxonomy): Eukaryota > Metazoa > Chordata > Actinopteri > Spariformes > Sparidae > Diplodus > Diplodus puntazzo. The sequence continues at coordinate 25,517,940 of OZ023160.1, read as the reverse complement.
GCAAAATTGGTGGAGTTACCCTTTAAATTAGTTGGTGACAGGCCAGAAGCAAATGTCTGTTGTATTGTATCGTACTGTTAAGCTGCAAAATAGTTCCAGGATCCTATAAATTCACTTAATTGACGGACTTCCAGCGCCAGATTAATAAAATAATTACCATCGTGGATCCCACATATTAAGATCATTTTTACTTTACAAGAATAAAACAGAATAAAGGTTATTATACTTTGAAGTTGCCTTTGGGGTAACTACTAGAAAAACGTTTGGCGGGCAAAATCAACCTTGTGCTGGGCCAGCTCGGGCCCCGAGGCCCCACTTTGGGCAGCCCTGACATAGATCTTTACATTTGCTACTGAGCTCCCCTCCGAGTACTTGGTGAGGTCTGTAATATCTGATAATGGGTAGTCAGAGTCCTAGCTGTTCAATTCGCACAGTAAAAGTAATGATTTTTCATCCTAATGAGAAGAAATTGAATCAAATCTATTGCTGATCCCTAAAGTGTAGTTGTTGATCCATAGCTGAGGCAGTCAATGACTCGTAAAGTCCAATCACAGAGAGCAGCCGCCTATTAATTTTTCCTTTGACTATAAAACTTCTCCAGCAAGCCCAAACTTTTACTTATACCTCGACATGTCAGGAGCTGCCAGGAAAACAGGATTCCTAATGTGAGAACGCGGCAATGACAACAATCGTAAAAAAAAATCCACATCCTCTTTGTAGTTATAAATAATAAAAGAGCCATCACCCCGCTACTTGCGCCCGTCAATATCACTATGTCTAGAAGGAGACTATGTTCTTGGCATTGCACTTAACCACAAGACAGCCTTTCTTTCTGTGCACTATTAGCTGGAGCTTGACCTGCTCCCCAAAGGCCGGAGGGTCATAGGTGGAGTGTTGTGAAAGCTCAGGCTGTCACAGGCTCTTACAGTGGTTCTACATCTCGCTGACTGCTAACGAAAGGAGACACGCAAATACATACCGTCTCAACATACAGGAGCAGCTTCTGCCTTCGCGAGTCCCATTAAACACTTTGAGGAACACCCCCCCACCCCCCTTGATATCCTCTCTCTCTTCTGCCCCCCTCCAATCCCAGAGCCAGCCTTGCGGCACACTGCAATGTTAGCGACTCAGCATGTTTTCAGCGTGGTGCGGACGCGCTCTCAATCATCATTAGGGGTTTTGCGGAGTCCTGGGGTCTCGGCAACTTGCCAGGATGTGTAAAAGTTTCCATGAGGAAAGCCTCTAGTTGCCTTCAGAAGCGTCCGTGGTGGACAGAGATCCTCAGGAAGGTTAGAATGCCGTTTTTGTTGCCCGGAGGGAAGGGAAGGAGCAAAAGAGGGGGGTCGACAACAATTCTGTTTTCAGTTTGAGAAAACAAGCCGAGCAGTTTCAAACGCACAAACTCCGAATTAAGGAGGAAACAATCACAAGGAAAACTAGCCTGCAACACGAGGCAATCAGAGCACATATGTCAAATGTCAGAAATCGGCAGCGGCTGTGCTGCACTCTGTGTTTTTCTTATTTTAGGGAATAAGGGCCCTCTGTTTCCAAGAGAGGCAGCTGGTAGAAATCTGGCCCTCTGATTAGCTCTAGCTCCTTCGCTGTGTGCTGCATTCAGCTGCATTTCATGATATCACCCCTCAGAGCAGCAGCTAATGAAACATGACACACAGCAGCAGCCTCACAGGAACAAACAACTCGCCCACTCAAGAAATTGGCCTTTTTTTGCATGTGAAAACTACAATTACACATCTGCACTGGCTTTTTTCACATGTGAACTTAAATTGTGTTGTGTGGAAGGAAAACAATTTGATATGAAAATGACACACTCATATGTGATCTGATTTGTTTACATGTCGACAATGTCGATGTGGAAACCAAAACATTGCACATAAAATCAGATTGTGATTGGCTAATTTCAAATGCAAACTTAAACTTAAAGATGTAATATGTAACAATTTGTGTTGAAAACATTTGAAAATGAACTAAAAATGACCAAAAGAATGTGAAGAAATGAAATTAGTTTTTTATGTTATGTATGACGTTTATGTATTGTGTTGAGTTGAGATATCTACTGAAGGTAGCATGCTAACCAGCTAGCCCTGGCCAGTCTCGCTCGGAAGCTCACTTGCTAGCGGTGTAGCAACCCTAACCAACACTCCTCCAGTGCTCTGAGCTAGCTAGCCTGCTAGCTGCAATGCAGACTGGGATAAATAGCTTACAGCAGCTACAGTTAGCAACAGATAGATAGTTACTCTGCTCATAAGCTGCCCACTATTTTTTGGATTACAAATTCCACCTAGTAGCCAATTCTTACATATTGCACCTTTAAATGTTTGAAAATTAAAAAAAAAAAAAGTCATATCATGATTGGGCTTATTTTCAAATGTGATTGATAATTTCCATATATACATATATTGACATTTTCACATTCAGACAACTACACACTCACATGCAATTTTTAGAAAGCAATTGTAGATTGGAATTTCATTGTGGAAACAAACAAGAAATCCCATGATATTTGCTTATTTACATGTCAACATGCGATTTCCATTTTCACAAAAGAAAAATCGAAAATCAGAAACTTCCACAAAAGTCATTTAAATTATCACATGTGAGTCACATCATCATCATGTGCAATTTGCTTTTATTCACTTGTGGATTAGAATTTTCACATCACACCACTTTACACGCTACACACAAACACACACACACACACACACACACACACACACACACACACACACACACACACACACACACACACACAGAAATAGACCAATAAACACCAGGAATAGATAGGGGTCAAAGTGAAGGTTTTGCAATAAGTAATGGGGGCTACATTTTCCCACATTAAAAACATAAATAAACGCCAAGATCAAAAGTGTACGTGTGTATTTTTATGTATATGGCCGTGTGTGTCAGTGGTTGTTTGAGACAGGAGGGGGTACGATTTTACCAGAACTGCTCGTTCAGACGTGTGACAAACCATGCCGTCATTTTAGCGTCTCTTTTTTTAAACTTAATTAGCGAGGATAACAAGGCTACCGTAAATGCTGCCAACCACGTTTTTTTTATAAATTCTATTGTTATACACAATGATCTCATTTGACTGGCCTTTTTCTCACAGTCATGCACCTTGTAAAGCACAGATAGTGGGCTGTGAGTAAGTACGAAATGTCTGAAAACTTTGGTTTTATGTGAACCCCACCACGCATTGTTTATAACGGTGAGTCAACAGCGCAACAAGGCATAGTCGTCCAGCGGCACTGGTGGGGGGATCCATCCTCTAAACCATGCTGATCTGCTGCTTTATTCCAGGTGCGAGGAGTGAGAGTGCAGCAGGTGAGAGCCAACGTGCTACTGAGTGAAAATGGCTGCTCCAACATAGATCTGACTGCCAGTTGGAGTCTTCCCAAAAATCCTCACTGCAGACACCGGAATCCTCGCCTCGTGCCTTGCACTGTAGTTAGTAAGCCTCTATCGCTACTGTGGGAGGAGTTTAGCAGATTAGAAAGGAGACTGTGTACGGCAGTCAGGGGGGTTTGCATCTCAGACTCCCTCCATACTAACCGCGCTCCTTGCGGTACAGTAGCTCACCGTTGATAAGTTGAGTGATTTCTCAGGGGCTGCGTAAAATCTGGGCCTGGCCGGGGAGACACATTTCCTCTGGCTGATGAGAGCCGGAGGCCTCAGCGTTCGAGCGTGGGAGGCGCTCCACTCTTGGGGAAGATCAAGTGTGCTCCCGCGGACTCCAAATCACCGGCCTCCAATTGCTGGGGAGGAACGCTCCTCTACATGGCTGGCGTTAAATCACCGCTGCCGTGGTGAGGTCATCCGCTTGTCTTCCCTTTCTAATGGAGCGCTCGGCTCGCTAACGCACAGTGGTAATGCATGCGGACGGGGAGCGGGACGCCCCGTGAGCTGCCTTCCGATCTTATTTATTTTAGCTCAGGGCTCATTTGTGGGGTTTGGGAGAGGGCCGGGCCTGGGAGCAGTATGCTGTTACCACCACACACTTACAGGGACTCCAGGAGCTCACCACAGATGCCTGCGCAGACGTTAGGTGATGCAAAAGGGCAGCACATTGAGGCTTTTCGAGGGGCGCCCTCGCTGCTCACCGTCCTTGGTGAATCAATACACATTCCTGCGTGTCTCTAATGCAACTGTAATCACTGGCTGAAAACATTCGGCCACCGGGTTGGAGGAAGATTGAGCCGTAAAGTGACAGTGGATGGAGTTGTGGGGAGGAGAAACAAGGTTACACAATTTCACCTTTAGCGCTGCTATGTACGCGCGGCAAATCCTCCTACTGTCGGTGTAAAAGGACCCCTCGCCAACCTTATTATAAAATGAAAAATACAGCTAAAGTTTCAGTTCATTCAATTAATGCTGAAATGAAAGCCTCTGCCTGCCATAGCTATTAAAAACATTCAGAAGAATTTCAAATGAGCAGTTTTGTTTTAAATTAGATTTCCGGAGCATCCGGCATCGCTCAGAGAAAAGAAAAGAAGAAGGAAGCGAAAAAAGTTGGAAATCAGTTTATATAGCCGATAACAGACAGACATCCCCCCGTCTCTGCGCTGTCTGTTTATGAGGTGAGGACTAATGGGACTCATCAGCGCTGACAGATATGCTGACAACTGCATTTCAACTCAATTACAGTTCCACAGCAAAACTCCCCTGGTCCCCTCATGCCTATCACCCTTCTACTCCCAGAGCTGTTGAGTGAAACGTGCACACACTCGTGCAGGAACACAAGCACACACACTGAACAAAAGGTGCACAGGAAGGTGATATTACTGGGTTCAGTGTGGAGCTTTTGTCCCCCCTCCTCCACAAGGATGCTGGGGGATTTTTACATTTCAAACTGGCACGATGCCATTCACGTGTTCTATGTACATATATATAGATACATATGATAACAACAAGAGGAGCCTCTGCTAACGCAGATTACAGGTCTGTGACCTGAGAGACAGAATGTGGGATGGACACAGGAGGCAATAAACTCGACCATATGGTCCCTTGGGTGTGACTGGCTTCATTGCCAGAGGGAGACCAGCGACCCCACAGCCTCCCCTGATGACGACAGCCGCATGGTGTCGACTCCCGGGGGAAAAGATGGGAAAACAAAGCCTCGCCGCCCGGCATTGCTCCCAGAAAGAAGGGGGGGAAATGGCTTGGTTCAGGAAACCCCTACCCATTGTTTTGCTTCCTTCATTAGTCGTTGTATCAACAGTTTGGTTGGCCACGCGTGTGCCACTGTTTTTGTTCTGCTGCACCCCGGCTGACCTCGGCGCTCTGATGTTTTGACAGATTGTTTCAAAATCCCATCAAGGCAATTTACTGTTTTATAGTGAAGCAGCCACTCGGACAACATGAGCCGGATTGCACGTTACACCAAAAGCAAATAAATGTGCCAGGTCTAAAATTAAACAACTGCCACAGTTTCATCAGGAAACACTGAGAGGTGCGGCAGGGTGCGGCGGAGTGTGGGGGCTTGCAGATAAGCAAAAGGTGTTAAATAAATGTAATGTGCTGCGTAAACAGTTTTGGCATGGACAGAGAGCTCATAAAGAGATGCTTTCATCAAGAAAAACACAGTGCCCCTCGCTATTCCGATGATTATCAAGTGGAAACTTGCAGACAGTGTATGTGCGCCTTGTTTCTCGTAACTCACCATCATCTAGGTACATCTGGTCCAGTTCCTGGGGCTCCTGTTTGACGGTGATGGCCATCGACGGGGGGCTGCTGTCCTCAGGCAACATGCTGGGTGAGCTGGCTGCTGCCTGAACCTGACTGGGGCTGTAGGCCTGAACCAACGGGCTCTCCGCAGTCCCACCGGGAGTGGACGGATGGGATACCGGGGAGGATGAGGGGCTGCTGTTGGCATAGATAGGGTGGTAACCATGGGGGCCTGGACTGTTGAGGTGGATGGGGCTCCCCTGGGAATGCAGCATCCCAAGGGAAGAGCTGTGGTCTGGCGATGATGGATGGGTGAGGTCCTGGATGTGGGGCACCACGGGGCCTGGTGGCGCTGCATGAGTGGGGCTGTTGGGGAGGCACTTGCTGTATGCGACGGGGGACAGGTCATGCAGGGTGGGGCTGGAGCTGGGGGACGCTGATGGCATGGCGGCGTGGCGAGGTGGGCAGGGAGGGTAGCCACCAACCAGGCAGGCATCAGGATCGGCTACAGGCAAGATGGGAGTCAGCCGGCTGTAATAGGGCTTTGAATGCATGGGCAGTCTCGCAGTCCCCAGAGAATCATATTCATCACTGGGTTCTGTCTTTATTATCGGCACTGGGGGGAAAAAAAGTGGAAAGAAAAAAGGTGGAGATATTAAAAAACGTGCAGGGCATCCACGTGGCACAATGAGTGCACGAGTGAGACTGAGTAAAGCAGTGGGCAGGCACAATTGCGGCCGCGATACCCTCCGTAATCCAAACAAACAACCACCAGTGGATATGGGCTCGCTGTCAACTTGGCTGAGCTCTCTAACAGAGAAACCCTCACGCCTCCCAACCGCCACCCCTCTTTACCACACCATGAAAAAAGCACAAGAATAGGGGGGAAAGAAAAATGGATGAGTCATCAGTGTGGAAAGCCACAGCTGGCTCTAATCATGAATAAGACCTATTTTCTTTGGACTCTCCTCCAGCTCTGATATCCAATAAAAGACTACTTTAAAGCACTGGGCTTCTGCTGTTGCTGCCGCTGCTCAATGAGCCCGAGACCCTCAGGTTTCCTCCACACTGCACCAGTAATTGTTTCTCTCAGGACCGAAAGATAGAGGGGAGAGAGTGAAAAAAAGGGGATGATTTGATTTTGATTAGGCCGCCTGAGCTCCTTAAGAGCCTGCGGAGCTGGGCCTGTGGTTTCAGGAGCTTCAGGCCTCGGCTAATGCAGGAGAGTGCAGTGACCCCACTTGATCATCCTGCTGCCTCCTCTCCTCTCTCTTTTCTAATTTCGAACCCACTGACAATCGTCTGCAGTGTTTCCTGATTAGCTCTGACCGACAGGTATCACATGCCTCCAGTTTGCTGTCAAGCGTCGTTAAGGAAAGCAACTTTTTATTAACTGAAAAATTTCAAAACAGAGCTACCTGGCCTGGGCTGAGAGATGGATCCACATTTCAAAAAGCTCACTGGTGAGTCATTATGTAAGTACATATGCACAGACTGTGCCAGAAGAAAACTAATAGGGCAGTGTTAAGACACCCAGATGCATAGCAAAGGCTGCTGAGTCACAATGGACACACTGTTTCTATTTCTACACATTGTTAAAATGTGTTAATGGGTGTGGTGAGCGTTTGATTCCAACCATTAAGAGTTTCTGGCTAAACTTACTCCGAGTGACATTTACCCAGAGGCGCACAGATGTCAATATGAATGAGATGTCTGTCTAAACTGTGTGTTTGGTGCTAAATAGACGCTTTTAGAGATAGTAAAAGCAAATTAAAACTGCAAAGCCATGGTGTGTCAAATGAAAAACAGGCTGTTTTTATTTTTGTGGGAGTCGGATTTGAAAAGACATTAATCGTGCTTGTAGCCTCTGGGGTGCTGATCCGTGATGGGGTGATAACGCAGAGCAGGGAGCGCATTTACGTCAGCCCCGTCTGCTTCCAGAGCCCAGGGAGCAGGCCTGGTGTCAGGGGGAGCATCGTAAGGTGAGTCCCATGATGTGCGGGCCTCCTCTGCACAGCCTGGGGAGTAACAAGTAAGTCCCACATCCACAGACACTACACTCAGTGATTCTCTTCGATGCGTTCTCCATAGTGTGAATGGATGGCGCGGTGCCATGGATTTAAGAGCGTGATGTCAGAGTTGTCATGCGGATGTCATAACCGAATTTGATCCACTTGACATTAGAGCTTCAAACCAAGAGTTGCCTTGTCGTCTCTGGGCTGAAACTTTCTGACCTTTCGACTTGAAATCTATTCAAAGTCCTGTTTAAGCGACGGTGTGCGGCTTTTTGACCTTGAAAACAACAGCATCAAAATCATGTTGATGGCACAGTGTCTTGTAATGTTGTCACTCCGCCACCCCCATCACTCGATTCTGCACTGTGTAACTTCAGTGAGAGGGTAGGATCGCAGCGTAACAGACGTGTTTACTTCGCATTTAAAGTTTTGAAATTGTCTCGGCCTTGTATTTACTGCAGTGGTGTTCCACTCAAAAACTGTGGAGGTCATTGAGTCGCACAAAATAGCAAATTCCATGTAATTTTGCTTCACACAAAGTCAGAACATCACATTATTATCAAGCCTAAAATGTCACCATTTTAGAAAATAAGGTAATTTGTGGATGAGGATGTCATGATTTGAGGTTGTGCTCAAAGTTAAGTTTGAACCTGTTTGAACAAAGCACAGCCCTAATGTTCACCGGTCCTGAAGGAAAAATTACCTAATGTTTTTGATCGTGCCTTCCTCTTAATGCCATTCTATGACTAAACAAATCTAATGTAACAAAGTCACAAGATTTCCTGTCTGTGACCAACATGAGAACTAAATTCAGGAAAATCATTCACAGTAATTGAGGAGGAATGGGATGCTGTTGTCCTTTGCAACCACAAAATGTAATCCACTTGGAAAAGAGGTGCATTCTTAAAGAGGAGGTTGGTTGAGTGCAGTTTAAGGTTTTCATCCAGACTAAGGTAATTTGTCAACATTATTTTCCTGTATGCCTTCTGACTATGACCAAGACTGGCGAAACAAGAAATCAAATCACGTCGGGCTAATGGTCTTAAAGTTTTCACGCTTTTTGAGCTGCACAACAGTGGTCTCCCTTCAGCTTGATCCATCTGTGAGTCTCCATTCCACTTTGTATGTGAGCTGAGAAAACAGATTCACCAGGCAAGTCCCGACTTCAGCTGGCTTTTATTTCCTCCCAACCTGTGGGTTATGGCCCACAGACAGTTGATGTTCTGCACATGGTTTTCTCTCCATCTCTGGCAGTTTCCCCTTCTGTCTGCTCGTATTAAACTGATCAGGCCTGATCTGGGTGTTTTATTGAGCACTCGTTTCCTCGGAAAGGGAATGGGATTTAGGACATAGACGTGTGTTGTCTATTTGATTACGGAGGGCAAGCAAATGGGGCTTACGTAGATTTGCAAATTATCTTCCAAAGAAAGATCCTCTCTAGTTATAGCCATCAGGCAAGAGGAATTTTGAGATACAAAGGGTTATCCTTCTCATTTATGGTATGACATTATCAGGCCACTGCGAAAAAAATCAGTTAGAGTCTTGCGGCAGAAATGCTGAACTCATCTCGGCACGAATCTGCTGTGACATTTAAGCATGGAGCAGGTGGTAGTTCATTAACTCAAAGGTACCTGGTGCACCATGTCCCACTGTGTAGGCAATCTGGTTACCCAGTGTACTGTGGGCCTCAGTGTACTGTAGGTGAGGTCTGACGAAGCTCAAAGCTGTGGACATGACAGAAACAGTCCAGTCTTTGTCCAATTTTTGGAAAAGAAAACATGACTGTGCAAATATTTACGAAAAAAAGAAAAAAAAAGAACAATGTGCGCTTCGTCAACTTTTCCTATATGTGTCACAGAACATGTTTCTGACTTTTCCTCTCTCCAACTCCGACCACAAACCAATGCAGCGGGGGGAGTGGGCACCCGTGTGCGTTAAGAATAGAACTTGATATTACAGAGGAATCTCCAAACGGCCTGTAAAAATAAAGGGGTTCCGAGAAGTTCTTCGCTCCGGCTTTGACCGGTGCCAGCACTTCTTTGGCGTTTGTTGTTTAATGTGGTCGGTGAAAAACTGTTTCTGATTTGAAGAGCAACACGTCACGTCCCCCTGCTCATGCAAGAATGATTGGAGGCGAGCTTGGAAAAGGGAGACTCATTCCAGGACATTTGTTCTGCACATCTGATCATCACAGACAAGCATTTAGGCTTGACAGGCAAACCACAAATGGTGCTGATGACACAACATCACATGTCATCATGATCCAGTGGCTGACGGTAGCTTTACCTCAAAGTAACTCAGGAGCAGCAGACATTTTACATAATAGGCTTAACTGTTGTGTACATTTTATTTGTAATAAATTATTTCAAGCCAGCCTTTATATGTTGTGACCAGGTAATCTAACCTCTAAAAATCTAGAAAATCGACTTTCGTGAAAGGTAACTAAATATAACAATTAGTCTTACATTTTGCTGACAACAACTACTACTGACTTGTACAAGTACACTCCCCTAGGCTCCACTATGACTTCTTCGACTATCTGTATGGATAATAAGGATAGACTGATTATTGGTTCAAATGTTCAGCATTTTTTTCCGATTATCGTCATTACACTGTAAACTTTCAAAGTTGACTTTACTCTTAAAAATTCAGGAAACCGATTACCCCAGGATTACCAAGTAAAGAAGACTATTCAATTCAAACAACCTGAAATTATTGGTCCACTTTACTTAATGCTGGGTGGTGTGACTTTTAGATCATTGGTTTCCTTTATGTTTTTTTTTTTTTTAAGTAAGGTCACTTTGTCAGATTTTACAGTGCAGTGTCTGATGTAGCACCCTCTCTATGACTGTGGTCTCACTCAATGTCCCGCCCACAGCACTATCTGATTGGTTACATGTCACAAGTAATAAGCCTATCAACACCGAATAATGTGAATCTGCTAAGTAAAGTTGTGAAATAAATTTACTGGAAAGGAATTAAATTAAAGGAAGCAAATCAAAGTAAATTGTATTTGTTACATTCAACCACTGGTTAGAGTACGTTTTGATACAAAGATTTTCAACTTTTACTGGCAATTGGTAATGACCCTGAAAAACCATAATGGTTGATCTCTAGTCAAACATTAAGCATGCATAAAGATATAAAAACAGACCGTAACAGCAGTTAAAACCATAAAAGTAATAAAATGTATTGAAAAACAGATAAGAAAAAGTAGGTAAGTATAGTAATAAAAGGTACAAGTGCCAAACTCAACATGAATATCAATAAAAGGTGTATAAAAAGCCACAAGTGTAATAGACAGTTAAAAATAGAAAAGAAAAAACATGCATATACATTCAGAAAGGTTCAAGATGGTTACAAGTAAAAAGCTCAAGTCCTTTTTTGAACTGAAGCCAGACTGATGCATTGCTCTGCTGCAAAGACACTTGACCTATGTGCTCTCTCGCATACTCCACAGTGCTAATGACAAAATACAAGGGAAGGTGTTTCTGAAAGACTCAAATCCTGTTTTAAATGTTCACAATGCAATATTGTGGTGATGCTCAACAGGCCTTTCCTCTTATCACTGAGGCCTGTCTTCATCTGTCAGCTGCTAGAGTGAGAGCAGCTATGGTTCCATTGCATCAGACTGCATCTGATGATGTCTTCTAATTTCACACTGGGAAAGAAGATACAAATCTGTTTACAAGTCTGAAACAATGTTCTCTCTTTTGAAATGATGTGTCTGGTCCGAGCTGAGGGGAACATGCAGCATAGTGAAACTTCTGTTTGGTTCTTCAAACGCAGCCGCTGCTGTTCAGCCACAGTAGGTGCCGGCGGCGTTTGTATCAGTGTCAAAGAATAACAAGGCAGTCACGTGACCTGAATGGAAAATAAAGGTGGTTTTCACTCGCATCTGTGTCCCAGAGAGTGTTTGCTTCATCCTTCCGCTGTTTCTAACAAGTGGGGCTATTTTCAGGGTCGGGTTTGCCTTTTTATAGACGAGCAGACACCAGAGTGTGAAAGAAATGTTCTCTCTAAACAACGTCAGCGACCACAACTGTGCTTGAAGTGGGACAGCGGGCCGGAAGAGTCTTTTCATACAGGCGAGCAAAAAAAGTGTTGACAACGGTGTGTGTTTATGTGAGTATGTGTGTGTGTGTGGGTGTCCTCCTCCCCGGCCCACCCCAGTACCTGGCCACAGTGTTGGTTGTTTCTCTCAGCGTTGACACACACGCACGCATGCACACACACACACACACACACACACACACACACACACACTGAAACCCTCAAAAGCAAACAGCTTGACGAGGATTTCCTCATTCTTTGTTGCTGTATTGAAACTATGAATATAATACAGTCATCATTGCCTCAGAGGGTCTGTTTGCACAGATTATAGCCTCTATACAGTGTTCTTTATGAATGCTTTTCAGTCAGTGAGCACTAATGAGTCACTATGCCTGCCAGAACCGTGAGCAGCCTGAGAAATCAGAAACATACATTTAGGCCAGGCTTTGTATTAACATTTTTTCCTCCATTTCTAATTACAGCTATGGTATCCAAGCTCTGTAATGACACCTTAGACTATAATACAGCCTCACTGACAATGTATATCAAATGTCAATGATATACGGAGTTTCGATTGTGCTTATGACTCTATGGCCCAGAGGTTTCATCAATGAAATGAGATAACAGTTCTGCAGCAACTGTTATCCAGCAGTTTTGTGGATAACACTACCTACTTGATTTAAAGGTACACTGTTTAAAGTTAGTCCACTTGTCGAAGGTCGCTCCAAACACAAAGAGGCGGCATGTCACCAGGGCAGGGGTGCCCAAACAATCACGTTATGATGCAAAAAAATGTATGAGGATCCAAAGTTGTCTTAATTTCCTGACTTCCTGGTGCTGTGAGGGCTGTGGCTCAGGGGTAGAGCCAGCATCTTGTTACTGGAAGGTTGCTGGTTCGATTCCTGGTCTGCATGCTGAAGTGTCCTTGGGCAAGATACTAAACTCCAAACTGTTGCTGATGTGCTGGTCGGCACCTTGCATGGCAGCCACCGCCATCAGTGTATGAATGTATGTATGAATTACTGTAAGTTGCTTTGGACAAAAAGCATCTGCTAAATGCCCTAAAATGTAAATGTGCACATTATGGAAAATAATTAATAATTAGAGATCCTAAATATTTAAAGAGCTTTTATACCTTAGGAAAAATTCAATGGAAAAAGCTGATTTGTAATGTTGTTTACCTTTTTTCACTAGAAACATCTGGTGAACCAAGCAAAACTTATGGCGGGCTGAATCTGGCACACAGACCCCACTTTCGGCAGCCCTGCACTAGAGTAACCTCTATCTTTGCAGCTTCTAGAGGCCATTGTCTGGTTAACTGAGGTAGCCGCGCAGCTAATGGCGCAGGCTTGGCTGCAGCTTCTAGCTGCCATTAGCTAGGGGGCTGAGTTAGCTGTGCAGCTAATGGCTTTATTAGCTGACAACGCTGTGTGCAATAGCACTGGCCTCAGCAGAATTCAGAAGGTATACAGTTGTATTTTCTGCTTAACAAGGAAATAGGAGTGATAATATCTCCTTTCTTGACCTGTTATGAGTTTATTTTGTTTATTTGTTTGACTAAAAAAGCTACAGTGTAACAGTACGGGATGGGACGTGGGCTAGCTGGTTAGCACGCTTACTTCAGTAGACATCTCTGCACCACAATACATAAACAACATTGACGCACAGTCTGTTGATCAACGTTTTAAAAATAAAATGATGGCCCTACCTTACACATTGCAACTCTAAACATCGAACATTTTTAGAAATATGCTGTGTGTTCAAAGTGTTTCTTCAAAAGCATGGTAAATCTCAAAATAGACCTCGATAGCTTGTGATTCATGGCCTCTTTGACTGTAACACTTGTGAGTTAATTACGCCTCTTTGAGGAGACATTGGCCCTGCTTGTGTGGTCCACACTGTACTTGTGGTTTACTTGGCAGTGAACGAGAGAACACAACGAGTCATCTTTTAATTAGAGCCGTGTTTATGCTCAGGGAAATGACTTAGACATGCAAAGTGGAGGCCGAGAAGCCTCTGCATGGCTATCTCTCTCTTTCTCTGTGCAAGTACACTATATGAAATGGATATGCTTTATATGGCCATAGTTTGTTCAACCCCCAAAAGGGTCCAGTTACCCATAATGCACTCGTCATCATATAATCAGGCATCTCCAAATAGGGTCCTGCTCCGCTGTCTCTCAGAGCCTCATCCAAAAACACAATCACTTATCTCCCGTGGCCATAAATACATCTGCTGATAATCTAAATGTCACATCTTATTAGCGAAGCATGCTATCCCAGAGCCATTAGAAGCTGATCAATGAAAACAAGATACCAGTGTTTTGATCTAATGGATATCACAGGTTATCACGAGGAGGAGGTGGGTCTTGCAAATGGAGGGATCCCTAAACCAGCTGAGACACTGTGTGAGGGGAAATCTGTGGGAGTTGGAGCATCGCTGAACCCACCTTCAGCAAGTATTGCTCAGATGCCAGAAAAGCTGTTTACAAAAGATACTACTTCACTGAAGCTGCAGCCAACAGCCAACAGCCAAGGACTTTGGCGCTACAGTATAAACGGGAAGCATTGTTTTGCAGACGGAGAGCAAACATGCTCCGTCAACTCTCTCTGGATACACAGGGATTCAATAACAGTATTCCAGCCGGATGCGTGAAAGTGATACCGAAGCTGATATTACACCTGTGTCCACTGTGAAAAGTCAATAGCTCACAATGTAATTCTGAGGCTGAACTCCTCTTCAAACTCTCTGGCAATACATTCTTCAGATTCCAACATGAAAGCCATCTATAAACACTGGGGCCAGGGACACATGATAAACACAGAGAGAGGTATTCCTGGGTTTTTCAGGTTGCTACATGAATGACAGGGCAGAGCACCCGCCGTAGGTGTGTGTGTGGATGTGTATTCGTGCGCTCGCGGGTGTGCGGGTGAACCGGGAGGGCATCGTGTGAGGTGGGGTGTGAAAGTCAGGTCGCCGGGGGATTGACTTCTCTGCATCAACAGCGCTTGGAGGCTCTGTCACTCAGCAGGTACACCTCATCGCTGGGGAACGCGCTCTCGCTGCAGAATAAACACACCTCACATCTTCTGCTCTCACTCACGAGGAAGCGGTGCCAGGCGTGCAACGACAAAAACACCAACCAATAGCCGGCTGCAAATTTCAAATGGCATGTTGACGGCTGAGGTAAACTACAGCTGACGGAGGAAATAGTACTATGTGGTGACTACGGAGTGCACACTTGTGAAAAGTCTTTCAGTGTCAGTGGCAATAAAAAGGTGGGAAATGTTTATGATGATTACCATTGGGCGGCAGGTAGGTGAAGCGCTGGCACTGGCTCCTCTTCCTCTTGCCGTTGCAGACGTAGAAGTTGACCGGCACCGGGCTGGATATTCTCTGGTTCCTGTAGGGCGGTATCTCCACAACAAGAGAACTCTAAAATACAAACAAGATACAATAAGATACCTTGTGATAACACCACCCCAAAATCATATACATCTTTTCTCCTCTCTGTAGTTTTAATGATCCATTTAGATTGTTCTGGTTTGTGTTGAGGAACTTTGGAGATGTCTGCCTTCTCCCAAATGTAATGGAACTAGCTGGCGCTCAACTTGCGGTGCTCAGAGCGCCAAAGAAATCCATTTGAAAAACTCTTTACACGATTACCCAAGATCAACCACAAACCTTTATGTGAGCAATTTCACGTAGGAACTATTTTCTTTCTGCCAAACTACAGACCGCTAATGGCTTGCTAACAACAAAAGTCACTTCCGGGTAGACTGGCGGTTGTTTTTCAGAGATGTGAAATCAGCACAGTTGTTTATTTCCATTTTCATCTTTTAGCCTTAACTGCAATGTTTAAAGATGTATAGTAAAGAGTGGCGGTCCAACCTATCTGACGTTTCTGCTGTGCTTATCATGTGTACTGGGCTGCTTTGCTAACGTCTTTAATATCTATACAATAGCTAGTTTTGGGTAAATTTAAGTTGTTATTTTCTTTAGTCTGTGGCCAAGCAGCTATAATATGTCACCAACCCGACATCAGTGAATGGATGGTTACATCCCCTCCATAGATTCTCTTGAGTAAGTGGGTCATAATTCCTGGAAAAAGGCACTGCTGTTAAAGCTGCTGTAAGCGTCGCTGTCGTTTTAGCTAACTTTCGGTCCGTTTTGCGGTTAGCAATCCCCTCCCTCCACTCCATGTCACCGCATGAACACAGCTCTCGCAAACACTCTATGACAGTAAGTACTGTTGGAATAATTTAACACTCATTTTAGTAAATATGTACCACTTACAGCGGCTTTAAGCTTTTCCAATATGTCTTGTTGGCGCCTTGAGCACCACAAGCAGAATGCAATCTAGTTCCTTTTTATACGAGAGAAAGGCCGATATCGCTATGACGGACATCTCCAAAACTGACCTCAAAGCATTCTAGATGGACACAGGGCAATACAGGACAGAGATACATACGGAAATATGTATTTTTAGATTTTCAGGCGAACTGTCCCTTTAATAAAACTCCTCTGATTTCATGTCACTCTGCAAGCATGAGTGCATAGTGTGACTTCCCGTAGCAAATTAATCAACAGCTATGTTTATTTTGCAGCTGGCCTTAGGGTTCAGTCTCCAAGAGGCTGGAATGGGAGCTGGTCTAAATGAGCTCGTCTGGACTGTGTAGACGCAGCAGTGAGAACCCAGGAGGTTGGTCCAGTGCCCGTGTTTGTCTCTGAGGAAACCCCAGGGCTTTAGCCTTGTCCCCGTACGGAGAGAGCGGAGAGAGGTAGGCTGCTTATTATGTTTGCACAGCCATGCCTCCCTGTGGAGAGGCTAGCCTGTCCCCTTCCCCCCTCAGGCCAGAGCTCGGCAAGTCTGGACGGATGTGAACCTTTCGACTGCCTTCTTTCTGACAAGGGAACACGGGGAGAATTTGTCTGAGCGTTTGTGTCTAATTCCTGGGATGGCTGTCACTCTCGCTGGGGGCCAGAGTTGGGACCTTTTTTGACACGAAGCAGGTTTTTCTGGTCATCTCAGTGGATGGAGGGAGCTGTGCGTGGGGAGGGGTGGGGGGGTTCGAGGTGAGGAGCCTGCGTCCACAGCCCCAGTCTGCCCTCCAGATGACGAAAAAAGAAAACCTGCAGGTGGCTGATTGAGTGTGTAAAGTTTGTGTGTGTGTGCACATGGCTTTCCCTCTCCGTCCCAACCAATGAAAGTTAGCACGCTCTGGATGGCAATAAAAACACAGCCAGTCAGTCAGGCTGGAGCAATTCAAGGTAGTCTGGAGGCAGCTGACATAAGAAGGCCAGCGCTCTCTTGCTGTCTCTCCCTACTTGTTTGTTAGGTCTACAAATAAACACATACTGCTGTATTTGTCTTTCATCGACCTCGCCTCCCCACGCCGCTGCCCCCGGCCGAGCCTTGCACGCCCACTAATTTTCCAGCATCTGGGACTCCAGCCACAGCACATCAGCCAGCCCTACAGGCCAATTAGACATCAGAGTCCATATTTACCCTCCTGATGCAACCGAGTCATTTACCTGAGCGAAATAACGGCAATAACAAGGACAGAAACACCCTCAAGTTGCAGCATTTAGAGGGTTTATTTCAGGCCCCGTGCAAGCGCAAATTGCCTCGGTTAGTTTACACAAAAAAAGGGGGGGAGAGGGAGGATGAGGAGGCGCTGATGAAAGGCATCAGCAATTCAGAACATACCATCATCACGCACAAGCAAACGGGTTTTCGCAGATCCTCTACTCGACTCTCCGCCGCTGAAATAGCAGATCTAACGAACCTCAGTGAAATCTTAATTAACTCCAGAGCACAACAAGGCTCTCTGTGACACGCAGGAACAGCATTTTGCTTCGTTTCCTTTCTCCTGACGGCTTCCTCGCACATTTTATATTAACACAATCTGAACGTGTGACCGAGTGTCGGGGAAAAGAGCGCGCCGGTTTATTTTCTCATTACGGCTCTCGTGAAACGCAGCAGGTAAGGGCAGGGGTGTAATCCACTCTTGGCTGCGTGATCCCGGCACAGGCGAGGTGTTGAAGTCCAATTCACCACACCGCAACACTTTGTGAACTAAACGTCTGGCTATGCTGGGAGGCCTGTGGCGTGCGTGCGTGCGTGTGTGCGTGCGTGCGTGCGTGCGTGTGTGTGTTTGTTTACGCTTCCATGCCGTAACCCGTGTGTGTGTGTGTTTTTCGAGATGCAAAAACAATATGACAGCCCCTGTTTACTCCGCAAGTGTACAGAGATTTTGTGAAAAATTCCATTCAGGATTGCATGGGCTAATCATCATTGTCTATGTTGCGACTCGCAATGCCTTAGCAAAGGTTACATCATTACAAGGGACAGATGAGGAGGAGACAGGGAGAGGGAGGGAGAAAGTGTCAAGGGAGGGTGGGACTGAAGACAGCGGGAGAATTTCCAGTGAGTCATGTCGGCGAAGGGCGCACTTACATTTTTGACGGAGTTCTTGTCAACTTTGGCTTCTGTCTCCCACAGATGATGCCCATCTATTGACAAAAGAATAAAGCACAGTGTTTAGTGTGGCTCATTATGAGCTGCATCCTTATATACAAGTAAGATGGACCTGGACCATCTGAGGGTGGCTATAATCTGCAGATACTTGTACCAGTAAAGAGGCAGAGATGTCTGATTTGTGGGGTAGGAGATTTAGCATCTTGTTTAAGCGCTGTTCTGAAACTATGGCTGTACCAAACTGTCTGCATCCTTTACAGCTGTATTTTTTATTTTTTTTTGCATGTCTATTCAGTGATTCTTGAGAAAGATTGTCAGGTTGTCAAATACAATGATGCTGGCTCAGACCGAGCCACCAACAAAAAGCACCAGTTTTCTCCACTTGCACAATGTAGTGTGACATACAAAACTGCACGTCCTTCTGCTTCCAGTGCCAACTCTACAGTATACAGTACATCTAAAGTTTTCTCAGTGCTCCATCCACAAATAAGTTGAAACATTTAACTTTTCATAGTTTGCTTTGCATACGCATATCGTCAATAGTTTACCATATAGTGTTTTTAGCATTTTCGATCATTTAGATAATCATGTAGGTGTTTTTAACTGGCGAGGTTAGCCTGTAGACTAGTCCAGCTGGCTACCTAAAAAGCTCTGCATATACGGTGCCAAGCACTGAGTGTGAAAAAAGAGCCATAGCTGCCTATCGTTAGCATGTGGTTGGCTTACATCGCTAACATGGGTTATCTATCTATCTATCTATCTATCTATCTATCTATCTATCTATCTATCTATCTATCTATCTATCTATCTATCTAACGATCAAAATGTTAAAAGCACTATATATACAAATGTCAATATATACAAAGTCAACTGTGAAAAGTCCTGAAAAATGGGAATAAGACCCAGCAATCAGCTTTGTTTCTCGCTCATCTTTACGGGGTGGTCCAGCACCATTTCAAATTTCAATAAGATGTTTCAAATGTCAAAAAAATACTGTACAGTCCCAGCTGAAAAACAAGGGAAAGATTGTATTTTGTGTTTTTCACTATATCTTATGACATTTAATGCAATTAATCCATAACAATTATGATGGCGTTAAACATTAATTGCAGTCCAAGGTTAGGTCAGCGACGGATACAAGTTTGTTTAATCTTAAATGTGTCATTATCCCTTTCAGCTCAGACATCTACTATCTCCCTTACTTTTATTCTTAAAACTGCTCTGCAAAACTTCAAAATAAAACAAACCAAAAAAACCCCTTCAGCTTTTGTTAGTTCTCGCTTTCATCACATCTCCATCTTGTTGTGGTAAGGAGGTTTCCCTCTCTGCCTTGCAATAAAAGGCCTGAGAGCTCCTGCAGCTGCTGCTGCGAGCCTGCAGAAGCTCAGCTCACATTCTTTAGGTTTTCGCTGTGATTTCATGCCACACCTAAGCGAACAGACGCTCTGGGCTCTGCTAGGGCAATCAGCACCAACCACAGTGCCATTTTTTTTCTGTTTTTTTTTTGCTTTTTCCCTCAACAGATGACTCATTAGGGCTGTCAGAAATAGAAGTGACACAGAACAGCCTTTGTGTCAGTGGCACACTATGTGAAGCAATAGCATGGGCACTGTGGCACTGCTACTGCATGTTAGCAGGGGCGGGCAGCAGCTGTGCCTTTATGGATACCGGCACAGTCGGCGCTGAAGAGCTACACTTGGCTCCTGGGACAGGAAGCCATCAGATAAGATAATCAGACTCAGTTTCCAAATAACTGATAGCACAAGTCTAGCAGCCCTGGAAGATGTAAAACCCTTGTGTTTTTTCCAACGCATCATGTTTTTCACATCATGCAGCGAGCAAAAGAATAAAGGATCCCAGTCACGGTTGGCTTATTATTGGTGAGCTGTGGCAGTGGGGGCGGGTGGTCAGCTTTATTATTCAGAGAGTGAACATCAGTAGATATCTCTTTCCAAAATGGCCATATTAAAAGTGAGGGAAGGAGAAAAACAGACGGCGAACAGATCAGATAAGGGGTTTTGTATTTGAACTGGGGGAAATAAGAGTTGCATATGGAGAAATGCGCCTTGCCGTAACGGAGATGATGTGGACGACCGGAGGAATCGAAGCAGTGCGATGCGCTCAGGGCCGCCACAGGGCATGGCAGCGATACCGTGCCCACTGAGATGCTCAGAAGAATGAGGCACACGTAATGCTGTGAGGTGGCTCAGAGTATGGAAGGGCAATTAGAGTGAGCGCAGACAGGGAGAAGGTCAGAGAAAGGGAGAGAGACAGAGACAAACAGAGATGAGCGTTCCTCATGTTACGTCTAGGGGAACCAAGAGGGAATCTCACCCGCCTCCGCTCTGGGAGACTCTCCAAGAGGGAAACCTTAGACTACGACGTCAACCCCAGCCTCCACGAGTAAACATGTTTTTCAATCTTTTCTTCTTCTCTTTTCCTCCCTCTACCTTCCCCTTGATCTTTTCATCTCACTTCTCAGTCACTCTCTTCCCCCAAACTTTTCGGCGATCGCCCCCGTCAAACTAAAAGTGAGACTGAGTCGGGATGAGGCCGCATGTGGCATACCTCCTCAAGTCAGAGAGCGCCGCGCGACTGATAACCACAGAACTTTCCATTCACTGCTCCTTCCCCGCAACATCTGCAAAATGCTTCTGTTCCCGACAACACCTCCTCCTTCTTCTTCTTCACGCAGCCTCCACCCACGCGCAATGCACACACACACACAGATGCAGACACATGCACACACGCAACCGCGGTATCCTCCACCTTTGTTCTGGCCTTCAACTTGCATGATAAGTGGGGGAAGCGCAAAACAATAGGTGGTGCAGGAGCTGTGTCAGGAGAAGCCTCGGTGCAATCCAGTAGCATTCGAGCGGAGAAACGAGCGGACACGTGCAGGCGTTCTGCATGAAGGTGAACCATCTGTCTGTTGCTCTTCGTGACTCACTTGTGCAAACGGGACACACAAAGACTAAGAGCAACACAGACAACCAGGACAACGCGCTCATTCATCAGGCAATCAGACCACATGAAGGGCGGAGGTTTCTCAGAGTCATCCCTCCTTCAATTCTTGACAACACATATTGTTGTGAACATAGTTACAGTGTTGCTGTTATAGCTAATCAAACACAAACACCTCTCATTTGTCATATTTGATTGACTGCAGTTTAATTAATCATAAAGATGTAGACTCTGCCCTTTCACTTGGTGCAAACGGTAGTTGGCGATATTCGAGAGGCAACTTTTCAACTATAATTTCAAGCCAAATTCATTGGGTTTACATCTACAACGGCCGAATCTGTCTACTTTTTTCGACAATGCCACCCAAAGCTGAGTACTGATGTTTGTCCTCACGACGACCTTACAGGTTTTGGCTTTCCAGGCAGGGTTCTTCCCTCAAAAAAAGTGTTGTGTAGAGCACAACAACTTCCACTGACCAAAGAGCCTTCACTCTAGTATTTTTGGGAGCGGAAAATATGATTCACATGCTTAATTGCGGAGGTTGTCTTGTGAAACAACCCAGACGAATTATGCAGCTATGCCTCTTTTCCAGAGATGATATTAAGGAGTATTTTTCTCTCTTTCCTGTTTACATATGTCAAGCTTGTTTTTCCATTTTAGTAGAACTCT
This sequence comes from Diplodus puntazzo, assembly GCA_963678695.2. Taxonomy (NCBI): domain Eukaryota; kingdom Metazoa; phylum Chordata; class Actinopteri; order Spariformes; family Sparidae; genus Diplodus; species Diplodus puntazzo. Next base: position 25,496,073 of record OZ023160.1, on the reverse strand, counting down.
GCCGCTACCTGGACTGGAAATGCTTCAGTAATTTAACACACACATTCACAGCAATTCACTTGTTGTCCAATAAGAAGCAAAGCAAGAAGGCCAAAGGGGTTCCCCCATGACTGATCGCAGAGGTGCAGCTGCTTTTCTTTCTCAAGCACCTGACCTCTGCCAAACTGAAGGACTGGTGAAATCGGAGAAAGGTGGGTCTGCTTCAGATTGAGAGGCTTCTGTATAAATTATGACTTGACAGTAGATTTGTGATGGTTTTATGGTCAGGAAGTGAGTTATTCTTGGTGTATAACAGGGGAAGCGTGAGCTGACTTGACCTGTGGGTGCCGGCTGAGGAGGATGGCGGCCAGCAGAGACAGGTTTTATCCTTTTATAAAGACTCCAGCTGCGTGGCACTGAGTCTGGAACTGATCTAAAGACTGTGAGGCATGGCTGGAAGATCATCCACACTTCTACATTGGTATTATATTTGTGTTCACATGGCAGACATTAAGGTCGATCTCCAAAAGGAGTGCAGGTAGATGCTGTTTTGGTATTTTCAAAGGAATTTCAGGAAAAAGAGACACTGAGCAGTGTTTCATCAAGATATATCAATATTCTTATCCCATAGGAAGGGTAGTGGCAATCTATGCCTTTCTCTGATTTAAAACACTTATCTGGCTACAACAGGTTCACGCAAGTCTGAAGAAAGGGTGGAGACCAGAGGACAATCTAGACATCTTTTTTGTTATGATGCTGATATGATGCAACTGATTCCTCTGATGAATAGGCTCGCCCTAAAGCAGAGGGCATTCCAAAATGCTGCACTCACCTGTTGCTGATGAATCTTCGCTTTGTGAACGTAAGACATTTTAGTGAGACGGAGGCTTTGAGGGAGAGATGCAGACTTGCGGTTGCATTTCACATAAGCTTCACCCGAAAACAGGACCCTATAGATTGGTGCTTGGATGACATATTCTAGTAGGCTAATCTGAAAGTAAGCGTCGCCTTAACATCATTGTTCCCGTGGCAAAAAGCTTGTGGGATTTTTCATTTGAACACCACTTCAATGATTTTTGAAGCGTAAAATAAATGGTTAGAAGTGAAGCTAATGTCACTTTTAACGTCACCACCACTAAGCTTCCTACTACACTACCATACACACAAAATGAGTAGTAGGAAAATTCAAGTTTGCAACTTAAGTCAGCATGCAAAGATGGACTAGTGGGTAGATCAGTGTCTGTGATGAGTGTGATGACTTTTAATGTCCCTGGCAACCTCTGTAGTTTAATTTAGTCACTTGTTATAAATCACCTTTTTTTAAGACACGTGAATGCTTTTATAATTCACAAGCATGCTATTTAATTACTTGATCTTTACCCTAACCTTAACCTTAGCTTATTTCTATAGGGCTCATTCCTGGTGCACTCCATTGGCTTAACTTTTTATCCTTGTTGATTCAGGCTCAGCAATCTCATTATAGTTGGCAGTGATGTCTTCCCATCCAATACTGTATGTTATGATTCACTCTTCACTCTCTACCCATTAATCTTCAATAGATACACCTTTAGACATTCATTTTAAGGGGGATGGCCAAAGAGCACGACAGGCTAAATCCCTGCAGCTCTGTTAGAGGGCTCCTCCAAGAGCTACAATCATTATGCATAATCATTGATTTTGGTGGGGTATACCATCCTAATTAGACAGGATACTGTAAGTTTTTCGTCTGTGATCTCTAGCCTGAGGCAAGGGTGGAGGTTGACCTTACACTGCCGTAGTGCCAAAACTCTGAGCCAAGATTGTGTGGGTTATCCTCGCCTAAAGCCAAAGGGCAGTCTAGACATATTGCTAGAAGTACAACACATCGACCGATCTGTCTGGTGTTTAGACTTGCCCAAGGTAGAGGTGTTCACCCAAGTATAAACAGCCTTTGAATAAAGTCAGATCAGAGTCTGTAAGGTCTGTGTTCCTTAAATCAGAAAGGTATGAGGACACAAATATTTCATCCTGTAGCTGAGGAGTTTCCACACATGACAAGAGTAATATCCTAGGGTGATTGTTGTTGACGGTGCTGTCCTAACATTACAGATTAGACTGGAGCCCAGAAAGCTCTTAGTCTTGGCTGCGAGCTCAACCAGCCTGAAGCAGAGGTGGAGAAGCTGCAGCCCAGGCTGTGTGGTGCTGCCGAGCTCCAGGCAGCGCTCCAACCGGACCAGATGTAAAAACTATCCAGCTCACCAGGGAATTCCCTTACCTCCCCTCTGAGTCAGAGTGTAGGCTTTCCCCAGCCCTCTCTCTCTCTCTCTCTCTCTCTCTCTCTCTCTCTCTATCTCCTCTCTGTTTGTCTGTCTGTCTGTCTGTCTGTCTGTCTGTCTGTCTGTCTCTCTCTCTCTATTTTCCCTGCCTCTAGCACTCATTCCATCAATGGAAAGCGGGGCAAGCCAGAACACACACTGCAATAGGTGCGCCAGGTATGTCCTCCTACTGCCGAGCCAAAAGAGCGGTTTGGGCAAACGAACCACTGACACAACCTCAATGCATACACATAATAAAATAGCAGTGAAATTGAACCAAGCACAACAATGCAAATTAAGATGGAAAGTTTCATGAATGCCCATACCGCAGTACAACTCTCCACTGTGAGGAAAAATAAAGATGTGACCTATAAAATATACGTGACAACAATAATTACTGGTGAAAAGAATGTTTACATTGCTGCAGAAACAGTGATTTGGACTCAAGTCTATCATTTTCTCGCTGCTTTCCATGCCATGTGAGCCCTGCAATGACCTAAGAAACTAGGAAAACCAGTTTTATTAATTCATCCGTTGAAGGAATAAATGAAGTTTATCTATTAAAGCCTGTAAAAACCTTTTGTTGGGAACCTTAGAAATTGATCTGACTACCGCTTGGCATTCATGAACTCAATAAAAGTCAACATCGGGGCAGGATGCGATCACTCCTAAGCACCGATGTCTCAGCACACAAGGTCACAGTCAGGATTTCGAAGGAAGTCCCGTCTCTTTCTGCCTCCCCTCTTCCTCTCCTCTCCCTCTCCTCTCTCCCTACCCTCTGAGGGTCTCGTCTGTTCCGTTTCACTCCTCTACAGGGAATCCCTTGCGGATGACTCACTGAAAACACTTCCTACTGAACAACGCAAACAGGCCCGCAGGCTAACGGCAATAGTGCGCACTCACACAGACACACACACACACGCACAACAACAAACACACACCGGCACATGCAGTGGATGCACAGAGTTTGCATCAGTTATCCTGTGGGTGACGGAGCGGAGCAGTGGGGATGGACGTGGCATTTGAAAAGTAGAAGTAATTATTTTTCAAGGCGCATTAAGGTCTCCCGCAGTGGCAGCAGCTATGAGCTCTGCTCATTTGATACTGGGGACATCTCAAGGGGAGCAGACAGACAATCAAAACAACATAGAGAGGAGGGGGGGAGATTCAAGTGAAAGAGGGAAACTACGATTTAACCATGTAATAGGTTAAAGAATACATCGGTCCTCAGGTTCTCCCATTTATCTACCTGCTCACAAAGAATCAACTTATATGCCTTCAATACATAATTTGCACACTACTGTGTGTTTTCCCTATAAGTTTCAAGCATTTAACTTAAAATTTAACCTAGGTTTAGAGGTTAGCCATGTTTGTTATTTTCCTTTTCATGTGTCAATTCTAGGATTCTCATTTAAAATGTTGACAAAAATAACTTGTTTACTTATTAAATAGATCCTGCAAAAAGCATTAACTTCTGCGGTCCTCAGCACAGCAGAGTAACCTAGAATGACTAGGCTGAGTTCAGCTACCAGCCTGAGGAAGGCGACAAGTGAGTCAAAATGTAAATATTTTAATATAAATAGCATGTGGAGCTTTCATTATCTTTTGCATTATCCGTCAAACCGCCATTTTTTTCTCTTAAATTTTTATAAATCAATATTTATCAGAGAAAAAAATGCATTGAACTTTTTTTCTTCTTTTTTTGTATAATTTAAGGCATTGTTGCCATGCCAGACTACACTAAATACACCTTTGAGTTGTTTCCATAGAGGTTTGCAGTGAAAAAAACTCAACAGTGAGTAAAAATGTGACAGGAACATCCACAATCTGTTTGGGGTTCACAAGCTTAAAAAAAATTAAAATAAATGTATATATATAAAATATATATATACATATATTTGCAAATGTTTCCCTCATAGACGTTTCATGAATCTCCAATTAAAGTTACTTTAACTTAGATAATGCCAACGGCCCTGGCCCCTGTAGCCTAAACTAAAGTGGTGACACGGAGCACCGGTGTCAGTGATTTCCTGAGGATGAGTGTATGTTCTTGGTGTCTCTGTTCTAATCACTTAACTGGAAACTGTTGATGGGACGGTCTCTTAAATGTTGATGATGACATCCATCATTTAAGAGGTCAGTAATGAATTGTAATCTGCAGGCGACTCCAAAACAGGCATCTGGGTGTGTTTACGCTAAAAGCAGCTAGCAAAGGCAAATGGAAACAGTTAAATAAATACATGTATTTTATGATTTATGGCTGCCTCATTTGTGCTAATAGGCCTTTTGTGCTGTGTGTGATCTCCCTCTGACTCAACTTGGATGATTGTGACATTGTGTATAATTATTCACACAAGTTGGACTGGGACTCTCAAAAAAACGTCTGTTGCTTCTTAGGATTTGTGGAATTTTCTGGAAGGTGTTTATTGGAGTCAATTTTGGAAAGTGAGCCGCCGTCCTGACCTTTGATGGCAGCGACAGTAATGGCTGTCACCACTGTGGCAAAAGCTGTGATTGGTGTTGTGCAGTACAAAGAGCTCGGCTGTGCGTTCACATGTGTGAGTCTCAGTGTGTCCGTGTGTGTGTAAGCACATGTCTACGAGTTGTAATTATTGCGGTCCAATGCTCTGTATTTCATGGGTGCATTTAGTCATGAACTTTTCCAGAGGAAAATAAAACCAAAGTTATAGAATAAATCTGTAATATAATTATAATTTCATTGGTCTCTTTTTTTCCCTCATCCCAGTTTGGTCCGTCTAAATCAACAATCAGAGAAATCTTAGGTCGGAGAACCTTCATCAAACAGCAGGATCCTCTGATTTAAATGCCAAAAGACAACATTTCGCAGTGTATTTGGGACTTAAGTATTTTTCCACACTCATGCTCGCCCATAGATAGTTGCCATTAGCGAGTGATGTGTGTGTGTGTGTGTGTGTGTGTTCCTGTGTGTGAGCGTGTATACGTCTGTCCGTAATGGCCTTTTTGACTTAGGAGACCCTGGAAGTGGTGGGTCATTAAAGTTTACATAAAAGCAGGCTAAGTAGTAGACAGACAAGCTCTCTTTCGATCTCCCCCTCTTCTTCTCGACACCACAGAGACGGAAAACAAACCGCCGAAATGTCGATGGCAGGCACGAGTGTGGGGATCCCGCTAGCGCAGAGCTCCACGCCGGCTAATGTCTTTAACGGGTATCGGGGATAGAGGTAAGACGAATGGGGAATGAGGGAGTGAAATGAGAGAAAAGGAGGAAACGGAGAACCCGGGTCAGACGGAGAGGGGGTGAAAAAAAGGGAAATACAACCAAGACGGGGTCATGAGTCTCAAATAGCAGGGGGTGGAGAGGTGAAGGTGTTGTGTATGTATGGGCTTTCCTCTCCAGGGGATCCCCCCTCCATGACTAAGTCAAGCCAGGAGGAGGGGGACCCCATATTACCAAGTTCATCCACCTCCCCTCCCCTCCCCTCACCCCACCTCTGTCTATCCCCAAGCCCCTAAGGTGCTTAAGAGTACTCATAGGGTGAATCAAGGTAGGCGGACATGAGTGCAGAGAAGAGGAACCTATTCAATTTTAATTTTTTCATACAAATGAAATGAGCATTTTCATAATTTTGTACGAAATTGAGACGAGACTGACTCATAATAAAAGTATTTTTCCTCCAATTGTGGGACTGCAGTTTGAGTGAGCTTCACTGTAGCAGTGATGAGGGATTCAAGCATTTTCTACTGATTCATACTCTATATTCAGTGGTTTACCAACCAAGTGTTGCCTTCCGAACGGGTTCAGCTTGTGGTCCAAAGGGGACTTTTGGTTCATTAAAGTATGAATGAGTTGACAAGTTAAGAATTGAAATGGGACTTGGGAGAAGTTAAAAGTGAGTCCTGTTTTCTTTCTTCGTTTTTTCACTGTACCAACAATGCTGATTTGAGATGGTCAGTTTTTAACAAGGGTTTAATAGAAAGGGGTTTCTTTTACTCTGCCAGACAGCCGGATTCGCAACATCATGTGATCATGTGCTCTCTTGAATCCATCCTGCCTGGCTTCAAGCTATGCACTTGTGGCAAGAATGACATTGTAGACTTTTCTCGATGGAAAACGTTTTTTTTTTCTTTTTCTCCCGAATGGTTTCAGTAAGAGTTTGATTTGCTTTTGGTGTCACTGCTTGTCTACTGTTGATCTGATTAGCCCATGAAAGATGGTTTGTCCTTAGAATAATACTATATTGCGATAAATGATAATACTTGAAATCATCACTTCACTTCATAAATGCTATGACTGGGTCACAAACTCAAATATCACTCAATTTTTGACTGCTAAATCTGTACTGCAACAATATTGCGGGGATGAATATTGGTTCCTTTACAAGATTTTTGATAAATCATCATCAGTAATGTGGATCTAATGACTAAGTGAGTAAAACAAGTATTAGAACAAGTAGAACAGTCTGGTTAGTTTGAAAAATGACATCAGTTTCCTGTAATGCACCCTTCAGAACCAGGAAAAGACAACACTTATGAAATATTGCGACATAACGATATCCAATCTAAGTCAATACAATTTCATATCGTGATGTGGATATAATATTGATATATTGCCCAGCTCTGCTGCCACGTAATTTAGAGTCATTTTCCACGAATGACCTCCTAGATTGTTCTGTGTGAAATACCATCCGGCACGTCAGGCTCAGGCGTCCTAACCACCATCACCAGGAGTTGGGAAATCTGTGAATCATTTGATAATCCCAACAAACATCCCCTTTATCTGCCTCCCTCACCCTTCCTCTCTTGTTGCTCATCATCATCATTAGCAGCAGCATTGTGCTTCAACAGACATCAGAGGTACCACTGTGCTTGACCTTTGCTGTGATTTATCGGGTGCAATCAAGGAAATGATCATTCACTTGCAAACTTGATCAGAGCTGTTTTTACCACCACGCCCTCCCACGCAGGGAGGAAACTCATGGCAGAAAAAGTCTTGGCAAAAAAAAAAAAAAAAAATGGAATAGCCTCTGAAACCGTGACTCAGTGACGTGCAGTCAGGGTGAGGATCTGCTAGAATGGGTGCAGGAGGGAGCTGCAGTGGTGGAAGGAAGCGAGAGGGTTAAATGTCAAAAAGCAGAGGGAGTCAGGGAGGGAGAGACAGTGAGGGAAAGTGAGAGAAAGAGACGTTGCACATGCCCTGGTTGTGATTCATTCCTTAACTTGTGGCGAGCACCAGCGAACAGGCAATGGAAACTTCAGCAAATGTAAATACGCTTTGGTTAAAAATATAGTGGCTTAATGCACACCACATGTGGCTCTCTGGCACGGCCCGCTCTATTTTGACGGGAGGAGAGACTGAGGAAATGCGATGGAGGCAGAGAGGGAGAGAGACATTTGAAAGAGATATTAGGAGGGGAAATTGAGAGGCAGTAAACATGGTGCGGTGTGCCTACCCTGCGCCTTCTCCACAAACACCACCTTGGAGTCGGGGAGGAAGTTGAGGCCAGTCAGAAGCATCATTTTGCCGCCGGTGGCGGGGTAACTATCCACACTCTGCTTCTCCACCAATGGAAGCTCCTGAGCTGAGCGCTGGGCTGTTGGACGGAAACACACACACACACACACACACACACACACACACACACACACACACACACACACACACACACACTTAAGTTTGATGCCTGATCTCCAGCCACTCCAAGGAGCATGAGCCCAGCACAGTAAAACAGCAGTTCTTGGTTAGGGAAACAGGCTTATCAACTTTATTATGATGATTTCATGACCCCTCGCTAGGAAGTTTTCAGCCAAGAGCAGCTCCTTAAATGACACCGAAAAAGGCGGACAACTGATCATAATATTTTCGTGGTCAGATCCTGAGTCATTATTTCCATTTCGCTCATGGCCAACCACCTGTCTTTGCTTTCTATAAATCTGGCTAGATTATCACCTTTAGCCTCTGGGACACAGTGACCAGATTCACAGCCAGAGACCATACATTTTCATCCCATAGCATTACATTTCACTGAGTATCCCACTGCATAATTTTAGAATATGAGTAAACTAAATAAACCTTGTCTGTAATGATGAACCAGCTCGGACTGTGGTCCATAAACTATAACGCCAGCTCTGTCACACCATCTAACTTTAATTGGCTTCCTTGGGTGCAAATAACATCACACCTATATACACAAATGAATAACAAAGAAACAGAGGTTTCTTTCAATGTGCTCATTCAACCGTGCCAAAACTGGGGCTGGCAAATGACCTTTGTGGAACCTGCGCTAATGGGGTAGTCTTACCACAATAACTTGTGCATTCAGTCATAAAATGGGAATTGAGATAGATAACACGTGTGTCTGGCATCATGTACAATGCATCCATTGCCTTGGCAAATTGCTTTGATCACATAAAGCTTATTGAGTGCAGAGGCACTGAATTTGCTCCAGCAGGTAATAAAATAGCAGCTCAGTTTATTGGATTACGACAATAGATGCCACCTTTCGCTTAAAGCCAAGAAAAAACGCACGCCAGTTTGCTGTGAGTTTATTTCACTGCGTTAGTGTGGGCGTGTGACTTACAGCATTCAATGGGGTTGGAAGTAGTCTGCAGGGACAATGTCCTGCCATTGGGCTGGTTGATGTGCACTCGAAACACCAGCCTTACACGTGTGTTTTTACGCCCGATGTCCGTTTCCCCTTTGCGAAGCTCGATGTCCGAATTGCGTAGCTTCAGGATCCCTGCACAGTCAATTCTGGGACAGAGGCAGAAAAGGGAAATGTTTAACATCATATTCGTAGATGACATTACATATTCAAGATAACACAGTTTTGGCTTTTGTGTTTTACAGCAGGTCTGTACGCTGATAGAAAGCAACTTTTTTTAAGTATCAGCCTCTACTTTCGCTGCTTTTGAGAGGCAAAGTCCTGTGCCCTCTGGTGTGCCCCATGAGACCTTATTTCAGAAAAAAATAACCCCAACCCCCACCCTAACACCTTATCCCTGACCTTATTCCAGAAAAACCCTATTGCTGAAATAATCTCCCATGGTGGACCACTGGAAGGGGCATGACTTCCTACAAAATAATTTTTACAGAAAAGTACTGTCCAGACAAAAGCTGAAAATGGGAGCAGATCTAATTTCTTGACTCTGGCTGTTAAAACTGGGACTGAGAAGAGTTGCGGCGCAGAGAAGTCCCCGCTGGTGTGACAGATCATACACTGGAAGTTCACTGGAGCATGACCGTGTCATTATTAATCCAGCATGTCATCAAAGACAGAGTTGGACATTAATGACTTCACATCACGGTTTTAAAGGGTCACAGTGGTCCAAGAATTAGCAGTTCTCTGGAGGAATCCTCCGGGCCGAACACACCATGTCCCGTCAGCAGCAGGCTGTGTACACAGAGTCGCTTTATGGCACCGAACCTCTCCAGTCCTTACACTTCATACATTTAGAGTTTAAACCTCTGTTAATCATTGCCACGTGTAGCAGTAGACCCTTCACTGAGCTGCCTGTCTTTATGTATTTCATTTCACAATTTGGGAGGTAAAGGAATGAATTTTCTTTCCCTGTTCTTAGCGGAAAAAAGGCATTCATTTTCAGACGTGGCCTTTCATGAATTGAAATAAAACTGATGTGGCCGGTAAAAAAAAGTGAGGGAATACGAATGGGATAGGGTTTGGCATTTCAATTATTTTACGTGGTAGCTTTTCGGGCACCGTTCCTGGAACATGGTAAATGTCAGGTTTTATACCTAGTCATTCCTCCCGTTGACTTTGGTTTGGCCAATTTAAATAAATTGACCACCCAGTCCTTATCAGGCCCTTATGATGAAGTGTTCTGTCGTGCATACGGCTTTAAAACAAACACAACATGATGGACATCATGGAGGAGTTTGCAGTCGGTTACCACGACCTATATAACTTGAGATGGTGGACAGTTAACTCTTTCCATGGGGAAATCTTTTGACATCTCATTGTATGAGCCAAAATCAAGTCCAGAACCAGTCACAAACCTACCTCGCCATTTATTACCTTGCTGATTAGGTTACAGGTATTAATGGTTATACAGTATGTTGTGCTTAGACTTTGCAGAGGGGGATATATACCGCTTTAAATGAAGCTCCTTCATGCGTATGAGATGATATTTTCCCGGAATAGGAAAGGAAGACAGATTGAAACTGTCTGAAAGTTTGACTACAGCTCTCTACTGTCTGCATCCCACACAGCAAGCAAACGATTGCTGGCGTGAGAGCAGAGAAGTGGATGCTGCGTTATCACGACGACTGTTAAACAGCTCAGTGGAAAGAGACAGTTGAAGGCTTTTTCTTCATCTTTGACCTTTCAGACAGTCGGCGGAGAAAGGGAGAACTTTCACTCCTCTTCTTTTTGCGTGTGTGCTGACGACAAAGGAAAAGCAACTTCCCCTACAATGTTTTTCATAATATCATATTCTTCCTAAGGGACACGTTAAGTCGAGTCATTTTAGGGTCGCCCCTAAATATGATACAATATAAGGGAAATTGCGTTGGTGTCGGAAATGATATGGTGAGGCAGTACGAATGTTAAAATCATCCAACTAAGCAGGGCCACTGTCCAGTCAGGAAACTCTCATGTCCTATAAATATCTTGCTCCCCTGCATTTGAACAAATGTTTAAATAGGTCCTACCAAAATAGAGATGCATTAAATAATTCTGATTCCTTTAACAAAAGAAATGATGTATCTCAAAATTTGAAACAATCAAGCTGCAGTAAGAGGTAACGGCCTTATTTAACCTATGTTCAGATACAGCGGTTTTATCCATAACACAGAGTTCTGGGCACCAGTCCAAAAAAATCAGTGCTGCCTGGTCTGAATGGAGCCTCAGGACAGGAGCTATTGCCTGGACACACTGCAGAACAAAGCCCCTTGGATTACTGCAAGGCTGGAGGGAGGATAAAACAGATGCTAATGTTTTGAAAGGTAAACCAAGATTATATATAGAAGAGCAATTCATGTGACTCTAACCACACTTTTACAAAATCTGATTGAGCTCGGGAAACACCAGAATTCATACCGACCAGACAGCAACCCTAATGCGGAGAGCAAATTAGCTTGTTCGCTAGCTCATCATGTGGTAAACACTAACCTTAGCTCACATGCATGTTTACTAGGGTTTGGTTTTTGGGTTAGGTGATGTACTTTTTCCAAGTTATGTGTGTCAGTGTATGTAATCGTGATGAAGGAAGCTCTTCATTGGGTAGCTGACTGACATTTATTCATTCAAGCTTATAAAGATCTTGTTCTGTCAGTAGTTCTCTTACTCTTGTGATCAGAAACATTGACCGAAGCTAAATGCTGAGGCTGCTCTGTAAATAGTTTTCTAGTTAAAAAATAAAAACATCAACTTCTGATCAACCCTTATCAACTTCAGGCAATAATTAACAACTTTCGTCTAGCCCCACCAGCTTCGGCTTTAAGCACAACCCACTTACGGCTTGAGCTCCTCCCATTCCGAGTACGGATATGGATAACTTAGTTGGTTGAACAGATACAGAAAAACGGTGTACTTGCTCTTTCCTAATAATCATATATATAACTGAATTAAACAGCACCAACAATAATGTTAGTATTAACCCCTGTGCTTATCCTTTTAGTCAAAATGTAAAAAACACTAATGGGAAATTGGGTTTGACTTGACATTGCATGCATTAAAGATTTACATTTTCTAACTATGCTGTGCTTCCTTAGTGTGAGTACACTGCAGGCTATATAGGCTGTGAGTAATTGTGCAACATGAAATGATGATCCCGATTTTGGGGTGCAGTAGTCTGTTTAGCGGAGCTGTTTGTTCAGTGGTGGCGAACTATACCGTTCATCTTGTTGCGAGATACTGTTGGCCAAAGCTTAGTGTAACGGGACTACATCACACTGGTGGACAATGTCAATGTTGCATGGCCCTGGTCTGGTTGTTACTTATAAGATATCATTTGGCAAAAAAAACTGAATTCCTTGAGGGCTTCTGTTTGGCCTCTAGCCTCTAGCCTCTACAGCCCCTGCACATAGTGGAACTAATCAAGTCATGAATTCTGAGAACTTACTTCTTACTTACTTAGAAATCATCTCTTGGGGTGGCAGCACTTAGTTTTTCGAAGGCTTATTTAGAATTGTGCACTGCACAGTACCTATCATCAGGCATTCTGTTTGGACAGCTAAAGCAAAGAGTAGGGTGCAGAGAGAAAGAGGCGTGTGTGTGTGTGTGTGTGTGTGTGTTTTTGTGAGGGTATTTTAAAGTAGGGGCTAAAAATGTGGAAAGAAGAAGATGGATAGGTAAAGGTCTGAGAGCACTCACATGGCTCTCATGTTGTTTTCAGGCAGCAGAGGGATCTCCAGGATTTTGGTGTTGGATTGCATGACTTCGTGGCTGGCGGTGGAGACGGTCTTGCCGGTGATGCGGTGGACCTGGTAGAAGGCATGTGGTCGCAGGAGGCGGTCGTCTGCGGTCCCTATGAACAGCTGCAGGGTGAGCGGCTCGCTTTCCATGTAGCCATAAAGCTGGCGGGAGAACAAAGGGACCCAGGTGAGAGGCAACATCACATTTTAAGACCCCCATCTCAGGCAAGCCCTCATTTAGGAAACGGAGATTCAATGCACATCAGCTACTGATAGTTAACAGAGGCTTTAATGATAGCTTAGACATGGTAGAGGGGCTGCGAAAATGAGCCCTCTTTCTTTGTTTGTTTTTTGGTTGGGATGGAGACCCCTTTTGTCAGTCGTCTTTGCTGAGCTCCTTCTACATTCCTTCAGGCTAGGGTGAAAAATAAAGGTTTTTTGATGTTTCTCATGTCTGTCTGGGGTACAGAACTCTTGGGTATAGAGACGTGGGGGCTGATGGAGGGGCTGGCTTCCAACCACTTCAGTGATCATTAAAATCTCACTGCTGCTGTTAAAAAAAGGCAAGCAGTCAACAGTGACTCAGTAGAAAGTGACCATTACAGAGACAAATTAAGACATCGGGGCAGTCATCTCAGGTCTTTTTCAAGATGCAATGTCCACAGTCTAAAAAGATCATGAAACTGATAATTGGGCTGATACCAAGTTATTTCTATGGGAGGAAATTAAAATTTGGACCTTGACAAACTGGGTGAGTAAAATAAATGTCCCTATATTGGCACAGTGGCTGTCAAATTCAGCAAACTTCACACCTAAATGCAGTAACACCACAGAACTGCATGGAGCTTGGCATGCAGACGGGACCCGGCCCCTTTGCCTTTGGGCAGTTATGAACATGCATTATGATTTCCATTAAAGCTCCGAGACTGTGTCCCACTGTGATGAAAGAGACTCCTGTATCAGAACCACCACTTCAAACAGCTCCCACTTCCTCTAGGAGACCTCCATTAGCTGCTACTGCTCAAGTAATAAAAAGATCAAATCTTTTTTTTTTTTTTTTTTCAAGAGAAGAAAAACTCCACGGTCGTGCATAGTTTGAGGAGTACTGTTGACTTTGGGGTCGACGACACTTCAAATATAAACTGTGGCTGCCAATTTGCATTCAGCATCCCTGGATCGTTTTCTGACAGTGCCTAAAGTAACATATTTTGATGATTTAACCAAGTGTGTAATGGCTCAAATTCCAAAGTGTGGTGAAGGACAACTGATACTTAGTGAGTGATTTCTGACCAGAGTAATTTGCCAACCAAATGTGGAGTCTCACACTGCAGACCTCCCAGAATATCGATGCCCTTTTGCAGTGCTGAGTGGTCATATGGTCATATGGGTGGATGCCGGTGTGGACTTCTCTATCCAACATAAAAACCATCCGAAAATGAAGAATCCCTCTGGACCAAACCAAGAGAAAACCAAGACGACTAACTTCTCAGCGCGGACCTCCTTGGATCCACCCAGGTGGCTACTTGACCGCATGTGACATTTACTGTGAGGGATCACTTGCCCCAGACCAGCTCCTCACCAAGCCACGACCATCTGAAAGATCCCACAAATTGGTCAATTACCCCAGCGAACACCGGCCCATCACTTCAGACCAATTTTCTTTGAGCTCCGCGAAAACAGTGGAACCGTCAGATGGAATAAAAGACCCCTGTTGTTTATCTAACAGACTGAGTCATATAACAAAATGCAGTCCACATGTAACCTATGACATTATCTGATTAATGGGTTTATAATTACCCTTCGGATGGTGGTCAGGGACGGGGGTGTGAGGAGGAGGAAGGTTGGTGGAGGACTGGAGAGCTACGTCATCAGATGTCTGTGGAAATTAGTGCTACAGAGTCACGGACACCTAATGTCTTTGATTTGAGAACAAATTTGTCTGGACGCTGTAATAAAAGCTGTCTGGCTTCGCGATACGCTTGAAGATGAAACGTCTTTGGTCTGAACTTGATGACAGAGCTTTGTGATTTTTGGACATGGCAGAAGATGTTCTTTTTCTTTCCAGTTAAAGAATTTTCAAATTATGTTGAGTAAAAATAGAATATGACTAGTAGAGCTTATATCCATATGTTCCCCAGCACCAGTGGTTATCTGGCTTTGTTCTTTTGATTCAGATATTAAGGGAGTGCAAAGGGAGTGGTAAAGCTAAGGCTGTCATTCATCCACAGTTCCAACCGTCCTATTTTTCTCCTCAGCTCCACGTAGTGTCTCTAGCAGCTGTCTTGACCTGTGAGCTAGTCACACATGCTAGTCATCAGTGAGTTAGGCCGAGGTCAGGAGCTTCTTGAAGTTTTGGCATCCCGAGGGACCACTTCATCTATGCGGTGATCTCACCAGCAGACCCTGCTCTGCTTGTTATATTTTACTTATGGTGTCACCAGAGGTAATTATCCATAGCCACACATGCTACCAGTTACTTGTGTATTGACTCGTGAGAGCACTATGGAGGAGCATGAGGTACAAATCTGCAACACCGGAGCGTTAAATTGCATGACGTCCCCCTTATGATTTAATAAAACGCAGGCAGCCGCGCTACAAAGCCGTGTCGTCTGTCACTTCTGCCTCGGCAGACTTCTTTGGATTCCTCGGTGACCTCCAACTATTACCTCAACCGCCACGTGGCTGCAAGGAGGCCCACAAGAGAGGCAGGACAGACGGGAGGGGATGAGGAGGGGGGGTCTTTATCCCTTCACTCATCTTGCGGTAGCCGGAATGACGGTGGCGTCCACACTCAAAGCCGTAGTGACCTCATGGAGAGGAGGAAGTGATTAATGAGGTCAGGTAGTCCTCTTGGTGACGCTGGTCTTCCAAGCAGCAAAGGAAGGCGGTCTAGTCCCCCCTGGGCGACCTCCCCTGATCCCTTTACCATATGTGCTCCCTGACCCTCTCCCTTTAGCTTCTGCGTAACTCCTGTGATGCTCACTCTAATGCACGCCACAAGCAGAGTGCAAAACTTACTTCTTCATTTTATTCTCAAAGGGGGGATAAAAAACGCAAAAGTCGAGATTCTATCGTAAACTTTAAGTGTGGGCTGACGACAGAGGCTCCACACACCTGTGACCTCAGCTTTGTATTTGTGTGTAATCCAGCCCGTGAGTTTGGACCAGGGAGCAGCTAATTTTGACCAGATGAGCTTTCCCCGCTGTAACTGCAGCCTATCTGGCACACGCACTGTATATTTATTTTGAGATCATCTGAACCGAGTTTGAATCGAGGCTTGATTTGCAGCTGTTTCAGGGTGCCAACTTCTGCCACTGTGTCAGCTAGATCCATTTACACCTCCTGCCGCAAGCCACCGTTGCACGTGCCATTTTTGATAGCTGGGGCTCAAGTAAAACACTGCGGATATGGCAGCTGATGCTTTAATTGTGTAATTGTGTGCAGCTGTATTGTCTGGGTCAGTTGTGATGATGTGTAGGGGTGTTGAGGAGGGTGCACGCATCCCATTCATTTTCCACCATTCATGCCCCAGTGCCTTTTTACCATTACAAGTCCATCATAAGGAGAGAATGTTTCAAAAGGTTTTGTTCACCCGAAAAATGAAAAATGCAGGGAACAACTGAAGAAGTTGGGGACTAAACATAAGCAAGTTTGCAGATCCCAATGAAAAGTTATTTACACCCTTGACATGCGGTCAAGCTTTTGTAGCTACTTCAGTCCGAATGCATGCTAAGGCTTTTAGCTTAGCAGCCGCAAAGGAGACTTGAACATTTTTGGGTAAATTGTTCCTTTAATTTTCTTTGCTTCAGTCAAGGGCAATGAGTTGTGATGAAATAATACTGGAGGTTTTTTTTTCAATATACATCCATTTCTTATAATGGCATATTTTATCCCGCAGATTCTTTACTAATAGTGACATTCTCGATGCTGCCTGCATCTGGCCTCAATAGTTCAAAGAAAGGATTTAAACATGTAACATTTAATAAGGACTTGCTGGTAAATTAGATGTGTCTGGCCTGGCTTGCAATTGAGTGTGAATGCACTCTACAGGCCTACAGTCTGCTGCCTTCTATCCCTCTGCAGTGATTTCATCACTGCCTGGAGAAATGTCATGACTCGTAGAGGTCCACGTGGCGCAGAGAATCGGGGAGAGGAGAGGGAGAAGACGACTGGAAGCAGCAGACGAAGGGGGGGGGGGGGGGGGGGGGACCGAGGGGAGGAGAAATACAACAGCAGATTCAGGCTTTTTCCCATTATCACGCTTCCCTCTCTCTCTGTCAAGTGCTGACAGTCACACAGCCACCCTCTGCTGTACCCAATTAAATGTACACTCATCCAAGTTGTCTCTCCTTCCAGACTTTACTCCATCACCCTCCTGCCCTGTTAATGTCTCCAGTGCCTCATATTGAATGCATAAGGCAACATATGCAACTCTTTAATGTGCTGCTGTCCCATAGCTCCAAACGCTGCTCCTTTTATAAGCAACCAAACAGCTATATCCCCCTAAAGTTTTTCTTGAACTGAGTGCTTTAGTGTTATGTCATTGAGGGCATAGTTTCAAGCACAAGCCCATGTCTAGACCAGCGAGGGTCCAAATTCCATATAAAAAGAATGACTTTGTTACCAGCACAGCCTGCCTTATGAATATCATCCAAACCTACAGAGAATTTGAGTAAGATGATGCATAGATGACTGCTGTGCCCCCCAATAGCTCGATTACCCAACAGTGTCTTACCTCATAAATCTGTGGGCTATCTGGTTATCACCTCAAACCAGTGAAAATGATGCACATTTCACTCCAATTTTTTCCACTTGCTATTAACTGGTAATTAGTGGTAGCCTAATACCAAGTGTAAGGGAAGCCCCGCAGATGGAGAACCACAATTTAAGAGTGGCATAAATACCCCTTTGGGCAACGAATAACAGCCCTGACTAAGCTCTAACAGCACTACAGGGTACACCAAGCCTTTTGAATATCAAACAAGAGGCGGCAGTAGATTTAATGAGCAATTAGCAGCTACAGTATAGGGTGCAGTAGATCAGGGCTTTTCTTTTGAGACATTACGCAGCCGCCAAGCACCGGATCCCAAGGTGAAACCGCACATGCGAAGAACCGGAGCACATGTTTGCCAAGGTCTTTCATGTCACAGTGGCGGAACCATACTGCAAATTTGATGTGCATTACATACAGTTGCAGAGGAAGGGAGATGGGTATTAAGTCACGCACACGTTAATAGGGATGATGGCCACATCCTGCTGAAATTACACCATGTCTGTTGCTGCTTTAGACTTAATGAGAGACTGAGTGAGAGAGTGTGTGTATGCGTGAGGGGCAAAGCCCTATAGCCCAGTCATTATCCTATACAGAGTAGCCATATGCTGGACTGCGCTGCAAGCAGAACGATAGGTTTAATACTCCACAGGTGTTGGTGTCTACTGTTACTTAAGGCCTGGCGGATGTCTGAGTGTTTCCTGACTGAGGTTGAACCTGATAGCCTTTGCAACATATTCAACTGAATATCCCAATCGAAAAACTATACATGTCTTTATGTTATGTTATGTTGTTTTTCTTCAGGTTCAGGGTTCAATTTTGATCTTGTGCCACAAAAACGACTTGATTAGGGTTAGGAGATAGGGTTAGGTAAACATGTTTTTTTCTTAAAATACCTATTTTAGTCTCCACAAACAGTAGAAAAAAGTAGTAATACATTAGTAAAGTAGAGCTGCCCGAGGTCTTGTTAAAAACACTGGTTTCATTGCCATGAACACTTTGACTTCTTGTGTTTTTTTTATGCCGACAAAGACGTCTGGAAATTGTCTCAAGGTTTCCTTCAAAATATCCAAAATTGTCAAGCATATAAAGGTTTAAAAGTTCAATTCGTACGATAGTTGATTGTTGAGTCGTCTTCCCAACTTGTCAAATACTGACGCTTTGGTTTGAAGGCAGGCCCAATTTACTCACCCAAGGTGTCGATATTTGATGACCTGGGAAACCGAAAAGCGTTAGTATTTGATGGTGGTTGGGAATGAGACTCAACAATCAACTCTCTTACAAATTGGACCTGTAAACGCCATGGTCCTCCCTCAAAAACACCCAGTGATTTCACACTTTCAAATGTTGAAACACAGTCTCAAACTGTGATCACTGGCTTGGCAGCACACTCCCTGGGCTGACTGGTGACTGGGCTTTACCTGAACCCACATTATAGATCAGGTCAGGTCATGTCTTCGCTCACCATATTCTCATGAATATAATTTGGCACAATCCCACTTAATTCCCACTGTTCTCCCCTGGAAAAAGCCATCAGTCAATGTCATGGTGGGTGTAGGCGAAGGTAGACCAGGTTGCTTTTTCTTCCTGAGCACGGCTCATCGTCATCCTGTAGACGTTTGGCATAGTTGCGGTGTGAGAGGGGAGCGTCTGGAACAGTGTGAGAGGAGCCTATAGAGTACCCTCGATCCCCTTAATGGCGTTGTGGTCTGCTGCAGTAAATAAAGTGGAAAAGCAGTCACGGGGGTCACACAGCGGACCAATCGGGAGAGAGGAGGTTAAAAGGCTGCGGATGCGGAGGAGAGGGAGGAAGGACGGAGTCCGAGTCCTGAATAAATGAGTGAGATTTGAAACAGGAAGCTCGGAGAGCCGGTGTGCGCAGCACAGGGGTAATGAGTGGAGGGAACCCATAATCTAGAGGTTTTCATCGGTGTGCGGCTGAAGTACAGACACTCCATTCTCTCCACTCATCCATCCCACAATCTCTCCATCCTGAATGTGGTGTGGTTGTTCTGCAGCAACTTAGGATGATGTCAGACCTTACAGATGCTAAACTCTACTGCATGCTTGTCAGAGAAAACAACTCTGGTTGTTATTGAGTAACAAGAAAACAACAGCAAATGAGCAGTTGAGCATCTCGGTTTGACTGTCTGTCGCTGTCTCCCCAAAGGACATCTTGAGCTGTAGAAACAGTGTATCCCTTCATGTTTTTCACTTCGCTGTTTTTTCATCCAGCCTTGCTTTCCAACACACATGTCACCATCACTCACGGCACGTGTGTCTGATCATCCATGAGCTGAAAAAAACAATAAAGCTGTGGATGACTGGGCTTCAACCGAGGAAGGCCTGCTGGTGTGGGTTTGGGAGATGGTTGAAGGATGAACGGTTCACGAGGAGTGACATCCACAGGCCCCCCAGGGAGGGAGGAAGGCACCGGTGCATGGAAAGGGGAGGCGGCGTCTGATGGGTGCTGGGATTCTGACTCCTATCCACCCCTACCCCCTCCACCACCACCACCACCAGCGCCATGCTCAGCCAACCTCAGGGCCACCTAGGCCCTAATCAGCAGGATACAGAGCATCTCCAGGGGCAGCCAAGCCCCAGCTGCCTGGTGACTCCCTCTGCCCCTTCTCTCTTTTTCTCTCTACTCACTCCAGTCCTTCGCACAAACACACACACACACACACACACACACACACACACACACACACACACACTTCCTTAGCTGCTTCCTACACCCGTGTCCCTGTGTCATTATTGACTCATTCTCCTTGACTGCACCTCACCCATCCAACGCCTGCCACTCATTACCACAGGGCACTGGGGACTGCAGCATGCTGTATCCTCCAAGACTACAACAAGACCATTTCACACAACAAAGAAAAGAGTAAGACAGTCCGATTTATGAGAGACTTTGTACCGCAAACTGTGCAAAAATCCCCCTGAAGACAGTACATGCTCTTCTTTATATTTTACCCTCCAGCATGTACACACGATTGCGCCATCTTTATAGATTTATCTTTCTGCCAGCTGCCATGCTTCCAGTGGTTTCCACTGTTAGGAAACCCTCAAGATATCCCGATTGACTGCACATGCAATACCAGATGCATTAATCACTCCTCACCAAAAAGTAAGAGCTAAGTGTGAGCTATGCGATTTGGGGTGTGTGTTTGATGGTAAAGCAGCTGTCCTCATACTTTCTCCATGACTACTACTTACTAATAATGACCGGCGGTGCACAATAAGACCTGGAAACATACTCGCAGAAGCTGCCAATAAATTGGTGCCTGCGCAGTATGAAAAAAACAACCCATGTCATCAATCTAAATCCGCACTGAACACTGTGTATGCAAACAGTCACAGGGCTCTTACTCATGACGTTCCCCTCTGGACCCTGGAGTGAGTCAGAACGTGGTGTAAACTAGATCAGAACCAGCCTCACCTGCAGCCACAGCTGTGCATGGCAGCTCAGTCTTGTCAGCCTCACGGGGGAGGTGCAAGGGTAAAATGTTGATTCACCCTCATGTTGATATACAAAGGTTTGTAATGAAGGGGAATGATTACCTGTATTTACAGAGAAAACCTCAAGGTTGACGGGCCTGTTTATAACACCGCGTTGGCCGACAGCCGTCAAGTGCGTCTGACATTGAGCAGACCAGGATGTGCTGACAACATCTATTTACAAAACAGCCGTGGCGCTAACAACGTCTGATGCTATGCGTGTCACAGGGGACGGACCACCGACTTGAAACTGTACTGGCCAGTGCCCCTGTAAATATTAGGCTAAGCGCAAATTTAAATTCGAACTGACGACATGAAAGTCTAAGTGACCTCCTTAACCTTAAGGATACGCACATGGCTGGATCCCCACCTTGAGTAAACCAAGATGTCAGCGGCGTGTGATGACAGTGGAGCAGAGAAAGGAGCTCTGTGCTGCTGCTGGTGAGACTGACGTGTGCTCTTTAAGTGTTCGCCAAGTACAATAGAGAGAGGCGATGGCCCTGCTCTATACTAATTGAGTCAGCATGCACTGCTGCTCGTCAGGGCAAACTTTTTGCAGCAGTAGATTGACTGCGAGCTCCGGGGTAACATTAATAACACAGCATACGGGCACACTCAGAAATGTATACTGCGGTGTGTATACAGGGCAACGCTTCTGGCAAAAGTCACAGAAGGGTTTTGAGGCCTGCCTTACTGGCTTCACAAGTATGCAATGTTAATACATGATGCATTGAATAGTTTAAAGTTTTAAATAATTGACTTGTCATTTCTTTTTACAATAGTTTCTTATTTTCTGATCAGGGATTGACTAATATGTTTTTTTTTTAAAAGACTTATAAGGAATTAAGCAGACTGATAACTAAGCCTAAAACTGATATTTGCAGTAAAAACAAAAATCTTAGCGTCAACATTAAGAATAATCAGTGATGGAATGTAACTGACTCCAGTTTACTCAAGTACTGAACAGAACAGAATGAACATTGCAAAACAGAATGTGAACATTTTCTTATGCGGAAATTTAGCTTTTAGTTTTTCTGAACTTTTCAAAAAAAATTGCTTTTCACATCTGTTTTTCACATTTCCCAGTTGTTGCTCACATGTAAAAACAACCACGTTGGATGTAAAAGATATTCAATTCATGTGACATTTTTGCAAGGTCTGTATTATTGTTGAAGGTAATAATGGTTTGAAAGGAAATCGTACAATTTTGAATTAAACTAGGATTTATTTTTTGTCTCAAAAAAGGTATTGTATCAGAATGTCCAAGTCCAGACTAATGAGAGAAATGTCCCTGAAATGGCTACTCTGACTTCGCTTTCTGACTGCATGCTGTCATAACTTCAGTAGCAGCCAAATGTTCATGTCACTTGCTTGCTGTTGGACAGAAATAAAGTGCTGTTAATCAGCATGCACTTTTCTGTGTTTTCCCACTCATGCTGTAATGACAGCAAATTATTGCACAGTTCAAACTCACAAAGCTAACCTTGTCTCTAGTAAACAGCAATGTTTAATAAAAAAATCTGATTCCAAAACCATTTTGCTGACTAACATAGTGTTGGTGACCTACCTGCACTACAGGGTGGCCACCGTTCAGCGCCTTCACCGCCCCTCGGCTGCCTTCGGTCTCATAGTGGGCCCTGTGGTGTGACTTTGGCTGCACCTCGATCTGTAGGTTGTACGGGCCGGAGCAGGATGGAAGCTGCCAGTCCAGAGCTGGCAGTGACGGGCTGCAGGAATATGACATATTTGTAGGGTTAGGTTTAGGGTTAGGATAAAATAACAATGCCCAAAATGTCTGTTTTTATGTTCTACTTTAACTTGAATCTTGTCTGTAAAGGTTAATATGTTCTGTGCTAGACACCCTGTGTCTGCTTCTGCTTTCCTGAAAAGAAAAAAAGTACTGTATTTTACATTCCCAGGTCTCTTGGAACAAAAATATGGAAAGTATTGACTTTATATGTTTTTTTTTTCTCTTCTCTCTGTTTAATTCTATTCTTAAAACTGTAGTACAGTTTGAGCTGCAAAGCAGGAAGCATCACTGCCAAGACAGTCTAAATCACTGAACTTGCTTTAAATTACCCATAAATTAGGACACTTCGGTGTAATTCAACTAACTTGGTCCTTCTTCATTTCATCATAGTCTATAATCTAATCAATTGAAGTCATTGTTGATGTCTGTAATTCCTTAGGCCTGGGTAACAATTAGTGGCCTGTTTTTGAGGAATAATTGAGAGCGGCATGTGCCCCGGTTAGACAGCAGTGTGTTTTCTA
Source organism: Diplodus puntazzo (assembly GCA_963678695.2). Lineage (NCBI taxonomy): Eukaryota > Metazoa > Chordata > Actinopteri > Spariformes > Sparidae > Diplodus > Diplodus puntazzo. Next base: position 25,472,903 of record OZ023160.1, on the reverse strand, counting down.
GTATGGTGTGACAGGTGGAAACAGACACAGGGAATAAGAAAAGTGACAGGGGGACGACTGATATTTCTAGGCCATAAAAACAAATCTGTGAATCGTCCCTTTATACATTTATTATCCCTTCCAATTTTATGGCTGTGAAACTCTAAAGCACAGCCCAGCCCACTACACTTGTATTAAAGACAATGGAGTTATACAATGGAATAGGGTCAGCAGCACACCCTGATATCTCTTTCTCAGAGCCACAGCTGGCCTCTCTTAACATCATTGTTCTTGAGATGGGGAGTCGGAGCTTCCCATGTGAACACCGTGGAGATATCTAAACCAAAACAAACATGTGCAAGACAATATTTCTCTATGCCGGATGCCTGGTAAACGCAAACCCCTGACCTGAAGGGTGGCTCGACTGAAACCAATCTCTGGCATCTTTGTGGAACTCGCTGGCTGTTTGTTGACCCAAAACGAACAGATTTCCCCCCGCAGGGCTTTATCTGCCCATTCAGTGCATGACATCAGGCTAGCTGCACAGAACAGAGATGGGCCGATGGCGCGACAGACCAGAGCAGCGAGCCGGCTGATTAACCCACAGACTGCTTCCCTTTCAGCCATGCCTGTCACCATTACTTCCTGTTACTCACTATCTTAATCAAACACTTGATTTCCGACAGGAAAGTGTGTTATTGGCTCGGAAAAAAAATGCCATGAGGGTAACAATTGAAATTGAAAAAGCTTACCTCACTCAAAACTCTAAAAATCAATTATATAGTTGAGTGCATGTGAAAATTTGTGTGAGCGCGCTCATGCCATTGTGTCTCTATGAGTATTTGTGATTGTGTGTGGGTTGCTATAGAAAGAGTGGCACACACACGCAGAGCAACTCCTCCCTGTAAAATATGATTTATGAAATAGTTTTGATCTTCAAAGAGAACTCTTTTGGAAGTGCAAAGCAGGCATATATTGGATTTCTGCCTTTTGATATGGCCTTTGAAGATTAAAAACTAAAACAATCGTGTCCGTGCAGAAAATAAACAACACTAAATGTAGAAACATAAAAACGACAATGGGATAAAGTAGTGCCATTATTGCAAGAATTTATTTTAATTCCTTTGTGCTGTCTGAATTGTTTTTAAGTAATCCTTCGGGAGAATGTTAGAAAACATACATCTGTCTAAGTAAGTAAACACTTGTGCTTCATTGTCTTTTTAGGGAAATTTAGAGGCAGCCCTTCTGATTTAGTTTAACATTGACAGTAGAGGAAGTAACACTGGGTTGGTTAAACTGGCAGTTTTGACTTCTGTTGGGTCTCATTCCCAACTTGTCAAATACTGACACTCTGGGTTGGAAGGTAGGGTGAGTTTGAAAACCCAAAGCATCAGTATTTGACAAGTTTAGAAACCCAAAGCGGAAACAAAATGTTCAGAATGAAAGTCAACAATCAACTATCTTACAGTCTGAACCTTTAAGGTGTACAGTTCCACTATGTTCCTACAGCTGCTCAACTCACCTGAGGTAAGGCTTTGGTTTAGACCAGGAGTATGGATGCTGGGGCACATCAAGGAACCCTCCACAGTAGTTCTCCTTCTTGAGGGCAAGGCGGGAGGGGTAGTCCTCATGGCAGAGCTCCCCATCTGGGCCTAGCACTTCGCCACCAGGCTCCAACTTTAGGCTCATCGAGGATGAGTGGTCCAGCATGGTCTTCCGCGTCTTGATCGGGATTCCCTCTCCCATGTCTACCACTCCGTCCGTGGTTAGAGCATTGATGGCGGCCACAATGGCAGAGTTGGTGTACTGGTTGGTGTTGGCGAGCCAGTTCTCATCTGTGACGCTCACCCTGGGGGAGCCATGTGGGGATGGAGTGGGTGACTGGATGGGTGAGCAGGATGTCTGGCGGGGGTAAGGGGTGCCATTGAAGCTGTACTTTCTCTTTCCCATGCCACCGCCATTGCCTCCGCTGCAGGAAGGGGAGTTCGGCCTGGAGCCTCGAGGTTGTGCTGGCCAGCCTTCCTCGGCGACAGCTCCAATCTGAGGGGAGGTGGAGGGTGAATGCTGCGGGGAAGTTGCAGGGCCGCTGGCATGTGGGCAGGACAAGAGTAAGGGTGTGCCTTTCGGAGAAACACAGGGAGACTGCCATGGGGAATTCTGTGGGGAGTTGTCGTAGTTGTAGAAGCTGGACTCGTATGAGGATGCCTCGGAGTTACAGCTACGCGAGGAGATGCTACTTGCGGGGCTGAGGCAGGTGGGATCACGGTAGCCATCTGCATTAGGCAGTGTCAGCGTCACGATGGAGTTGACGCCTCGTTTGATGATGTGGTCCTCACTGCTGCTCTCTTCTACCTCATCCTCGGGGTACTGGCTGTAGGCAGTGATCTCAATACGGGGGCTTTCCAATGCTGGGGCCCCGTTGGGTCTCAGGCCGTGGGGCAGGTAATAGCCAGATGCTACATGGTTATCATTCTGGAGGCTGTAGCTTGTCTGATGGCAGGAAGAAACTGAGATGACTGGGCTTGACTGAAGGGTGTGGTACTGGGTGGCCAGACAGGGGTTGCCCATACCCAGTGGAAGGGACAAGCTAACATTTGGTGTGTAGCTGTATGCATCTGAAAAGAAAGGAGTATATTTTAAGTTTATGGAAGTAAAGTGTATGACAGCATGCCACTGCAAATGCTCAGAACCATAACATTTGAACTAGGGGTGTCATGATTTTGATTTTAAATCAAAAAATCAATTGAAATATGCTTTCAGGTTTGATCAACAATCGTCAGTGTTCAGCGGCTGAAGAATTTGAAGATGTAAATGACAGCTGTGAGGGCCGAAAGACATTTGTATATCTTTACAAATCCGGATGCCATAGTCTGACAATGTCATAGCCGTCACTGTGGATTTGAAAAATCACGACACCCCTTATTATAATGCCATTTAACTCATTACACCTCAGAACAATACCCCTACACACATTTTACCAATGCAACTTGCAGCAAATGACCACCTCCATTTTTCATAAACATCTGGAGAAGCTTAGCAATCATCTCAAAGCAGTTACTGTATGTGGTTGCTGCGTAGTTGCGAGTTGCACAGCCACTCTGTTTGTTTGATCAGTTCAGCTAAGGCTCTATTTGGCACTCCCTGCTGTCATATGTACTCTGCAGGAATTCCTCCAGCCGCGCTGATGGATGCTTTATTTGATTGATTGCATCACTCACTGAGTGAATTAGGCCCTCCCCTGTGGAAAACTGACAGCACTCTCGCATCGCTCTGAGCTTGTGATTAAGTCAAAGCCAGAGTTTGGTGCAGAGTTACACACAGATGCACGGCGCAGTACACACACAAACAAAGGGCGCGCACGGGCAGGCATGCAAGGAACTCACCAGCACACAAGTGCAATGACATACAAGTCAGTGGAGACACATGTAGCCGAGCAGATATGCCTCTTCAGTTGAACTTGTAGTGGCTGGCTGCTGTGTCAACACTTGTAAACCTCACGTCTGCCTTTTATTGATAACGTCAATGAGGGTAAAAGTGGTCAAAGAATGAGTACCATTCAGTCTGAAACACAGCGAAGGGCATTCCCCTGATGCAGCGCGCTATATTTTGTTAACCACAATGCAGTGGATCACATGAAATGATGAATCCGTCACACACCAGATAATATGTGGGTAGGCAGTCTAAAATTAGTTTATGAGAGTCTATTTTCAGAGGTGATTATGTGATGCGCATCAGACAAGTTCAATATGCCAAAACAAGTTCAGTGAAGCACAGGGCACCTGTCACAGAGGGCCATTACCAATGACTTATATAATATATGTGCACATTATAGACAATCATGTCTGAAAACCTTTTTACTTTCTTAAAAACATCAAAGAATGATATTATGGCATTACAATAAAATAGTCTATTATGTTTGGTTAGCAGCATTAAGCATTTTTGCACAGATATATAAAAGGATTTCTGAAGTCTCACAGTACAATCCAGTGCCCTCACACTGTGCAACATATAGGACATACAAAAAAGAAAAAAAAACACCCTCCATTGCCCTTGAGTACCCACCTGTCTCAGGTTCATTCTGGCCCTCTTGGCTGTACTCAAACACATAGCTGAAGTCAAACTCTGGCTCTTCAAGCTGGAAACTCATCTCCGCATCAACATTCAAACTAGTCTGCCCTCAGCTCAGTGTCGTCTGATGCTTCCCTCCTCTGGTGTACCGTCTTCTAGCACTGAGCAGATAACAATCTCCTGCCCACTCCACCCGGTGTGACACACCTCCTTACTTCAGGCCTGACTGACTTTGCTGAGGGTTGCAGCTGTCATATTTTATTTTTTTTTCCCCCTTTTGAGCATGTGCTGCAACATACTTGACTTCTTCTAACACCCACTCAAACACACTGGGGCTTTCACTCTTGCGCGCTGCATGATCTTGAAACTTGGCTTTTCCGGGTCACGCGCGTCACATCTGCTGAACTAACAAAATTATGGCAGATCGGTCTCATTTGTGGTTTGAGACAAATCAAAGAAAAATAAAAAATGACTCACTGTTGCGCTCAAGGCAAAGCCACTGCAATTGTTTGCAGTGCACTGAAAGTGTGGAGTAAGCAGAGTTGATTTGAAAACACCGACTATCACACAGATTATAGCATGCTCACTCTGTCCTCCACAATTTTTCTCAATTATGCTATCACGATCAAAACACTCTCTTCCCACAACCAAACCAGCGCGACTAAAGAACCGACGGGTTTATCCACGGGGATTGTGGTCGAGGCTGGGTTCAGACTGACGGGACCTCAGGGAGAGATAGGTGGTCGCCCACAGAAGTCATCTGCAGCCTCTGGAACTAAGAACCCCCGGAGCTATTTATCGCACATGGCTGACTATGGTTTATGGCAAAACACCAGTTGAGTGCGTGTGTGTGTGTGTGTGTGTGTGTGTGTGTGTGTGTGTGTGTGATAATAAAGCAGCCCTGGGCATACTACTGAAGCTGTGTGTGGTTAAGCACGTCTCCTTGTCAAGCGAGCTACTCGGCATCCCTGAGCAGCACTGATCACAGCCCTCTCTCTCTCATACACACACACACACTCATCTGTTACCAATTATAAGGCCTAGGACTAGAGCGGCTGAAATGAATAATAATACAGCCCGCACCCGTCCGTCTGAAACCTCAAAGACAAAATGAAATTCACGAAATCCACAAAAAGCCAGTGACATCAGCAGCGGCGGACTCCATGAATGAACGCAGACGGGCTATCAGTGACTTCTGATGGACCAAATCAAATTTCGCAAACCATAAATGCGAATCAAAGAGCTTCCCTTTGAATGCTACGAGATAAATCATCCTCCAAGATAAACAAGCCACAGGATCTGAGGCAATCCCTGATGCTGCTCTTCACTGGCCGACCCCTGACCTCTGACCTCTCTGTGCAAAGACAATCTTGCTGTTTTTTAACTCCACAAAAAAGTATTGGAACGTTATCAATTATATTCTTGAGAAATCAATCGGTTGTTTGGTCAATAAAAATGTCACAAAAATGGTGAAAAATTGTCAATCCGTGTTTCCCAAAGCCTCAAAGATGACGTTCTCAAAGAGTGCGGTCTTCCACAACCCAAAGAAAATCGGTTTTGTGTCAAGAAACCAGAAAATATTCACATATAAGAAACTAAAATCAGAGACATTTTAATACTTTATAAGTCAATAAGTAATAAAACTGATGAATCAATTATCAAAATAGCTGGCCATTCATTTAATTTGGCTGACCGCTAATCAATCTATCCTTGCAGTCGTGCAGCTGACGTGAACCTCTCACCATGAGCAGTGCAGGTGACAGCGTCAACATTCTTTGCTCATGATGAGGAGCACCTGTGCAGACAGCTGGAGACACCTAATGGTGTGGATGTAAAATGGGTGCATGCCACTCAGTGCACTTGAGTGAGCGCTAATGTGATCCTCATGCGGAGCAAAAGATCAAGCGAAAGGAGTCATCTTTAGAAAAAAAAAAAGGCAGTCACACAGAATACTTTTGACTTGTGATTAATGACGTAATCATGTATCAAAATGACAAAATAAAAGAATATTGTAAGCCAGTCATCAGTTGCACAAGTTTTAATGTATTTCCAGATGGATTTATTTATTTGTATGTATTATATATCCTCTGATTATATTGCTGCAGCTCTATTACACTGTAATATCAGCTTACTAAATGCTTGTCCTAGACTTTACAGCTGTGCACAGGATTCCTATTGATTTCCATTATAGGCGCAGCAGCTGGTGTCAACGCATCTCCAAATAGAAGCAGCACAAATTCATATTCGAGCGCAGGTTGAAGCATTCAAAACAAAGCGTAAAGCAGTCTATTTTACCTTCTTCTGCAGACTTCATATCGGCGAGAAAGTGGAGTCCCCGCTCCTTACCGGCTCCAAAGCTGAACTTGGAATTGACGCTCAGACAGAAGGAATCCTGCATTCAACAAGCGATGCGCAACTTTCTCTGGAACGAGCAACGCCGATGGTAATATTGCAAGCGCTAGATTACTTCACACAGCATCAGATAAAAGCATAATTCATAGCGGAGTTGAGGCGAAGCGAGTTTACGCGTAAATGGACCGTGCGCACCAGACGGACCCTGATAAATCGTGTGCTGTAGGATCTGGAGACCGGCGCAGGTAAGGCTGCTGAGGGGCACCGTGGCTGAGGTGAGTTTGAGCTCTTTCAGCCCAATGAAGCTTTTTCAAGAGTGTCCCCAGGTCGATGACGCAGCGCGGTTTGTCAGAGGGGCCGGCTCCGGTGCTTTTAAAGCTGGAAAACACCCTCCGTTCTTCCGTCAGTGCGCCGCCCATCCAGGGATGACGCGGCCGGCTCCTGCAACCTCCCGGACCGCCTGATGATGTCTTCTGCCCTGGGATCCCATCGATGGAGGTGGGAGGTGTGTGTGTGTGTGTGTGTGTGTGTGTGTGTGTGTGTGTGTGTGTGTGCGCGCGCGCGCGAGACAGAGAGAGAGAGCGAGAGAGAGAGAGAGAGAGAGAGAGAGAGAGAGAGAGAGAGAGAGTAAAGTTCATTTCTACAGTTAAATTTTTGTTTTTAGTATTTCTGTAACCATCCAGTGGCAAAATCCCATTGCAAAATGTATACTGCCACTAAAGCTGTCAATGACAATAACTTATCAACTAAGCACTGTATTAACTGCTTTCTAACTTGGCATTAAGTGAAATAATTGGCTTATGTTTATTTTTTATTTATTATTATTTTTATTTTGCTTCTGGACAATTCATCCAGCTCTGTAACATGAAACTGAACACAATAATAAAAATATATTTAACAAAACAATCTCACTCCATACGCTCTGTAAATGTTCTCCCAGTGGTCATGGAATTGGAGATGTTAAAAATGTACACTTGTCTTCGCTGTCTAGTGAATTATAAGTGAAATGAATCCTTATTATATTACTACATATTAATTTGCACGTAATCCTCACTATAAGGTGGTGCCCTATCATTAAAGTGAGGAATTCTAGTGTTATTGTTCCTGCTATGTGAACTTACCGTTATTCACTGACAACTAACTGTATATTATTAGGATACATGGAGGCCTGTCACTATGGAGTGTTTCTTGTCCCAGAAATCATTGCAAAAAAAACGTTTTTATTTATGATTCAGACATCAGAACTGAAATGGAAAACAAATATTAAAATATCCAAAATAGTGAATGAATTGTGAATAAAATGCAAAACCACACTACCACAACAATAAACAAATTGACTCGCCGGCTCTGTCGAGCAGTATTACGTAACCTGTGTACCTTAAAATGACAGCTTCAGCATCATGTTGATGGTACAGTGTCTTGTAACAGGACACTGTTTTCGGCCCCACCATCACTGGTTTCTGCACTATGTAACTTCAGTGAGAGAGTAGGATCACAGCGTTACATACATGCTTACTTTTCAACACATAACATTGTTTTGACATGATGAGTTTTGTTTGTAGTAAGCACCTACATCACATCTGACCTATCATCACAGACCGGGCATTTGTATTTACAACAGTGGTGTTGCACTCAGAAACTGTGGGGGGGCGCCAGATCGCACAAAATACAATTTCTACATAATGTTGATTTAACACAAAATCGAGATAATGTGCATATTTATGTATTCTATATGTATTGTAGACATACAGCTAGGATAGGAAAATAAATAAAGATAAAGCAGTAATGTAATTATCATGACTGACCAAGAAACATGTAATGAATATCATTTCTCACCATGTTTTTCTGTAGCTGATTCTGACCTCTGACTTACAGAGGAAGGGGAGGAAGTTGGGGGTCCCCTCCACGAACAACAGAGTATTACATGGCAGCAATACACCTACTGATATGACCATAATGGCCCTCAATGCTAATGTCCGCAATCTTGTTATTATATGGCCATTTACATTATTCAAACACTCAGTGTCTCCATATGATTCAAATCAAAACTCAAACGCTATCGGATTTCATCTCCGAATGTGTTTTCCTCGTGTTTGAGGGAAGCATGGTTACGCAGAACGGCCCAGAATAACTATCCCGAACCACTGACAGCGCAAAACACACCGTTGTCCTCGTCTCCGCTTTCCACTACTCTGTATCAAGCCCGTCCCAAGTGAATCTGCGGGCAAACATACTGTAGGCCTTGTGCTTTTGTTAAAGGAAAATATGGGAGTTTCTTTCCTTAATTGCACTCCTATTACCATTTATCACAGTAATAGCTCTCATTATATGATTGTGTTGATGTAAACGGATACAGAAAGGTGAAAATGGAGGGATCTGTTGTTGGCTCAGGTCAGATACGGCTGACACGTGACATACATTTTAAATAACATGTACACATTATCTATATGTACATTTGAATATACCTGGCTGAGCGTGTACTTATCCTGGGCTACCAAGTGCAGTGGTGGTAATACCGAAGCGATCGACAGAATTATTGACACTGATAAATGTAGTTTAATTTGTAATGATGTGTGCCATTTAGATACTTGATGGAGTGTTTAAAATTAACTCCGTCTGATGAGCGGTACAGTTGAAAGCGTACCATTTGGCTGCTGCGAATCACTGAAAATAGAGTCTCCATTATGCGTGTTACAAATAGTATGGGGATGATAATGACAAGTAAGAAACTCCATTCAACAAGTAGAGCAGGAATATCACTGAGTGCCGGTGGCCACCGTGAGTGCAATTAACAATGCCTTAGACAAGCTCCAGTGTAATTCCTTTTGAACGGAGGCCAGATTTTGAACAAAAAATGACTCCCTTGAGTCTGAAATGTAGCTGCCAAGCTCAAGGATGATCACTCATAATCAGAAGCAGACTGCCTTTTGGGGGCAGTGCCGGCGGTGGGGCAAGCGTGAGCCGACTGCATGGGGGGAAAGTAATAGTACGCTCTGTTTTCTTTGCCTACAGTAGCTCGCTGGCGTCAGCTGCGGCTTGGCCCGATGTGCACGTGTGAGCACGGAGATGAAAAAGCAGCATCACATACTTCGGGAGATGAATTATGATACAAAACCAGCAGTAGGAAAAAAGTAGCTGCACGACTGATTGGCACTGTCAGTGGGGTGGGCTTACACGAGTTGTTGAACAAGTTAAAAACCCTGCGGTGTGGTGTGGGTCAGCGGCAGTCTGAGGGCTTATCTTGATGGATTCCGTGCTGCTGAGTAAAGAACCATTAGCTGCAGTGTCTGTCAACAGTAGTCAGAGCACTTTAGAGCATCTCTACAGCGACAGACGTTGTAGCCATCAGGCCACTAATCAGTCCATACTTCATTAAAAAGACATGTGTAATCTAAAGACCTGATGGTGTAATGTACCTCAATGTGTGCTTTAAGTAACTTTACCTTTTCCTCGGGATCAATTCATAAGTCTGGCTGTCTTTCTTAGCAGCGTGACGCAGGCTCAGGTCTCTTCTGCACTTGCAGGAAGGTCCAAATCATTACTTATCCAAGGGTCGAATCCAAAATGTGTCCTAAACTGTTTAAGAAAGCACACTATGTGAAGTGTTATCTTTCAACTTTCGGCAAAGTCACAACAGGTGGGCCAACTAACATCAGCATAATGTGATCTCTTCTTTTTGTCAACTCGACTTTTTAAAAAGCTATCTGTCTTAGTTACGATCGTTCTTAATGCAGCTTTGGTTTACATATACAAACTTGACCCTCCTGAACTGCTCACAAACTCATTAGGGCCACCTTCATAATATAAAATGTGTTTATATTTATGATTTAAATACTGGATGTTTATTGTACTGATGATCTGCATTTTATGAGCCCGACCACAACAGCTAAAGAGATAAGAATCCTGGAGGTTTAGGCAGCAAAACTAGCTTTTAAATATAATGGTTTGGGTTAAAGTAATATGTTGACCCCTGATCCCTCTTCTCCTGCTCTTTATACTAAGCCACCTGACTAGCTCTGAGCATCTCCTATTATTGAAGATGGGTTTACATCGGAGCTAGTTCAAAAACCTGATGTTTCTCATATGGACGCTAAAGGGTGCATTGTGATTTTAACCATTTGCCCCGTCCTTCTCTTTCATTTTTCTTTCAGAGGACTGTTTAAGTTTGTCTTTACAGCCTGACTTGGTTCAGTACTTGGATTAAAACTGTCAGTAAAGCTTAAGCTCCAGACAGGTTGTATGTATTATCTGGAAGAATTTTGCCTTCGCTTCACATCTTCTCTAGAAATGACAGATTGTAATTTATAGTGCTACTACATCTGGCCCTGTGACACCGCACGTACGGAGCAGCCACAACACGTCTGTGGAGAGCATTAGAGACATGCTATGTCGTCCTCTCAGATTTATGAGCGGCCCGCTCCTCGCTCCCACATTTCACAGAAAATGATCAGTCCTGTAAACAGACGCATGCTGCTTTGACATTCACACAAATTGAGTTGTTGTTGTTGTTGTGTTTCGCTCGTTTCCCTTGTGCTCATTCCGCGACGCGAGGCTGTTTGCGATACGCGCATCACAACGTGCCAAAAGCAAGAGGAGGATTGTCTAATACAGAGCTCAAACCTCACTCATGTTGCTTTAAGGTTCTCCTTCTGTGTTCCCTCACTGGTATTTTGTGATGCATTGCTGTCAAGGGACTGGAAATGTTTTGCCAGCAGGGCTGATGATATAATAAACGACAAGAGTGGGGTTTTCAGTACAAGTTCTGTTCTTAATGCCAGCCTCTCAAATGTTTACTACCAGCGGTTTGGCCCGGGAGTCTGGCTACATCTTGGCACGGTCAGAAACCATTTCTTAGAAGTCTCCATAAAAGATTTACATGTAAAAGACCAACCAAAAGTTGACAGGTATAAATTTTCACATCTGAGGCTCTCCATGCTGCGGGCTTAGTCTTGTCATCTTTGTTTGTCTAGACATCAGAAATGCTACCAGTAGAGGGAAAAAAAAAGAGAGCTCAAGGCAGATATTAAAATGGACACTAACAAGATGTGTTAAGAAGAGCAGTGCGGCAAAACTCTGGGTGAATCTCCGCGACGAAAAATTCAAGGCTGCAAACCCGAGCCCTTCCCTCAGAGCTGCACACTTAATCCTCTCCTTTTACAACGTATAATTCATGTTTGACATATCCGGAGAAATGTGCACACTGGCATCTTGACTTCCCTACACTATCATTATGTATTTTCGAAGTTTTTCTATGAGCCATAACTTGAATCAGGCGGCTTTTAATAGCCGTAAACACTCATTTGTGCGCACTCTGTCGATACAAGTTCATTACTCAGCCGTGTTTTAAAAACCCTTGCAGCCGCTGCAGCTACAGACATGATTGCTAGTCATCTCATTTGATTGTTGTCTGATGTGACTGATGAATGATAGAAGTCTGCGGTGAATGGAGGTGAGCTGTGAGTGGCTGCGGTCAGCTCCATCCTTTTGGCATGAGCGGAGCACACACGCACGGCCGGTTGTACACACTTCCCCACTTCTCCATTTTCCCCTTTGTTGGTATTGAGACGCATGGAGCTGCATACTTGAGCACTCACAATGGAGAACTGCTCGGAGCTATCTTAGGCATGTCTGGACACTGCTGTATGTTTAGCTACTGGCTTATTTCAGAGATTCCTCTTATGAACAGGAAGTAGCGTACATGTCTGGCTCGTAAAGCAAAAGGAGCCGGGCTGTCATTGTCACACGGCCATTGACTAAGATTCTGTGCCAGCAGAAAAAAGGGAAGGAACTGGTGAGGCCGGTGCTTTGTCATAGTTGTTTACATGATATGCTGCAGATAAATCTTAACATGTGACTGGGGTCCACTCTTATTGTGGCGGGAGTTGGCACAATAAGTGAGATTAATAACCCGTGACTCTGCTGCATTGTAAAGTCAACTCAAGAGGCAATACAACTTCTGAAAAACCCTCCTAATAAAAAAAAAAAAAAAGGTGTAAGACGTGAATATGATGGAAAAGTCAACCCAATCGCCGGAGTAAATGTTTGCTGAGTACATTTCTGCAGAGGCACAGACGAGATATTCTCTTGGTTGAATTTTTCAAAGCAAATTCTCTGCTCATGTTTACGCACAAAAAACACTTTAGGGTTAGGGTCAATACCCTTAAAATACCTGTTTTGGTCGCCATGATCCAGATGGAGAGTCCGACTTCCTGTGAAAATCGTTTTGGTCTACAAAAAGTGGCTGGAAATGTCCGCAGGTCACCTTAAAAAAAACCCATCTGGCCTTGTCTTCACAAAAGCTGATGGCTATGTCTGCATGTCTCCATAAGCAAACGCTCTGTTCTGTATTCACAAAATGAGAAATAATAATAATAATAATAATAATACATTTTATTTCATAGGCGCCTTTCTGTCACTCAAGGACACCTTACAGTAAACAAAGACAATTTAAGCCACAAAAGTACACAAGAGAAGAAAACAATAAAAATGGACAGAAAATTCATTTAACTAAGAAAGGCGATCTTAAACAGGTGTGTTTTGAGTTTGGACTTGAAATCAGATAGTGTAGTGATGTTCCTTATTTCGGGTGGCAGAGAAATGTCCACAGGTGTCCTTAAAAATAGTGACCTGTGGTTGGCCCTTTGGCAGCCTTGTTGGTCTGTAATAAGGTTAACCACCTCCACCTCCTAATGTGAAAGGTGGCTAACTCTGGCACAAAACGTAAAAGACATATGCCACGTTTGGTATGAATGTCACAAAACATTAACTCTTAACATTGTATCCGGGCGACTTGGCTTGGAAAAACATAAATAAGTGTAGAAAACCAGATCCTGAGTACGCACCAGCAGTGACTACAAGTCAGAGCAAACTCATAAAAAGTATGATAATGCTTGTTTGTTATTACTTAGATTGAATACAGCTCCACAGGGTTAAAATATCTGCATGCTGTTTTTTTGAACTAAAGACCTATTACTGCACCCTGTCAGCGCTGTTTTCTCTACGCCTGTTTTTTTTTTTTTGCTGACAGTGTGAAATGTGATAAGCGCTCCACCATGGGCACTGTATCTTACCCACATGTGTAGCTAATTCAAAACCTGTGGCCAATAACAGTTTCTGTAGGTCAAAGACATATGACCTATGAGACAATTTTTCCTACATCGCTTCTAGCACAGATAATTACTCAGGCAAGACATCTGAGGAGGGCCATATTGTCAGTTTCAAACAAAACAGCATGATAGAAGCTTTGTTTTTCTTTTCGTCTCCTCCGCTGAAAAATGTGTATCCATTCAGTTTTGTCGCAATCCCCGTAATGGTTATGGGATTATGAGGGCGGATGGTTTCATTTTTCTGGCCTATGACTGTCACATCCAGGTCCATTACAGTGATTTAAACCCAAGCATATATGCCAAGGCCATTTTTACTGCAGGGCTCTCCAGCTTGGCTGCTCTACATTAAAACACATTTATATAGTCCGACACAGCCAGGGTCCTGGTTATGCGAAAGGGTCACTCACAAAGCGGAGCTCAATCTCCCTGCGTCTTGAATCATTTTGTCGTCTAAATGCTGAGAGGTGATTTGTCACAGGCTGTCACTGTTTCCATTGCTGTATTATTTAACTACAGGATGACAGGACAGGGGGGTAAGTGATATATATTTTATTTCAGGAAAAACCCAAGGCACTCAGCAAACTCCAAATGCGTTCAAACACAGAAGAAGAACATTTATCTACTTTACGAAGTGTTGTTGTATAGTATAGTATTTGGTAATAGGGTGTGAGGAATCTGCATTTTGCTGCAGTACATTGTTCGTGGTGCATCATTACATGGTGCTAATTGCAGGTGAGGATCGCATTGCCTCTGCTTCCAACTAATTGTTAATGACATTACTGGGTCATTTCAATCTCATACTGTATATGAGTCAAAGAAACATTTAGAGGATCTCAAAATTTTGGAATACTGCACACACATATTCGCTTTCCTGCGGGAAGTCAGGTGTCAAGATTGATCAACACTCATCAACTATGGCAGCTTGTTCGGTGGGTTTAGCTTCAAACTATGACGCTCTAATTGCATGAAGGACTCCAAAGCCAATTTAGCAATAACACACAATATGCAAAGTCAGGTTAGACTTTCAAAATAAAGCTTGCTGACAAACAGCTGGGCATATTATGAATTTTGGACTGTTACTCAGGCTGTCAAACGGTTTCGGTTCGGTCACGTTTAGGCTCCAAAAAATACTTGGTTAGGTTTGGGAAAAGAGCTAACTTCAGGCTCAATATACTATGTTTAGTTTTGTATAGTACGTCAGTGAAATAACTCATGTCACGCAACACAAGTGATGTAAGCGTGTTACTAATTTTACATCATTTATGCGTGTAAACTTATTAGCTAAAGAATCACTCTTGATTGTTGGTCACTAAAGGGGTGCAAACTGGTCACGAGAGGGAAAGTCCTGTCTTTATAACCCAGCCACCCCTGACTCAGACTAGCTCTTCATACTACTGCACTGGTGACAGTGGTGTCATTCTTGTCATCTAACTCTATGCAATATATGTGTATTTCCTGAAATGTTTAAATATTCTGGGCGCAGGAAAGCACTGATAACCTGTAATATCTGGCATAATAAAAGCAGCAGCTAGCTTTAGGCTACTTCACATTTCATATTTGTCTCTGAGGTCATCGTTCTAAACTACATTAATTTCCCCCATAATGCCCTTCCATTATTCGTAGTTATTATTACATCTGTAAAAATAAAATAAAAAAAGGCTGAGGTCCATCTGTCTGTCCTCAGAAATACAATTTCCTTTTATTGACCTGATTGGCATGAAATCTGCTGCGTACACTTAATATCCCAAGAGGGGGAAAAAAAATAAAGAGGCAATTATGGTGACTCCATGACCTTTTGTTTTTTTACTGGCACCGTATAAAGCCAACCTTTCAATTTTCAAATGACTCTATATCTCCCGAGTCTTCTGTCATAAAACACACAATACTGGCTGTGTGCTTTACCACTCCCAATAGAAGGAAACCTATTGATTTTGGTGACCTTTTTTTCCCGAGCGCTGCCAACAGGCCAAACTTTGGCTTCTCTAAAGTAGGCCAGAGCTCTGATCAGAACAGGGCAATGTCATCTTTGGTTAATTTAAAGTTATATATTAGAACACTGCTCAGAGTCAGACAATATATTTTCCTATATGTGACCTACTAAAAAGATAAATGCCTAATAATCCAGTCCAATATGTGATCAGTTCCTTTGAAATATGTATGTGCCTCGAGGTGACAAAAACTGCATTTCTTCCTGATTGACTTAGAAGTGATTCATTCATCATTCACAGAGAACAGCCTGTTCACTCCTTCTCTGTTTCTTCCTTAAATTTGGACTGGTTTGAGTGGTACTAAAATAAATACCGGGCGTGCTGTCACACCGACGCTTCTGTCCAATTGGTTTTTGACTCTTCTGAACTGTTTCACATGTCAGGGGGAGCAGCGTGCGCCTGCGCCCTCATAAAGCGAGACAAATGAGGCACTCGTGCAGCACCAGATTTTCAGAGGCGAGTTGAAACACGACCCCATCCACAAGGTTAATGTTCTGCATTCTTTAACGCTATAGGTCTCTCGTGCAATTAAATTATATCATTCGTGGAATCTGAAAGTGTGACAATGGATTGAGAGGAGGAAGGTTTCAATTGAAGTCCCTCAGTGCTGCTGCAGCGGTGTGGTTTGCAGGAGCTTTTTCGCGTGAAGCTCGAGGAAGGTCACCTACAGCGCTGTTACTGCGATTCCATGACCCGTCCTTGGTGTTGGTATTGACATGTCATAAAAAGATTAAAAATAGCCCGATTCCTGGCTTACAGTGGCGCAGCAAGTCACACTGGCCTAAGATCGTCTGACAGTCATTCTGACTGAGGAGTCGAGAAAAATAACTCCCGCTGGACGTTTGTGTGGAGGGGGGTCAGCTCAAGGACCTAACCCCAGTCTTCTTCCTCCTTTTTTTTTTCTCTCCTTTTCCTGTCTCCAGTCAAAGCCTTCCTTTTTCACGGTCCCTCTGATGGGTTCCCCTCTTCTGTTTCCTGTTGTTTGTGTGGGGTTGCTAGGAAACCATGGCAGCTGTCCAGTTGGGAGGGATTTTTTTTTTTTCTTTTTACTGGTGTGACTGGGGAGGTTGGAAGGTTACAAGGTCAGCATATGGGTGGGATGCTTTAAAGTTTGTTACGTTGGCATTTTGATATACGGGCAGAAGTAATGTCACGTTCCACCCAATTGGTTTGTCCTCCCCTGTAACCCTAAAATAATGAGAGAACAGTATTTCATCGTGTTATACACTAACACATTGACTCAAGTAATGTGATGAAGGAATCATGAAATACAAATCATAAGAACACAACTGATTTTTGTTCCTAGTTGTGGTTTCTTTAACATATGACGATACTGTATCAACCAATGGATGTATTCTATAGCATCAAAAGGAAAAAAGAAATACTACATGTAATATAGCAGGTGTTGCTGATGGAACCACAAAAAATAGCATCCAGCTCTATAGGTCCCATTACCTCTATGGTGCATTTTAGCATCTTCAAGCTCATTGTTTTGGTTTTACGACCTGCAACTTTAACGATTAGGTTTACTCTCCTCACACTCATTTGTAGTCACGGGAAATAGCTCTTTCAACAGAAAAAGTTCACTTCACACAGCCTGACACCAAACAGTACACAAAGTTAGCATCTTTGATTAGATTTGTCCTTCAGGAGCTGGTAGAGACCAAAACAAAGAATGTTCAGTCAAATCTGATTTAAAAAAAAAAAAAAATCTATCGTTCCACACTTTTCTACTCAAAATTCTTCAGTGGTTTGTCTTCTCTCTTTTAACGTCACTGACGAATTTGCGAACATAATAAGTATATATCTCTCTCATATAATTTACCAGCACAGCAGCATGGGCACTTGCATCTGTGTGACTTAGTTATATCCAAGGTACTGTATCTGCCAAAATTCTGTCTCAGATGTCTAATGTATGATTCTTTTCAGTCAACACTCTTGACTCACCTATTCTATCAAGCTGGTGACGTTTTCCCTTGGATGGTTCAGGGGTAATAGGAAACATAGTTTATTAAAAGAAATTCTGGAGAAACAAGAATTTCCTTATTTGGAGGTAACCACGTGACATACTGTCGACTAAGGCTCTTTTCCAAGGTAGGACTTGCAAGATGAAAGAAAATGCAAATTTAATGTGTTCTTTTTTATTTATTTCTCTTTGCTTTTGTTGTTTTTTTTACTTCTTTTTCTTACTTTCTTAGTAATGATCCTTCTTATGTTTGCCGAAGTTGCTTCTTCTACACGTGAGTGCAGCGACAGCGCACACAAACCCTCATAAAGAATGCTGTGATTCACCCTGTGTCATTAGTCAGCCCTCGCCTTTGATTCAGCCCCATCTGGCTCTGATACGACCGGGCTGAGAATGTATCACATGACGAATAAGCCGCATAGTGTGACCCTGAAGAGTTGGACCACTCCGCTGAGAGGCTGAGGCCTGACCTTCGCATCACTCTCATCACCTGTGTGGTGATACCATGCCGATAGATGTCAGGTTTTACACCGGGCCGTTTTCTGCTTTTTAAGGTCTTTACAAGGTTTAACAGCTACCACATTTAAACGCACGTGTGTTGAGTGTGCGCGGCGGTCAGATTAGAATGTGGCACATCCGGACGAAAAACGAGTGACTCGTGAGTGGCTGAATTCATCCACACAACTCACAGGAGGGGAGAGTTTTCCTCCTCTCTCAGTCCATTTTGCACCATTAAAACGCTGCTGAGATGAAACCTGACATAATAAAGTGCCGCTCCTTGGGGAGAGAGCACGCTGCCCTGCTGTAGATCCATCTGAAGTCATTCCCTTCCACCCGGCAGCGTTAAGCGTCTCCCCAGCCTCTAGAAACCCGATCCGGTGGTGTGTTTTTCACTTGAATCCTACAGCGGTGTTCCTGACCTCAGACAGTGAGCCCAATCAGGAGGAATACCCTGATGCTGCAGTTTGGACCCTCTATGCTGAAACCAAATAGTATAATCGTGTAATGAGGGATCCCTCTCCAGGAAACAGACTCAAGTAGGAAAACTGGCTGCTGCTCCTGCTGATAACTTGCATGGTTTTTTATAAAAGCACAATTTTAGTAAGTAATAGTCTCAATTTACAAATTACCATTTTGTATCTGGGATTCATTCTTTTTAGTCTAGTGGCTGCCAATGTTACACTCACATTTGCTGCCCACAGTACAAATCAGCATTTTCAGTTAAAACATTGTCATATTTTTTTGCAGGGTGACTCAAAATGCAATGAATCATGAGCTCCAGCTCTTTTCCGACAGGCAAGCGCTGACCAGTGTCTGGAGATCCAGAGTCGATGTGGATATTATTGCTGTTGTGTGGCTGTCGTGTAATTAATAAAACATTCAGGGAAGAGCTGAGGTGACTGGCAGTGCACATTTCAGACAATAAACAGGATACTCTCCTCCTGTCCTGTGTAAGCAAGCGAGTGTATCCAGGATTAGCCTCAACTACACCGGCTTTCAATGGACAGGGCTGGATTGCGTGCCCACCCGCCTGCCGCTGGGCGTTTTTTATTGACAGCCCGCAGTTGTGTGCTCTTGTGTTGGTTGCACTGTACAAACTGTGGTGTTTTATAACAGGGCAAGGCTGCATTTGTGTGTACATGGAGATCACTAATTATACAGAGTGATGCTTGTTTAATTAGTTCAACGCATTAGTTAGTTTATCCTGTTTATTCTGGCATACCTGTAAACACCCTATTTTTAACTCTTTCTCCCACTGTGCACTCCATTGGTGAGTTCACCTGTTCAGTTTCAGATTTCAAAAAGGTGCAAACAAATGGGAGTGCCGTATGGACATCTGGAGAAAATTCCATATCACGTTCACATTAGATGTATGTTAGCAAACTTTCACATCGAGAGGCGGAGGGGGTGGTGAAGGCTGCCAAACAGGTGACTGCAGGACGACTTTGTGTTTCGGGATTTGTAATTGTGAAATTATAGGTCACTTTTGACGAGGGACTGCGAGGGCATTTGAACATTTGTAAGCATGACACCAGTGGACAGTGGCCAACTAAGGCTGTTTGACAGGGGTGAAAAAAGTAAAAAGGGGCACCAGCTGTATACAGTTGATGTTCGCCAATGTGCAGAAAGTTCTGATATATTTACAGTAAAGAATCGAGAGACAGCGAGATCCTCCCAGTGGCATTGGCAGGTAGTGGCACCGAAGTGGCAACCTGTGGCATGTCCGTGGCATCTTCTGGCACGAGGATCTTGGTGCTGCTGGAAGAAACAGCACTTTATCATATTTTCTCCACTTTAAGGGTAGAAGGGCATCCTAGGGTGCACTATATCACATTTTCTTCACTGGAAGAGAACCTTAGAGAGCACCATGTCAGGTTTTCCTAGATGGCAGGATGTCACAATTTCTCCACTGGAAGGGCACCATAGAGGGCTCTTTATAACGTTTCCTTTGGAAGGGTATCTCAGGGGGAAATGTCATGATGTATCTACCATAGGGGCATCCAAGAGGGCATTTTTGCAGCATTTCTTTTTGAACACGGGGGCACCAGGAGGGGCCAACGCCCTGCACTGCCCTGAGTCAATCACCTCCAGTCGTGTTTTGTGTCGACAAGATGTGTTTTGTGTATTTAATGAGGCCTCAGGACAATTTCCAGCTATGTTTGTTGCATCCAAAACAAGGATAACAAGCCAAACCATCATGTTCTGTAAGAGGCGCGTCGTTAGACCTGGGCATTCGGGGCTATAGCCCCGGATGTTTTGGGAATAGCCCCGGATCTCTGTGCCTTAAAAAAAAATAAAAGATCAATTGTGTTTGTGGGTGTAGCCATGGTGTGTAATCTCTGTTGAATGATGACGTTTTTCTCTTAATACCCTACAAAGCCTACTGTGGGCCTATTGCAGATAGACAGTGAAGCGAAAAAATTATAAGAGGGAATGTTCTACCTGCTCTAATAGCCTATGCACACAGCCCAGTCAGGCTATAATATCTTTAACTTAAACATTACTCGGTAGGCCTATAGTGAGGGAAAATTAAATTGGCCTTCCTTTCCTTCTCAAACTACATTGAAATTGCATCTTTAACATCATTTTCAAAATTTCCCATGGGAGAAATCCCCGGCCCCCCGTTAAAAAGGACTCTACGCGTTACTCTAATCTGACTACTTTTTCAGTAACGAGTAATCTATATATATTAATATTTCCAAACCATCAATCAGATTAAAGTTACTTATTCAAGTCACTGTGTGGTACTATTATCATATTCCTTAGTAAACAATATATATTTTTGCTTTCTTCTTGCGTCTCAGGAGTGATGTCATGTATATGACAAGTCACGTTTTTCAGCATGAGGACAACTCACATGTAACACCACGCAGCGACACAAACACAAACAACAATGGAGGGAGGAGAGAGATGCACGTTTTCTAGCTGGAAATACATTCATTATTTTGAGTTCATGTCACCGAAAGATGAGAATATTAAGGTTTGTTGTACACTCTGCTGGCTGTACTTTTTAAAGGAGTAATCAGTAATCAGTAATCAATTACTTTTTCAAGGTAACTGAGGCAACACTGATGTTTTGCACTCCTAGCAACACCCCTGTTTCTAACTATAAGTAACTATCTGTTGCTTTGCAGCAATGCACCTAGCTAGCTAGCTTTTTCTGGCAATTGGGTTGTTTGTTTCCCACACATTAATTTATTTCTGGCGACCTGCCACAGTATCAACATTGACCGCCACATATTGACTTTTCATTTTTGGAGATGTGCCTTCCCGTTCTCAGTCACTCAAGAGAGCGCACCTTTCAGTGAATAGCATGATGTTATATACTCTGATACAGTGGATGGTGGTGTGGTTTTTAGTGCACCGGTAAAAACAACAAAGACAAGGAGGAGGACTATTTAACGCAGTTGGCTTGACCGTTACTTCCTCCGCAAAGAAGACGGCTAGCCAAATTGTCTAGATCAAGCCACCAAAAAGAATGCCAGACCTTGAAGCCAGTTTTTGTCGTGGCCAAGCCGTGTAATTACATCGTTATGTGATGCACTGGGGATTTTTTCCCAAAAAACCAACATTGTGAAAGACGCATCTGTAAAATTGTAATAAAAGCCTCACAACCCCCGCCAAATGACTGTTTTTTTCCTGCAGAATTGGGGCGATTCGGTCCAATAAAATTTGGAAAGCCTAGAACAGCCGGTCGATTACATTTTATTCCCATCCAGGTTAGCTCGGCGCCAAACTGGAAGTTAGCCAACTCGGTCGGCGCATGCTCTATGGCGCCCCAGCTGGACAGTCACCACCACGATCAAAGTTTGATTCTGTGGGAAACTGCACTCCCCTCGCTGCGAGACCTTCCTCGTTACCAGCACTCGCTTCCTGTGAGACCGCTTGCTCAGGCTGTAATCCTGCATCATGTTACCCGACAAGTTCTTTCTTTTTTAAATTCTTCCTGGCAATGATGGCTCCTCACACGGGGGCTGGGGGAGTTTAGGGTAATCTTTATTTTAATCTGTTCTCCCCCTTTTTCACAGCCTTATGTTGGCTGTTATCTTCATAAGAAGCATGGTTATTTTTTCTGCGCATGATGAATCATACCTGTGTGTGGTTTCATATTTGCCAGAACATATGGCATAATCATGCCGGACCTGCATGCATGATGGGTTTTGGGATTATGACGCACCGTTCCCCCTAGTAAAAAATATGATATTGTGAAAGCCTGCATGCCTTCATCGTTTGTGAGCTTGTCAGTTCTGGCAGCAGGAGGCAGTGTTACTCAGCAGCTCCCATGTGTCACAACCTTGCCGCTATCTACGTAACTGCTGTGGCTTCTGGGAAAGCGTCTGGTCGCATAATCATCCTCCAGTAAAAGTAGATCAGGAGCCAAAGAAAAATACACAAGCAGGCCGAGAAATGCACACGTGCACAAGCAAATGCATCTAGAAAGCTAGGCTGCACACAGGTGTGCACACAAGTCATGGAAGGCGTGTTGCCAAATATAATGGCTCTCTCTACTCTGTACCATTCAATTGTGGCTGTATGTGTAAATACATCTGGACAATATAATTTCACACATCACCACCTTCACCCACCTACCGTCCCAGGCCCCCCTCTTCCCTGTGTAAGAAAATAAAGCTCAGGTCTTGTCAGAGGGAATCCCTGCTACCCCAGCTGAGAATACACACTCCCTACTGGCCCCTCCGACATAATTCTCTTCCAACTGCCTGAAACCACCCTGACCCATCGTCTAGAGTGACTCAATGCCTCGGCTTCCCGCACTTCCCAGAAAGCCGAGCCAGGCCATGAGTGAGGAGACCTCCAGACGAATGAGATTTCCCACTTTTTGCATCAGTGGGGCTCCAGATCGCTCTACCGTCGGAACACATTAGTACAGTGTCTCCGTGCGAGCGTGTGTGTGTCCCGTCTTGCGGGCTTTTACAGGGAGCTCCGAGATCCTGAAGGTGGAAAATCAGCCCCCGAAAGTATTCACATATCATCACATGAACCAGATCTGTGTCCTAACTTCACATTAAGCACAGAGTGCAGACTGGCTGCCATGGTGGCTTTTTATTTATTTATTTTTTTTTTTTTCAGAGGCAACCAGACGGTTACGAAACTCTCAGAGCAAATAGGTTATTATGTCTCAGTTATGGTTCCATGATGTGGTTTCAGAGGGATATGGCTCCTGTGGTACTATGTAGAACAAGGAGTTCCTCTTGGGCCTTCAATGTAGGTAAACCAAAAATGACTGCTTCACTTAAAAAGTTGTTTTTGTCTGGGTAAACTATTTACTTAGCTATGACATCACTCGTTAAGCCTTCTTTGACTATACCACAGAGTAACCGACTAGTTGTATTAGTAGTACTTGCACAGTTTCACTCATCCTTGTTTTTAAGTCACAGTGGAAAGTAACTGCAACTCACTGTACCCCCTTGCTGTAGCACCTAACTGCTGTTAGCGAGTTAGCTCACTTAGCCGATGCAGCTAATTGGCCCAAATAGCTAACTGGAGTCCACACCTCACAGAGAGAAGAGAGAGAGTCAAGGGAATCAGGCATCACATCTTACCCTGAAAATTGAGGATTTATTTTGAACAAACCAGAGGTGATCACGTCAAGACAAACCAAGAACCTTTTGGTGAGTTTTACTTTGTTCATGTCGAGTTTGAAAAAAGTGTGTTTTTCAATGAGTTAACGAGGCAGTTAAGCTAGTCTTAGTTCAGGAAAATAGAGAAACATGAATTCAGAAAGTGCACTTTTGTATTTTTTTGTTTCAAGGTGCTGAATGTGTTTTTTGAGTCTCCTCCCCTGGTCTTTAAATTTGGGTTTCCCTAGTCGTCAGATACTGACATTTTGGGCTAGACCAGCCACCAACCCAGAGCGTCAGTGTTTGACATCCTTGGAATAACACTCACAGAGTACACCTTTAATAAGATAAAAGGTAGGTAGGTAAGAATACATACTGTTTTTGACACTTTGTGAGTTTATAGTGTTTATTTATTAGACTAAACTTAGGCTACTTGTTTAGATGACTTGTGAAACATGGCATAGATTTCCCAGCTGAGACTACGGGGGCCAGACTATCAAACTGCCGCCTCATGAGGTAAAGTGTTATCAAGAGAGAAAACGAGTCGGCGCTACAGTAGCTGGTTAGCAGCCTAACTTTAGTAGACATCTCTGCAACACAGCACACATATATTGTTGACATAATGTCAACACTGTTGTTTCTGGCCTTACTTTACACATTGCACCCTTAGGAAGAACAAAAATGAAAGTTGGAGCAGTTTCATGCCGCACCTGCACTCACAAGAACGAATGTTTTCAGATTTCGAGACTGCAGCTGTGGTCTGTGATTTGATCACATCTGATTTTGGAACAACCTGTGGATCTTTGTCTACACAGTGGGCTGTATACGCTGTGGGCAGAGCTGAAAAACAGTTTCATAAATCTTTACAGTGACGAGTTTACTTTCCAGGGCAGGAAAGCGCCGTATCAGTTCACACAGGAAACGAGGGCACAAAACATCGATGGGGCTATAGATGTTTATCTTTATTTCTTTGCTCCAACAGAAACCCAGTTTCAACTGACTCCTGATGTAACTGATTGAACATGACGCACATTTGATCATATAATGATGTGGATTTCTTTCAAACTCAGAATCTTACAAGATAAACACAATCGCTGCCTGCCTTCCACCTGCCTGGAAGTACACAGGACATTCAGGCCTCCAATAAGTGAGCCTACTGCAGACTGGTACAGTCTGCCCGCAGGATGCTGGCAGTTGACTACGCAGGTCCTCTGAATTATTATCAATTATCAATAGTGACCAATCAGGTATAGTGAGGGCTACGTGAGGGTGAGTCAGAGAAGAAGACTGTACCTTTTTATAACCAATGGAATTCACACTGACTTGAATCCAGTGGTAGAAATACAGAAGACATATAACAAACTGATGGTTGGCTCTAGACAGAACAGACCTAATTATAGGGACAGCTAACCAGCAAACAGTAGATTAACTTCAAATGATATTTTAAGTCAAGTTTTCGAGTTGAAAATACAAGAAGACGAGGGAAAAACATGGTCACAGAGCTAATAGGCTCAGAATATGGGGATATTTTTGACAGTCGGTGGTGAGACACTCAACATCCTTGATTCTCCTTAACACATCCCTCAGACCTCCTTGAAATCAGTTTAGTCGACTGTGACATCTGTTTCAATATTTTACACACAGGCACACATAAACACACACACACACACACACACACACACACACACACACACACACGATTACATAACAAAGAGGCTAATGCAGTACACAAGGAGTAACCATTCTCCTCCGAATGCTTTAGACTCAATTTTGTGTCACTAAACAGAATTACTCCCCATTAAAGTGTCTGATGGTGATGTTCCTGTTATGCATTTCTAATGTTTCACGCATTTGGCAAAACATGAGACTGTTGTGTACCATCTCAAGGGTGACAGGCTTCATCACTATCTGGAAATTACATGATGGGAATATTTGAGGATATTTGTTAGATAAAGTGGACGTTAAAAGATTAAATTTGCTTATGTCTGCTCACCTGCCATCACAACCTTACCCCTGACAAGTATCATGGTGTATAAATAACTTACAGGAGCTGTCACTTTGCAGACTGTGTGGCCTTGTAATACACCGACAGAGCAGATATCTGACTGAAATGAATAACGACCAGTTGTCAGTCTCGATGCACCTTTTTCTTTTCATTATAGTGACAGGTCGTGGGTACCTGCAGAGCATCCCCCCCCCCCACCACCAAATAAGAACAGTCCACATTTACACATGCGGTGATGCTGGTTCATGTGTTGCTGCTGCCATCTGCTGGGCACCTGGTATACTGCATCATCTTTGCTCTATACTCTGCAGGCCATTGCGCGTGTGTGTGTGTGTAATGTAAGGACACATTCAAGGCAAGCTAGGAAACAAAAAGGAACAACCCTTCATTGTGTGTACACTTTTTTTTTTTAGAATGTATTACATTTTCATAAATAACACAATTCTTCCTCATAGATAACTCATTTGTAAGAAGATTTCTTTGAGAGTTTGCAGGAATACTAATTAAATCTGACAAGAGGAAATGCAAAAAAATACCAGTGTGATATAATGAACATCCCTACAGGGGTGAGTGCTGCAAATCGTCATTATCATAAGAGTACAGTAGTATACTAGCACTGTTATGGGATGCATTTTTCAATGTTGAAGTTAAGAAAAAGATCATTTTGATATGGTTTGCCTGAAAATTGTGTGTTTATTGCAAGTGCTCAAAAGTAAGGACACGCTGACTGACTGACTGATTCACTGACTGAGCAGTTGTGGAGTCTTGCACCATCTGGTGGAGAACACAGTCAGTATTACATGTTACTTTAATATTATCATGTAGGTTAATATAGTTTAAATTAGCATCACCAAGCAGTTGTTGGCAGAAGAAAACTTTCAATTTAAAATGTTTGTTTAAATGTGCTACAACTCTGTCTCTCCTTCTGCTTCTATTCGATATTTCACCTCTGCTGATATGTGCTGGCGTGTGGTAGAAGATCCGAGGGGCATCAAGTGTAGATATTCAGCATCACCGCATGCTGAGCCCTCTTATATAAGACGTACCTGCTGCCACAGACAGACTGCATTCCTTCAGTCCCGGGCATGAAGCAGCGGCTCTGCTCCCAGGCCCAACGCTCACTGACTGATCCCATCACTGGCACCACGGCACATTCCACGGATGCAGCGTGTGTGAAATAAGGGAAACAGTATAGTGATCGAAATTCAAATATTTTGCTCATATTTCCTCCGCTGCCAGTTTTGTGTCTTTTTAATTAAAAGCAGAAGCGGTGATGTCATGCGTGGCAGGCGTGAGAGAGGCCTGCGCATGTCACACAGCACGATCGCTGAAATATCAGATATCTCCATATAGAGGAAGAGACGTGTGCTACTTATGCAGATGTAAGGTAACCCAACCTGCTGAGAAAATACCTGAAGGGGACATTATTATCAGTCAAAACTCTCATGGGAACGCTCCATTTTTATGCTGCGTGGACACACTGATCTGATCAGGAACTTTTTTTTTTATCTTGCCTTCTCAGTCGGTTAAATATAATGTGCAACATTTCCTGTTCAGGCTCAACTTATGCCCGTGTCAGGCCCGTGTTCCTCTGAGTGATGACCCTCACAGGGCACAGATTAGTCTCTCGTGAAGCAACACTAACTGGTAATGAGCATCCGCGTCCATCAGCCGCTTGTCTGATACATGACTAATAAACATGCAGCGGGCTACGTGGGGCTATTTAAAGGCCCAGAGATGGAGGCGTTGGAGAGAAGAGGGTCTTTTTCTTGTCCTGGTGTCACTCTGTGTCAGACACGGTGGCAGCGTTCATTAGCATGGGTCAGATCAGCGCTGTCAAACATGTGATGGTATACACATGCGTATACACGTCCACACAAACACACACACGCAGGCACACACGGAATGTATGTGATCACATGCAAATGTATTACTTTGCTGCCACCATGTGGATAAGGCGTGACACATCTGCCTCTGTCAGCAACAATGAGAGGTTGATATTCTACACATGTAAGCAAGGAATTAAAGCTATATTCATACATTCAGTAACATTAATGAATATTTAACAGCTTTTGTTAGAGCTGGATTATGTGATCAGGGCTTTATGTGTCTAAAATCACACTCATGAGATTTATGAAGGAAGAATTCATGCCAAATTAGGCATTATTTCCAGACAAACAGTTCTTCTAGTAGTAGTAGCTCTTTATGTACTTTTCAGTTGTCACTAGATTCATTGTGCACTGTCCTCATCGTCCCTCCCTGAATTACAATCAGTAGTGGAACATATGTTCTGTATCACAATATTAAAGTGTAAATGAATTGCTCCCCGTTACTTTTGTATGGCCTCAATACAAAACGTGCCAATAAGACAAGTAATATCAATAAGATGACATTTATCTAATCTTGATCATTTGTGTGTTTGGTTTCACCCAAGATCAGTGCGTGAGACTTGTGAAGTGTTTCCGTGTGTGCTCAGTAACAGACTAGTAAAACATTCTTTGTTTTTAAGGCCGTTGCTAGTCCCCTTTTTACTGAATGTATCTGTTATCTAATTGTGTCTTTTTCTCAGTAACTGTACCGGAATATACTTACCTTTTATTTTTGTATCCTAATTATGCAATCCCGTTACATGCATTCCGTTAATCGCCAAGCCTGAAGGTCCAGTGGCAGTGCTCTGAAAGCAAAATCTCATAATTGAAAAGAAGTGTAGAAGTTTTATTAACAAAATAAGAGTAATAAACAGGAGATCTAAGTATGGTAGAGAGGGAAAAAAAATGGAGCCCCAAATAGAGGTCCTGTAAGGTGATTTTTTTTCCAAAAATAAAAAATAAAATCTTAGGCACACAAGATATTAATTTGCAGACAATTAATTATTGTGTGCATCAAGGTGGAACAAAATGTTGAACAGTACTATATTTTTCAGAGCTTTAGGGACCCTCCTGCTGGTTCAGTTGCAGGTCAATTTATTGTGATTCTTATTAGTGCACGATGACCTCATGTTAATCCCAGCGGAGCCTTGGAACAGCTCCAACCTGAGCCGGTCTAACGAGCCACAGTGACTGAGAACACCTGTGTGAACGTGCAGAGCCTTTCCTTTATGCTAATGCATCCGAGATGAATAGGGTGACCCTGTGTTTTGCATATGAATTAAAAGTAACTAGCAACTAGAGCAATAGTAAATGTCTAAAAAATTGTATATTGAATATGTTTATGTAGAGTACTATACAATGTACACATATTTAGTAACTTTCTACCTGTGATCCGGCTTCGGGGAGTAATGGGATACATGTAACCGGCTCATACAGTGTAGTTAGGATACAAAAAAAAAAGGTACATGTCTTCTAGTAAATTAATAGGAAAAAAAATGTAATCAGATTACATATACTGTACATTCAGTAAAAGGGGGGCTTACAGACAGGAATACATTTTAAAATAAAGAATGATATGCGCACTTTTTCCAACAATTCTCGAGTCTCACACAGCATCACTCTGCTCTTACGTGAAACAAGATACGCAAGTTGTCTTACAGAATACACTCGGTATTAAGATGATATAAAAGTCATCTTGTTCTTCTACGTTTTGCCTACTAAGGTAATCCAAAAGTAACAAAAAGTAATCAAGTTACATTACTTTAATGTTGCCATACTTGTATAACATCTACATCTGTTCACAGGTAATTAGTCACTGTATCAGAACACATTGTTAAAGTAGCCCGCCCAACCCTGCCTGTGATTACAACAGTATTCATGACCCATATGTCGAGTTCTAAGCACCACCACAGAGTGTAATGTCACCCAAAACACTTATTATGTTGTCGTGATGAAAAGTAAACCGCGAGGACCCTAACAGCGACAGAAAACGTGACATTCCAACTAATGCCCCTGAAAGGTCAAGAAGAAATTGTTCTTGAATATAATCACCACGTCCAACATTTTAATTGTACATTTTTTAGTCTTGAGGGCGTCATTTATCATTATGGTGTATTTGTGTTATTCATTTCTTTGAAAAACAAAACACATTTATATGTAAATTATGTCTAAATAACATTTCCAAATTAATTATTTTTGCTTTGGTGACAGGTGCTGGGTTTGGGGTGTAATCCATAATTTAAAACATAGACAGCACAAACACAAACCTGTGTCATTTATTTATTTGCGCGTTTAAAGAAAGAAACTAAATGTCAAGTTTGCTTTGATTAGGATAGTTCATTAAGTCTTTGAATTTCATTTTTAACCTCTGTATGCTGTCAGGAGATATGAATATCTGGGGCTCCGGGGTGTCATTTAAGCAGCGCCTGTATTTACTGTCACAACTCAACACAGGCTTTTTTTTTCATTTTTTTTTTCATTTTTAATTAAAAGAATAGGAAATAAAGAAAATGTGTTTTTTTCCCTCTTCTAATATTCAGATTAAAAGCTGCAGTCATTTTTCATTCACTCCTTTACAATTTGTCACAACCCAATAAAATCAACACCGCGGGCGCAGTGTGAATACACATCAGCACGCAATCATTTACAGGGATGATTAGCAGCGACAGACCACACAGGGATATTACTTTGACCTGTTCATAATTTGCACCGTTGTTATGATTATGACATATAGTCTGTACTTACTCCAGGGAGGGCGGTCTAATCAGGCTACTGGTGTAATTAAATCAACCTGCCCCGAGGCTTTTATTGACTCGCTAATATGGCCGATACAATATGACTGTTATGACCTGCCGCTCTCAGACACACATCCATACATGTTAGCCGGTCAATGATTGCCTCAGTTGAATTAGACCATAATGTATGAAGCAGCCTGATAATGCTGCGAGAGGAGTTGGAGGGGAGTCAGATATATCATTATATCAATGTATATACAGTATATGTATATATATATATATTTATATATTTATATATTTATATACATACACACACATTGTCACACATACAGTAATTAAGAGGATTAAAGGGAAACACCGTGAATGAAACACCTGTATTTAGCATCAGAAAGACAGTAATTATTTTATATGCACAGTCTGTCATTTCAGCTATACAATGGCAGCTTATGAAACACACACATGCTGGAGGTGTGTTATTGAGAAAAGAGCTGCGGAGGCCTGACACATGACAACACTACAGAACCGATCAATGTGATACATGTTTGCGTGAGTTCTGTGGGATTTATGAAAGTGTTTTAAAAACAGCAATTATTTTTGCCTCACCTGACAACATGTGAAAATGACACAAACAATCTCTGAAACTGAATATTGTAAAGCAGCAGAGATTACTGTCTTTACATTGCACATGTGCTTCGCTGGTGACTCTGCTGTAGCCGGTCATTAAGGCTGAGTAATACTGGGGGCTCCTATTTCACACACAAACTCACTGTATGCTGTTACGGATATCTGCTGGACGAGACAATAGTCGTTATTCTGCACGTCTCTAGCTGGATATGGAGTGAGGGGATGATTGTGCTGCAGTTCAATAGCTGCTGTGTGGCCTGCTGCTGCAGTAAAATCACGTATACACACACTTTCAAGAAAAAGTTGTCCCCCTTTTGCCATACATTGTATAGATAGCACAATGTTTTATCATAAACACAAATTTTGATCATATTTTGAAGTAAAGATTTACAGTAAGTCAACAGGGATAACATGTGTAAGTGAAGGATGAAGGTGAACGTGTATTTTGTTCTTTTGATCGTTACCATGAAACAGATGATTGTTGTTTGCAGGTCTGTCTGGGAGCATTAAAAACAACGTTTCTCTGCTGTTTCCTTTATGATCTCAGGAAGACATGCTGTTATTGAAATGTCAGCCTATAGGATTCAAGCATCTACTGTTTTTACTCGGTTTAGCGTGTATCTAGAATTTAACTCTCAAACCAAGAACAATTTTTGGATCGTCTGCCTCTCCAGCATTTATTTTGTGTTTTTTCTACTCTATTCTAGCAGTCAGCATCTAGTGCCATACATCATTTTATTTAGGAGAACCATAAGTTTCATTTACATAATGACCATTATGACAATTCTTTTGGTCTAAGAATAGATGGATTTACAATATTAAAAAATAACATCAGCCAGAATTCTGTTTTTCTTTCTTTTTTTTTTTTTTACTTTAACGTCAGAAAGTTTACTTTGTTTTGTTTAAAAAGATTTGCGTTGTTGTTTTAGACCTCCATGTTAATCCACATCTGACCTTTCCTGAGCAAGTTACAGCCATTTATTATATCATTATCTAGGGCATTTTCCACTGAAAAACAGCTGTAATCCTGCGTGCCATGAACTGACCACAGATGGGTCCATGAAAGTTCAGAGAGCCAATAGAAAGGTTATGAAATCATGAAAAATTGAAATTTCCTATCCATTGAACATAAACAACAGAAGTGGCTTGGCCACAGCCATTTCCTGTTGACCCAGAGGATGAAACTAAACGGGTTTCCTGCAGAAAACCAATGCTGCAGAACG
Source organism: Diplodus puntazzo (assembly GCA_963678695.2). Lineage (NCBI taxonomy): Eukaryota > Metazoa > Chordata > Actinopteri > Spariformes > Sparidae > Diplodus > Diplodus puntazzo. The sequence continues at coordinate 25,440,909 of OZ023160.1, read as the reverse complement.
TGGTGGCGTAATCACGTTCACTATCGAGCCCCCGAGTACCCACACAAGATGTATGTGTTACCACTGATAAGCTGAGAAACACTTTACATGAGTTTTTAAAGCATATGAATAGGATTAGTGGTTCTAAAGTTATTTTTGAACAATAGCTTTTTTTAGTGGCCAGTGGCTGTAGGTCTTTGTTGGTTAATACAGCGGATTTAGTCCTTGTATTCATTCTACTTATTGTAAATAATAATTAAATGATTTTGTTGGGGTGAACTTTGGCTTGAATTGCTCAATTTAAAGCCTTGTTTTCTGCCTCTTTTTCTTTCTGTATCACCTCCCAGTGAAAGCATCACAGCTGGACTGGATCGTGATTGGCTCCAATGACTAAAGAACCAGGACAGCATTTAAATATCAAGCCTAAATGACCTCACTTGTAAGGCTGCAACTCAAGGACTACTTTTGTCGTTGATTAATCTGTCGAAGCTGATTATTTTTTCAATTAATTGATTAGTTGTTTGGTCAACAAAATGACGGAAAATGATAAAAAAAATGTCCATCACTGTATCCAAAACCCTAAGATGACGTTCTAAAATGTCTTGTTTTGTGCACAACCCATAGATCTATAGCTAACTGTCACTGAGGAGTGAAAAGAAGCTGGAATCACCACATTTTGATGTTTTCTTCTTTAAAAATGGTAGATAAACGGTAATTGTTGACATCTACTCCACTAATCATTGTAGCTCTACTAATATGAAAGGAGGCGTACGTTGCAATCAGGGTCTGCTATTGTACGGACCTCATTTTGAAATAAATTCATCAATACCTTAGAGAGGACAGAGAATAAAGCATAAGGAACACACACACACACGTTTTCTCTCTCACACACACATAGACAAGGCGAGGATGATCCACAGCTGGGATGATACTTCTAAGCAGCATGACCTCGCTCTTGTTTTACACAATAGCCTCTCACAACTGTAAAAGAGCCCCTCTGTGTGGCGAACGGCGCACTTCTGTCCCTCATCACTGAGAGAATGACTGTGTGTGTGTGTGTGTGTGTGTGTGTGTGTGCGTGTTTGCCGCGGAGGGAGGGAGAAAGAGAGAGAGAGAGAGAGAGAGAGAGCGCGCTTGTCGGAGACAGATGGAAAGCAAAAGTGACAAAAAGAGAAGAAGCAGGAGAGAGGAAAGACAGGAGAGATAAACCTCCTTTACTTCTCTCCCCCCCCTCCTCCTCCTCCTCATCCTCGTTTTCTCTCCTGAATCTCCTCAACATGAGATCACCAGGCAGGCAGGCAGGCAGACGTACAACACAGTACAGTGCCTATTCGTGTATTCAAAGCTAATCCCCAAATGATTCAATGTGTAACATGATTAACCGTGTAGCAATTTAGAAATAATCTGTTAGCGTTCAGAACTAACACTTCAGGGAAAAAGGAAGGCGAGGCTGCGTTTTTTTTTCGAAGACACTGCTGCAATCATGACGTCAGTTTCTTTTCCCCTCTCTTTCTGACCGTGTCGGACCTTTATGTGACCGGGAGCTCCGAGGGGCCGCAGCCAGGGGTCAAATGTCAAACTGCGATTGATGTTGCAGCGCTCGCACGGCTATGGCGGATGCATGATTAGTTAGATATGTACATTTAGATAATGTGCTTGTCCTCTAATCTATTAGGAGCCGCTCTGCTCTTCGCCCTCGGACCCTAATGCACTCCAATGTATTTATGGTCAATAATTAAAAGGGAAAAGCATGCATTAAAACCGGTCTCTACTTAACAGATCTTAACTAATGAGATTAGGATAATGAATAGGCCACTTTACCAGCTTGGCCCGGTACAGTGGCCATTTTGCTGACAGCTGCTGAATATGACAAGGTTAGCATCATAAGCCTTTTCTTGCAATGGGGGTTTAGGGCATGGATTAATGCGCAAGGACCAGCGAAAAAGAGGCCAGCCTATTTGTATAAATGCATTAATCCAGGAGAAAAATACACTGGACCTTGACTCATTTGTTTTGGGGATTTCATAATTCTATGAAAAATGAGTGGCATTTTGTTTTGCAAACATGATCGTCTGGAAGTTTAATCCCTCATACCTTGCAGGCACGCAGACAAGGGGCTGATTTATGACCAGCGGGGAAACAATACAGACTTTTTTGGAAATAAAATGTGAGCGCAGGACAGGGCGCAAGAACTCAAAGGCTCTCCACTTGCTGCTCTCTCAGCGGCCCCATCTCGTTCCTGATTTTTCTTGGCTGCAATGAGTCCTGCAGTGGGGAGACAAATGAGAGAAAAACCCCAGAGTCATAAATATAATCTGACTTCATCACCACCGATTTCCCCCCTTTTCCCCCCACAGCTTTCTCTGCCTAAGCAAAAAAAAAAAAAAATGCCTGCCGTACATGTACGACATCAGCTGTGAATAATTCAATGCCACCAAAGGTTAATTTTCAATTTGCACAGTGAAGGGTTACCATTACATTGTGACCTGCAAATTTTATCTCCCCTTTAATACCCTATCATTTCATTTTGGGGTCCCTTTGTAGTTCGAACTGGGGCTGGCTATATTTGGTGGTGGCCATCTGTTTATTATTTAGCCGGTGCTTGGATGTGCAGCCTGACTGCATTAGGGAGTGAGAGGGGCAGCAGGAGAACGGCACTACCTGGCCCTGGTAGGGTCTTTACCAGTCTCCCTGGGCCCATTAAAATCCTGTTAACTTTGATAATCCCTGGCAAGAACTTGGCCTCTGTGGACCAGTGAGCAGGAGAGGAATACTTTAAAGTGCCACTGTTTAAGAGGTCATAACATCTTGTAAAGCTGTGTGCGGTGGCTGCTGAGGGTCACGTCACGATACCTGAGAAAGGAGACAAAAGGCAGGATGTCAAGTGTCGAATATGATTCGATATATCTTTTTCCAACAGGGACATTCTCCCCTCTCTGTGTGGTCGGTTTGAGTTGACTTTGTTTCACCTGGTGTCAGTTTTCTTTCAGTTGCCCTCACTCCTGACCCTTCTTCTTCTCTTTGTCTGTTAGGTAGAGCGTTGTGCAGTCTTCACATTGAGGGAAACAAGGGGGACAAGTCAAACAGAGTGTCTTGTGTCAAGGCGGAAGTAATACGTAGTAAGGAGGAAGTCTTTGGTCGCTAACATCAGAGGAAGGATGCGGGCCTACTTCAACCCTAGCAGGGACACACCTGAGACACATGTTTGGAGGAAGAACTGGCATCTTTTGTGTTGCCAAGTCACCACTTTTGCTTGGTTTTCATTGAATTCAACATGTAAACACAGACACAACGTCCAAAACGAATACCTCAGGAATGAGGATCATCATTGATGGTCCATCACGGTCTCAACAATCCTGCTTACTTGAGGCTAAATTTCCCCTTCCTCATCCTATCTGTGGCATTTCTTCCCCCCCGGACATTTGCCCTCCGATAACCCGTGACCATGACACCTGCTAAACTTTACACAGGCTGAACACCAAACAAAATTGGCTCTGCTAGGAAACACCAGCGCTGGTCACACAAATAGAGATTGCCCTCTCTCAACATCATAGATGGAATTAGTGTTGCGTCACAGTAGCCATCAGAAAACCTCTGCATGACAAAACCTGAAGAAAAGTGTTGTGTCTTGGCAGTCTCACGCAAGTTTGACGACAGCAGTGTTTATGCAGTCTCTATTTATTCACAACCAACAGCCCATGAACCAAACAGAGGCCTGTTAGCTGATCACTCAAGGTGAACATTTTCAACATGGCAGTCCATATTTGGATCAACTTCAGCAAATAATTTGTGTGTATATGCGCCCACTGGAAGGGGAAATGCACGGCGTTTGGACGGACTTTTGTCATGTATCCTTAACCATGGTCTTCCTGCGTGTTAAAACAGCAATGTCTTTTACATCGTTCGGTTGGTGCTGAGTTTCAAATAGAGATTGAAGCAACCGGTCATTAGCTTTAACTCTATTTATATTTCTTTTTCTTTACCTGCATTTAAAGAATTTAACCAATAATCAATTTTAGTGTGGAAGTGGTATACAAAAACAGCTTTAAAGTATAAGTTTGACTAGACCCCCTCACCCCAAACAAAAAACCCAAAACAAAACAAGCAAAATAAGTCAAGGGCCACTTTTTTGTTGAGTTTTAAACCACATCTCACATGATGACAGCTGAGCTATCTCCATGATAACTCCATCTGTTGATGAATGCTGGGCACTTAAAACAGCTATGAGTGGACCTTGAGTTAAGATCTTTGGCTATTTTGAAGGTACAGTCAGATGTGTCTTGTGTAAATTACCTTTTTTCTAGAGTCAAAGGAGCTTATATGAAAAAGAAAAGACTTGATTTTTTTTCATTAATACCTTATGGAATAAAAAAAAGTCAATTCTAATCATTTCGGATAGAGAATAAAGCACAGGGAACACACACGCTCTTTCGCACACACACACAGACGAGGCGAGGATGGTCATCAGCTGGGATGATACTTCTAAGCAGCGTGACATCACAAATTGTCGATTTTTGCTTGATGACTCAAGTGTCCAAAGGATCAAAGCATGAACTTTTGCTGAGGAGGAAACATGACTGACCAGCTGGCTGGCTTGGCAATTAATAACACCATGCAAATGAGTAAACTCCTCATGTTGCTGCAGGAAGTGAAAACATGTGATAGTAGTTATGACAGGATGTCAGTGCCTTCCCACCAGATTTAATAAAAACAAAAATGACTTCCTTTTAAATGATTTCAAGATTCCCGGTGAGAGTAAGTCAGGCTGGTTAAGCAGGCTAACCAGAGCAGACGTCTGTATGGATGCTGAGGCTGGCCCTAACAGGTGTTGTGAGGGCTCCGGCATTAACACCAACACCTGGCCTGAAGCCCCAGAGACCGCATGCTGCACAACACTATTAGTCAGCTATGTGGATCACAGATAGACAGAGCTAAAACTGGCTGCTGCCACTTCACAGAGACTGAGAGACCTATAAAAGAGCAGCACCCCTTCTATTCATGCTCTCCTGATAACGTTTTATCAGCTGATTTCAAAGTCTTTCCAGGGGGATAATTCAAAGCGAAGCCGGGCGTTCTGGGACAGGAACGACTTTGTGAGAGCACTTTCTCCTCGTTGTGTATGAAAATTTAAATTCCTCGCCGCTCAATGGGAAGCAGAGGTTGAAACGAGCCAGAAACCACCAGCATGTGCTGAGAAATTCCTGCACCCTTCTGGTGGCGATTACCAAGAGGGGCAAAGGGAAGGGGGGTATAATGAGAGCCGCGGTGGCACTGCCCTCTATCTGGAGAGAGCCTGGATGGCCTGCAGTCAAAACTATCAGCTCGCTTTCATGATCATCTACTGTACTGCAGCGCAGTGATAATGAAAGGAGCGAAATGGGGATGCTTCGTCTTTTTTTTTTCTTTTCTCAGTAACTGCAAGAATGTGTTCAATCCGCAGAGAGCCATTTAACATTCTTCTGTAAAATGGCATCTGAGAGGTAAAAATACCCTTCTTTTCCGCAACACGTGTGCGCCCCCTTTGATGCCTGAAGTGAGCTTAAGCTCCATGATTTAAATCACAACATTTAAAGCCACTTAACATAAACAAAGATGCTTGATACTTACCGGCGTGCAACATCTGCGCGTTGAAAAACGAGAGAAAGCGCAGAAAAGATTCCCCAGGTATTAAATCAAACGTATGGGTTAATTAAACGGGGCTCAAGGGTCAAGACAATAATGGTTTTGTCACTGATGACGATGCGCTCACTTCGAATACATCGACAAAAAGACATGATTAGTTGAACCTGACTAAGCAGTTGTCTCAAGGCTTTATTGGCAGGGCCGGGCTTCCGATTTCTCATTTTCAAACCACAGCGCTGCAGTTTTTTTTTTTTTTTTTTTGGTTTGCTTTGTCACTGCTCATCCTTTATTTTGACAGCTGCAACTTCAGGGTTTTTGCAAAGCAGTGTCCCGTTCTCCTGAGATTGCCACCAGATACAGATGGAGACACAGAAAATGACTATTGAACAATCTTTTCCGCTGTGCTGTCTTTCCCTGCTTATAGCATAAGGCTGGACCTCCCAGTCTCTAAAGTGAAAAATGATCCATTGATTAGCCTGCTCGCTCATTAAAGGGCACATCCAAGCACTGGGCAATGACCATATGGGATCAAAGGTCGCACAAGGGCCCTGTTCATAGCAAGGCCTTCCTGTGAGAGGGCATGGCAGCTCCCTTTATGATCCTTCATTACATTAGAGGTTAACCTCAGCCCTTTTATTTCCATCAGGGGTGGACGATCGGGCGCTTTTGTTCAGCCTGGCGAAACAGTGGTTAACAGAGTAACAGGAAGAAGGTGTGAAAGAAGAGATGTCGGGGAGATGGAGGAACGGAATGAGACAAGAGATGAGGGAAGGGAGAGGATGTGAAAGCGAGGCGGGCGTGCGGGGGAAGTGTCACTGCAGCACCGATTCCTCCCCACTCCTTCTCCCAGAAAATTAAATATTGATCAATCTCACAGGCCTACTAACAATGAAGGAGATAAAGAAGAGCATTAAAGGAAATAAATAAATATACACTTGTATCACCTGTCCAAGCTGGGGGAGAGGGGTGAGGCTGGAGGGGGCTGGGGGAGAGGGGGAGGGGGGTGTCTTCTTTATCACATCTCTTCACCCCCAACAGCGAGCAAACCAGCCCTCATCTCTGATCGGCTTTATCAGAAGAGCCTCTGAGCCTGCGCAGCCTTTTAAATAATTAACAAGGTGTATGTTTCTATAGCTCTCCTGCTGAGGGATCTACATCTCAGAGCTGTCTTTTATACCCAGAGCCATGCTTTATGCACCTGCTCCTGTCCTGCCTGCAACAGGGACATAAACAACAGGCTTCAATAAGCAGGGGACATCACACTATTTCAAAATAAAAGCATTGTAAGTTACACAGAAGTGACAAATAATAACAACTAGTTTTCATTTTCTCTTTTTCAAGATGTTTAAGGTTTGTGTATGTTTTCTAAATGTATATGTCTGTGGTTGTGATTAGACAAATACCACTTTGGTAAAACTTTAAATCCCCCTTTAAAGCATTTATAAGCAGTTTCTGCGAGTTTCCGGGGCAGGTCTCTGGGGTAATGATTATGGGAGATATTTCTGGTGCCGGGCGGAAGTGCCATAATTAAGAAGGTATTATAATAACTGACAAGCTGGAAGCACATTCAAAACTTAAAGGCACATTGAGCAATAATAATTCTACTGTTGTATAGTTTTCAGTCTATAAAGTCACAGCCTGAAGTAGATTATCATGACTGACTTATATGCCGTACCACTCGCCCCGAGGGAGAGGATTCATTTAGCGCCCTGTTATCATGGAAAACAACAGTTAGGGTTGAGAAACAGCATGCGCCGGAAGTCGTAAGTAGACAGCAGGACATTTTCAGTTCTTATTAATGTACAGAATTTGTCAACAATCACAACTTCTTATACAAAGATCATTTTGTATTATCACAACTGTGTTCCACAAAATTGTCATTCTCTAGAGTATGTTAGCCTATATTATCATGTGTAATGAAAAAAAAATGTACAACAAATATAAACAAATGCAAAATAGAGCTAATTTGATGAGTGGTCCCAAACTTTTGAAAGTTTTTAAATTGATTATTTAGCTTGAGGGACAGAGGACTTTTCTTAACTCAACAATGAATCCCGGAAGTTTACATGAACAATTAAAAATCACCAAATGTTGGAATATGTGGCGATGTGTAAATGCATCATATGTCTATATACTGTATAAAACTATATCAATCAGGGTATATACACCCAATAAATAATGCAAATTATGCCTACTTCTTTTCTTCGTTAGTTGGAGCTTTTTAAAATCTTGTTTGCCAATTACTCCTCATGTCGTGGCTCTGTGAACACTTATCTGTTTTCAGTTTGCATTACATTCATTGAAGTAATGAAAACAGAAATAAAAACAGAAATAAATAGAAAAAAAAACAGAAATAAATATGAAGATCAAAATCATCTTGAGGATAGTCCCTGACCTCCAGTCAGTGGTTATAAGTCAAAACAATCAATAATGCTCCCTGACTAAATTTAAACCTTTTCACCTTTAACGGCACAACCTTTTCAATTTACCACTTGAAATCTCTAACAAACGTACACGAGTCAAATGTTGGACCGAAACCTAGTTTATGGGGCTTACCCTCCGCGATTGATTTTCACTGTATTTAATAAGATAAACATCACCAATCATCGCAAATGCCGAGCTCCCAGTAAGGATTTTTTAACCCAGTTTATATGGCAGTGTCACTGAGAGCCCTCACGGCTGTGACTGATCTAAACAAAAGCCCATTTAACTTCGCCAAATAATGAAGTGTTTGCATTACCCACCCACCCCCCTTCCAACCACCACGCACACACACACACACACACACGCGCACACACACGGATACACACACATAGATTGACAATCTCCAAAACATCTATTGGATGGAGGTCCTTAAACAAATTATGACAGGGGATCTTCTCTGCCGATTGACCTTTGCTGACCTCTTATATTGCTGATATTTATTACTGTCCTCTCTCCAGATAACACTGTGTGTGTGTGTGTGTGTGTGTGTGTGTGTGTGTGTGTGTGTGTGTGTGTGTGTGTGTGTGTGTGCGAGAGCAGGGTTTGTAAATCCTGGAGTGGAAGCAGCCAGGCAGCTGGTCATAAACGCCAGCACTATAGGATTTCCACATAAAGAAAAAGAGGTGCAACAGCCTCTCTATCCTCTCCCACCTCCCCTCGTTGCTCTATTCCTCCCAACCCCTCCTCCTCCCCTTCTCCCCCTCTTCTCCTTCTTCTTCTTCCTCCTCCTCGGCGGACCCCCACCTTCCCCCGCTCTCCTGCCTACCCCCCCCGCGCTGCTGTTCCGCTCATGATCCGGAGAGATGTTATCGCTCCATTTAAGAAAGGAACAAACAAGATTATACTGTAAGTTATCCACGATTATGGCCACAAATCTGGTGCTGGAGCGAGGGGTGGGGGTGGGGGATGATGGGGGTGGGGTGGGGTGGGGTGAAAGATGATAAAGTAAACTGAGTTGCTTTTCTTTTTCCTCTCAGTCCATCTCCTTTTATCCGCCACACAAACAGATTTATGGGATAAAGACGAAGAGGCTTTTGTGGACAGTATATCTTTCAAAAACAGTCCGGCCTTCTGAGAGGAGGAGAAAAAAATGTGACAATGACATATGTCTTCAACAGCCCGCGCCTTTTTTCTGTCATTGTGTGTGCGTGTGTATGTGCACGTGCGTGTGTGTGCATGTGTGCCTGCCTATGACATAATCCCTCACGCAGAGTCAACACAGCACCGAGCACACACGAGCTGACTGAAAGGCAAAGAAATAATGAATAAAAATGTCAGCCTCTCAGATTGTAAATTGAAAGGCCGCTGTAAAGATGCTCCGTCGGTTCTCCCACGTCCCCGCACACGACATCCTTGCCTCCTGACTTCTGACTTTTCTGCTCATCACAAAAACGACAGAGCAGAAAAGGAAAGGAAAAAAAAAAAGACACGACACCTAGAAGTCTATTCATGTCTTACAGTAGAGCGAGGGGGCTTTTTTCCCCGTCTCCTCTGCAGCTACAACCATCAATTTAGCTCTGTGGTGGCCAGTCAGCCCCTCTCTGTCCCAGCTGTGTTTGACACTATTTATCTGCTCTAGTGAAGCAGATCATTTTTGATTATTAACCTCCCACCCCCCCTCAAAAAAAAAGGAAAAGCTCCCCCGAAAAAAGGTTAAGACGCAAAATGACAACCTCGCACGATTCCCGCCTGGGCAATCAAACACTTGACTGTTACAGCTGCGGAGCTACTCCATCAAATCATCCTTTTCAGAGCACACACATACACACAGGCGCACACACACACACACACACACACACACACACACACTCTTCAGCCCTTTCTTTCTCACCCCATCCCTCAATATGTGTTCACCCCCTTTTTCAACCCCCCCCTTTTTTATATCTGACTCCCTCTCCATCTCCATTGCTCTCTTGCTATATTTTCATTCGTCTCTCAATCTAATCTCTCTCTCTCTCTCTCTCTCTCTCCCTCTCTCTCCCTCCCTCGCCACCCTCTGTCTTCATCTCTCGCTCGGCTCTCTCGGTCCATGTGTGCACCCTGCCCATTAAATTACAGTCCTCTCTAATAAAAGGTTGAACTTTCTTTACCCACTCATGTGGATGAAGAATCTGCCAGTTTCCTGCTGTTCCAAATTCCTGCCTCGCAATATTGAACACGCACATGCACACGCACGCACGCACACACACACACACACACACACACACACACACACACATGCACACACATACTGAACAGTAAGAACAGTGAAGACCCTGCTATGCCTCATCGTTAACATTTATCTTTCTCACTTAAAGTGTCACACATGCTAAACTCTCACAGACACCTACACACTTGGCGCATACACACCAGTGATGTATTTGTCAACCCCTCTCTTACCCCGCTGCTTCGAACCTGTCCCCCTGACATCTTCATTCTATACACACCGGTGCCATTACGCCTGCCCATCCAATAAATTAAGCCCATTTACTCTTCTGAATTATGTTATGTTTATTGATGCTCGTATAATTTGATTTCACACAAATTCCATTAAAGATTATGCTCTCTGTCACAGAGCAGCACTTCCAGGAGAGGGGAATCTAATCGGGTTATAATGGATCCGAGACATGCATTACAGTTGGGACGCGCGCAGCGCCGAGTGCCCCCCACGCACACAATTGTCATCTCAATAATGCAGAGTCAAGCAAACGGATCAATGGTCGCCGCGATGATGCTGTCAAAGCGGGCTAAGTGACAGGAAGCTTTCAGAGCTCGCTATCAAAAGGAAGTCATCTCTGGGGGATTGTACTGTCTTCTAGTCCTGTGGGGGATGATATATGTCACCTCAGCTACACAGCTGTGTCAGAAATGACACACAACTACACTCAGAAATGCATGTGAGAACCTTGTTTGACCCTCTTTTAGGTGCAAATATGAAAAAGTGAGGGCCAAATATTTTCAGGAGACTCTGCTGTGGTTGCACATATGGCCCAGTTGATAATTCAGTCTTAATGAAATCATTCTTCAGAGTTATATTAATAATCTCCCAGAATGGAATTTTACACATACTTTTCAAATTTGTCAAAAATCAGGGTTGGCAAACTAAATGATTTACCTGTTGTTGCATAGTTGAGTTATTTTAACCAAAATCCTGACCTTTCCCTTAACCAAACCCAGTAGTTTGGCTGACTAGCAAAAAAGGCAACTATTTCACAATTTAAATGATCCGTAAAAATCTTACAATGCGAGAATGGCATGTGAGATTTTCTTAAAAGTTACGCACAATTTATATGCCAGCCCATTACATTATATTGGAACCTGATATGTTGGGCTCCTGAATTAAATCAGGCTCAAGTCAGGCTTGAGTTGGTTTATAATGATGCACCTTAAAACGACATTATGTAACTTCTTAACCTAAAAATATCATCTTCAACATCATGTTGATGGTACAGTGTTCTGTAACAGGGTGAATGGTGTCTCTGTCTCAGCCACCCCGTGCCCCCATCACTTGTTTCTGCACTATGTAACTTTAGTGAGAGGGTAGGATCACAGCGTTACATACATGTTTACATACAAGTTTTCAACACCTTGTTGTTATGGCACGATGAGTTGTGTTTGTAGTTAGCACAAACATTATGTCTGACTAATTGTTACAGACCTGAGATTTGTATTTAAGACAGTGGTTTTGAACTTAGAAACTATGGGGGGCGTCAATCGCACACAATGCCAATTTCTACATAATGTTGCTTTAAGAAGCAAATTCTCTCTCCCTCTCTCTCTGACTGATCCAATCATCGACAATCACTGCATTTACATGACACTCGAGAAAAACTGAATTACTGGGTTAGTCCGACTATGATTGGATTTTTAAGATGCATGTATACACCTTAGTCTGACTAAAATGGCCCTTCTACCACTAGTTGAAATGGGTACAGCGCCAACTATCATACCGGGGTATGACATGCTTCAGCCAATAATTCGATTTTCTCATCGGCAGGTATACTCGGACAATTGCAGTTGTCCGATCGGGTAGCATAGTCGAACTATGGCTGTAATCTGACTAAACTGTGCATGTAACCCTATTGAATGTTGATCTGTGTCACATGTCACAAGAAGATACAGAACACCCACTGGTAAAAGTGTATGCGACAAAAAAAAAAGGAGTTTCTCAAAATTGGTAATGATTCAGGGAAGGCATCTGACTAAGAAAACATTATGACCCCTTGTTGGAACCCTAACCCTAACCCTAATGCTATTCTGACATAGAATGACAAGATAACAACCACAACAACAACAAAAACGCATTTTCTGTTCACAAGTTCTGTTCTCGATTTTCACTTTTTGGACTGTTGTTGAGTTCAGCAGCTAAATATGTTTTGAGTTTACCTGCCAAGCTTATCTGGCCGGTATTAGGACAAAGCTTGAAGGTCCAATTTGTAAGAAAGTTGATGATTTTCAATCTCTCTCTGAGCTCATCAAATACTGATGCTATGGGATTGTGGGTCGGCTCGGCCACCATTGAAAAACGTCAGAATTTGACGAGTTGGGAATAAGACTCAAAAACCATCTTTCCGAGACATTGAACTTTCAAGTTGATCAACTAACTTGCAGGGAAAAAAACACTATTGAGATGCGGTATATTTGCCTTCTTAAGTATTGGTCTATTCCATTTGTCATTTCACTTTTTTATTTGTGCGAAAGGAATTCCGAAGAGGGCACAGAACATTGGCTTTGACAAAGAATACCAAATATACAGCCTTGTTCATGCTGAACTCTTGTGGATGAGTACTCTCTGGCTGCTGTTCAGAGTGAATTTTTCACTGTGCAGTTTAGTCGAATACATTACATTTTGTGAATTAAGTTTCTCTTAGTGAGGGCCTTTATTATATCAGACATTTTTTCTACTAAAGATTAACTTTTTAAAAAGCGAGAGAGAGAGAGAGAGAGAGAGAGAGAGAGAGAGAGAATGAATAGTTGATATGTTAATGTTCCAATTCCGTGCTAATGACTTAATTCTCACAGACTAAAAATAACATTTACAGTGACATTTTCTTTTACAATTATGCACAACTAGTTGCTCATAGACGTGTCTTGAAGGTGCAGCTGTTTGACCTCGCTGATGAGCTGACACATCTAAAATCTTCTCTTTGTTTGTTGTAGCATGAAATGTGTGTCGCACATCCCTTTATTAGGGAACGAGAGCCGCTGATCCCCATCATGCAACAATTAAAACTGAATAATAACTGCAATTAGGAGCCGGTTGACACTTCTGACATCCTGGAGCTTCACGTCAGCCACTCCTGAGTCATTGCCCCCGAAACCGTAATCTAGCACGACACTTGGTTCGCCTTTCTTTGTCATGACAATGAGTAGGAGCTTAGTCACAGTGAGAGCAGAGACAAATAATGAGGATTTATGTTGGTATTATTTAGACGGCTAAGTGGAAAATGATTGGAGCCCATTACATTTTTTGGCATCGGTGATCAAACGACTTAATCTATGGGATTTTTTTTTTCTTCCTTGTGTATACAATTCTGTGTGTTACTTACTTTGTGGAGATACAATACAGGAGTACTACCAGCATGTGCAGAGACTGTCTTTGTGTTGTTAACTCCATTTTTCTCTTGCTTACACTTCCCTTGTAAAGTGACAGGCTTATTAAGAATAACTTTCTCCCACACCTCCCAATAAGCCATTTGTAAGGCTCGAGGTGGAGTTTATCAACGGCCTGTAATAAGAGGCATGCAGCCGAGGTCCACTGTGGCTTTGTCTTCATTTACCTGCCTGTACATGTGTTGTATTCAGGATTAATTTGCTGCTTTGATGTATTAAAAAGAGCCAGAGGATTTCCAGTGGCATGCTCCCCAAGGTGGACGCCTTTAAAAGGAGCTTTTTCTTCATTCCTGCACTTAGGTTTATTACGGATCCCCAGACTGTCCAATTTTAAAGAAATATGCCTCCAAAATAGCAGGATAATTGTTTTTACTTTCAGGCGATCCCCGCAAAGGCAAATCACACATGGCAACCAAGCTGGATTTTTATGAAACCTGAGCTGTGGCGATGCATGATGGGAAGAGGATAGAGGTAGTTTTTCATGTTCTTTTAGTTAACAAACAAGGTCTAATTTTAGACAGATCTACCGGCACACTATCACACTGTCCGATCTCAGCTGCCGTCATTGTCTCACGCTGCACGCCAGCGTCCTATCTTGTGCAGCCCTATCATGAAAATGATATTTGCAATTATTGCCTGTCATTATAACTGCAATAACAGACACTAGGATGACTAAACAAGCAGCAATCCAAACATCCACTTATCTGTGTACATCTCTTGCAAAAAAGTTTACACAATTTCAAAACAAAAACAAGGGCAGAAACATCCATAAACTGGATGTGATGACACATCAAACCGTACACCAAACAGAGCTGTTCTGTCATACACTTCCTGTTGTTTTATTTTTCCAGTTCTGTGTTTACAAGAAGCAGACACAAAGACGAGGGGGTTCGCAGCACTCACAGACAATATGTGGATAACCCCGGGCCTGAAAGTGAGGATCGACTGTTTTGTCTTTGTTCCCTCTCCACTCAGAATTGTGTAACAAACCAATCGACAGGAAATCCATGTTTTCAGCATTCCCTCATCCTCATATTCGTCTTCACACTGGCACCTTAAACCTTCAGCCCCCCCATGGGCAGTTAAGTTGAACATTCCCACTTGCTAATGCACTTCCCCGTCCTCCACTTCCCAGAGGACAATTGTGCAAGACCTTAGAGCCAATTTCTCCTCTTTAACACTCCCGTGTGAACATCTACGCTCAGTGAGCACATGTTTTAACACCCCAGGTTTTTGGTAATATGTGACATCATCAGTGGCCTTTAAAGAAAAAATCAGATATCGGCCGGTCAGATGTGGCTCAGTGGATTATATTTATTAGACTTCGCCGTGACACCCATCCTCTGTCAAAGGCATCAATCTATACTGCTCAGTGCAGGGGCTTACATGTCAGTGTATTATAATTTACTTTGATGAACCCACTTCTCCTCACCCTGCTGTGTTAACGTGTTGCGTTCAGCTGTGGGTCTCATGAGTGGGTGCAGGCAGCAATAATGATGATGATAGTGGAGCAACAGTTTTTCCTGTCAACAACCAAGACCTGTCACTCTCACAGAATTTAAAGCACAGCGTCTGGCTGTATTGCATTCTGGTCTACCGACGCCACTGTCATAGAATTCTGACCTTTCATACAATTGGACTTGTGATTGGTCCGATTAAGGTGCTGTTGTAGATTTTTCCTACTGTACAACCTACCCATTGTCACTCCAAAAATGTCAAGTACAGAGGCCTGGCCCTGTGCTTCCTGGTTGAGGCTGTAGTTACCCCTCTAACCTCACTTCTTTAAGTGCCCATCTAGTGCAGTAGTATAAAAAGTGACACAAATAAGAATCAGGAGGTGGTTCGTTGGGTCCTTCTCTGGAGACCGGGCCATGTCTCAGATCTCTGGAGACCAGGGATCACGTCAGGTTAGGTTTAGGGATCCACAGTCAAGAATTAATGTTTGTTTTTTTTAAATGTATGTAATAAAGTTAACCAACAAAAATTACATGACTTATCTTGCATTAGAGACATTCGTAAAGTCATGTACATTATGTGATTACCTAGTAGAAGTTACAAGACTTAATGTCTTTCCATAACCATGTAGTTGTTAGGGTATGGGTTTGTTTTTTCCTTACCCTAACCATGTAGGTTTGTTTCCATTACCCCAACCTAGTAGCTGTTTTGCTTAAACTTAACCCAGTGCTGTTTTTTGCCAAATCTAACCAAATGTTTTTTTTTCGCCTAACCTTAACTGAGTAGATTTTTGCCTAACCCCAACCCAGTAGTTTTTTTTGCCTAAACCAGACTGTAGGTGGCGCTTGAAATTCACCAAAGGCGGTGAAGAAGACTGAGCATGCACATTAAGCTTGCGCTCCGAACACAACAAGAAGAAGACGAAAATGGTGAGTGCAAGGAAACCAGAATCATTTGTGTGGACTGTTAATGAGGCCGAACTGCTGCTATGACAAGCATGTAGTCCGCCATTGTTGTTGTTGTTATTGTTATGAGACGTCGCAGGGTTCAGAGGTTGGAGGCAAGAGGTCGAGGGGTGGGGCGATGGCGTCATCGTTTCGGAAAGTATGCGGATTCGCCGTCCTCACGAAAACAGGAGGGCTGCGATTTCGGATTTTTCCACCCTGAGACCCGTTTTCAAAAATGTGCGCATCCGTGTGGATGGTCAACCAAAACGATGCAATACTTGTGCGTTTTCGTAAAAGAGCGTTTTCGTCTGGACAGCCTCTGAAAGTTAAGGCCAATGACCTAGCTGTCGTATTTGACGAGTTTGGAGTGAGAGCGTGTTTATAAAAGTCACTTGTGATTAAACAGTGACAATTTACTGTTTCCACCAAAGACCCCAAAACTGTTTCTTTAGGTTAAGGCAAAGGTCATGCTTTCACCTAAAATAACTGCTTTCAATAATCATTGGTTGCTTCTCAAGGGACTTCAACCCCCGTAAATGAACTTTTCGACCTCACGAACTCTCCTGCTCTATCTATGACTCTACTGTCATTATGGCCCCCTGCTGGTACCGCACCTTCACTGCTGGGGAAACATCAGATGGTTTGGCGTAGACTGAGGAAAGAAGTCTGTGGATGTGATGGGATTAGAACTTGCTGTCTTTGAACATTACTGCCGAATTACATTGGATCAGATTTTCAATGGTGGTTGCTTAACAATGAATATAACAACTCCCACAGTAACACGCTAGTGATGAAAGGAGTTGATAAAAATGGTGATAAACTCGTTAATATGCCTTCAGTTTAGACTGTACCCTTACAAAAATAAGCCTCATGAACATAGTGAGTATTTTTTGCCCTGAGTGTCGCCTCTCAGGCAAGACACCTTTGGCTGTACAAGGCCTTAGAAGATGGGCACATGCAGATTTAGGGCTAAAATAATTTTTTTGTATGTTATCTTTTATCTGGCAACCATCATAATTTGATTTTAAATTTCAGTGAAAAAAATATTGCTAAAGAAGCCAATAAATAGCTTCCTCTAAACCTTTATTGCATCAGCCAGTCCCCAGCTCCTCAGGGGAAGGGTTAAACTCGACAAACACAGACCTTTGTGCTGCCATATTCTTTACCCAACAACTCATAGGTGAAACACTAGACATAATCCTTCCAGCAGATCATCTATAACTGGTCCACATCTGCATTTAGACACCATTAGCTCATCCATTGTAGCTGGACAATGTCAATACACCTGGCATGCTCTCAGTTAACAGATGTTATGTGTTGTCCCACCTGCCTTGCTTTATGCTTCACGCACCGGTGGATACAGATGTGCGTCGCTATGGTAACTTCATTCATCTGCAAATCTCACCGGAAACGCATCGAACCCCCCAGTTTTCCACCACCGCTGCCACCTCCACCACCATCCCAATCAAACCTAATTATACCATATTGCTTTTCTTGTCCAACAATAAGGAAGGTTGCTGGGGGTGGGTGAGAGGGGGAGATTTAATGTAATTATTGAGACACTTCTTTCTCTGCTCGGCGTGGCAAGAGTGAGATGCGCCGTGATGGACGCTGCTTGTCAAAATGCCTATTGATGAAGCGCAAAAACCCAATTTGCAGTCATAAGGCAACTACCTTCCAATTATGTTAGTGCCAGAGCATTCCTCAAGCCCAGCAACTCCAATCCTTCTCTCTTTTCTGAGTGGCTAGACCATTGCCCTTGGCAGACAGGTACCAAATGGGCTGCTCTCTGCATGCTGCCTTTAATGTTTTATTGATTTGCTTAGCATACGCCCCGATTCAACTCACACACTCCAACACTATTGCCCTTTGTACTCACAGCCTGACCTGCCTCACATGAAAATTACGTTATTGAAATATGTTAAATGTGTCATCCCCCTCTCCGCGAGAAAATATCTCACCTATTGATGGATCTTTCGGGGGCTAGGAGATTGGTAATATTAGATCCCCACCAGCTTAATGACTTCTATTACTACGATTCCATCACCCCCTCAACCAATCAATCATATGAACTAGGTAACATATCAAAGCCATGAATAAAATCAAAAGGGGATTAGAAGATATATTTTCCAATTTTCATGTCAGATACTAAAAAAAGAGAAAAAAGTAAGTGTAAGAAGTGGTTGAGATGGAGCACTCAAGAGTAAATCTGTTTGCCATTGAGAAAGAGAAATGGAGCAAACATTTGAAGAGAGAGTTGTGAAATTAATGAGCAAAGAAAATGTCAGGCGTACAACAAAGAGCATGTAACCACAGCGAGTCTTCAATTTTCCCATCCCACTTAATAAGAGAGCTCACAATCATCATTCAGTTGACTACAGGGGATCCAATTACCTCCATCTAAAGATGGTATCAGTGAGCAGCAGAGGCACAAATATTTCTTTTTCTAAATCCCATTATAAGTAAGTCCAATGATTAAATCTAACTTTTCTTTTGACCTGTGAGCTCAGAGAGGTGCGACAATGCAAAGACATTTCATACATGAAGCAGGGGACACTTGCATGCCTGAGAAAATGCATGTGTATGTGTGTGTGTGTGTGTGTGTGTGTGTGCCCATGTGCATCCATGCTCACATGTTAATGATGAATATGTGTCTGCCATGTCCTCAGACTCCCTGAGCAGAGGAAGGGACCCTCAGACAGAATACACAACAGGGACGGACACAGCTTATTCCCAGACAATGTCAATAGCTCAAGGGTAAAATCATTTGTCACCGCGGCGAAATCCCTCTAAATGTATACATTTATTATTGTCGCACTTTAATTGATCGCCAGGGCGCCAAGAGAAATACCAAGGGTCTGTAATACTCGCCTATCTCATTTACAAATCACACTTTGCAAAGCTTCAAGGACACGCGGCGCTCCTCTAAGAGAAAAGGGGAAGAAATATCGGTTTCCAGCCCCCAATATTGTCAAGTTACACATTAATCTGGCTGTCTTGTAAAGCAGGAAGACGCATACAGAGCGTGAGGACAAAAGTCAGATGTTGGTTTCATGAAAAAATATCAATGTGGCCTCTGAGAACATGTTAGCTTATTACATGATTATATTGAATATGCTTACAGAACATGTGCACCATGTTTAATTTACCTTTCAATGTGAATTGATTACATTGAAATAAACAGAGGTCGATTCTCGTGTAATTGTCCATACAGAGAAATTTTAACACAATACATTTCCATGTGCTTCAGTCCTAACACACTCATGTTCCTGTAATTCAGAAGGCTCTTCATTGATGCAAATATGCAGATTGGAGGCCAGTTCAAGTGGTAAAAACTGGACGGAATGCAGCTTAGTGACCAAAATAGGGTTTAAACAAATGTGTTGGAAATTAATTCATTATAATATAAGATCAACACACTAGATGTTTGTGTCTGGCTGAAGTTAAGCTATGAGCATATAATGACAGAAAATATGTAAAGAAAGCAGGTGGGAAAAGATCTCGATGTTTTGATAGTTCATCTGCATATGTTGCAGCGACTAAATGTTTTCCATTCCACTCACCATAAAGCCTTCCAAAAAAAAAAAAAAAAGAATGAAAAAGGGCGGAGAGGCCCTAGCTGCTACATTATGGAAGAAAGCAGCAATCAAATGCTATGATCTGGTGACTGACAAATTATGACATCTTGTCACATGCACACTTAAATGTTGCCTGGGCCTTTGTTTGAACATTAAGCAAAAAATGTTATGTCAAAATAACAACAAACACATGCTATTCTAAACATAGTCCGACCCACAGGAAGCAGGTTGTTGGCAGGAGCCTGCCACTGGCTGACTTGTTCAGTCAGCATTCACTTTTCATTCACGTTATCTGTGCGTTACCATTCAAAGTCCCTGTTGTAACAGCAACAGCAACCTGCACACTGAAATGAGTTTTTATGAAGATTTGGATAATGCAATAAGGCAGGCCTGATCAGTTCTGTGGGGATTTATTTTAATGGCATTTTTAATGGGAGTGGGTTAGGGTTTTTGGAAAATGTTGAAAAAAATGCAATTGTAAAAAGCTGTTAAATGTTAAAGAAAGTGAGAAAAATTCCCTGGTTCTGTCACTTTTTCCAGATCCAAACCAAACGTTAATGGGGTCTATTCTTGGCTGAGACCCCTCCTTCATCCAAGTTTTGTGGAAATCCGCTCAGTAGTTTGTGTGCAGTCCTGCTGACAAACCAACAAGCAGACTACAGGGAATCATAATCTCCTTGGTGGAGGAAATAACTTTATTAATGGCACAGAGAAATTAAAAACTAATCATGTCAAAAGAACTGATCACTCGGTGCGCTGTCACTTTCCATCCCTGGCTCTCACCATTACCAGCATAGCTTCCTGCCCTGCATAAGGGCCCCATTGTAGGAGGCTTCAATCAATCCACCCAGCACTGCAGGGGTTAACTGCTCTAATTTGATATTATCAGATATTATCACAACAGCAGTGTTTTTGCAGTTACTATATCTGTCCACATAGGAAGCTATCAATTGTAAAAGGCCGGTGATAACCCTACACCCACCATTACAAGCACATACACACACAAACACACACACACACACACACACACACACACACACACACACAGAAACACACATGCACTCTATTCTCATTGGGACCACCCAGGTACAAGAAGTAATTACTTCAACATCTTTGGGTTACATCAACACTCTCAACCTCCAGCAATACATCACCTTCATAGCTTGGCTTATTAAAGCCCGAGTGTCATATGGTAACCTCCGGCAGAAGACATGTCATCCACTTTTCTGCATGTCCTGATTTATGATTGGCTGACTTGTCAGTAAGCGAGTCCCCCCACTAGCTGTGCTCAACAACTAACCTGTCTGTGTGTTTGGAGTCAATTCAGCTCTCTTTATTTCCCCTCGCTCGCCTTCCAAGAAGTTATTGTCATATCTAAACGTCGCTGTGATTATCTCTCCCATTTGGCTGAGCGTGTAATGTCGGTATAAAGCAATAATGTGTCTGACATGCGGCGCGTATGCCGACATCTGTTCATGAGCCGCGCAGCGTCCCATCCGATATTCACTTCCTATTGTGATCATTTTCAATTGATTCTTTATGAGTCATTTCAAAGCTAATGGGTTGTGAGCGGCGCGCCGAAGAGGGGACCTTTGGGAGAAGGTACCCAGACTGACAGAGGGATCAGAGACCGAGGGGGCGAAGGCAGAACAAAGTGATCAACAATCTGCTGAAATTTGTGCATAAAAGACCACAATCACGCAGCTCTCATCCATGATTATATTCTGAAGTGCCAATTATGTCGCGTCAGAAAACTACAGCAAGAGGTTGACACTCTACAATAAAGCAAATAATTTCCAGTTGGAGGAACAGAAAAACGTTAATATGAGGGGTGGAAGATGGGGTGAGGAGGATCTCAGTTAAAGGAAGTAGCTAATAAGGTTTAATGGTGCGTGTCAGGAAGCCACAGTATGCAGGGGAAACACAGCTGGCTTCATTTTGTAAACTATTTGATATACACATCTATCCCGCTCACAATTATCAGCTGCTCTCAGGACACTGGGGACAGTTTAGGAACTCCAATCAGGGACATTTTCCCCCCACTGTTCGGTTGTCAAGGAAAAGGCATTAATGTCCGGTTGAGTTGCACTCTTCCCTTGGAAGAGTTTTAGACAAGTCATGTCCAAGACGTCATCATCCTTGAAAACCATGAGGCATGTGAAATAAAATTAAACATCCAAACATTGCAGTGTAATGCACTTGAAGTGAAACAAAAATGTATAACAGCAAATATCATCAGAGGGCGTTGATTTCCAAGCGCTCACGCCACGAGGTCTACTGGAATTTAAATCAATTGAAGCTTAGAAGTCAGCATGTATCTCTGCTATCTGTTCCGTGTGTACATACTGTCTCAGGTCAACATTTGAATTCACGAAAAATAGGATATATGTTCAAGTTTTATAACTTAAATAATTTAATACCGCTCATTCAATACTCTCTGACTCTTTATGTCCCTCAACATTAGGATTCAAACCATAGAGTAACATACAGAGGGTTAAAGATAAAGGATGATCTCTCCCTGCTTTCACAGTCCGGTTATTTACTATCACCACATGAAATAGGGATAGCTAATGCTAGCCAGCTTATTCATATATACTCAAAGAACGCTGTCTGATAGCTGTGTCTGGTGCGAACGTTAGCAAGCTAGGTTGACTCGCTCCCTCCATAGCTTGATGAGTCCCCCCAAATATGTTGAAAAGCAGTCCCTATAGGTTGCTTGCCACTGACTGAACGACTGCTGGACCATTAGAATATGACCACTGGAGAGTAGGCTACCAGTGAGCCTAGGCTAACGGACAAACATGTGGTTAATGTTCTGAAACGATCTCAGTTTAGGCACCAGAAGTACTTTTTTGTTGGGTTTAGGAAAAGACCACGGTTTGGATTAAAAGCCTGTTAAAAGTCAGTAAAGTAAACTCATTTACATATGTTACCTTTCTTTATCTACATGATGCAAGTAAAAAGTCAACATTGGCATTTGTCCCACGGATACAGTGTTCTGTATCCTGTGTTAAACTCATCCTCCCCATGCAGACTTTTTTGGCTCTTTATATGACATAACCTGACTTCATCCTTTGCTCCTGTCACAATCACCACATCAACGAGAGGTCACCACATACAATAAACATAAATATGGGTTGTAATAAGCTGCTCACACAGCCGTCTTTCAGGGGAGGGGTGTTGTAAATTGCAGTACAACCAACATAATGTGGGTTTGATTAAAAAGTAGGGAATCTATTTTGTATCAGTGTTCCTCGGCTATGACGTGCTCCAGTCGGTAGTGCACCGCAGAAGTTGACAGTGTGCTACTCCCAATGCTGTTGAATGTCAGTCAGCAGCTGGCATTAGAAACATCTGTTTCCACAAATATGCTCAGAAACTATTTTATAATCTTTTGGAAAATGGGAAAAATATGTGCAACAGCTGCGGTATCATTTGTTACACAAAAAGTGAGAACGATTCCAATTTCAGTCCGAATAAACGTTAATCGGTGTTTTCCAGGAAATGGATGCAATATTAATTTCCAAAACACGCAGCTACACACAAATGATAGAAAAATAAACCATTTGGAGACACGCAATTTCTTTTTATTTCAACTAACCAAAAACATTAACATGCATTATAGGTAAATGACACTGAAAAACACTGAACCATCATCATTAAACAAACAGAAAATGGATCAGATCAATTGTCAAGAAAGAGCATTTTAAAAAACATCTTGCAATGAAGTCAGAGACAAACAAGAGACCTGCCAAATGAAAACGTCATACCGTTTTCTCAAAATTAGCATTTTGTAAAGCACAACAGACAATTCACGCCCTTCAAATGACAACACTTATACACACAGAGTCTTTTTTAAGACCTACAGGAAGTCTGCGTATGTATTTAAAACATAAAAAACATAATTGCCTTGCTTCAAACCTTCTGAACCTTTGTGTTTTTAGCGGTTGAGTGTTCAACTTCCTCGCAGGGGTCAAATAATTGTCAGTGTCACCAGCAGATTTAGAGACCGAAGCACCGGAGGATAAACCACTAGAGGGGACAAAGCTATATTCTCAGGCCGGTAGGATTTACACTGTACTGCAGCGGGGATAAGCCCATCATTAAATCATTATGATTGCAACCCTCGACTCCTGAGGTTTTCCTTTTTTCTTCTCTTTTTTTACCCACCACAGCGTGTGAAGAAAAGTATCCTGAACTTCAAAAAAATTGGATGTTGTCTAACAAGCCACTTGCGTTTGATGGGTTTAATTTAAACTATTATGTTCTTGTGGTTTCCTGATCCTATTATAAATATTTGAGGGGAAGTATTTATCATTGAGATACTGTATATCAGCACAGATGGATTTCCTGTGCAAGCAAAGGTCAGTGATTTAGATGTATAAACATGCGAGTGGGAAACCCTCTGTGCCTTGACCTGAAATTCATGGCGGTAATGACAAACATGGGACGTGGCGGAGTTAGTGTGCCGATGAATCCTGTTAGATGTGGTTGTTCTGAAGCCTAATACAGGTATATTATTTTTACCGGCTGTCCGTGAGATTTGTGAAAAGGCACATCATTCCCACAACAAATCCCTTGTGTGCTGCACCGAGTCTCTCTCTCCCTCCTTTCTCTCTCCCACCAGCTCTCAGGCGGCCTAAACAAGCGTTGTGGTGCCGCGGCTCGCCGCTGGTAACGCCAAGTGTTTATCGCACTGCGCAATGTGCAGGTGACAGTAATTATCAGCAGATGACAGTGGCAGTCCCCAATGCAGACCAGATGGCAATACAAGGCGTCAGGCGTGTACAGCTGCGGGGGGGCTGAGGGCAAGGAGGAGGGTAGAGGAGACCAAGATAAAGGCGACGGAAGGGGAAAGTAAAGACACGTTGGGGACAAAGGCTGCTCCCTGTGTTGCAGCATAAACCATCGAAATGGAAGCCTCATTTTGAAACTGTGCGAGTCAAAAGACGGAGAAGCTACAGGTGACGCACATCACGCTGCTTGCTCGGAGAGTTGTAAAACTGCCAGCACTCCTGTGCATCCTGTACCCTGCATGCCACGTTAGCTCCCAAAGCCTGTGCGCACAGTGTGTAAACTGCCTTCTGGAGGTAAACGCTTGCATATACAATCACTTATGCACGGCCACTCAGGCAGATACGTGATCAAAACCACACAGAGTGGCGATCACTGTTTGAAGTCAATGGGGGGTGTAAGTCAGTGTAAGGGACATTAACAGTCGCTGATATCATACTGAAGTCACAGATAACAGGATGTGGATTTGCTTTCTGTGAGGAGTTTGTGTATTTGTCTTGAGCTCTCCAGGGCTTCCTCTACAGCCAGGTTGACTCTAAATTTCCATCAATATGAACTGAAGTGTTTGGTCTATGTTTGTTGGTCCTGCAACAGACATAGTTTCCAACCTCATGTGTGCTGGGATAGACTCAAGCCAAATGCCACCCCAAGAGGTTTTGTACAGGTAGGGTTTGTACATTTTTAAAGACAAAAACTGAGCCTCATTTTTTTTTGTTTGATCAGGGTGAGTGATAGTGGATTGTACAAAATCTTATATTCTAACAGATAGAATAGAAAATATAGCAACTGAGCCTCACAAGCCACTTGTTGCCAAAAGGTTTTGCCTACAGCACTAGCCAAACTGGTCAGCCCTCACAGCAGGAGGCACTAATGATCAAGATATAACTTACTGTCATCCTTAAGGTAAGGCAAAGTAAACCCATAAGCAAATGTAACATGTGCACATCTATGAAATTCCCATATATGAAATGTAGGTAGGTATGATATTGTATAGTGATTATATGTCAATCCTGTACAAGTATGTATGTAAATTAATTATTTTGGCATTTATGTCACATACGTAATGATAACATCTGTATATTTGTATACATGTGTAACACACAAATGATACATGTATGAAAGGAGTTTATGTACATATATATGCACCATTTGTCATATATTTTAATATATGTATATATAGAACTTTAAGTATGCAATTTATGTTATAAACTTATATCTTTACATGTATGATTTACATATATGTCAACATGTATGGCCGCAGGATAAACTTAATACCATATAAATGTTAACATTTCAATATTTTTCATTAATGTTCGTATAACATTTTTCTATGGGTATTTCATATATGTTGTAAACCTGTATCTGTCCAGAGGATGTATATATGTAATAATCGTATCTTTCCTTACAGGTAACCTATATGACAGCATCACTTTTGATATTGGGCATATATGTCATGTTACATTACGTTATCATATGAGAAGGTGCAACATGCAGTAATTTTATCAGTAAACACAATCAAGTTGAATAAAAGTAACACACATATAGTAACACATAATGCATAAAAATTGTGGTTGTGTCATAAAGTGAGTGTAAATGTCTAACGTCTGCCATCGCTGTGCATGGAACTGTACACCGAATAAAAAATGTGATACTGTGACTGTTCTTTCCGTGGGATTAGGTGTCTTGTTAAATGGCACTCGAAAAGTCCCATTAGTTCATTTCCCTCTTGGTTAATTAACAGCTTCCCCTGACCTTTCCGATGGATAGGGGCAACTTTATCTTGAAAGTCAAGGTTACGGAACTATGTATCAAAGCAGATTGATTACTGATCACTGGACTGAAGGAGAGAGGCTTTGGCTAACTGCTCCGACTGCAGTCACCCAGGTGACGGTCAGTGGAATATGAGACAACTAATGAGGAAATGTGGCCAGATAAGAGCTGGACAAAATACCTGAAACACGGATTCTATTACTTTTTTCAACATTTGGCATTCAGCAAAGTCTTAATAAAGAAAAAGATGATGGTACAACTTTAATGAACTTAATCCAGGCTTGTATACATTTTTTGCTTATGAAAGTCTAGGAGCAACATTATATACGTACCGACATATACAAATTCATTCATTCACACTTGAAAATATGTGTATAGCTATCCTATATTTGAGCCTTTCTGCTGTGTAGGAAAGAATACAGTATGTATGGACATTATCATCAAGGAAAATGGGCACATCATGGAGGAACACTGGTTGTACCCTTGGGTGCTCTTGGTCCTGTAGAATGGACTCCTCTGCCATTATGCAGCCATTATGATGCAGAGGAGCACTCATCAGACCTAATGAACACGAGTAGATCATTAGATTACATATCCACTTCCATACTGAACAGTTAGAGACGAAAAAGTTGAGAGCTTCATGTCTGGTGTAATTTTGCAGTCGTCTCGCCTTGTGCAATGAGCAGCGTTTTTGCCTCGCTGTACATCTGTGTGTCTTAAAAGCTGCAATCCACTGATTTTAAACCTGAATTTCAGTCCTCATGTCAAAAAACGTATTATTCAGCTATGGAAACAGCTGTGCAGTATGTTTGTCTCCTGTGACTCTGAGGTAGAATTGTCAGGTCTGAGTAAATAACCTCGATGATGTCATAATATCACAAACTGGAAACATGGAGTTCCACGTGAACCGTTTTTCTGACCTTGTTACAGGTAATTATGACTAACTATATGACATAAATGCATGTCTTAAGATGCAATGCATTTTCTGGATTCAGAGTATGTTGTTGGGGGCTTGACCCTTCTCTGGATTAAAAGTCAGATATCTTAGCCATAATGCACTGAATTTCATACTTTTATCTTTTTTTTCTTTCACAAATCTCCCAACTTAATAGAAGTACTGATTCAACGTTGTTTCAAAACTTAATCTTTCAATGATCAACCTCAACCTCTATTACTAATACTATGGCTCAATGTCTGCCTGTGAATATGAATCCCCTAACTTAAAGCAGCCACAGGGAACACTAAATTTAAAGTTTTGTTGCTTCTGGTGGCCCCTGTGGACAAAAGCTGCATCAGCACCACCGCCTCCCGTGCTAAAGATCTTATTCTAGCGTGCGCTTTTGTTTTGACAGTGAGTCAAAGAAACATGTTATGTATTTAAATACTTTTTTTTTCTTTAACACACAGCTGTTTGCAGGAAGCGTCGTGTTGTGGTATTCCATCTGTACTGTGATGTAAGATTGATAACTCTAATATGATGATGGTGAAGCTTTGTTTCAGTGCTGTAGCAGACCACAGAGCAGCTTCTTTCCTCAGGCAGTGAGACTCCCCACATCATCCTCAGCACCGATCTGGACATGTCCAAGTCCGTCTTGGTGACAGGCATTAAGAATAACTAGAATAACTATGAAGAAGTTGTTGGTGGGCTTCATTGTTTATGTAGCTCATAGAGGTATCTGAATTAAATTGAGATTGTTTTGTATCAAGGTAAAACTTCCTTGTACGTTTAATTTACATAAGGTACACTTTCTTTCTTTTTCATCTGACCTGGAATAGCTACCCCCGCCCCCTCCAACACACACTCAACATGAGAACAAACAGTGATGTATGAAGCACGCCGCGTCTCCATCATCCGACTTAAAACAGGACTCTGATCCCTATTCATTACGTCAAAGTGTGGAAGAGACGTTTCTATTACCAGACCAGATGTCCAAATCAGCCGTGTTGTTTCAGCGCTTACTGTGCCCAGCCTCCCCCGTCCCACCGTTTATTTACGTAGGGGAGCTCTGGCGGCCGGGGGGGAGTCCTGGTTAATTGTGAGCAGCTGTAATATCACAGGGCCATCATTAAGAGGGCAACGGTTTTGCACACGGATTCATAATCCAGCCTGAAATGGAATAGCAGCGACGTCAGCCAACGCTACTGAATTACCAGATTGTTAGTGCGGCCTAATTTTTACACTTTGTTTATTAAAGACTAAACCACTCAACATGATTAGCACCCACAACTGTGTGATGTTTCTCCAGAGAGGTGGTCATGGGCAGAGGGAGGAGGTGGGGCGGTGGGACAACTGCACCATCAGAGGGATGCTACACAGAAGTAAGGACTGTGATGCAGCGTCCAACAGGTGGTCGTAAACTGAGTATAAATCCCAGGAAGTTTTAGAAGCTTTGTTCTGTTTCATTTACTAATTGTGTAAACAAAATCAAGAAAAGAAAACAGAAAAGCTGCTCATCAAGTATTATTGATTTGATCAGAAAATCACACTTACCCAGAGCCTGGGTTATGCACTCTGCAGGAAACACGAAGAGACTCGGATAACCTGGAAAGCACCACCTTGGTTCGCTCTCTGGAATTCCAGCTGTTTATAGAACAAACCTGAAAATAGAACGATGAAACATCGCCAAATAATGTCACAATAACCTTCAATTCATTTACTAATGCTGTTTACACCAGCATTGGCAGAGTGCTTCGGGTGCCCTTTTTGTCATATCTCCTTGTTGATATTTGAATTTGTCAGTGCATGTCGGGAGTCCCAAAATGTTTTCATAATCTGGTTTTATTATAAGCAACACCGGCCAATGTTGAAAAATGAAGTCAAAAAGACAACAACGCGGCCACCGCGGCCATCCGCTCGGCAGACCGGACCCAAGTGGACCACACACAGTGTCTCAGTAAAGCTTTGCATAAAGGAGATATTAGAATACAAGCAAACTGCAAACAAGCTCCCCCCCGTCCACCCTCCAGCCACTCAGTGTGCTCTCCGTGCGTGTTTCCCTTTTTATAAACAGCGCCGTCGTTGCGATAGCGTGACTGCAGACGCTTCTTTTGAATATAGGCTTTTTGGTATTGCACGTAGACAAAAACAAACTTTGGTTTTGCAGAACATCGGGATATTCACATCCTGTATTTCAAAGTGTGTTTTGTGAATGTTGTCTATGTTTGTGTGTGAGAGTGGTGGGGGGGAAAAGGGGAGAAAAGTGAAGCGGAGACATAAAAGGTTTCGATTTCATATAAATATTTACTGAGGCCTATTTGAATACATTTTGTAACTGCTAAATATTGTAATAGGTCCGCTCGGATGCTTTCGATTCTGAATCTGTGAGAATTTGATTTCTGCCTTCCTGTTCCCTGACGAGTAACCCCTGAGTCAGCTCCGTATCGAGGCATCACCTCACTTTTCCAGTCACACTCAGGATATCTGCCTCACAGTCTGTTTATGCTGACGGTTTATGCAGCCAGACAAACAGGGTTATTTTAAGAGGGCCTCTTCTCCATTTTCATGAGAGCGCATATGCAGATTATCATCTCTATCAGCGTCCTGATCTCAAAATCAGCCCCTCATTACCGGAGCTTAGCTAGGAAGACACAGCATCAATATTAGATGACAATGATGGGAAGAGGTGGAGGGCCACTCATAAGCTCGCAGGCCCCCACCGTCGCGTCCTCGCAGCGCATTGTTCAGAGCGTGACCGAGGAGATCCACGCAACACGAGAAGGTATGAGTCATGACGGATGACCTGTGCGATCGCGGTAATACAGGAAGCATAGTTGGATAGTTACATGTGCATAGATGTTCCTCTGTTTAACGCCTGTGCCCATATGTTTTTAACTTTAAGTGTAAAAGCAAAATAATGAGGAAAAATTTAATACATCTAAATAAATAAATCACACATAGATACACAAGATGTGCAAGATATGTAAAATTGGCGCATCTTGCAACTTCAACAAGATCACGGGATTATAGAGATAGTGATCTTTGGTTAAAAACTTGAAAATTCAACACTGAATTGACTGAATTATATAGGGTGTGTGAGCTTAACATATAGTCTTACTGTGAGAGAAAATCCTGTGAGAGAAAAATGAGTATTAAATCAACACATTTTCCTGGAAATAGAGTGGGATTTTATAGCTATATTTTGGTCTCTTTCCAGCTTTCAACAAGTTGCTCAGAATAATTTGAAGATGCTGCTCGCCTGCTGAGTTTTGGCCACAATGGCTAATCAAAAGAAGTGCCGCACTACCCATTAGAACTCAAAACATCATCACCCAAATCACCCAAAGGGAGAATATACAGTAACAAGACTAAGAGTCTTCAGCCCTGGTCAGATGTAGTTTGGGTTGATTTGAACTAAATGCAAATAAAAGCATGGCAAAATGCTCACAATTACAGTGCTGACATGCTGATGTTAAACAGGTATAATATGTACTAGAGGTGTGGAAATATCTCCCTTCTAAGATGCACTGTGATGCAGATGTGGATGATTTTGCATCGACATGGAGACAGAACATAATCTGGGAATTTGCAGCCTATATGCAGATTGTTGAATTTACAGCCTCAGGCGGACAATAAATCTGTGAAAATATGAAAATAATATTTCTGCAGGTTACAGCACACTTGGATAAATGCACTGCAGACAGATTTACGTTTTGTTTTGTACTGAGATGGATCACTGGGACTGTGCCAGTATTATGTGTATATGAAGTTACAGTGTTTTACATTATAGACTGTTGCAGTCTGACTTTTAAAGGAGCTTCTAAATGAAAAGGAGGTTCAGATTTATCTCACTGCGTGTACTAAATTATTCGAGTAACAGATTTCTTAGAAGACACTTAGCAGAAGTAGCGTGTGCAGTAATGTGGAACATTGATGACATACATGGAGATGCATCAAGGATCATTCAAACTGCTGACAGGTTATCATGCCAACATCTGCTATTTAGCACTAAACACAAAGTGCAGCTGTGGCTGGAGTTTTGCACCGCACTATGCACTATTGGACAAATCCATTTTTTGAGGATGTTACAGAAAAAAGTTAGGGAATCACCAAAGATATTCATGAGGGGAAGATGAGTGTCAAATCCAATAGCTGTCAGGATATTTCACACAAAACCACAAATGTGAACCTCATGGCGTGGGAGGAAAAGTCAGCAGGACTTTACCAAAGTCTTGGGGATCTTTCTGTCAGCACCCGCATATCTGGTCCAAATTTCATGGCATCCGATTGCTATTTGTTCAGATATATTTCAGCCTGTATCACAATGGGGGACTGAATTTACCATAGAGCCACACTGCTGACATGAGTGGAAAGAAGACAACGCTGTCCGAACTTGATTGACAGGTGCTGAGCCTCAGTCCTAACGGCTTGTGTCATTAATGTTATGTCAAAAAAAGGATTCATTTGACAAAACTTCCTGGGTGTTTCTTTGTAAATTCAAACAACTTGTTGTGTATTTTTGTAGTTCTTTGCCAGAAGCTGTCCATCAGCTGGAGGTCAGAGCATAATTGCATTACCAGTCGCAGCATACACCTGACTTCACACTGTTCACTGGGATGATCTTCAGCATGACTTTGATAATAATTTTTCTTCACCTCTCTATTTTCTTTCATCAGTGTAGTTATGCTTCTGTCTGTGTTCTCAGAATGCAACTACAAAGAGCTGTTGCTGGGTTCTCCAGAGGCAGATCAAGGTCAGGCCAGCAGTTGCAGGGGCAGCAGGACAGTACTATTTGTATGCGTGTGTGTGTGTGTGTGTGTGTGTGTGTGTGTGTGTGTATGTGTGTGTGTGTGTGTGTTGGGGCTGGGGGAGGTAGACGGTGAGAGGGACGCCTCAGGACCCTGACGGCTCCGGTTGCCTGAGCCACGACCGCCGGGGTGGAGGAGGCTAGCCGCAGATCGATCGCCGCGGAGCTGGATCCCAGCGATAGGGGGGCGATTGGATGCGGCGCGCTGGGACTGAATGACATAAGCCCAGACGTCTAAGTGTCCCATTAGCAAGACAGCCGCCCATGTCCCGGTGCTTTCCTCTCCTCCCCCCCTTGCCGATGCTGGCATCATATGGAAAATGGCTCAGGTGTTCCCCTCAATTGCTCGAGGATGACTGCAACACAGAGGGCAGCAGCAGACACCAGGACAGCTACAGCTCTCTGCATGTGGCATTTTTGATCCTCCTCCATATGTAACCAAAGCAATTATATCTTTATGGCCTTCATAAATCAGTCGAGGAAGCGGCATCGCAGAGCGGGTATGTGTGTGTGTTTACATACATGCGTATCTTCACGTATTTTGCGCATTTGTTTACAGCTGAGCGGAGCAGGGGACACCCGGGCCACGTGTGCGCTTTCCCCACACTCAACTCGCAGGACGACGCGCTGCGGTCAGATTGTTGCCGTCGATTCCTAAACACATAAGAAATGATGACAAAACAACGAGGCCACACACTGAGAGGCTGCTGCGACACACCGCCTGCCGGGCCCAAACACAGAGACAGAGCCAAGCGTAACTAGGCTCTGGTGAAAGAGCGGCCTGCATGTTTTATTACTCTTCCACCCTCTGCAAATGAGCATATTTACATGTCCTTAAAATGGGCTTCAGGGCTGGGATATCCTGCCCACAGTGTCCATCAAACACTTTGGCACCCCCTGATTATAACATACGCAGCAACACCGCGTCAAGCGGGCGATTTGTAAATCGTAACATGGTCTGTCATAAGAATGAATTGCTGTCTATTTCAATAAAAATAGATGACGCCCTTCAAAACGAGTTTAAATAACACCGGAGGTGAAGTGAAGGAGGTTAAAAAGTTTGGTTCTGATGCCATTTATTCTACAATCAAAGCATTTGGGTCTCGGGATCAAAGAAGTCAAGATGTTGAATCTCTAATCACCACCTAAAACCAACTCCACATAATTCAAACTCCCTTTGAGGGTTTATTTGGAATCATCTTTCGTTCCTTTTGCTTTCAATTTAATCTGTTTTTAAAGCCTTTGATCAAAAATTGCAATACTCAACAGGGCCAAATAAAGCAGTTAAGGGGCCCCCATCGACCACCCCAACCTATCACACTGGGTGTATTGCCACTTCCAAGTTTACATCGAGTACAGTGCAAACAGCAGACCCGACATTATATCTCCAGTAGTCCAGACACCCTCAGATCAAAGTTCAAAGAGTTCATGTTGGAAGATCACCAGCCATATTTTCCATGTAAATGATGTAGTGTGCTTTGTTACACGGATGTTTCAGGGACACCGGCAAATGTCTTTTCTCTTTTACTGCATTAGGGGGTGAATGAGAGACAAACACTCTGTGACAGTGATTACTGTTGGAATAAAGAGCTATTTATTATTTTAAGTGTTGAATATTCAAGTTTATTGTAAGAAAATAATGCTAACAGCACCTTAAAGACGGCAGGCTGGGACCCCATTGTCTCCATTATAGACTAAATGAATAACAAAGCCATGTTAAGTCCTGTGTTGTTGGTAGTTTCAGCTCCAAACAATCCAGTTGTTAGCGACAGTGGCGCCAACAGTTATACCACTGTGTCCACCTTAAGTGTTAATCATTTTTGAAGTTTAAGGCACTCACATATTTACCCGATGACTGGCCCAGTATTAGTTATCAGCCTATGAACACACCCCCACACTCTGAAAAACTACGTGCAGGGATGTTTCTTCAGATGTTTTTGGATTTGGTCTGGTAAACAGCAGGGCAGCTTATGTCTTACTTTTTGTTTCTTTTGATTAGGGACAAACAGACCTTTTCAAAAATGTATTTTTTTAAAGCAGGGCTCAGGGGCTGTTCCAATTTTGTTGTTCGACGTAAGTCTTGTAAGTTTCCTAATTACTTCATTCATTCATCAAAACCAGATGACATCAAGTGTACCTGGGTCATTTGAGGACCCTGAGAAGTCTGGGGTTCCCGAGACGGTTGCTGCTCCAGGCTCGCTGATCAACCTCTATGATTATTTTTTTTTGTTATTATCTGGTAGCACCGTGTCTCCTTCTCCTTTAAACGTCCTGCTGTATGTTCCTGGTTATGGATACAGTAACTGTTGAGCCTTGAAAAAAGGACACCGCACTAATCTTGCAACACGAGAATGTCAGTGAAAAACAATGCATGCATGCAGCCACAGACGCATTTGATTCCTTTTGTTAACAGAGATGTGAGTTACACAAATGACGGAGTGGAGAATGAATCAGTACAGGAAATGCTCTCTTGCTAAGCCCTGCGTGTGGCCAAGAGAGACGGCCATAAACAAAGCTCCTCTTTGTGACTCCTCTTCACTCTCTAGTGCTCCCCCCCCTTTCTCTCTCTCTCCACTAATACACAACTGTTGGTCTCATTCTAAGAAGCCACTCACTTATCTTTAAAGTCCCACAGAACTACGATGTATTATTAAAATGCATTTCAGAAAAAGTCACGTTAAAAAGTCCAGTGTCATCAAGCAGTAGGGAAACACGTGCCTGGGGAGAGATGTGGGACATTCGAAGGAACAAAGAGAAAATAAATACTGTCTGCATCTGAATTATGTAAATAATAAATATGCCATGGAGCATGAACTCCAGACCTCTGAGCAACTACAAACACCAAAATAGTCTCAGAGAGCTCTGATCTTGGGAGCAGATGTTCAGGAAGTTGCTCTTTCAGTCTTTTGGAGGTCCGCAGATGACGAATATGAAGACAAATACTTTTTGGAAGGCTGCCACATATACGGTAGGCCTGTGGTTACTGCGTGAAAAAGAGATATGAATTCATTTTAATGTAGCGTGAGATGAGCTTGTTCTGTATCCAATTGTCAGGAATCACAAACATATACTCCTGGAATGGCAGAGAGAATGAAATGTGAATAAGATTAGCATCAATTGTTTCGATCAGCTGACAGTTTTAAGAGGAGGCCCGTAGAGGAGCCTGTTGCCCTTTTTTTTTTCTTTTCCTTCATTGTGTTAGATCTTAGCTCTTGAAAGTTAAAAGGGTTAAAGTTTCCTCTCTCCTACAGCAAACACTCCTGAAACGACGAGGGTCAGTAGCCCCTTCTTTAATTCCGTGACCTTCTGACATCACACTATGTCACCGTGTCACAAAATTGCATAACAGAGTGAGACAAAACCCTCCTCTGCACTTGCTCTCTTAGTGTTTTGGAGGTCCACATATAACGAATATAAAGACAAATATTTTTGGGGAAAAGTTGCCACGTATACATTAGGCTCCTGCTTACTGTATTAAAAGACATACTAATCCATTACAGTTTACAATGAGTTAATTTTGTGACCAGTTTTGCAGAAACACTTACAGATACTTCTGAACTGTGAATATGATTTGTATCAGCCGCATACAGTTTTATTATATACAGTTTATTCATATACAGTTTATTCAGTTGATTGAAAGAAATTCAACAGAAAACTGCTAAAAAAGGTGAATCCAATAGAAAACGAGAGGAGGTGAATTTAGTTAACACAGATGTGTGCTTTTATATGAAGTTAAAACAGCAGTTATGGAGGACTGACACTTTAACCCTTGTATGGTGTTCGGGTCTGTGGGACCCGTTTTAATTTTTTAGTAAAAGAAAATTGATACGATTCATTATTTTTTCAACCTCAAACTCATTGGCCTTGGCTCATTTTCTGTGAAGAACATATATCAGAACCCATTTTCAATGACCACACACTGTACACCCCCCTACACATTTATGTTACATACAAGGTGTTCGGGTCCACTGGACCCGGGGCTAATAAAAGTGGGGGAATTGTATGTCCTGTGTACCTTCAGTCTGTACTGTCTGGGCCTGCTGTTAGTGTGTGTGTGTGTGTGTGTGTGTGTGTGTGTGTGTGTGTGTGTGTGTGTGTATGTGTGAGTTTTGTGTTTCTGCCCCTGTCATTCCCACACATTGTTTCAAAATTCAAGTACCAACAACGTCTGATCTCATATTCCCGCACATTTTACCCTCTGTCTTGCGGGAACCAATCTTTATATTCTCGTACTCTATTCCAACTGCAAATTGGGGGTGGGACACAATAAATATAGCTTTGCCAGTGTGGTTCCTTAGCACAACTGATCAAAATTCTCTGCTCAGAGGGCCTTGCAGTTGATTTGGGAAGAGAGAAGCTTTTGATGATGATGTAGAGGAGGAGGTTTCAGAATGTGAGGATCACATTTCTGACAGTGACTTTGAAGAAGAGGATGAGATTGAGCACCAGCTAGTTCCAAAACGAAGACAAGCCACAGGACCAGCCCGTCAAAGAAAGGCAAGAATGTGGTACTCATGAGTTCAGTGCACAGGGATGGGAGAATCTGTGGCCAGGAACATCTAAACCAGAGATCATCATGGATAATGATGTTACCAAAGGAGTCGTGGACAACTTGGACAAGCTGGTGACTGCCTACAGCTGCAAAAGTAGGACCCTACACTGGCCACTGGTGATATTCTTTGACATACTGGACATCTCTGCATACAATGCCTTTGTCATCTGGATGTCACTGAAGCCAGAGTGGAACAGAGGGAAGCTCCAGAGGAGACGCCTCTTCTCGAGGAACTGGGAAAGGTACTGGTGAGACCTCAAATCCCCAGCCTCTGCAGCCATCACGAGGAGGATTCAGGAGGAGAATGCTGGCTCCCCATCTACCCAACCTACAGAACCACCATCAGCTGTGTAGTGTAAAGTGACCTGAATGGGTTAAATTACTAATGAAATTCAAATAAATTTAAATCAATAGTTATGTAAAACTTTGCTTCATTTGTAAATTTGTTAAATTTCTGTCATTCAAATCTTGATTATAACAGATTTTCTTTTTTTTATTACATTTTACAAAAAACAAACAAAAAACGAGTAGCACTTTAATTCATAAAAGTGATCTAACAAAGGTAAAGGACAAATATTAACCATATATGCTGTTTATATTGCTTGTAATTAGGATGAAGTAAACATCTGTTGAGTAATTAACATAAAATTGTTTGATTGTGTTGAATTAAAGGTCAAAACATGCAGACCCGCGAACACTGGCTGAGTAACCAAAATACGAACGCCACACAAGGGCTAAAGACATTTTCTGAAGTAAAATGTCCAATATTTGTAGCAAGAATGAACTTTTTCTCCTTATTTATTAAAAGAATACACATCTCCATGAGTCATGGTTGGTGCTGCTTCGAATCAAAGGCAGGAGAAAGACAGATAGGCCGGGAGACACAGAGATAACATGCCTCGATCCTCTTCCCACTGCGCTGCCTCTAATGCATTTTCCCTCTCACTCACTGTAATTGCGATGCAATGATGTCAGCATGACAGGTGAGACTGAATGCGAGACAGCGTTGAATAAGCTGCCGCCGCAGTATCAAGAGCACAAAAACGTATCTGAGACACTCTATGGGGTGTCAATTTAATCATGCTTAAACCAGGTATCACCTTCCTCCATGATTCCACCATTGACAAAGAATCCTGCATACTGCGTTGCACCGGGCGGAGCTGCGGCCTCCCGCTTGATACGATATCTGTGACTGACACGCTCGCTCACACGCACACATGACACTTCCCGGCAAGTATTTGATGGACGGTGATATTGATGAGGCCGAGCTCTATGTCAACCAAAAACCAGCAGATTAAAAAATATTTGATCATATTTGATTCATCAGAAAGAATCCAGA
This sequence comes from Diplodus puntazzo, assembly GCA_963678695.2. NCBI lineage: Eukaryota > Metazoa > Chordata > Actinopteri > Spariformes > Sparidae > Diplodus > Diplodus puntazzo. Next base: position 25,403,053 of record OZ023160.1, on the reverse strand, counting down.
TTTAAAAGAATGATGACATTGTGGGATAAAACATCAAAAGAATTCCAAAGTACAGTATAAAGTAGCTGCAATGACTCACAGAAGTAATATTGGATTCGCTTTGTGCTCCGCCCGCCCCACCTGCACTGAGTCATAGCACTGACACCCCCCCCACCCCCGACACATACCCCCTCCCAGTCGTCACTGGCCCCCAGCCCCCATAGACAGTCTGCGGGGCAAATAAGAAATAATTCATACGGCTTCCCACACAGGAGTGGGTGTCCTGTATCAGCCTGTGCGCTCCGCTGCCTGTCTGTTATCACCTGCAATTGAGGTAATCCACGGGACTATTATACTGCAGCTTATTGTACAGGAGAATATGGCTGCCCGCTGCACCAGCACCTCCTCCGCCAACGCCCCCCCCCACTCCGTCACAGCCGAATCAGACCTCCGGAAAGGTGACACCCGCCAGAACAGCAAACTCTCAGCACACATTTTAAACATGATCTGTTTATTTGAATAGTTAGCTATATATAACATAAATGTACATAACTGAACAAGGAGTTGTGCTTCAACATCATATTATGATTGTGTCATGCAGAAAAAGTTCTGTCTGAAGTGACACAAATGACATAACATACGCGGAAAAAGTATTGAGAATGTTTGCAAATGTATAAACACCAGTGCCACATTATGGTAGAGTATATACAGTGAGTATCAGCAGCATAAACTACAGGGATCATCAGAAGTATACTCATCTGAATTGTATATACTGTTGCGCCACTTAGTCTATATTATCATATTTTATAAACTAATCAACTCAATCTTAAATGTAACTAATAACATATAGCTGTCTAATACTGTCAATACTCTCTGTATATGTTTTGTATCCATCTGTACATAAAATCCAAGTTTATTGAGTGCGTACCTCTGCCAGGACCTGCCAGTCCGTTTTAATTCAAGCCTAATCCAATATCCATTCTTGTTACCAGCTAGAGAAAAGACCTTTCACTGAAAACAAATTTGAATCGGCCAGATCCAAATTTTATTAGAATCTGCATCAAATTGTACTTACTGGACTCACACTCATTATTGTACTCATAGATACCAGACACCTAAATAATTTATTACATCGAGATCCATTCATTATTCCTTGAGAAATATTTTTTAAAATGTCGAGGCACCCTGTCTCAGAATGTTAAAGAAAGTGAGAAAAAGGTTCTTGGATCTGTTGCTTTATCTGGACCTGGAACAAAAGTTGCCGGGGTTTATCATCGACAGAGACCCATCTTCTACCCAAGTGTGAAGGAAATCTGTTCTGTAATTTATGTGTAATCCTGGTAACAAACCAACCAACTGACCAGCAAATGGACACTGGTGTAAACATAAACTCCTAGGCAAAGGGAATAAGACAGATAGATGCCCAGATAGAAGTACAGTATAATCAGCAAATTTTATTAAATTTCATCATCAGGCATCAAGCGATCGTTGTCCTTCCGTCACATCATTTGATTATTAGTGATCCATTCATGTGTAACCGGGATTTAATGTTTCTTTTACTTTAAACTGTGTTTAGTCTTTTAATCTATGAAAACAAATATTTAAGCTGTTTGTGTGTTTTGAGACTAAAATATTTATATTTACAACATCAATTGTAGTCAAACAAATGTATCGGAGTAAAAAGTACAATTTCTGCTTAAAATATTGATAAACAATATCGAAATAAATGACAGGCACCTGAAAAGTTTTTTTTTATACCTGTACAGTACTTGAATAAATGCACTAACTTATTTAACGTGATAGTGTCAGCTACCTGGACGGACCATAGCACTGGCAATCTACTGTCAAATCAAATGCACCTGATGAAATAAGATCAGCTTCAGGGGAAAAATAAAAGCATTATACATTCCAGTCCAGAGAGAGAGAGAAAAAAAATCACAAGCTCTTACTCAATAATAACAGTAAAACAGCGTTTGGGGGGAGGTTTAATAATTCAGCGTACTAAGTTGCAAACTCACACAAAAAATCCATGCTCCCACAGCCTCTCATGTTGCCACGGGGCCGGAGAGTGCATTGTACTGGGAATTGTCAACATTCCCATGATGAGCCTGCAGGCCCTGTGGTCCGAGGAGGTGTCGAGATGAGGTGGGGACCGAAATTGATTGTAAGCGCTGAATAATTCAACCAAGCCCTCCGCCATTTGAGTGAGTTTCTTCGGTTACGTTGAGAAAGAGCTTTCATAGCAAAACAGGAGAAGATTATCTTCCACAGGCCCCCGTGGAGGCCCTGAACGCCTCTCATTAACGAGACAAAGCATCTACAGCGCAGACACAGACACAAATTCACACGCGCACACACGCGAGGAGAAATTCTGACACGCATGCGGACATGCATGCCGAAAGTGCTGCAGACATGGATATCTCATAGCTGTACACATACGCAGGCTGACAGACCCACTAAACACAGGATTAAAAAAAAGGGAAAATTAAATTAGTGTGAAACTGTTAAACGATCCCATTTTTGAGTTGTTTTTGAGCATCACAAGTCTCTCGACGCTAATCCCTCCAAATACATAAAGCGCTCATCAAAGTGTTGCTACTCTGATATGCTCCATTCATTCAAGTGTAACTGAGAAGCCCTTCGCTCACTTGAACAGCAGATAAATTTTCAAAGAACAAAAAAGGAAGAAAAAAAAAAGAAAAGAAAAGGCGAGCGAGAGATGCCAGCTAATCCTTGGCCTTAAGCTGTTAAAATGGCTTCGGAAAAAATGTCCTTGCGACGTCTGCATTTACATATTTACAAGAATTCCCAGAGCGCTCTCCGCATCTTTTTAAGAATAAAAAGACATAAAAAGAGATATCGTGAACCCAACCCGGCAGTTCAAGGGCAACATTTGTTCTTCTTATTTAAATATCATTTCATTGCGCCCTCAATCACAGCGTGCGCTTCATTACGAATAAAATGAGCAGGGGGGCTCAATAAAAGTAATTAAATGTAAATGCTCCTGCTTTACAGTGTTGTCGACCTGTTAATGCAATTCAGCCTGACTCCAATTACAGAAAATCCCAATGACCTCATGGCCCATAATAAATCTATCTGATCACATTAAACAGGGAACCGGCGAGGCATTCAGGAGCGCTGTAATGTACTCAGCAGGAACAAAGTGAGAGGGCGCGGGGATGCCAGAGATATGACTGCAGAACCGCAGGAAACTCTAGCTCGGCGTTGCAGGCCCTTTGGCCCGGGCTATCATTAAATGACTCGCTGAAATTTTAATTCTCTGATCACATTAAGTGCTTCTGGAAGACAACAAACTCTGCGGCGCAGATCTTGGCGGTGTCATCTCTTCACGAAGAGGGATATAAAGGTCCTTCGGTATAAGGACGCTTGTTCTTTTCTCAGCGCTGGTGTCTTATGGGGGCTTAGGTTACACCTTTGCATAAGATGACGGGTGCGTGTGACAGCTCGTTTCGCCACCCGGACATCCTCGCTGTCCCGCTCATCTCTTAGCAGCATGAAATCAAACAGGGGACAGGTCACCACAGGGAGCTGCACACATGAGGACCAGTACAGTTGTTCTCTAACCTGAATCAAACCCTCCAAACAACATCTTTGTGCCTATTGTAACTCTAAGTAAAATTCTTATAAAGCCATTAACTTAAACCTTACTCAGACCTATAGTTGTTTCCTACAGCATGGTAGATGATCAATGGACTTATCAGTCTTTATTTAAAGGGAATTATGTTTGAAGCCATGTAGAAAGAGATATCATGTGTCTCTTAAAATGCTTTTCGGTTGTTAAACTTGAGACCTGTTTTTGCATGTTTAGCCACACCACTGAAATTAATCATCAAACCTTAGACCTACTGCAAGTTCAAATCTTTTTTCGCATTCCAGGTGATAGAATTTTCATTGGATCCGGGTAAGTACGGGTCACAGCAAACACTGATCTATGACAGAGACATAATAGATTTTTCTCATCATATATCAGCTATGGTGATGAATAGACAAACCTCCCAAAAGCTGCACTTATAACACATTTGGTTTTTCAACATGGAAATAATTGTCTCATAATATGAAAGAGGTCACTCTTCCTGATGAACTGACAGATAATTATTATCCAACTCTGCAGTTGCCCTATACTGTATAAAGTGTTTTAGCCTCTTTCAGCTAACTGTTTTGGTTTGTCGGACAACAAATACATATGTTCCACCACTTCCATAGTGTGGTTTTGAACAGGCAGCTGCCAAGCCCACTGTACACTGCCTGCCAAGCACTACATGGAAGACAAAGTCAGTGATTGGCTGGTGAGCATTTGGCAGCTAAAAAGATAGATGTTTCCCTCAGGAGTTGGTGAAGACCAAAACAGAGCAAAAAGGAGAGTGAATATTGGACTTAAATAAAACACTCCTTGTTGACACCAGCACACAAATCTCAAAAAAGAGACAAACATAAGCTCTTCTGCTAATCCTTCGGTCAGGAACACTTCCTGTTTCTTGTTTTATAACACAGACCTATTAACCGCGTTCGCGAGTGATCATATGATTATCACGGGAACTCCTCTGCCTTGCGATGCCAGCTGTCTGCCGAACTGCGCCGTGGTGGACTCAAAACGCAACCGGTGGGAATTGCCGGACGGCAGAGCAAAACCGTAACACAGCGGACACGTATCCAGTGGAAATTCGGGGTTACTTATACAGTGCATCTCATTTTATTACAAAATTTAATTAGGTGGCAGCTGGCTAGAGGGAGAACGCCCGGGAGCTGGAAGCTTCTGTCAAGCAAACACACCATCGCTAATAACAACCTGCTTGCTGTTGGCTATAGTGTCATTTCCAGTACAGAAAAAAAAAATGGATATCACAATGAAAATATTTCTGCATAAAAAGTACAAACATAAGAAGAAAATAGTAGCAAGTCAGCCATCTTTTACTTGAGTAGTTACATCTCCAGTCTGGTTTCCTGGCGCACAGCTAATATGTGGTTTGTCTGGACTAAACGATGAGTGTGTGATGTGATGGCTGGACGCTCACTTGTAGTTAAGACATGGTGCATCCATCTGACAACATGTGGTCCTACTGATAAAGGAATTCAAGAACATGCAAACATACACCTGCTCAGATGTTGTCATGATATGAAGATTTGCAAAATAGCATGAATCAAAGAGCCATAGAGATGCTTTAGGAGCAATATGTTTAATGCCTTTATGAACACATATGTGTCAAAGTGATTGTGGCCCTCCTTAAACTGAACGAACAGCATATTTCGAACAAGAAATCGAACACCTCATTCACACTCTTTTCAATACATCGTATTACTAGTCGAGGTCATGCAGATACACAGCCCCTTCAGCGTCCACCGTGACCTCATCAGTAATTACAGGTCATGCATTATGGAAATTGGTTTTGTGTTTATTTGACAGGGTCAGTTCTCCGTCAATATTTTTTGATGTTTTATCATTCATGGCATTCTTGCTGTGGATCTGTACACATGCACCATGAAAGGAAGCTGAACTCACTGCTCTGAACTAGTTTATTAAAAAGGGAAGGTAAACTCCTCATTGTCCCCATATTCTGCTGACAACAAATGATGCCTGGCAACGGCTGCCAAATCAAACATAAACAAAGCGGAGACCTCTTTACCCTCTGGCAACCCGATGAAAGCGAGACCCACTGAGGTCTGAAGTTTTGGATACTCCATTCGTAGGAGGAGTTTTTTTCCCGGCCTAATTGATACTAGTTTTATCCTGTTTCAACCCTCTGGGAAGCCAAAGGTGATATTTTCATAAGTGGATCGTGTAAATAAAGGCTACACAAAGGGAGGACCCCTACCAGCAGAGCATCATGGGAAGGGGCGACAGGCAGAGCCCACACAAGACGCTGATCATGACACCAAAAGGTTAAACATGGACATCATGCTTGTGCTAGACTTCCCTCTGACTACACTTTGATTAGAGAAAAGTATGTAGCATTGGAACTGTGCGCTGCTTGTTCCTTAACATCACTTTTAAGGGAAGTGAAACAAAGTGAAACAAAGTTCATGTCTTGGGGAATTCATAAATGATACAAAAATATCTCTGCTCAAAGAGATGGGACAAGAGTCAGAGGGTCAGTGATAGCACACGGTGTGTGATATCTGGTAATGTTGATTGCATTGATTACATACAATCAGATAAACTGATTAGATGCATCAGAAAGAGCATTGAACAGGTAAGTGTGTGTCGAGGTTTTGGGGAATACTATAACATATGTGAATAAAAAAAGTAGTGCAAAGCCTTTTGTGGCTCAAGAGGTAGCTGCTCTGATAATTGACCTCCAGTGATGTGCTCACTGTAGTTCAATTGTATGTGATGTAGGCACCAGGTTTTGAAAAGCATTCCACTGGTCTCACATTGCACTCCTCAAACACTGCTGCCTTTTTTCTGCCATGCATACTTCTTCCTTTTCAAGACTTGGTACCTACATTACCCTTTTCTTTTCAGGTACTGTCGGCAGAAGCACACCTCAAGAACCGTGAACACACTTCAATGCGTAAAATTGGTGGACTTGCCCTTTACATAAGGTCAGCACTCTGAAACCATTGTAGTGAGCACAGCAGCGTTACAAGCTGAATGCTAACCTGAAGTCAGCATGCTAACATGCTCACAAAGACATGCATGCTATCGTTTACTAATTAGCACCGAAGACAAGCCCAGCTGATTATATAGAGTTAGGGGATAGGTGAAAGTTATTCTAAGTAATCCCGGAGAAAGGCATGCACATGTATTCTAATTTATTTATGACAGTCAAAAAATGTCACTAACATTAGAATATGTCAACCTCATAGTACCTCATAGTCCAAAGGTAAAATGGGGGGATAATCAAAGTCAGTGTAGTCTTCATCCTCCCAGCACCACACACACTATATACAGTACTTGTAACCAGTGAGGTTAATGTGAAAATTACAATACGGGTTTCGGAGTGCTTCTATTTTGTACCCACAGCTGGCAACAGATACTTTTTTTAAACAGTTCTTTCGGTTGTTTTTTTGTAAAAGGTGACAGAAATCTGAAGCTAAAGCCTGCAGTGCTTTTGACCTCTCAGTGGTATTATCTGATTACGCTGCTGGCAGCCGAACAATACTACACCACAGAGGAGCCAGGACAGGAGCTAGACATACTGTACACACATTCACTAAGCTCAGCTGGTGAATGCCTTTCTTCTCAGTGAAATGCAGCATGTGCAGCCCAACACAAAGAAGGAAAAAGTCCAGGATTAAAATATAGTGTCAAGAAAAAGACAAACTACACATCTGTGGGCGGAAATAGAAACAGTAAGTCATGTTGCAAAACAATCAACTGGGTTATATGTGAGGTGAACTAGAAATAAGGTTGAAGAACTGAGTTAATTTAAACAAACCAAAGAGATGCCACTGATCATTTAAGTCAGGATGGCATTAGGGAGTATAGTGAATTGTTTTGTGGAAAAGGGGCTGACGGAGGAGGTTTTGTAATCATCATTTTTTGCTGAGAAGAGTTATGATATGTGTGTCATGTTAAAACTGTAGAACAATTTAAAAAACGACCACTTCTGCAGGTGCATCTTAACAGACTTTCTTTCACAGGAGACGAAACTGCAACTGAAAACCTTCCTTTTGCACTCAAAGTGAAATTCTCTGATACTGTTGATGTAGCGGTCCGTGGCTTCTGCTTCAAACGCAGAGTGTGCCTGTGATATCCGGTAAATGTCATGCATCATTCGTTAGCCATAAATTTGGCAAAACTGGTCATTTAATTTCAAAAGTGCGTACTGGTCGTGCACATTGTGAAAATCAATGGTCCGTAACGTTGTGAGACAGTAAATGTTTAATGCTAAATGTTTATGTGTGTCATGCTTTTCCTCCTTTAGGTGTTTTGACAACAATTGACAATAATTTTTAGGATTGTTAAAGTAAGATATTGGTGAAGTCAAGTCAGGGTCCAGAGGAAATATTGATAGCGCAGGGGAGGGTCTGGTTTTCTGAAAACATGAAGCACAAGGTTCAACACCCCTCCTAGCTCAAATAATTTTCACACAGCCCCTTAATTGTGCTTGTTCACTGTTAATATTACTGCTGTTTACAATTCTTTCATAAACTCAATGGTACAGTAAGACATACGAAGATAGTAAACACAAGCAGAGTGGAAATTATTGCCTGTCCTAAAATATAATCATTTGTGTCTCATAGTTGTTTTTTTCACTTTGTGTAGATCATAAAGCGATGGTTTAACCACAGTGTAATCATCCGTCATAACAGTAATAAAGAGAAGGCGTCCCCAGATGATGGCGAGAAAAAAAAAAAAAGCGGTTGCTGTCTTCTTGCATTGCGAGTATGAGCTAATCGTCACAAAGCTGGCAGCTGAGGAGAGCCAGCATGTTTAATCTGACCACAATGACATGTTTGATTGGTCAGAGCTGGGGTGGGTGGGTGGTTGCGGGCGGGTTGGTGCGTGGGGGGGGGGGGGGGGTAGCCCTCTCCTGTGGCAGTGGAGAACAAACATAAATCTTCTTCAACAATCTATTTTCCATCATACTTATTCACAGGGGACATCTCAAAGTGGTCTTTACCCTTTCTGTCAATGGCTGCCCTCATCCATCAATTTCATAGAGAATTATACCCCAGATCGATGTAGTTCACGACCGCTGAGCATTTGTCGAGGGGTGGTGGAGGCGGTGGGGTGGACGCATGCGTCGCTGCATGTTCTCAGAGGTCTGATAGCTACTTTTGGCCGGCGACCCGCTCACGCCCGGATAACTCACACCATGTAGTGCATACAAAACAGGGTTTTTCCTTACCATTAAGCACTATTTTTTACTCGCAGCAGAGAATGAGAACCAATGCAAAGAGGTCAAGCGAACACAAAAGGACTCACAAATAAATGGAAATGATCGGATGAATGAATGGAGCCATTTTCACAAAAAAATATGTAATTCCTCCCTGATCCCATGTGTGCAGGAATTTATTTATTAATTCAGTTAAAACACTTTGGTGGCTATTATTCCACTATGAGCAAATTAAAAAACTATGTGGAATGGATCACTGAAATTATGCATACTAACTGCAGCACCAGCAGGCAGGGGCCACAACAAACGGGGCTTTTAGTTTGGCAAATGGCATATTTGTTCTGAACATGAGACAAAAGATCAGAAAAAAACATACACGTCCAAGTCCTTGAGTGCATAGCGCAGCTCAGCACAACCTCTTAAACTTCAGTCATGTCCTTGTTATCTGCTGTTGTCAAAAGCTATTATTCAAAAAACAAGACGTTCAATTTAGGGAGAAGGACACACTAATAATGGGTGTGAGGGACAGGGCCCCGTCTAGCCATTATGGAATATGTAGCAATACCATTACACACCCTCTGACAAAGATATTCAGGCTGGATAATGGAGCTATGAAGAGCCGTAGCACAATGCATAATTGCTCCTTCTGAAACATTGATGAATTAAATTAGGGGGTGGTGGGATCAAATTCATAAATCAAATTACAGTACCTTTGCTTCTGCATGCTTAAACAGCCGAGGACTCTTTAGAAGTCGCTTTGAAATTGCAGGGGGGCTAAAGTAAATGAAGTAGGCATAATTATGTGTATCTTCTCACTCCAGCATTGTCTTCAATGAATTTTTAACAAAGGCGACCATTAGCTACAAACTAATACTAGTTAAGCCCCAGCAAAACTGAATTATTAAATCTGTCAGCCAATATCCTATTACGGCCTACTTATGAATAGTTGATTTTATTTAGTATAATTGACAAGGCTTATCGTACAGCGAGGCCTTCCGTGGCAGCTTGGGTTTTGAGATGCGGGCGATATGTATAGGCCCGCCGTACAAAAGGCCGGCTCACGTCAGGTTCATTTGACGCGCTCGGTTGGCCTCCTTACAGATGGGATCTTATGACCTGTCATAACTGCCGTATGGAGCGGTGGAATATCAGGCGGCAGTATCAGTGGTGGAGGAAGTACTGAGATCTTTTACTGTAAATATACTCTGTTACAAGTTAAGGTTCTGCATTGAAAATGCAAGTAAAGGAATGTTTGTATAACCAGGAGAATGTACTTATTAAAAGAGTAAAAAAAAAAAAGTACTCAATGCAAATTGTGTATGTATAGGTCTTCATGACTGATATATATATATATATGAATTATATCAAAGGTTATTGTACTCATGCAAGAATGTAAAAATATGATTTTTGCTGAAATTGCTGAAGTTTTGTGTATTTATAGGACTACAACTAATCATTATTCTTTTGATTATTTTCTCCATGAATCGAGGGATTGCTTGGTTTGTAAAACTTCTGAAATCACTCAGAGCCAGAATTGACACCTTTACAATGTTTGTTTGGTCCAAACGACAGCCCAAGCCTGAACATTATAAGAAAATAGACTCAAATTACCTAAATATATATTTATTAAAATAGCAGCATCTCATCACATTAAAGACTGAGAAACCATAAAATGTTCTTATATTAAAAATGACTTATCAAAGTAGTTTTAAAACCGTTAATGGTCTTGCATGTAAAATCTAGTAACTAAAGCTGTCAGTTAATTGTAGTAGAGTATGTACCATATTTCCTTCTGGAATGTAGTGTAGCAGAAGTGAAAGGGAGTGAAAAGAGAGACTCCAGTATAGTACAACTACCTCACATTTGTACGGACAATATTTAATAATATAATTTTCAATATTAATGAGGTAATAGTAAAAATTCAGATTTTTTTTTCTCTGTAACTGAATAAACAAGCTGTTCTCAGAGGAAAATAAGGTCCCTGAACACTGTTTGAAGCTAGAAATGTGGCAGGGTCCGCCAAATATAAACAAAGTAAAACAGCATGAAACTGTGTTGTCCTTTAAGGTCAGTTTGCTCATTCAGTCGTGAAAACAAAGAGAGTTTGTTTATTTAGTTTGTTTAGGCATAAAATGATCAGTCAATAAAGATCTTTCCCTACTGATTAAAATTTCTTCCCCAGAACTACGTGGTGCACCTTCAGGTATTGAACTTGAACTGAATGTACTTAGTTACGTTCCACCACTGGTTGGTGTAACATGTGTATGTGCCTGCTGACAACGGCTAAATGCTTAAAAGGCCATTTTATAATCATCTGCTCAATCTGCACTAAAAAGATAAAAATATTTCAGTTCAGTCTCATATTGTAAACTCACAAACTTTCTTTGGCAGTAAATAACTATTTAGTAAAATAATTAGAATGAAGTGTCTAAGTTGGCGCAAATATGTAACCCTTTTCTTCCCTACATCCCTCTCTAATATGCAAATCCCTCTCCCACACACACACACTCGCACATACACACACTTAAGACATTAAGTCCTCAACCTGGACCGGGCTTGTGAGGGATATTGGCATGTACACGAGATTGATGAAAATTACTTCCAGAGCATTTATTTCTTCTAATACCACTGAAAGAAGAGTGTGCACTCAGGAGATATTTGATCTGAATTAGGGAAACTGATGAAGCAATTGATTAATTGGAATTTAAGCCATCAGTCACCGGAGCCATCAGCAGCATCATTTACATTCCAAACAATCAGCTGATGGCCCAATAGGACACTGAGTATTAATACGCAGGAGTCAATGCGATACTGCCACGTCGCCACCAACCCTTATTGACAAGCACAATGACACTTTTAATCCCCACTTGATCAAATTGCATATATTTTGGGATTTCCACACCAATTCAATATATCTTATGAATTTTTAATCTGCTGGGAGGAGCAGGGGGTTTAAGCAATGGAGATTTATCTTTTTCTTTCCTTGAGGTGAAACGAGCTGAAGACAGGAAGGGAAGACAAGAACCATGAATGATTACAATCCTCCATCTTTTGTTTTGTTGTTGCCAGATATATTGTGACATTAATAATTGTTTTGAATCGAGTGTTATAAGCCATGCAACCCATGCCCTGCAGTTTTTATAAATGCCCCACAGCCCAGCCAGATGACTTCAAGTACACGTCAATCACCACCACTCATCCAAATGTTTCGTCTGAACAGAATTTAAACCTGATGTTATTTTACAGTTGTATTTATATAAAGCAATTATGTTTTCATACAACTGATGTTTAGGCCAGTTTGGTCACGTTTGCATTTGCCTACATGAAGGTGGACGTTTTTGCCATTGATCCATGACTTTTAGCTCTCTACGTTTAGCCATAACAATGATTAACCTAATGTGTTTAGCTATTTCAACTACTTATGTGTTACTGTCAGCCAATTTAACTGTTTGTCCGTCAATTAATTAGTTTTCATGTTCATTTCACCATTTTTCTGTTTTGGCTAATTATTCCAGCCATTTAAATATTACTTGAAGCTACTTATTTTGACCATACACACATTTTGTCTAACTTTTTAGACTCCTCTGCGCTTGCCTACTAGCGGTCACAAAAAAACATTGCAACCCAACTCCATGACCAGAATAAATATTGGCATGTATGTATGTATGTGGCAAAACCATAGATATGTTGGAACTTTAAATCTCTTTATGATGCAACCTTAAGTTTCTTTAGGTTTCTGTAGGTTTCTTTCGGTTCGTGGTCAATTTTATGTTGTGACAACACTATGCTTTTGAGGTTTAAACAAAAAGCACAGGAAAGAACATGTCATTTGTCTTTTAATACCTGGTTTTGTTGCCACAAACATAACTGGTAATGTTCCCTTCCACCTCCCAATATGAAACTCAGCTCATAAACATGCAATGAAAATGTGATATCTTGTTGTGTATTGTTAGATTGTCAATATGGTACGTAGTCCCTGACATGTATAAATGAGAATGTATAAGTGGTTTGCAGAATCATTAACTGCTAACTAGCTATGTTATTCCAACCAATGATACATTACTTATAGTTTCCTTTTTTGACCATTTTTCCATTTCAGCTAACTGTTTAAACTTCCCTGCATGCTCTATGAACTAGCTTTCATGTACACACATTGCAGCATAACCTGATTGGTAGAATATATGTTGCCACTATATGGTTCTGCAAAACACATAAAACATTTACGTTTGTATGTTTGACGTAACAATACTGTGCTCATGGTCTTGCTCAGGCACAAAAAACACTTGGTTAGGGATAGGAAAAGATCATGTTACTTTAATTACCTGGTTCTGTTACCACAAAAATGGCTGTAAATGATCTGAGGTTATGTTTAAAAATAACCAGTGGTTTCATGCTTACAAATGTTGATTCGCAGTCTCAAACAGCGGTCATTGGCTTGGCAGCCTTCTAAACTAGCTGTAACACCACCAGCCCCTTCAAGTCCTGACATGAAACTCATCTCATAAATGAATGCCAACGTGATATAACGGTATAAAATGTACTAACTGGAACGCATGAGTGGTTTGCAGAAACTTAAACCATGGTCTGAGTAAATGTCCATAATAAGTAATTAGAAAAACTCATAAAAAGGTGAGTAAACCCCATTTGATTCATGTGTATTTACCCCCCACTACAGCCTGCTGTCCCTTTGAGCTTACCGGCCTTTCCACATCCTGTTCGCTATTCAACTCACTAATTCAGGCTGCAGCCGGCCAGTAGTTTGTTCTCGAACATTGTAATTGATTTGGGGACAGTGACATGGCTGGTTAGCTAGCTTGTTTTGTTGTTTAACATAATGTAAAATGATATTTACTGTTTATCGACCGTACGCAATGATGTTTACTTTAAAATCTTCCTAGCGTAATGATAGCTACCTGGCTAACAGCTGAGAGGAGGGTTCAATGAGCTGAGCGTACTAGTTTAAGAAGTGATTAACGTTTACATTCCATAAGAACCTTATGAGATTGTAATGATTGTTTCAGCTATTAGTAACACTCTCTTGAAGAAGAACTTTGATTGCAAAATACTTGAAAATATACGCAAATGGTCTTAGAGGTGTCTGTCATCAGAAATTAATGGATTTTGCGGAGGCAACTGTTTACGCCTCCACATCATCCATTAATTCCTGATAATGGACACCTCGTCTGGGATTATCCCCAACATTAAATATATAACATTTCTGGCAAATGAACTGCACCATGCTCCCTGGTGGCTGCTGAAGTAGAATATCTGCAAGAACATTTGAATATGTTGCTGAATAAATATATTAAAACATTCATAAAGGAAAAGTGAATGACTTTTTGTGTATTTCACAAGCTCTAAACTGGCCCACGACCTGGTGATTACAATTTTGTGGTGGCACTACTGGTCTGTGATGTCATCAGTAAGTGATCTAACCCAGCAGGTGGTGGTTGATGTTGACATCCACCCTAACAACCTCAAAATGTTCCCAGTGTAACATTATGACACTGTAAATATACACACAGCTCTGGAAACTGATACTTCCCCCGGGGGGAGGGGGGGCAAAAAATATCTGACAATAAAACAACAAAGTCATGTAACAGGAAATTCTTTGCATAAAAATAGAGACTATAAAGGAAACAAGCACAAAAAATGAAATAAACAGCATCAAAACACATCAGTATCTACTATGAGTCATATGCTGGGACTCATAAAAGGACACGCAGAACCTTTAGCTCAGTTTCTGCCGACTACAAATAGTTTTTGTTCTCATGCTCTGGCACAAATTCACAGACGCAAACATGAATTACATGCCGGGCTATATGATTCACAGAAGGCACTGATTGTTCTTTCAAAGTGCCCATTACAGAGGCCTATCATTGCAACATCAAGCCCTCCTTCCCATTGACAGTGCTGACGTTTTCCCACTTGGCCTGAGCCCCCTACTGACAGCAACGCCAGTAATGCTCCCTCCCTCTCTCTCTCTCTCTCTCTCACACACCGCTGCAGCTCTCACAATGTTAGATTTTGCTGAAGAAGTTAGTCATTAGTTGAAACAGCAGAGTGTTGTAATGAAATCTGCCGGCCACATCAATAGTGTTTACTGTTGCCAGTCTGCTTTGCTCCATGCTTTTTTTTCTATTTATTTGTTTGGTGTGCAGCTCTATAGCATCACTGTAATGATGTTTGCCCCTGCTGACGTGTGAGGATGAGCAACTCGCCCCCTGTGTAATATCTGCCTGCGCGTGGATCACATATCTGTAACATGTAATAAGCTGCTTATCATGTAGCCTGTAGCTTAATCAACAGCTCATCAGATCACACTGATGGATTATTCTCAATAAAAGCACCTTCCACCAGTTGGTTAGCCACATGGCTGGCTGACTGGAAGAAGTGCTTCGCTCCGACTGGGTACCCCCCCCAACTTAGAGCTCTAATTAAGTAGCCAGGGCGCTAAGTTACAGAGAAACAGCCAGCGGGAACCACAGGAGACGGGCTGCAGTGCTACGGCAGCGGCAGCAGCAGGCCCACTCACTGCGATCGTTTCCTCAGACGGGTGTCAAAACACCCCCGGTCTGCCTCCCATCAAGTCCCCTGCGCAGAAATAGGAAGTGAGCCACTGAAAGGAAAGATTAAAGTTTTCTGGAAACACTGTTGGCAGCTGCACATGCCCTAAAGATAAACTTTATCCGGCTGCATGTGCAAAACTTTGCTTGGGCCATTTGTCATCTTCCAGAGTAATACATTTCCAAGTGGCTTGGATTTTAGACAAGAACATGAGACTGGCCACCGCAATGTGGTCGACTTGTGGTCCACTGTTTTGATGCAGAGTAAGCGATCTAAGTCACACTAAATATGTGCAAAAAAAAAACAAAAAAAAACCTTGCATAAATAAGCTATGTGTTCCCTATTTTACAAAGCATTACCTTTCATCAGTGGAAATGTTTTACATATAGCTCAGAAGCTCTCAGTCGTCAACAAGAACATTTTCATTCTCTTATCTTGAACCTCTCTTTTACTTGTTTTTTTTTTTTGCAAGTCTCTCTTGTTCACGTTTCAAGTTTGATTCACTGAACTCTTTAAGTGCAAAACCCTGTCTGAAAAAGCTTGTTTCCACCCCATGAATGCCACCTTCATATGCCGAGGTGTCTATTAAGGACATATTATCATTGGTATAATCAAAGCCCTTAAAATGTATATATATTATATGACATGAAGTTGGATGACACTTTGTATACTTACGGGGGGATGGAATGTAACAGTCACAGATGAAAACAGATATTATACAGTGCTTGATGTCATACTGTTATTAGAAACAGAGGATTTTCCTTCTGACAGCGGCCTGCTTAAAGACCCTAGTGCCATGCCAAAATATTTCGATAAAATCAGCTGATTCAACAAACACATACATACACAATCTTGTAGTTATATCATGCTGAGGACCATCATGACATACAGCATTCTCAAGCGCCTAACCCTAAACATTGTGAGGACCGCCGAAAATGTCCTAATTTTCCAAATCGGTCCTCATGGGAAGCCAGGATGCCAGGAAAAATGTATACATTTTTGTATGTTAGTAAATTTTAACGTCATACTTTGAATTTGATTCATATTAAGTAATTGTTACTCTAAAATCAAACAAATGTTCTCGGCTTCTTTACATGACTTATAAACAGGTCTTGACACCTTGGATTATTTCATTCACACTTCTATAATTTAAAAGAAGAAGATGCAAAGTATGACCGAATTACTGTATGTTACAAATTCTTTTGAATTACACGTAAGTGCCACAAGTCTTTTTATACCGCTGGTTCGTGCATGGGGCCCACAGTCGCTCAGTGTGTATCTGTGTAGTTTCAATATACTTATCTAAATGTGCAGTCACAAGAAATTGCTATTCATACCCACTTAACCCTCCTGTGCACACACATACACATGCACACAGACAGACTGACATACACCCATGCAATACATGCACATACACACCCCTCCAATTCAAGCTCTTGTGCCAGCTAGCCATCTGGTCAGAACATGATCATCATATGCAATCTGCCCACCCAGGCTGGCACTGATTCACCAGATCAACACTCCAATTACCCTCATCATGCCAACAGTACAGCCGAAAAGCAAACAGCACGCACACACCACAATGGGACCCACCTGTGCAGGGGTGGAGCGGCTGCCAGATCGACTCGTAAAGAGAGGTCAGTGTGTCATAGAAATTGAAATACTGAGCTCTACAATTAGACGCATTTACAAACACAGCGCAAGACTCGATTAGCCTTTATATTGTGGAGAGGGAAACTCTGATTATATGTTGCCAGGTTGGATTCATCTCACTCAAAATCATCCGTCTACATCATCACAATGGATTAGGGCCGTGAGGTCGTGACCTTTAAGTGATCAATAAGAAAACATAGTCAATGCCCACACAGGATGCGTATGTGGTTGCTGATGCAAACGTAAAGGAAGAGAAAGAACATTTAAATCCATCCAAGTATCTGATATAGCGTTCGGTTAAGTTTGCAGTGAAATTAAGTGCAGAAGTTTTCTAAATGATGGATTTTGCCCCATCACTGAAACCCGGCCACTACATCTATGGCCCCTATCAGCTGATAAGCCCACTGGCTCAAAATTGATCTATCTCTCAGCCCATCTCCCGTTTCTTAATTGTAATTTTCCCATTCCTAACCCATGCTAATTCATCCCCTCTGCTGTATGATCCATGGACCAGAGGCCTCGGCAGCGCAGAGTGCCAGGAAGGGTCACTGTTAATTATATCCATTTAATACCCACTTATGTCTGCAGCGACGTCTTCCTCCCGGGGTCACGCAGACTTCGCCCTGCACTTTATCCAATAATCTCACAGAATATAGGCTCGGATATTCCAAAAGATCAATGTCATTAACAAGGAGGCACAGAACGCATTTGATTATGGATGTAATTAGTACAGGCTTGAGGGGACTTGGTCCTATACACAAAGAGGCAAAATCCATTTAGTATCAAAATTGCCTTAAAAATGGACACCACTTTGAGATCATTTTTGCAACTGATGACCACCATAATGCAGTTAGTATCACTAATGACAGGGAATTAGGGCTCATATACATAATACTCATGGCTAACTTTGACAGATAGAAAAGAGCATTAAGTGTGGCGGAAAGCAACTACCAAGTTGACGGGAGAGGGTTCAATTTACCAGTCGCGGTTGTGAGCGCTGGATTAGGTGCTCGTCTGTTCTTGGCCAATTTACCTGTGGAGAAAAAAAACACAGTCCCATTGGGCGAGTGTCTCTGAGGACCTGTGAAAGGTGACACTGTGGATGCTGCATTAAGAGGATGAGCTTTTAATAATTCTGTCACAGGGCCGGGGAATATCAGGCCAGGATCACTTTACAGCCCAGCTGAAGTGAACATCCAGCCATCTCTCCAACGAGAGGCCAGGCTCATTAAAACTCTGTCCCCTGCTGACTTTATCTCTGCGTCATCAGATCGCTCTTCCCTCCTCTGTTTCTTTCTCTCTTTTTTTCTGTCTCCAGCACGGTCTCTGTCAGCTTTTTGACATCACAGACACACCTAGAGATGTTGCTGTCCATCAGCGATGCACTGGTGTCAAGCAAACAGGTCAGCCACATCTCGAGTGAACCATAACTGAGTGGTAATATGCTATTTAGAAAAACCTCCAAAATCAGTTTTAATCAGCCCAGTGAGCCTTTGAAAAACTTGCTCTTGACATCGAGTTACTTTCAGACACAATAAGCTCAGCGGTTTTCTGCTAATGTAGGTAGAACAGCAACACATACCTCTGTACTGAGAACAATCTTGGCCCCCAGTGGAAACCTGTTGCGAGGGATGTGAAAGGGAACAGACAAAATGACAGGACTGAGGAGAGTTTCTGTGGCTTGTATTGGATTGCATTGCCCTGAAACTTAAGCCTGTGTGGTAACAGGGTACAGCCACTTAAGATGGCAAGATAGCGGCGATGATGGACAGTTTAATTTTTTATATAATATCATCAGCGGGTTATACTTTGTAGCAAGGGGAGAGAGGGGAGACAGAGTTTAAGTTTCCGAGTGTAAAACATTCTATAAAATCATTTCACGGTGCATAAATATCCACTTGGGGTGATAGTTTTTAATTTAATGCCAGAGGCTAAGGTAACTAATAATCACTGCCACACATGGTTCAAATGTACAATCTCGTATAAATTTATAGGCAGCAACAACTAACACGTAGCCTGCGTACATGTGTCGATTGCATGTTGACAAAACCTCCCATACTTCATCAAACATCTCATAATACTCAATTATAGGTCTGTATACTTTGTATACTTGCAGATTAGAGGACCTTAGCAAATGATGGAAAAAAAGGAGGGGGAGGGTGCTGCATAACATCTAGCTGATTTTACTTTATAGTAGACTACTAAACCGCCGTAAATGCACACATGCTAAAATCCCTCTCTGTTTTCCATCAAGCTGCTGTGTAGTGGCTATGTTAAATGTAGGTGGTAAGCTCATATATCTAATTATACAATAGCCAAACATTTTTTGTTAATGAAATGGAAGGAGTGTAATTGAAAACTTCAGCATAATTATTGCTTGGTGAGTGGCTGGCTTTCGGAAAATTGCACGTGTAGGAAGAGGTCTCAGCAGGGGTACCCGTGACTTATGAATCAAGCCATTTCAAAAATCCTTACAGAGCGGCACTCGCATGCACACGCCCTCACACATTATTATCATCATTATTTTTGTAAAACAGGCAGAGAAAAAGAGCACTAATTACAGTTTGAAAGAGCATAATGCACTAGACTTTATACAAAATCCATGCCTTCCCTTCCGGATACAATGCCTCACTTATTTAAAAAGGTTAAAAAAAACATCCTTCTGAATATATTTAAAATCTTACTTGAAGCTAAACCTTGAATGTTTTTACTGACTGCAGAGTATGTAATGGGTTAAAAAAAAAAGGTAAGGATATGGATAACTCGGGACATCACCTCATAGCTCCTTGCGCAGAGAAACCAGAGCAGCCAAGACACATAAAGCCAGGTCAGAACCGCTTGGCAGCCGCACTAACAATGTTTGTCACAACTGCCCTCTTTCCATCCCAAGCTCAAATGAGAGAAGTCAGAGAAATATGGGATTACCATGAGTTATTTATGATGCTGAAACCCAAGAGCCCTCTTTATGAAATCATCTCTGCTGATTGGGTGTTCTTTGGTCGCGCAGCATCTGATATGATTTCAAATGGTTTAACATCAAAGTCGCTTATGTAAAGTATGAGTGGTTTTGCACACATTCAATCAAAATACAGATCTTTATCGGCATCATGCTGATTGACACGAGCGGACTGTTGTGAAACAGATACCATGGCTGTCAGAGTCATTATGGATTTTTCAGTGTAAAGATACTGCTGGGGGGGAAAAAAGCATGTGGCCTTTACACTGAAATGTTCTTTGGCCAGCAGTGGATTCAGAAACCTGGCTCAAATTGACTTGGGGGAGGGAAGGAAAACCCTTTGAACTATTACCTTTAGTACTTCTTTGAAAATAATCTGAAATCAAAGTAAGTGATACAACCAAAACTGGATTTATGACATTATTTCCCCACAATTACACAGTATTTGTGTTTCTGTCTACTTATGAAGCGAATTTGAAGCAAACTTGTTACAAAAAGGAAAAAGATAAGAAAATGTGAATTTGGCATGTTTCCATCAACTGATCTGGAGTGAATAAACTGAGCTAAGGAAAGCGTAGTTTTATTAAAATACGGCAGTACAGGCTATGTTGCACATGGCTGTAATAAACAGAGTAAAAAAAGAAGAGGTTGCCAACTGAAACATAAAGCCAGTTGTTTGCCAACTGCCAATTAACCTTAAAGAAATAGAAGAATAAACAAAACAGGTTGCCCTAGCCATCTACAAGGAAATAAAGATATTGGTATCAGTCTACTACATCAGTGCTTATTTGGGAAAATGTTTCCATCTCCCATCAAGTGCAATAACTGCACTTTTAAATTTCCCGTATCCAATATCTAATGTGATACTTCAAAATAGTCATAGAAATAAATTAATGAAACACAGCTTATGTAGACTGATCTAATATTGCCACCATCATTGCAACCAACCAGTCATGTTTATGCAATGTCATAGCTTTGCAATTTAGGAAAATGGTAGAAGTTACTTTTTCTAACAAGTGGTAAACATTGGAAAATATTTTTTTTAGCAAGAACTATCTGTTCCTAAACCTAACCAAGTGTTGGGTGTTTTAGGTAAAACAACAACTTCACAATATCAGACAAACCACTTATGTAATGTTCATAGCTATAGCGATTGAACATCAGCCTTGTTGTTGTATATTCTCAATAACCAGTTTGGAAAACCTACACCGTGCCGAGAACTAAACAAGGATGCAATCAATGGCAGTCCATAGTTAATGAACTTTCTGACCTTTAGGAAAATGTACACTGCCTAACCAGATTCTGTGTATTTAATAATTCAGTTAGAGAGCAAGAGAGCCTAATAGAGGAGCATCTCTCACCCAATATAGTCAGGGATATCATTTTGTCCAGACACAACGGTTGACATTATATGGCTGTGGCCAACAGAAGAAAGAACAAAGCTCATTACAGAGACATCCATTTGTGTGGGTTTTAATAAAAAAGACGGAATGAATCTTAGGCACTGGACTAATGGGAAAATCTATGCAGACAACTCAACTCCCAAATGAGAGTCCTGGACATTTGAAGTCATTAGTGTGGAAATTGTGGTCAGTAAAGTGAATTTACATGTATGGACGTTGCTTTGAAGAAAGTATGTGGAAGAAGTGGAGGCGGAGAGGAGATACTACAGTAGCTTGATCTGCCACTGAGATGTTCTGAATGGGAGATCATAGGTGCATTATTGATGAGTCTCAGTTTGAGTTTCAGCTCCAGAGGAAATGATAAGGTGTAATGCAATGGTCTACTGTGATCATGGACAGCTTTGTCCTACATACTTTATTGCAGGCTGCTAAGGTGGCAACCTGCTGCCACAACATACCTCTGTTTATCACCTCTTATGTGCTTATTCAGACGGTGGTCTGAATAGTCTACATAGATCTCAATAGATCCTCAACCTGTTGCAAGTTATTTTCTAAACTTAATCGGCTAATCTGGAACATATGAAACATCATTTTAAATCAGTTGTCTACGTAAACGGTTTGGCATTTGGCCCATTGGTCCTCATAACCAGTATCGGGTAAGAGCATTGGTACTAAAATCTTCTCTGCATCCCTGGATAACAGCACTTTTCCATAAGCATGCTAACTCTTAAGAATTCCATTTGTTAAGCAATTGCAGTAAGGCTAACTAAAACTTTAAAATCCTGCCCAGTTTGTGTAACCTCTTAATTTGTGGTGCTCTGTAGTCTCTTTGTTTAAATTAGAAACTAAATTAGACAACAGACATTTATTTTTTTTTGTAATTGTCAATGTATATATATATTTCATCCACTCTTCCCAGGACTTCGCTTGGATTTTAATATCTATTTAAATGAAATAATTTTTTATCTTCAAGAAATTCTACTATTAAACTTTTAATTACAGTCTTTTAATGTTGCTTACGGGTGAATAATTCCAGGAAAAAGTCACGATTTGTATTCAAATTGATATCATAGCAAAATGTATAACAGACACACGCATCAATCCATCATATTCGTGTAACATTTTACCTCAGCGCTGGGGCGGCTGTAGCTCAGCGGGTAGAGCAGGTCGACTAGTGATCGGAAGGCTGCCAGTTCAAATCCCGGCTCCGGGCTGGGCTGAGCTGTGTCGAAGTGTCCTTGTGAGATACTGAACCCCAGTGAGGGCCCGCGATGAGCTGGCGACTTGTCCAGGGAGTACCCTGCCCTCACCCTGAGACGAGGCTGGGATTGGCTCCAGCAGCAACACCCCGCGACCCCATGGAAAAAGGGATAAGCGGTTACGGATGATGACATGACATGACATTTTACCTCAGCTAGGTTGGAAAAGAACACTTTCTGATTTCACAATGGATTTCCCCAAATACAAATTCAATATCCTGTTAGACTTTTCAGGTTTGGTAATGTTCATGGAAAGACATTACATAGGACATGTATGATGTTTCGCGTGTAGGTGACATTGCGTGTGTAACATGCGTTAAAATAAGTCAGTATTGTCTTTTGGTTTCACGCAGGACATGAACCCCATTTTCTTGGGAGAGAGTCCTGTATTTGTCCCTTTCAATCCAGCCCAACCTCTTCCATAAGCAGGCTTCATACCGCGTTCATCCTCTGCACGTCATAGTCCTCTCCTGCAGGTAATTACTGCAACCTCTTACATGCATGTACCTTTCACGTCTAGTTGAGCCAAAACATGACACTGACACCGTTTCCTTTTTGGATTGGCGGTTTTGAAACACACTTTGGCATGCGACTGGGCTGTTTTATTTTTTTAACAATTACACATTTACATCACTGGTTTGTCCTCAAAGTGCTAAAACAGTTGCTGTTGCTTGTCATACTGCACACCACAGTGTTAGCGTGAACGCCCACAAGGTATCTGAGACAAACAAGGTAACCAACTGACCCCAGTTGTGTCATGAAAAACACTCAATGCAGTGTATATGAAACAAAAAGAATGTGCAATGCCAAAGAGGAAAAGGGAAAAACAATCTGCCTCTTTAGCCAACTTGATTGTTATTGCACAGTGCTTACGGTGTTTTCTGGGCCTGCACATGTAATCAATAGCCCCAGGCAATTTTAAGCGTGATCAGTTTGGATGGATTATTGCTTGGCAGGGAGGCTTTTACATTGATCGTCTCATCATGTCAATCACTCGACAGTGACATCTCGGAACTCTTCAAATTCCATACATCAGCAAGTAGCCTTCACAATCTGGCTGCATCAAAAACAGAATCAGTCAAGAGGGTGATGCAGGACCTGCTGAGGCTGGGCTTCTTATATTTTAATGCACACTGTACTGCATTTCAAGGTCTGGTGCGATATAAGTGCTCTGCATCATTCAGTCTTATGTAGAGTTCTTTATTGCTTTAAGTGAGTAGTTTTCAACTCTGTATTGCCAACACTATTTACTGTAATAGCATAAATTAAATGGTCAATCACACACTGACCTGTATCAAGCTGTATAAAAATGTAAAGAGAACATTCATCATGTGTAACATTATTTTGACATGGGATGCGATCCCTAAAACGTGTAACCTGAGATCTATATTAAATTGAGTTATTAAAATAATAACAGCGGCACGTGTTCACATTTGATTTCAGTAGGAAGCGAACATGAAGGAGAACTCTGCCACATTTGTAAAGTGCTACTGCTGGAGCACTTTTGCAAGCCTTGCCTTTATTCGTTCCTGCAGCTACTAGCGGGGCCGAAATCTCATCTAATGAAGAGCAGATAGCAGAGACTGGTTCAAATCAGTGTTGGGAAACTGGGACTGGCTGCTGAAACACAGAGTGAGTTGTAATATCCTCAATTTCTCCCAGCTGGAGCAGGCTAGAAGCATGTAACTGATAGTGTCCGCATGCATATTTTACACCACAGCCCAGGTGTAAAGTTTCACTTGCAAGGAGCTTGAACAGATTTGACAAAGTTAAGGCTGTAGGACACAGAGGAAATTAGCATATCCAGACCGAAACTGCAAGTAGTTTATGGATTAAACCTGCTTGAGGTAGTCTGCAATTTATATTTTGCTAGTGGCATGTTCATATGCTATTGAAGTCTTAACTGTGTTACAGAGGATTGCTGCTCATTACACTAACCTCAGTCCTAAAACACACCACCTCCTGTGCAGAAGAGAAAATGTATAGCAAGGGATAAAAACGCTTAATTGACACTTCCGATGAATGGTTTCTCAGTTTCAACACTTTCTGCATGATTTTTGTTGCTTTCTGGCTATGCTGCACTGAGAAAACCTGCCAGAAAAAAGCAGTTTGCATCAGTTTGTGCTTTTCTAAAATGTGAACCTTTCTCAGCCACTGAAAACGATCCACTCTGCCAAAAATACTCAACATTTTTCAGTAGTGCACCTTCCATTTCCCTTACATGGTCACAGTTACTGACAATTTCAAACACACCACTTCATGTAACTGGATATCCACTCGAGACACAATGAGTATCAATACCTTTCTCAACATGTTTCAACACGTTCTCACTCCCAACATCTAAATTCGTCAGCTTTGTGGCCTTAAGCTTCAAACTATGATGCTTTACCTTCCAGCTTTGGGTTTTGGATGTGAATGGTTCCGCAGTCAAGGAAGCAATGTTACATTTTATGCAGCAACTGGTTAGATGATTCAAAATAAAGGATCCGCAGTCAGGTTCATAACATTGAGCAACATACAATATCAAGTTATACTTACAAAATAAAGCATGCCAAAAGCTTTGAATGGTGTTACCATTGGCAAGTAGTTGCAGTTTGGGTAGATTTACGCAACAAAGCTACTTGGTTTAGGTTAGGTGCCATCATTTAAGTCGTTTTTACGTTTGCTCCCTTACTTACGTTGAATTAATTAAAAACAAATCACTCTTGACTTTTCATATCAAAGGGGATGAGAAAATTGGTCTCCTTATGACTCTGACTTTCTTACTCTTTATAATACCACACTAGAGCAGCCCTTCAAGAAGTGACACTAGAGGGGCTGCTGTATTTGATGCTTACAGATTGAGAACGGGCTGTCCGTTTTATTTATTGCATGTCTGTCTGTCCTGGGAGAGGGATCCCTCTTCTTTGTCTCTTCCTGAAGTTTCTTCCATCTTCATTTCCTGTGAAAAGGTTTGTTTTTTTTCCATATGTTTTGTCGATGCCGAGTGTCTGAGGACAGAAGATGCCGTTCTCTTACTGATTGTAAAGCCCACTGTGGCAATGTGATTGGGATTTTGGGTGATGTAAATAAAATAAAATAAACAAAAAAATAAAAAGGATGCTATAACCTATTTAGAAATTAGACATCAGACATGGCTGGGAGGGAAGAGGGTTGAAAAAAAAGTCAAAGGACTCTATTATGATGCACATAACAACACTGCAATTACTGGCAACTCTATAGGCCCGTACACCAATAACACAGTTAAACCAGACGATTAAAGCTGAAATAAGTCAATATTTATCATTGCATAACTCAATTGCAAAACTCCATTTTCTCATAATGGCCTCTGATAATGAGGAAGCTCTCCGCGGTCACATGACTGAAGTGGAGCCTAATCATTGGACTGTTACAGTAAGTCATGACAGTTTATTGGCATGGAATTCCATAATGGCGCGGATCAATAGCAACCCAGGAGGCTTTCCTCTCAGCCGGATTTGACACATTTGAATAAGTGCCGCTGAGGGGGAGCCGGCCTGTGTTGAGAGGAGTCAATCGCTCAGTGCGCAACGACATGTTAACCGGAGTAATATTCATCTGCTAGGGAATAATCCCAGGATGAAACAAACAGCAACAGCAGTTACGAAACCCAGTAAGGACCCTCAAAACTTTCAGGGTGATCGTCAAAAGCCATGAAAACAGCTTGAAGAAATGATACCCGTAGGTTGTGAGAATAAAAGATACAATCAGGCTCGCAGCCTTCTCAGCCCCCCTCCTCCTGTGAGATTTCTGTGTTGGGAATAGAATAATATAAGGCTTGATATAAGGCTTGAGGGAGCAGGTTGTGAGATAAAAGGCCACATCACAATGATGATCTCTATCGATCGGCAACCTTGGGCACACAGAGGAGGTCCGGCATTTGTCACGTCGAAGCTGAACCCAATAGCTGATCCACGCCGCTCTCTGATGAATTGGCCCTGTTCGCCAAGTTTGTTTAATTGATGACGTGTTCCCTTTCAGGTGGACCACCACTACGTCCCACGCATTCATTGATTTTCCAAAACACCCCTTCCCTCTTTCCCCCTTCCCTTTCTTTAAGCACCTCACTGCAAAAGACATACCCACCCCCACCTTGACAAGACCTCAGCTACATGGCAAGGGGAGCGTCCTTCAAACCTGGTTCTGAGCAGCCACTCCGGCTTTCAAAGATGGATATACAGTGCCTCTTTGTTAGTATAGAGGCCTTCTGGGTGTATCAACTTAAAAGTATTATGAGAAGTGAGCAAAAGTCAAGTCCCTGCTCACATTCCTCAAAAGAGAGATGGAGCCGTTAGCTGAAAGTTGGACCGAAATACACACTTGTACACACACACAAAGGTGCACAAAGCAGTTTCATATTCATCTCAGGCCTACATGAGCTAATGCCAATCAGAAGTCGAGTTTTGTGACTTAAATTAAGACTGTAGAAACCAGCAAAAGCAAGATAGATTTTGAAAGTAAACATCCAACCAGAAAAATCTCTACCGTCTTCTCTTCAGAGCTACTCCTCCAGAACACAGGAGTGCCTGAGTACATGGACTGCCCCGTAGCTCTCGCTGCTAGCCAGCTTAGAGATGGGTTTGTGGCTAGTTTGCTACATGCTACACATTTTATTTTGTTTTTTTAGACAAATGAATATGTTAAAAAAAACAACTCTGTTAAACACTGAAATGCCATAATCGTGCAACACAACCAAAACACAGGCACACAGAGTAGGTCTGGCATTTGTCAGGTCGAAGCTGAAGCCAATAGCTGATCCACGCCGCTCTCTGATGAAATTACCCTGTTCACCAAGTTTGTTTAATTGATGACGTGTTCCCTTTCAGGTGGACCACCACTATGTCCCAAGCATTCATTGATTTTCCAAAACACCCCTTTCTTTTCCCCCTTTATCGCTGGACCTTGGTTTCAAATAAGGCTACTCAGCAGCTATGCTAACATTAGCTGCCAAAGGAAGGTGTTGATGCCACTGAACAACCACCATGGCTGTTGTTAGTCCTGACTGCTGTCAAGATAGTATTAGGACATTTTGGCTGCACTCCCCCATACTTGTGTCTCTAGCTCGCTAATAGCTTCAGCAATACATAAACCCTAGCCCTTTGGAAGACTCTAGTCACAGTCAGTTTGTTTTAGAAGTGAGTGACAGAGAAACCACAGGATGGACAGCGATGAGGTAATGTATTTATATATGATTTTATAGGTTAAATATGTAACCAATCCCATGCACAGGCATTAATAATAACTATAAAACAATAACAGTCTTTTCGTTGATGGTCTCGTTTGCTGTTACAGGTCATTTATAATTATCAGAGGAATCAAACAACTGTTTCATAAACACGTAAAAGTTCCTTGTAGTCACTTTAATAGTAACTTTTTCTTAGCACTCTGTAGAAAGTGGTGTTACATTCAGCTTCTAATAACCGCTGACTGTGGGATACATGCGGCGGAGTGCATTACAAAGATTCTGATGTGAACTAGTAACCACAGGCATCTTCCTTGGTGAGCAATATCCAACTGTTGATCCCTCACTGTACCAAACTGTTAATGCTCCAAACTGCTCACCAGGCTAAAGTGCATCACGCTTCAGCAACTCTCAACAATCCATACAGGAAAGAATTTGAATTTGTAAACCACACAATCCTATTCCAGGGGATCTGGAGTGCGTAACTTTGTCATCTCAAGAGCCTGCATGAAAACTAACACTTGCTGGAGCGGCCAAGCAAGCAGTCAAGCGCTAGGTAGGCAGCTTTTGGCCATCAAAGAGAAATTCCAGCCTAATGGGGTTGCAGAGTTTCCAATGTATCCCCTCTACCATCCACAGAGAACAGTGATTACCTGAGGAGTGTTATCACACACGCACTCACACACACACACACACACGCACACAAGTTTCACACTCTCTTGAGTTTAGAGTTTGTACTTCAGGTGGATGCACATGCTTTAGACAAGCAAAAGTAGGTGTGGGAGTGAGTTTGACAGTGGAATGAGCATGAGGCTGAGTCTGCGGCATCATTACGGGACTTTGATTTTAAACAAATATAAAGGATAGCAAGCGAAGCACCCCAGCAAGCTATGGATTGACTCGGGAGCTGAGACGTGGAAGTAAAAAACACAAGAGAAGCAGCACCGACAAAGGCAGAGAAATTGTGCAAAAAAGGCACACTTTTGGATTTAAAGCACCTATCTCAGATCCCAGAGCCTTGAGAATGGGATTGGATTACTGTCGGTTAGATTTACTCCTGTGGCTCTTCGCCACTACATCATCGTAGGGCCCCCTGCCTCTGGATCAATGGGGATATTTACTGCGCCTGTTTCAGGGAGACTTTCACAGTAGGCAGGGCATTAAACAAACAGCCGACAGCCCCGTCCCAGTGATGGCCTGTCTGTTCACACTGTGCCATGCCCAAATGTCACACATATTCACTTCAAACAGGTAGCACAAACACTAGTGAAGTGCAGATAAAACAGAATAAAGGCCAGGCAATTTGCTCCGTGTGCTGAACAAAGAGAAAAAAAAATATATCCATGAGAAATGGAACGGCATGTTATGTTACTTTAAGACAATTAGCATTAGCCCACTCTAAGATTATACTTGTTAAAATCCTCTTAAATGGACACACCTCAAATAATTCCCCTGGTTGCCCATAAACATTCTGTTTTAACAGTAAAATGAAATTGCACCTCACGTGTCAGACATTCCTTTGTAATGTATTGCTCAATGGAAAAAAAAAAGAGATCTGGATAACATGCTGAAGCATTGTAATGGAAATAACAATCCAACAGTGTCATATTTATAACCTCATTTAACCTCATGTTGAGCTGGAAAGGCATCATAATTGAAATCACTTGAGGTAAAACAGCCCTCCTTCACTGCGCGTCTTGGTGAACAGCAACAGCCTGTTGGATTATATTATAAATTTTAAGGAAGAATTGCCATTTAGGGCGTCAGACAACAGTCTTTACATGCACGTATTCTTGCTGTGTGCAGAATCTTAGGCTAAACGCGAGCGCATGAGTCAAAGAATGAACGGAATGCATTTTGTCTCCGCTCAAATATGAGCAAAATAAGAGCCTTCATAGAGAAAAACAGTCAGTATGAAATTTTCTTCATTACTTGACAATTCCACTGACTAAGCCTACGTGATCAGCTGACAGTGCAATGTCAAACAATGGGCCTACAAACGGCAGTGCACATTGCCGAAACGGCCCCGAGAGAGAGCTCCCGAGGGCAGACTTAACTCTGATTCATCAACATGAAAAGCAATATGTGTGTGTGGAAGTGGAGAGAAAAAACTAACACAAAAATAAATACTTATGGCACGGCGGTGAAAGCTGATGTAAGCTGGAGTTTGACGGACCAATCATCACTTCAGCTGTGGTGGATAATGCGGCCTATTGGCTCTGCAATAGGAGTCCGGCTGTACATGGTGGCTGTGATAATGCGTTGTCTTCTAATACATATTATTATATTTTTGCTGAATTAAGGTTTCTGAGAGTGACTTAGGTCATTATTATGTTTAACAGCTGTGGCTCCAACATATCAGCCGCTCAGAAACCCTCTGATAGGATGGGTGAACGCAGGGGAAATTTTGAAATCAGATCTTCACATTTGTTGTTTTGGAGTGGCTTCAACTA
The DNA here is from genome assembly GCA_963678695.2 of Diplodus puntazzo. Taxonomy (NCBI): domain Eukaryota; kingdom Metazoa; phylum Chordata; class Actinopteri; order Spariformes; family Sparidae; genus Diplodus; species Diplodus puntazzo. The sequence goes on along the minus strand of OZ023160.1, from coordinate 25,372,782 downwards.
TGTTAGTTTTTCCTCAAAGAATGATTTATTGCCGCGTTCCGCAGACTGACATGAAAATGAGTTTATAGTCATGATAATCTTACTTTCTATAGAAAAGAATTCACCATCAAGGCTTTAGTCAAGTGGATCACATCTGCCAGTCCAGTTGCCACAGATAAGCATTAAAGAACTCTTTTTCTCCTCAATGATTAAAGTCAACATTAACTTTCATCTTGCACCTGATGTGGCTGCTTTTTCCATCTCAAAGAATATTTGGTGTGACTCTGTTCTGTCTTTTTTTTATGCTCAAGAAAGTGAGAACATGGGTATTTGTGTAGGAGTGTGAGATTGTGTGTGTGTGTGCTCGCACACGTGTGGACCATGTGTCAAGTGTGCAGCACCAGGGGGGCTGAATGTTGGGAGGAAGCCACCATCGCTTTACCATTTACACACACCCACGCACACACACACACACAAATGCACACACACACAAGATGATTTTTACTGAATCCCACACGGCTCTGTCTCACACATCTACACTGCCACAGCAGCACAGGAAGGCATCTTAGTTATGAGGTGAAATGCACACTGCTGGACAAACACAGATTGTCTCGCGCGTTAACGTGATATCTTCATCTACTATTATGCAACAGCCACGACAAGTTTATGTTCATTTATTTATTTTAATTTAGTTTATTGTAGTCATTGATTTTCTGAAGTGTTGTGATGTGAAAATCATATTCAAGTTCGTGATTTTACGGACCAAATATGCTAATTTAGTAAATTTATTTTTTTTTGTCATCTTTACACTGTTTTAATAAACAGTAGGAATAACAGCTTTTCCCTGGAATAATCTTGTTAGTGTATTTTGGAAAATGCTAATTTTTCACAACAGTTTTTTGTGTTATAATTAAATAAACTGCTGTTGAAATCTTGCAGTCATTTATATCTGACTAATAAATATTATGGGTGTAATATCTTGGCCGGATCAGTTGATTTCCAGAATTCAAAAAGAAGGCCTTCTTTTTATTAATGTCAAGACTTATCTATTTAGGGAAACATACACACATGCACACGCGCACACAGTAATAATCTTCAGTAAATGCGAGTTTTATAATAATCTGTTTTTCACAAATTGGAAAAAGCTCAATGCAACAGAATAATAAAAAATAGAACAAAGGCAAAGAAGTTTTTGAAGGATTTTTTTCTCAAGCCACCACAAGATATGTGGGAATTTTCTATGTATGAACAGGCCATAACTTAAAAGTATGCAGGAAGTCAGACGAGAGGTAATTACTGTCTATTTTCATACAAATGTATTTTATTAATACTGAAATGTCAGAGTTGTTGTTTGCATGAATTTAAAGGAATGATTGAAAAAAAAATTCTTTTTTTTTTTTTTATTTTACACTCATGTTTGTTTAAAATTAGGTGGTCAGTTAGGCCCACACTATAAATCATTTATTCAAAAAGCTATCCTGCCTGGACCATTTCTTCTGTGTATCTCTTCTGCTGCGACATATTGAATACTTCTCTAAAAAAGGATTTAGAGAAATTTAAATAACTATTATAATGATAATAATGATAATGATAATAAAAAAGACGGTCTCATTGATGTGATCATATGTATCTGGTATTTAAATTTAAATTTATGGAAATAAAAGGGTGACAGAGAAAGGAAAGACATGATGCAGATAAGGAAACCATTCAAACACACACACCTGTTCGCTTTTTTTTTATTTAAGAAGGTTTTGATTGAGTGATGAGTTTGCACTCTGACAAGTAGCACAGATGCAATAACAGAGAACCGACTCTGCAAATTGTAGGAGTGGTACGCTGAAAACAATGAAAACAGCATGTGATAGATAGCTCAGTCAAAAGGTTAACGGTAACTCACAGACAAAACGTCTTGTTTTTAAAAAGTGCATTCACAAACATGACAAATACTCTCAACTCATGATGTCTATTTTTATGTGATACAAAATATGCATACCTGTTTTAGATTTGTCTGTATTTCTATACATAGATATTTCTTCAAAAGGATCACTTCTTTTTTCTTTTTTACAAAGGTTAAAAGCAGGGTTGTGGTCATAGCAGCTTCGGATATCTCTAGCCTCTTTACCGTGTAACGAGATACACATAGTCTCAACAGATATCCAAATAAAACCTACCATTTTCTCTGTTGTTCAACTCAAACGACATATTGTCTTTATTGAAAGAGATATTCATCAGTGAAGCCTGCAGTTTAGAAAAGAAATGGATCAATAAAATGCTTGGGCCATTAAATATATTTTTGTATACCCGCTTTTTTGTCAATATCATAAATACTAAAGACACAGGACAATATTATAAGACAATGCTGGGAGACTAAATGTAAAGATTAAAATAGTTCAAACATTATTTTTTTCAAGTTTTCTAGTTCATGAGAAAAAAAAAATATCAGGCGAGCACAGAAACACGATACTTCAGTCTTTTTTTCAGTCTATCCATGCCCCCCTTATATTTAAAAGAGCACTCATAAACAAGGTTGCCAGACAAAGGCCAAACAAATCTCTGTTCTTTTCTGTTTCAGTCCTGTCCAGACAAGATGCTTGCCCATCGTAAATGAGGCAGGATCCTGGTTTTCAAAGGAATTCATAAAAGCAGTCAAACATACTGATAAAAACCAATAAGTACCATGCAAATCTTGCAAGACGACATATTCTCAAACAAGAGACAAAGTATTCTTCGTATAGGCGAAATATCAAGTGAGGAGGGAATGGGTGGAAGGCAAAGACCTCTAATCAATACTAAATACTATGTTTCCAAAACCAAACAAAAAATATTTAATCTGTACATAATATAGTACGCATGAGTTCAGACTGGATCAGCAGTTTCTTTCCTTGTTGTTAGACTCTTAGTCTTTGCCAAACGCCTACCTTGGAATAATACAGAAAAGTCTTTTTAATTGATCCCAATCTCTTTGTTCTCCTCCATAAATCTGGAGAAGGGGCGGCTGGCCCCAACATCCAGACCAGCCTTGTCCATACCCGTCATGGGAGGGCTACTGCCGGTGTGAACACGGTCCATTCCTCCCGGCATGGCACCCAAGGAAGTGATTCCTGTGCCGCCAAGGCTGACGGGCAGCTGGGTGATGCCTCCATTCTGGATCACAGAGATCTCATTGTTCTTCATGGCAAGCCCGTTGGTGATGGCGGCTGCGTACTGGTTCCAGAAGCCTGGGTCAACGTTCATGGCCCGAGCCGCCAGATCCTTCTGGAACATCTCGCTGAACTTCATGGCGTCCCCGCCCAGCAAGGCCATGGGATTCTCTACGGACAGTCGCCGACCCCTTCGGGCTGGAGCGTTGTTCCACATGTGTGTTCCCATGTGAACCTAAAATTAGCAAGACAATAAAAAGAAACATCATGAGTGTGCCATCGTAAGTCACAAATCCTACGTCCAAGGCAAATACTACATACAAATAAACATTTTATGGGTGGGAATAAAAGGGATAAGGCCAAAGTTCTATGTAAAAACAAACAGCTGTACATTTTTATACATGACTTTGTGATATACTAAAATGCTATACAAGAGCAAATTTGCGAACTGCTGGAAATTAATATAAAATCAACAGACACAACAAAACCATTGATCAATATTAATTCAATAATTCAATATGTCATATCATCATTTTTATTTTATTTTGAGGCCCATGTAGTTGTGAATATATATATGTATATATATATATATATATATATATATATATATATATATATATATATATATATATATATATATATATATATATATATACATATATACATATGTTCATATAAATTTTATGTCTGAAATGGACTGATTTTAAATGTGTGATCGTGGTATAAATCAAATGTTTTACTGAGCAAACAATCAAGTTAGCCCAGAGTGATGGGGAGCGGTTGGAACATTCAGAACTACAAAGGCCTTTTACAAGAATTGTAACACATTACATAGTGTGCATCTTAATACCAGAAAGACCCCATTTATTGTATGTAAAATTTGATTAATGCTCATACTTTCAGATTGCCCTTTGTGGTGAAAGCCCTTCCACAAATAGAGCAGGCGAAAGGTTTTTCCCCAGTGTGTGTGCGCTCATGGATTTGCAGAGCACTGGCTGAGGAGAAATTCTTCCCACACGAGTGGCAGTTGTGCTGCTTAGGTGTGCGTCGTGGAGGCGGGGGAGCCAACATCGGGTTGAGGCTGGGGCTCATGGTGGCCTGGGGCGCCGCAGCAGGAACCTGGATTCCCACGGGCAGGTGAGAGTTGTCACTCAGAGACATTGACTTCCCATGTCCATTCATCTCCATTTTGATCATGTTCGATGCAGTGCTAGCCAAGTTAGGAGTGCTTAACCCTGAAAGAAGAAAAGTCAAATTAGTATTAGAATGGTGACATTAAACTACACAGGGTACAGTTACAACTGTGCTCCCCATATAGCTGCAAGGTAGCTGTTTAAATGTGAAAATATTCAAATTATTCCCTCTCATACCACTTTAATTAGGCAACATTTTACAACATTTTATTTGTTTATTTATAAATTAATAATATTTGTAAATACTATATTCACTCCTTCTCTAATTGTAAATATATTGTACTTTGTATCATATATAACAATATATAACATACTGAGTCGTAACCTGCGTAGATGGCATTGCGAGGACATTATTTTCAGTAATAACTGCACATTAGATTTGTAATTCCCTTTATATAATGCATTAAGGTCTGGTAAATGTTACTATTACACACCTCGCTCTCTGTTTAGAAACAGCATGTTGAAGTGGCTCTCCTCCTTGATAAAGTGCCTGCCAGGTTGAGTGGCAGTCAGATCAAGGGCCCCGGTGCCTTCAGTTGCCGAAAGTGGAGATGGGGTCTCTGATTTTTCCGACTTCACTGTTGCCAAGCCAGCTGTATTGTTCTCCTGGCCATCCTCTACTGTCATGGCACTACTGTTGTTATTATTGTTCAGTGTAGCTGGGGACTTGGATAGCTGGCTCTCAGAATGGTTGTGAGATGGGGACAAATGCTGCATGGAGCCAGAGGACTCTGACAAAGCAGGGCTCCCCAAGCTTTGACCTTCAGCATCCCCCACCACAGACAGAGAATCGGTGGCAAAGCAATCCATCTCTCCTCCAAAGCTGCTGCCGTTCTGCATAAGCTTTTGACCAAATGAGCGGGTCATGTTGGCAGTGGAGTCGATCATCTTCATCTGGTTCTCCATCGCAGCAATGCTGGAGATGATGGAAGTTGGTGGGGAGCTCCCAGGTGAGTAAGGTTTAGACGGGTCCACTTCTATCTCTTTTAAGTCAGGTTCATCTTCCAGTGCCTGCTCCATTTCATCCAGAAGGTCATCATCATAATTACTCATTGCATCTAAGCTCTTGTCATCATGGGAGAGGTCAGTTTCCATCTCCTGCAGGCTTTCGGGAACTGGGGTGTTGGGGATCTGCCCTCCCATGTGCATACGGATATGCTGCTGCAAGACAACAGCATTGGTGAACTTCTTTTGACATATGGGGCAGGAGTGCTGGACCCGGAGTGGGGGTTTGGATCTATGGACGCCAAAGTGTGTTTTCAGGTTGCCCTTGGTGGTGAATGCCCGGCCACATATCTTGCATTTGAAAGGCCTCTCACCAGTGTGGATGCGGTAGTGCATCTTAAGTGCACTCTGGCAGCTCAGAACACGATGACAGATGACACACTGGTTTGGGTCAGTCATCTTCTTGTCAATATTCTCAACAAGCTGCTGCAACTTTGATGTCTCAGAGGTTTGCATAGAGTCTAGGAGGCCTCCAAAGGGAAACTTGGCCTTGAACTGGTCTGAGAGCATGGGAAGGACGGGATGGGAGACAGGATTAGAAGTGGGGCTAGTGATAGGCTCAGTGACCTGGCCACTGTTGGACGGTGTGGTGGAAGTGACAGTAGAGGAAAGAACCATGTGAGTCACTGTTGTGGTGGTGGTGGTGTTATCTCCTGGCCTAGTAGAGCAGCTTGGGGGCAGAAGGACACCTTCAGGTTTCAAGAGAGGCGGTGCATCACTCCCTAGGATGGGTTTTGGGGAGGGCGAAGTAGTGGTCATGCCAGAGTCAGTGATGATATTAGGCGACAACGATGCACATTCGCTTGATGGTGGAGATGGCCTCTGTGGGGACCTGTTGAGCGGAGTGAGGCTTGGTGACTCACCAAAGCCTCCCATCATACTTGGCAACGTGGGAGGCAGCTGGAGCCCAACTGAAGTGGGAACTGTGGGGAGGACAGGTTTGCTGTCTAGCCATGTGGTTACAGGTTTTTCTGGGGGCAAAGACATTCCATATGGGATGCCTGAGCTTGTGGGTACGTTGTCCAGGTACTCTGGCACAGGGTAGGGGTTCATCTGAATATGTGGGTATTTCTCTTTGTGCCTCTGGAAGTGAACTTTCAGATTTCCCTTGGTTGAGAAACGGTTGCCACATATGTTGCATTTGTAGGGTCTCTCTCCAGTGTGGGAACGCAGGTGGATCTGTAGGGCGCTGTCACTGCCAAACACCTTGGCACAGAATCGACACTTATGCTTGAAGAAGGGGTCCTCAGAGCTGGGCTTAGTGTCAAACACAGACACATTTGGGGGCTTCCCCTTGCGGTGCTTCATCAGAGCAGAGAGAGGGTCGAGCGCATTGGCTGTGGCTGCTATGCTGGCCAGGGGGTTGGGGAAGATAACGCTGCTGGACGAGCTGTGAGGTATCAGTGGTAGACTGGAGGCAGAGCTCAGGCTCAAGCTGCTGTGGCTGAGCGAGGGAGGGGTGGTAGAGTTCCTGGGAAGAGCTGAGCTACTGCTGATGCCACCACCTCCTGTTACACTGCTACTAGTGCTAATGTTGTTGTTTGTGACTGAGGATGAGCAGGAGGGAAGTAAGGATGACAACGCAGTACCACTGGGTGGAGGAAACACAGAGTTATTTGAGGATGTGTTGGAGACTGAAGAGTTAGAATGCTGACTGACACTTTGTGGTGTATGAGAGAGAGGCCCTTCTATTGCTGAGGTCAGGGGTGAAGGGCCTTGACCATTGAGAGTGGCCGGCAACCTAACAGGCAGCGGATGGACAGGCGGATTGATGAAGTTGTGTAGCTGTAGCTGGCTTGCAACAGGGGGGACACAGGAGGATACAGGCCCCTGGTTTCCAGCAGAGTGGCTGTGATGTTGGTTGAGAGCAGGCTGTGAGGCAGACTGTCTGTTCATCAAAGCCACCTGACTGCGTATCTGTTCTATTAGCTGCAGTTGATGTATCTGCTGCTGCTGGAGGGCCATCAGCTGGTCCAAGATCATGGGAATAGCCATGGTGGAAACCCCACTGCCCGCTGCTGCCCTTACACTCTGTGAAAACTGGGCTACTGCAACCCGGGTGCCATGCAGGGTCTCCAAGGTAACATTGGTGCTTGGCATGGCGTAGCTTGTAACAGTGGAGGGGACGACATCATTGAGCTGAGGTAGAGAGCCGTCTGGCTCAGGGGATGTCATATCTCTGTCTTCGGGATCCATGTTTTTTTCAGGAGAAAGCTCTAGCTCCATCTGCTCGTCCTCTTTCTCTAGGACATTGACCCCATTTAAGGTTGCTGTCTCTGGGATGTCATCCCCCTCACCAGCAGGACTGTGGTTGCTCTCCCTGGGGTCCTCGCTGTCAGCCTGCTCGCTTGGGCAGCTGGGGACAGGGGAGGGCTCTGTTGGGTACTCTTGGGAGGGGTTAGGTGTGTCCTCATTGTCATTCACTATAAGCACCAGGGGGTTTTTGGTGCAGTTCTTTAAATGTTCACAGAAGTCTGACCACTTGAAGAACTCAGCGCAACACTTCTCACATACATGCGTCTCCTCACTGCCACTGCGGCTCTCATTCCCGCTGTCAGCATCATCCAGAACATCACCTCGGGCTAAAGGGAGGGAGCAAGGGGAGTGAAGGGGGAGAGGAAAGGAGGGAGGAGGCAAAAAAAGAAGAATTAATGAATAAATAATCAATAAGGAATCCACACATATTTTGCAGTGCAGTGCTGCAAAGATTTAACCTTTGATTTTTTTCTCTCTTTTAACATAACCAAAATCAATATTCTTTTTATTTTTTTTACTCTGAACAAATTGCCCTAGTTCACCAATTCTCAAGACCCAGGTTTGTGCATTCACACCCTCTCCATAGAGCCAGCTAATAATTTTCTTTGTGCAATCCATCAAATTATGAGGGCCTATCAATTGTGGATACTGCCGCTTAATGAAATTCCATAGAACCTATTGATTTCCAATATTTCATACAATTCACAGCTGCCTCATCTGTTGGGTACAAATCAGGACTTTGATGGCCCCATTAGGATTCCCCTCTGCTATCAAGCCCAGTCATTTCCACCTGAATTTCAAACGCCTGGGCCTTTGCAGTTAGCATTGCAAAGGTAATGCTGAAGTCCTGAATCTAAGCAAGGGACTTTTTACTGCTATATTTTTATGACATCAGGAACACTGTGTTAACAACTATAAGTTCAGAGATCTGATGGATATACAGCTCTTATACATTTCCTGCATTACCCACTGTTAAATTAGAGCATTTAAAATATCTGCAACCAAAATACACATATCTATTATTCAGAATTGGGCCCACTTTGAAATGTTTTGAAATATAAAACATTCCCTCTGAGTGGAGAAATTGGAGAAAAATTTGCAGAGTGAGTTTCTAACTCTCTCTATTTCTCTCTCTCTTTCTGTCTCTCCCATGGTCTCTCAAATAAGACTCAACAAATTACATGCTAGTGCCATGGCAGTAAAGTCTCTGATTAGTTACACATGTTTAATCACAGTTGTAGGAAGCCACTTCCTCTTCCACATGCAACCATCAAGAGTCACACAAGCCAGCGTAAGCTCTGAACATGGACCTAATTCACACCTGATCAAAACCATGTAAAAATGGCCTCCCTTGTGTGTTTATTTTTTGTGCTGAAGTGTAGTTATACTCTGTGTGTGTGTGTGTGTGTGTGGGTGTGCGTGTGTGTTGCTTGTGGCCGCACACATATTTCCTTTTCATTACGAGTAGGAAGCGTGCTCAATCACCGCCACAGCATCCTGCGCGCGCTTTATTTCAGTTTACACTCAGCATATATCTGCTAATACAATTATTTATATACAAATTAAACAATTTTCTACACACTTTACACTGTGAAAAAATGTTAAGACAATTTAATGGCCATTATTGCAAATAGAAGTGACGTATTACACGAACAGATGGTCACTTAAAAAAGCTGTTGCAGATGTAGTAATTCTTTAAAAAGGGGCTCAGAGAAAAAAATATAGGTTTATAATTATTTACAAAGTATGTATGGGATTGTATGTCTATATCTAAACACACACACAAATCTTGAATCCTGAATAAAGTAAGTAACTGATCCTTTTTTTTGTACGCAGATAAAAAAAAAAAAGGCGTGGAGACATCACCTCTAATTACTTCAAGAAAAGGCTGCACGTCACAGACGGCACATGTTGAATCAACATTAAAGGTCCGACCGTGCTCTGTGCATGAGTAATCATGAGATTCATACAGTGCTTACACTCATTTCAAAGGTTAAAAAGGAGCGAGCCATGGTGAAGCAGACATGAAGCATTCGTTCCAATTACAGTGACTCATTAGTAAAGAAATTCATCACTCCTCCTGTAATTTCTGTCCGAGGGGGGCATGAGCTATCAAGGTCTGGTGTCTGTAACTTAATTAATTATCAACGGAAAGGCTTTGGACAGGCTCCACGTTCTGGGGCAGGGCTGACAGAACAAGATATTATTTGACATAATCACGTATGTTGCCAGGTAAAATTTAAGAAAAAAAGGAGGGGGAAAAATAAAATGTTAAATCATTTTGCATTATTTCGCAGTTGCAATTAAAATACCCCCTCTCTTTTTTGATTTTCCTGCAAACTCCTCCACTAAAAACAAAATAATTCTTAATTACTTTCTCAAAATCTCTTATAAAGTTTCATTAAAAGGCTCAAATCCTAAACAAAAATCCTCAAGTGAAAAGCAGTGAGTGGGTAGCAACGTCAGCGACACGTGACAGCCGGCTAAAAATCTCCTTAGCCCAGCAGCGGACAGCAGAACTCATTTCCATAATTGGGGGTTGAAAGGTCAACGCAAATGAGCAGGCATTGTGTTGAGCTGATTAGTTATTAGAATGGTATTACTGTCAATCTCTTTTATTCATTCATACAATTACAAGTGGGGGCCTTTGTATGCCTCTGACCTCACACACACTGACACGTTTTATCACATGCATAAGAACACACACACACACACACACACACATTACTTGTGTATGTATAGAGATAAAGCACATATGCACATTCACACAAAAGAATACCTATCCAGAGTGTGTATGGGTGTGCTTGCACAGGCCTTTCCTTGTCAGATTTACCCTGCAATGAGCTATATTTTTCACGACTTAAAAGTAGAGATAAACTACATTCTTTATTACTTTCTTTAATTTGTTATTTTAATTTAAAATAACTGTTTTTTAATTTGAAAATGTCCTTCCCATTGGACATTTACAGTTTTGTTGCAGCATACATTTCACAGGAGGCACAATCAACAAAAGAAAAATTGTTTCTGTTTTCAAAATTCAATTCCATACTCTTAATGTCTCAGGACAATTAGGCTGATTCAACAATACTGCACACTGCCGCTTAAAAAAAAAAAAGATTTAAGGAACCGATCAGGCGGGTTTTTGTTGTGGTTTCGGACGGTTTGAACATCGCCACTGTTGCTCAACATTACAACACAGGCCACACTGATGTGCAACATGATCATTTTTATGCTTTTTTTGGAAAAACTGTACAAGCCCATGATCTCAAAATAATTCCGAATGCATTCACAATCCCTCTGAAACGGGGAGGGGGTGCCATTGTTTTGTTCATGCAGCTGTGTGAATGCGACATTTTGTGGTTGTTATGTGTTTGCAAGACAGTGACAAAGTGTGTGCATCTGTGTGTGTGTGTGTGTGTGTGTGTGTGTGTGTGTGTGTGTGTGTGTGTGTGTGTGTGTGTGTGTTGGGGGGGGGGTCGTATTGATTTTCCTATAGCATGAGAAAGAAAAGGGTGGAAAGAACAAAATCCAATCCGTTTCTCATTCCTTTAAGAGTCTTCATTTACTCAGATGCAAATATTAAGGCTGATCGCAGTCAATAGGGGGATTGTAGACATTGAATCTGTGTGTCCGCTATCTTGCTCGGCAATCTCTGGCATGCTAACTGAAACCGCTAATCTGACATATTATATCAGATGAGGTATTCATGCTTTCCACTGATTCCACAGAGCCGGGCATTGAGCGGAGCGTTGAGCAATTACTAATTCTACCCGTTCTTAACAATTTCCAGATTTCGCTTAATGAATACACACATGGACAGTGACAACAATAACGTTTTGCTCTATGCTGAGGTGAAATCTTCTGGGTCATTTCAAATATAACGTATCCTACATTTAAAACTGTTTTCAGCTCAAGCTGTGATATTTTTTGATTTCATTTACGTTATTAAAGACAGTAAGAAGAGCCGTCTCCAAAAAAGCGCCGCCCCTCCTTCTGCCTTCTTTAAAATGCATTCTCCCTGAGCATCTGAGGAGAGCTTATAGGATCCTCAAAGAGAGACGCATCACCATAGGTCCAGCCCAAGTTGGGAGGGGAGGGTGGAAAAGAAAAAAAAAAAAAAAGCGAGGCCTGCTGTGTTCGACAATGTTGGAATTCTTGTGCAAATTACATTTTTCCATTGCATCATTTTCTCTTCTCTGATAAATTAATTAAGAATTCAGAATTTGTATTTTTTTTTAACCGACAGCATCTGCTCTGATGCATTGCGTGCACGTTGCTGCATTTTGCATTTGGAAACTTGCAGCACACGATCATTGAAGACACACAAGAAGACAGGATTCATTTGATTATGCGCTTGTGTGACGCGTTAATTCCTGTTTTTAAATACTGAATCTGATCTAAACATTGCATTAATTCCACTAACTCCACCTCTGTACATTTGCTTGTATTTTTTAAGCCGACAGATACATCGAACAGTTATATTTTTCAGTCACCTCCCTGTGGCCGTAACCACTTAAACCATCTTAACACCTCGAGTGATCCTGTGCATCCTCAGACCTGCAGAGGCTCGAGCGTCCTCAGCACAGCGCTGTGTCTTTATGTGTGTGTGTGTGTGTGTGTGTGTGTGTGTGTCATCGGCCTGGTCATCCCCACTGCAGAGTGGTACAGTCATATCTGCACTAACAGAGAGGCCTTTGTCACTGCCTGCAGATGTGGAGCAGCCAAAACATTAACGATTTGTTTGTGTAAGCATTTGCAATACAGTATTCAATGACGGCACTCTGTCCAGATGACTGTGTCACCCGTCAAGACGGCTCTGTGTGTGTCTGCGTGTGGATTTACAAAAGAGGCTCGAGATGAGGAGGAGGATCTAATGGATGCTCATCCTCGGCAGGCCGAGCACATATTTTATAGATTCTGTCTCTTCCAATTGAGCTTCACCTAAGTTTAGATGGTTGGACGCTAATTTTTAAATTACAAAACAAGTTCTCTTTTTACACCAAACACAAGCTGTCAAACTCTTGCACCAATGGCTCTATTTTCTGACTGAATCCGCGTTAAAATCAGCCAAACAAACACAAACAAAGTCATCAAAAGAAAACCAGCTAATGGCAAAACGCACCTTTTCACTTGATTCCTTGTTGGCTTTCTCTTAAATCCCCCCCAAAATCTGCTCTTTAGTCTAACATTAAATGGTCTCTCCTGTCTAGTTCTCCCTCTCAATCAGGATCTCACTTGTTCGTGTGTGTTTTCAGTGCTGAGTAGTAATTAAGACACAGCCATATTTGAGTGCCTTCTTGAAGACATCTTTGGCACGACTATGTGGGTGGTCCAGAGGCCTGCACCCAATGGTGAGAGGGGATTAAAACAAAAGCCAAACAAAGCCCCACTGCAGGGGGAACCGTGTTGTCACTGTCAGCAGGGATTTCCTCAATATATTATATTTTTTGCACCTCATAACCGCGCACATTCCTGCCTCAAAGATTAAGCTGTGGAGAGGGGGAAAGAGTTCAGACACGGTGAGTGTGTTTGAGAGCAAATGTGAATATGAATATGTGAACTCGTGAAAACCTCTTCTGTCTCAGAACCACCATCAAAGTGGTAAAATTAAGTTGTTTTTTTTTTGTTTACACTTGATACTTAACATCGACGTCGATGGCTGAGGAAATGTACCTTTTGACATTCATCTAAATAAGAGTGAGCACGAATGGGGTTGATTTACAGCCTCCCACACACTCCACATGCACACCTTCAGAGACACTGGCTGTGGAAGAGGAAGCGGCTGGCGACATGAAAAGCCCGTCGCTGTTCACACTTTCTAGGACACGAGTAAGCTGTGCTGCCAAGGTCAACGGCACACATGTTCTAATTGTACAAGGAGCTTGACATCTAGCGGCAGGACCTGGCTGGCCGGGGCGAGACAAAGGTTAAGTCAGCAAGCTTTATAAAAGCACTCCTAAGCAGACCGCCCCCCCCACCTCTCCACCACCTCCTCTCCCCATCCTAACACACACAGACACACAACCCCCCATGCCCCCAGGGGGGCAAGTGTCCGGAAGGCCTGAGGGGGAGATGATATGCCAGACAAGCTTGTTGGCACTTGATTTTAGTTTTTCCATCTTTTCAGGGGGGATGCGGCACATTAAAGGGGTCCTGCAGTGGACAGCAGCGAGAGACATCCGCGCGAAAACAGGTCAAATCAAACGGAAGGGTTTGGAAAAGAAAGCACACGTGAGGTGAAGTTTTTTACCCAGGCTCCCCTTAATCTTGTGCCTATTTCCTCGTTTGAAATGAAAAGGCGCCGCGGACAGAGTGTCCTTGAGCACAATTTGAACACCACTCGACTGCCTGCCTTTCCCTCTGCCATCAGCCCCCGACATGTATGGATTTAAAGTCTAAATCAAGCGGCGACTGACGATTGGAACTTCTGAATTCCTTCGACATTATATGCAATGATTTGTCAAGGCCGGCGATCAATAGTGTCGTCACGAGCTGCGCCACGGAGAATAGAACGGGCAGCGGGGGGAATCCGATCACGCTGCAATGATACACTGACAGTCTGACATTTGTAGCTCGTCTGTAAGGTAGCTTAGGATGAGACATGGTATTATTAGGTTTATCTAAGTGTGTATGGGCTCAGTGTGCTCTGCCAAAAAGGCTTGGGATTGTTTCACTGCAGCGTCTGTCCTGGAAACAAGCGAGCCAGTATGTGGAGCTCCAGCGAGGACAGGCGAGAACATTCCACGGCCACTACCAGCCTTAAGCACAATGGTGTGGATGCTATAGGTTACCCGCGACACAGCCTTAGTGTGCTTCTGTTTGTGTGTGTTTGTTTTTTGTTGGTTTTTAAAGCCACACATCCATGCAGGAACAGTGTGTGTTGAAATAGGAGAACAGCATCCAGGAAAAAGAGTGTATGGCTCTTCTTTTATTTTCTAAATCCACCTTTGGACATTTTCTGTTTTAAAAATGCAAAGAAATCATTTTCAAAATAAAGCCCGCCCTCGTGTAAATTCAACGTCAGAAAAAAAACGTACGTTGGCTTTTTTCATTCCACGATCCTACAGGAGGGCAACCTGATGGACACCTTTCGCATCTCTGAACGAAAACCCCTGGGGAGCTTTTCCTCGACGTTAATGCAGAAACAAATGTTTGTGTCAAAAAATATGAATTCCACCACCCCCCCCCGAAATGTATCAAAATCAACAGAGGGAAAGCGGATGAAAAAAGAGCCAGGAGTGATCAGTGTGTGCTCTCCCCCTCACACCGACATTTCCCCATGCAAAGAGAACTGCTCCCCAGAGATTACATCACGCATTTCTATTGTAAAGGAAGAGTGTGTGTGAGTGTGACGGGGTGTGTGTGTGTGTGTGTGTGTGTGTGTCTGTGTGTCTGTGTGTCTGTGTGTGCGCGTGTGAGTGTGTGTGTGTTGGCCAACATGAGCCTGTAGTGAGGTATAAATAATAGCAGTGATTTGTTGTGAGCACCGTGGAAATACATCTTTCAGTGAGCACCATATAAATGTGTTGATTGTAACAGTTCAAAACAGCTCTGTTATTGGAGAGGGGTGTTATTAAAACTGTATAAAAATTACTGCATTCACAGATTAAAATACAATATAATACAACTGTTAATAATATACAATTTAAGGAGATTGAGAACGTGAAAATGAGCAGGTAGAGCAGGACTTGTGCGCTCTGAAGTGAAAAGATTAATATCCCCACAGTTGTCACGTTGTCCCTGTAATTCCTCCAGCATTTACAGCCTCGCTTAAGATGTGACTTTGGCTCCGTAATGCTCGTTTTATTGCGCAAAAAAAGGAGAAAAAAAAGGAGGTTGAGTACAGAATAAAACATGAATGAGCCCTTTTTATTCTTTCCTCCTTCCCCACATGGCGAGGACGAGCTCTGTCAAGCGATCTTGTCGACATTGTGAGCAAAAGGGAACAAATCAAGTGTGCTAAATTTATGTGAGGGGGGTAAACAAAAACATTTCCATAACAAAAACAAGGCTTCGACCTGCGACAGAATCCGCGTTTTTTTTTTTTTTTTTTTTTAGCCCGGACAGGCGCGCAGGGACAAAAGGCACGAATGTGGGATAAACAATTAAAAAATAAAATTGCATTTTTTTAAAAAAAATGAAAAATAAACATTTAGACGCGTGTTTTGCTTCTTTGTGCGCGAGTGAGGAATTTTAAAGCTCCGAGGAGAGGGTGTCAAATAATTCCCAACTTCTCACGCAGTGTGTGTATGCACGGTCTGCGCCTGTGTTCGGTGTGCGCGCAGGGCACATACGAGTGTGTAGGATTACAAAGACGCATTTAAGAAAAAAAAGAGCTCAGGCGTTTGACACATAGGAAAGCATGCAAATAATTCTGATATTAAACAACAACAAAAAGAAACATGTTTTTCAAAAAAAGGCCTCCAGCACACACACACACACACTGACACAAACGCAGCCAGTGTAGACTGGTGGAAGAGAATAATGTGCTTTAGTTGTGTTAATCTTAAAAGTCAATCTGACAGCCGGCACAGCCTGAGCGACACGGCAGGTTCAACTGATGTTAGGGAATAAAAAATAACAAAACACAACTTCTTCAGCGAGAAAAAAAAAACCCACCAGTCACCAGCCAGCCAGTGACTCCTCCTGGGTGCCTCATAATGGATTTATCACAAATAATTCCACCTATATTGAAGTAATTAAATATTTATCTGAAACCCAACAATAATCCAAATAAACCTAGTTGAGATTAAAGTGAAAGAAACGAGTAAAAAGAGAGAAAAAACAGAGTGAACCACAACAGTGTGGAGCAGAAAAAGGGGGAAGTTGTCTGTTCGGATCACAGAGCTCAGCTGATCGGATCCACTCACCGTGCTCGGAAACCACCCCGGCTAGTGCGGGATCCTCGTCCGACTTGAGGTGCTGCGGCTTGGCTTGCTTGCGTCGGGACATGCTGCTGGCGTCGGTGCTGGCGATGCTTCTGCTTTTGCGCTCCGGGATGCCTCTGCGTTTTGCAGATACATCAGCAAAAAGGGGAGCGAATGTATCAACACACTCTTCAAAAAAAGAAAAAGGACAACAACAAAAAACAAAAACCAAAAAAAAAGAAAAAAGAGAGGAAAAAAGTTCGCCAACAGTTCTGGTAGTAGCGGGAGCGGAGAGAGCAAGGGGGACAGAAGAGAGAGGGGAGCAAAAATAATGTGAAATTAGCCGGTGCTGCTGCCGCTGCTGTTGCTGTGCGTCGGATTGCGCATGTCGGTATAATAATTATGATAGTGAATAATGCCTCGCGATTAATGGCACCGTGTGAAGGTGGGGAGGATTGGCTGGAGTCCAGCGGACGCGCATTGGATATGGTAATGAGGGACGGACTAAGCAATTAGCCGCTTCACTCTCAGACTTTATCCGTCTCTTTTTCTCTTTACTATCCAGCCTCCCCCCGACAACACAACACAACACACCAAATCTCTTGTTATGCCCGGCTCACGGGGGGGTCTTCAACAGGGAAAAACGTCAGGCTCTGTTCTTTTTTTTTTTTCTCTTTTTCCCCCCTCCTTCCTTTCGGCGAGCGCACCGACTCACAAGCGCCGAGGATTCACCGCGAAGTATCTCTCATCTTCATCACTCTGACCTTTACGATCCCTGCTTCAGACAACAACAAAAAAAGCGTCTCTCTCACCGAGTCTGTCTCGAGAGTTTGGCTCAGTTCTCGCACTTTCTCGGCAACTTTTTGTGTGAACGTGTGAGTGTGCGTCGAGGTTGAACACGCACCTCCTTCCGAGCTGGACTCAGATGAAGCGATGTTTACAGTCTCTGAGACTTCAAAGTTTTCTCTCGATGGACATCTGTCCGGTGCGAGCAGAACTTCTTGACACCGGCAATAGATGGTCACCGGGGGGGGCGGGGAGGGTTTCTCTCTTTTCCGTTCTCGCTCGTATCGCGCAGCCCCGCTCTCCAAAACTTTGACGCGCGTCTCTTTTCCGAGAAAAGCGGCTTCGACAGTCCTCCTCTCCGCCACACTGCGATCAAAAACTCATCTGTCCCGTTAGGCAAGTCGCTTCAGTGTTTTCCACGATCGCGACCAACTCCTCCTTTCGCCGTGTTTTAGCTCCCGGTTTGCGCCTTCGCCTCGGTGCGCTCTCTCCAAAAAACAAAACAAAAAAAAAACAAACAAATAAAGTGTCTTTTTTTTGGGATGTTCGGTGGCCAAAAAGCACTCAAGCGCTGCTTGTTTCCCGAAATGGAAGCATCAGTCGGTGTCTTCCCTTCACTCGGAGCCAACTTTGAAGTTATCTTTTCTGGCAGCCCACAAGCGCTGTCGGTCTCTCGGCGTCGGGCATGGCTCCGTGTGTGTGGGGGACTGCACTGTGTGTGAGAGTTAACCCCCAAGCAGAGGTTCAGCCCATTGCTTTCAGCCACCACTAGGATGTACCACCACGTTACTGTTCAATGGATCGTCCTCAGACTCGCAGCGTGAACACCCAGATTTGACCTCCCATCATATAATATCTCACAGCTCTGAGCAGCCGCCGCCGCTGACAGACAGACAGACAGACAGACAGACCGTCATATGAATCTCACGGAGTGTGTTTTTGCACAGCGACTCTCCATCGCAGCCTCCTGCCTTAACTTTATTTGTATGGCATTTTTTACGCGCGGAAATGCAGTTCCTCCCTTTACTGACAGCGATCACATCATATGATTTAGAGTAAAAGAAAAAAAAGATCATTAAAAAATATCTTATTCAGACTGTGTGGCCCCATCCAGAAGGCGATTTAAACATGACATTATTCTTAACATCCTTTTTCTGCTCTTTTCTGGCGAAATGAAAAAAAAAAAAAGAGGTGCGAGGTTTCATCTCACCGTGCTCCAGAATAAACACATTAACCCTTTGCTTTGCATGTTTGTTTTTGCATTAAAATCTCTGTGAGCACGGGGGTCACATCAACGGCGAGAGGATTGAAAGGATTAGGACGTGGAATCCGGCTGGCGCGTAAATAAAAAAGGGGAAGAAAGGAACGTGCGTAATTTTCTATCCATAAATATGACTGTAGAGCAGCGTAAAGTAGATGTTTTCTCGTGTTTTCACGTGTATAACCTCCTTAATTCATCACGAAATCTCTCTTTAGCATAAATATTGATGTGCTTCAATACTACAAAATGTGAAAAGAGTAGCTCTACACATATCTGGTTGTTGTCGTATTTGTCGCCCTGACGCGTAAAACCATTTTACAGTAACGATGACTCCTGTCAGGAGGGGTGCTGTTTGGAAGAGAGAGAGAGGGGGGCTCAGTTAGAGCTCCCCCCTCCTTCCCTCCCCCCTCTTTCTCTCCCTCCTGTCGCTTTGACTCGTCTATCCCCCTGTGTCCACCTCATATGAGAGACAAATCTGTTGACAGCAAGGTCGTCCTGTGAGCAAACTTTCTTTTCTTCCTTTCCACCTTCTCCTTCTCCATCATCCCCACCACCACCACTCCCCCCCGTTCAGAAGTTATGTCCAAAAGGCCTGTTATTATCTGGTATTAATAGATGCAGCCCCGGGAAGACAAAATCAGCTATTGATAATTGCAAGGAGTATACGGCTGCTACTGTATCGATCGGCGTGTCCTCCACTCCCCTGGTGCTGAGAGATAAGGAGACACACTCTTTAGAGCAATATAATTTCTTTTGACCTATCTGTTTGCTACAGACTTATGATGAATAGCCGGAGTGGCTGAAGTCCTTTATCACCAAAGTTACCCCCTTGATATAATATTGATTCTTTATAACTAGCTCGCCGCACAAAAATCAAACTGTCCACTTGGCCATCATCATCATCAATATCATCACAAAGGCGGAGGAATGAGGATCCCCCCCCAGCGCGCCTCCTCTCCTCCGCGAGGGGCGAGCCTTCACAATCCCCCCACCTCTGTAGGCCTAATCTTTATTTTGCTGATGATGAAAGGAGAGGGGAAACGAGGCAAGGTGCCATTTAGGACGAGGTGCCATTTAATCCGGTACACCACACACACGCGCGCACGCACACGCACGCACGCACGCACACATGGAGAAACAAGGGGAGGGGAGGGAGATCCAGTGTGATCAAGGATCGCCAGACAGCTTGGACTTCTGGGAAAAAGTAATTAATTTGACATTTCTGGTGGTTTTGAGAGGACCTTCTGTGTGGTTTGAGGCTCCACGTGACCTGCGATTCGCGTGATTTCATCCCATCTTTTTTTCATAATTGATATTTCATAATTGATATTGTATAAGTTATTAAGTGTATGGATGAAATTACAATATTAAAAAAAAACAATGCATTCAGTCACGTGACCGCAAAATAAACAGCTCCTTAATTAAACATAATAAATACAAAAAATAATAATAATAATAATAATGGGCGTTCGTTTTGTGACAGGGCCGACACCGGACGCGCCTCAGAGGTGTCTTCTTCTAACCTTACAGGAACGGCGGGTTCTGTTTTGCTGCATAGCTGGAGCCCCACAGCGGCTGTTAGAACAGAACAGGGCCACCGACACACACACACACACACACACACACACACACACACACACACACACACACACACGGAGAGAGAGAGAGAGAGAGAGAGAGAGCCTCTGGTGGAGGAGAGGAAGAGGAGGAGGGGTGAGGGGGGCGAGGAAGGGAGGGAGGGAGAGAAGAAACGTGTAATCACCCAAACAACCATTTTTACCCATTTTCAACCCCTTCTGGATCCGTGTCGCAAGGTAAGAAAAAAAAAAAAAGGAAAAGAAGAAGAAGGGGTCTGGCTGGCTCCAGCAGCGGCCCTCTCTCTGCATCATGAAGTGCACCGGCTGACTTTTTCTCTCACACTCTGCAGTCTACCGTGAGGTTATCTGTCTCTTTCACTGCGGATACCGTGAAGGGGGAGGCCCCGGACCGCGAGGAGGGAGAGACGCCAAGAGGTAAATGACGCCCGCGGTTTGAATTTATCCTTCAGTGTGTCGCTGCGTAAAATAAGAACTCGGCCGTTGGATTTATCTGTGGGCGCGGGGCTGTGGGGGGATTGATATTTTGTATACCTTGTGTGGATCGTGGAGCATGTGATCACACCGCTAAAGCAACGCAGTCTGAAGAACCGCGTCCCCTCCACCCCCGCGCGTCAGCGTCCAATCAGACGTCTTTGCGCCGCCGCAACTAGTGCCAAGACGCATTTACACACACACACACACATACACACCGCAGGCTACTGTATCAGCCTATGGCAGCTTATGGCATACTGCTGGGGCTTCTATCTGCACCAATCAGAGACGATGTATAACTTTATCCTGCCATTGGTTGATGATGAGAACAGTCTCCCTGAGGACAGGTCAAATATTCCCGCGAGATTGGGACTACATATTTGGTTTGCAGTGACTTGATTACATATTTATTTTATTTGATGTCCTTAGCAACATTTTTTATCATTGTTTCATTTTCCTATAGAGACTCAAACTTTGTAAGATGTGATACAGCTTTAAATGATCACATACCTTTTATTCTGCTGTAATCAATATTTGTAATATTCCTATAAATATTTGTCACATTACTTAATTGAACTTTTTGTCCAACGCCACACTATTTGCATTCTGTAGCTGTTATTGCAAAGATCACGGTGCCATGTGCGAAGTGTTATGTTAGCACCTGAAGGCTCCTTTTTATAAAAGTCTAAGTTTAGAAAAGCATTTTAAAGTAATCGCATTTCTATGTCAGTTTCTTGTGGTTGTCTCTTACTACAATATCCCTATAATTATCTATTCTTAAACTGAGTCTATGGCCTTACCTCTATTCCTTCATCCATTTATATATTCTTTCAGTTTATTTGTCAAGGGGACAATACATGAAGGCATTGTTGCATCTAATTGAAATGCAACCGATGGCATGTTTGTAGGACTTCTAGCTGTGGCTAATTTGCAGTCCTCGTCCCTGGTGAGGCTTTTGAGGACTAAAACACATGATACAACACTTTCAAACAGACATTAGAACGAAACAATAAAACCGCCGTAGACAACCAGCCGCTGCAGACAGTGATTGGAACAATGAGTAAGACCAACAATTAGGAACTGTGACTGAAAAGAACAACTGAGAAAAGAGAAAAGGGGAGAAAAGGAAGGTGAGATAAGTGTGCTAGATAAAACATGTAACTCTGTGTTCACTTATTGGGCCTTGTTTAAGCCGCAGTTACTCTGAGAAAGTATTATTTTACCATTTACAATAAGATCAGTGCACTTGTTTTCACTCAAGGATCAGTGTTACTCCTTATTGTTGCGTCTTATATTAAAGGAGCACTACGTAGTTTTAGAGATATTAATGTTCTCAGAGGAAAATAAGGTCCCTAGAACATTGTTTGAAGCTGGAAAGGTGGCAGGGTCCGCCAAATACAAACAAAGTCAAACAGTGTGAGTGTTGTCCTTTAAGGTCGCTTTGTTTATTCAGCCGTGCAAATGTAGAGAGTTTGTTTGTTTAGTTTGTTTGGGCATAAACAAGTTTTTCTCCTCTGATTCAATTTTCCTTTCCCCAAAAACGACATAGTGCACCTTTAAGAGTCTTCTCAGCAGACTATTGAGGAGGGAGCCACTCTGAGTGTGTGTCGTATTATTAAACACTACAGCAGCTGCTCGTCTGAACGACGTGATATAAGAGTGTCTATTTTTTTTTCTTTTCCCGACATGTTTTCTAGCTTTGCTCCGTGCTACACATCCATTAGTTGGATATGTAAAACACGCGCGCACACATGCACACACAATTTGATACATAATTGTGGACATCATGCATAAGTAATGACCATTGTAGCTGGGACGCTGCTAAGTGGCAACTGGCTGTGATCCTGCGCTGAAAGTGGAGTGTTTTACTCTCACATTTGTCACAGAGTCGGAGGTTCCGGAGGAGTCTGAATCCACGTGATCCGTGATCTTTTGATTTTTTTATATATATATCAGACATCAGTGAACTCAAGCGTGCTTTTCCAGTTATCATATCATGGCCTGCTTATCTCGTTTCAAATGAGGCAGGTTGGGATCAAATGTGACAGGCAGCTCGTACCTGAGATGAGTAAAATTTGATCTGACTGCTCCAATCAGGCCAAATTGAAATGAATTGAATCAAACCAATTTCTTCTGCTACTGTAATTAAATTAGTAGCGGGGCCGTAATTGGACGTCGAGTTGGCACTCGAGAGGAGATGACAAAATGCTTATTGCCGCCACCAAAGACTATGTGTCAAATTCAGTGTGAAAGGCGGCGCGGCAAATGCTGGCTGACAACACTAACAAGGCTGGTGCTTCACGAGAAGAGCCCACAAACAAAACACCCTGCGATTATGTGCCGAGATGAGACGCCGCCTCATATGCTGGGAAATATGTGGAGATCTTCCTACGTGTGGAAATGAGCACATTCACTGTACACACAGTGCATCAAAATCGTTGGTTTTATAGTCCAGAATGCTGTTTTTCATGACCCAAAATACTTAAATTGTTATAGCGTTAGCGGCTCTTGAATAAAGAATTACTCAAAATCACAAACTCACAAACCCTGGGAGTCATGAATAAAGAATCAGCTGAAAAGATCAGAAAAAGATATTTTAAACAACTGAAGCACAAAGAAAAATCACATACTGCGCAGTCAGAAGTGAATCACACTGACGCTGATATCTGACACTCTCTGACCAGTATACCGGCCTAACCCTCCTAGATACAGATATAATGTAAGAACATTGTAACATTCTGGTGTCGGAATCGGAGGCCCTGTATCAAATATCTCACGTATCAACTCGGCCCCTCACAGGAAGGGAAGAGGTTTTACTGCTCCGAGGCCTCGGTCATCTGCGGCTCCAATGCCATTTCCAAGAACAATGAGCAGAACGGGGCTAAAGTCGCACTGATGACACTTAATCTCATTGGAATTCCTTGTCAGGTTTGACCTTGGGAAGATATTAGCCTCTCGACAAGTGACTGTGTATGTGTGTGGGAGGGGAGAGGTGCCTATGTGTCTCTGTCTGCGGTTATGTGATTGCAAGTGCGTATAAAGCGCAGATGAAGTGTGCTTCAGAACGGCCTTAGATTCTGCCTGTCAGTGTAACTGTGAGTCAGAGGAGCGTACCTGCATTTGCATGGACTTCCTGACGTGTTAGTGAGTGCGTGTGTGGCTGAAAGCAGCCAGCAGCCAGACCAGTGGGCCGCAGGGATCTGTGGCCCGGTGATATGTGTGCCACGTTGTCTGTTCAATAGAGGCCTTTGAATTTTTAAACAGCATCAGTTACTTCATACTGCCATTGTTTTGGCACCATTTGCCTTGCTTAATCCTGGTAAGTGCATATCTACACTGTCAGTGGAGATGTGTGTGCGTGTGTGTGTGTGTGTGTGTGTGTGTGTGTGTCAGGAGAGGCAGCACAGATAGATTGCATATGTCGCATCGTGATTCAAGACCAGTGAAAGTTAGCATACTGATAAATGTGCGGTAGGTAGCTACCGTCGTATGTCCTCTGTAGCGATTAGATCGCCATTAGAAGTGTGTGTGTGTGTGTGTGTGTGTGTGTGTGTGTGTGTGTGTGTGTGTGTGTGAGCAGCCGGGCACAAGTGCATGCCTGCACGAGCGTTGTGAGTGTGTGTTTTAGCGCCGTCAGAAATGAGAGAAAAAACACACGAAGAGAGAGAAATAGATCGAGACAAAAGTTCAGCGCTCACGAGGCTCGTCAGATATTTATTTAGAGACAGCCAAGGTTCAACAAAATACCACATCCCGCTAAGGTCAGAACTGGCGCCCCCAAAGCGACTGCTTGCTTTCAGTCAATGCTACCTTTTTTCTTGGCCCGCTGTTCTCACTACACATATGCAACAATACAAACAAGGTGAGGTGGATTGAATAAGGCCTGCGAAGCTTCAAGAGCAGGAATTAGAGATAAACTGACACCTCTCTGCCAGGTTTGTGAAGCTGGAGGAGATGGTGTAAAAGAAGTGTTTTTAAATGAAACAAAAATGGACTATTGTGACTTTTGGTTTTTAGAATCGGTAATACAGTTTTGGCATGAGAGGATGATGTTTTTTTTTTAGGATTACTTTTTTTTTTTCTCCACTCAATATCCAAAACAGCATGAAACAGAAGTCTTTGTAGAGACAGAAAACTAGTATAAAATGTTATAAAATGATATATGAAATGTAATTTTATTGTAATAGATGTTGTGAAAAGGAATTTTTTTTGTTTTTGCAGATTCTCTTCTACCTACGTTGGACTCTCAAAATGAGAGAAGTCGGTCCTCCGTTAGTCTACTTATCTCTCTCCGGTGCGGCGTTTTTTTAAATTATATTTCTTATTTTTTTGTAATATCTTGCCAGGGCAGCCAAATCTAACGTGACAAAAACACATATATGTTGGAATAAACACAAATGCAGCAAAGACTGGCGATGTGTCGTCGCCCAGCTATCATCGCGCTCTCTCTCCGTAGAACCAGTGAACATGAAATTAAAGCCTGCAAATGCCTCCGCAACGTATGTGTTGAATATTTCTTGACAGCAATGCCTATATGCAATATGATGGGGGGGAAAAATAATAACAATTTGAGCATTTGTGTATAAAAATAATGCTTGATGTTGACTGCTGTTGAGTCGACTTTTAGCTCCACCCAGATTTGACATTCCTTCATTTACAGTACCGGGTGCAACGGTATGCCTGCAGTCCTTCAGCCTTTCTCTTCCTCTCTCTGTCTGCGTCTCCGGGGAGAAATATTTGCACAGTGAACCCTCTCTCTGTATAGTTTCTATGCTGTTCCCTCTTTGTCCCTACACTGACTTATTCATGGTAACCCGCTAATGAGCTACACGGTCTTTTGTCGTGAGAGACAGCGTGTGTAAACATTTAGATTTTTTTTTTTCTCTCCCTCCTGTACACTGCGAGATCCACCAAATTAAAAGGCACAAAGTGAAATGAAATCACGGAGCAACCTAACACCTGATCAAATACAAGGTTACCCATGCAGTGTTTTGTGTTTTGCCGTGTTAATGCCCTATGTTGCTATCAGTCTGGCGTGTGTTTTGGAGGACTGCCAGCCAGTGGAGGAAGAGCACCTATTTTGTGGAGAGGTAATTGCTACACAGTAGCCTCTGATTGCCAGGATCTTTCACTGGGAACAGCCCCGGCTCCCTTTTCACTTGCACCGACAGCCTGATTACAAATCATCTTATTGATTTGATGAGTGCAAGATGTTTGCTAATAACTGTTCTCATACCATCTGTTAATCTTTGTTGTGATTAAAGAGGTAATCCCAATACCCATTATTCCCAATGACAAGAGCGGGGATCGTTCTCTTACACAAGCTTTAGCCCCTCACAGGCCACGCTGAGCTGAATGAGATGGTGGTGGTGGTGGAGAGGGGGAGTGCAGTGCCGAGGATATCAGTGATCTCCGAATGCAATTGAGAAATCTGCTCCACCTTCCACATAACAAACGCGATACAAAAAAAAAGAAAAAAAAAGAATTACACCCCTCGCTAAAAATCCATTACCCCGTATAATCACGCAAAATGATTTTTCTTAAATATGATAATAAATCACAGGCTGGATCAATAGCCTGCGGACCAACTGCTATGCCCTGATAACGTATCAATCAATATTTAGTATTTAGATTTTAATTAATACCTCGGCGGGGTTTGGAGGCTGTTAACACAGAGAGAAATATAATCTGTGATAAAAATGGGCTGAAGTAGAGAAACTGATAAAAACCAAAGCGGTGCTGTTGTTAGCATTCCACAGTTGTTCCTCATATCTGTCATTGATCAGTCAATTGCTTAGTTGTGATTAAGGACCCTTCAAAATCAAGCTCGGTGTGTGTGTTTCTGTGCGTGTGTGTGCGCAATGCATAGGGGAGGTATGGATGTGTGTGTTTACATGGCAACGTGCTCATCGATCATGCTTTGCGGGGATGAGCTAAGCTTCGGAGGCACGGACCGTGCATACAGAAGATCGAAGCTCATGTGTTGGGTTACAAGTGAGAAATATGAAAGATCATATTGACCCTAAAGAGCCGTCTGGGGAATGATTTTCTTAAATGTTTTTATTTGACGGCGTAACACGATCTACAGCGCAGGCTGGGGCAGGCTGTTTTTTTTCTCCTTAATCCTTAAACGCAGTAATCCTAATCTTCACACTCCTGCATGGTTACAGGTTTCTGTTGCTTGGCTCCAGGGGAGGGTTTTGAGGGCTGATTCTCTTGACTTCAGCATACAGTAAAGACCTGCAATTAATTGGCTGACAGAAACACTTAGACAAATAGTTCCAGAGTGATGCATCTAAGTCATCGCGTCTCGAATATGCACGCGATGGCCCAACTCTGTAATCTTTCCTTAAGGTTGTAAGTGTTAAACACTGGACTGCCAACTGCTTTTCAATTGGATTGACTCTCGTGGCATTTGTAATTGGAAGCCTTTTGCTTTATAAAGAGATTAAAATAGATAAATATAGAAGCGGACGGGGCAGAGTTTGAGCATCGGGATCTGCATGGCTAACACGAGATTAATAAGACACATTGACAAACAGGATCCCAGTGGTAATCCTGCTTTGAACTAGTGCGTTTGACTTGTAATCTTTTGACTTGCATCTTTCCCATGCTTCCTGTCCTGCTTTAAAACACAAATAAACTCATTAAAAGATCAGGAAAATGTTCCGTTTTTTGTTTCGATCCAATACAAGAGACAAAAAATAAAAATTAAGACAAATAAATAGCACTTGTTTGTGCATCTCAGGGAACCTCATCCTGAAGGTGAAGGTGAAGAATGGTGGGACCAATGGTGGTGGTGGGTCCCCGGTCCCCGGTCCCCTAGAAAGTCAAGCTGTGATGTGAGCTAACAGGACATGTGCGTGTTGCTCAGGGTTACAGCTGGATTTAAGTGTCCCAAGGCTGTCTGCTGTCGAACCGGCGCCAACAGGATGTAAGGCCACGGCAAAATTCTGGCCCGAGTGGGTGCTTGTTTCTTTTGAGCTGATTCCCCGACACACACAAACACGTCCACAGTCACATTGGCTCGTACAAGAGGGCGTACGTGTGAACATGCAGGTCAGGTGAAGTAGCCTGCGAGTCAGTTAGAGTTGGTGTTCGTAGGGATTTCCTCACTTTAGCCCCAAAATATTGTTTGAATTATTTTTTTTAGTGAGTAGTGTATAAAGTTTAGCTCATCCCTCAATCAATACAGGACAATACAAGTGAATTGTTGTTAAAGATGTCTGTAAATTCAGTAGAAATCCTCCAAAATCCCTCAACTGACATCACAATCTCGACATAAAAACAAGATGGTGATAAGACGAGACGTGGAACATTATTCCTCTCACCACAGCACAGCCATCAAATTGCAGTTATCAGTGTTGAGCTGGCATATCAGCTTAGCTCTGTGGTAAAGCTCACACACCATGAGACTGGACCGGATTGGCCAATCCCTATTAATCCCTTCTTACTGTTAGGTGGACAAGGTGCCAAAGGGGGCCCTGTGCAGGGCTGGCACAGTGTGTGTGTGTGTGTGTGTGTGTGTGTGTTAGCAGCAGAGTGAGTCAGCTGCTGCCGGCATTACTGTAATTGAATTAGTGTATGTGTGGTCAGACGCACTCCTAACAGCGTGGTGAAGGCAGGAACCTTGATGATTTCTCAACTCGTCTTTTGTGCCCATTCACAAATTACTGACTGCATGTTATTAAATCATAACATTTATTTTCAGACATTATTTACAAATGAGGCTTTCTCCCTCCACTGCTAATGTCGTGAGCCACAGGGTCGTTTTTTTTGTTAGGAAGCCAGCTGTCGTGCTTCACAGCACAAGAGAAAACAAGGAAGCTACTTTAAGCTTCAAGTGTTCCGGCAAAGGGGGGAGAAGGTTGAAGGGGCAAAAGGTAGAATTAAAAATATCCATCATTAGTATTTCAGGCATGGGGAGGGTAGGAAGGCAGGCAACACACTAATTTTCATGAGAAGCAACAGGATTTATGGTCTTAATTTTGAGGAGCACTAGCATTAGCAATACCTCTGGTGTAAACGTGGGCCTGCCAGTTGTCTTGCTATAGGGTTTAATTTGCCTCAATAATTTATACCTAAAGCTGCACTGATTATTATTTCTCATAGTAACTTTGTATTGCCTTGGCAATATATACAATATATATATATATCATGATATGAGATTGTATGTCATCTGAGATTTTGGATATTGTCTTATTATGATATGGCAAGTGTGTTGTCTTTTGTTGGTTTTAAAAGCACTGTGTTGTAGTTAAGTGAAGTAATTTTCTGAACTTACCATTGTGTTCCACTTATTCTAAAACTTACCCACTTAATGTTTTGTGTAAGTACCAATATCGAGGCATTTTGTCATCCAAGCCTAGCTTTTATTAAGTTCTTTTAAGTACATTTCAAAATATTGAGATAAATATTGTGACACAATACACCTTTATATTTTTTTTATTCCCCAACTCTAGTACTAACAATGAGAAAAAATGGTCATTATGTAACATAAAATGTGTGTTTCATTTCTAAAGAGCTAATTAGCTTGTTGTACTTTAGCTCCTTTCAGCTCATTGTTTTGGTTTTCATGCCCATAGCTTTACTGTTGGGTTGAGTCTCATCCATCACCAATCTCGTTCCCAGCATTAGCAGGCAGTTGTTTGCAGCAAAAAGGCTAAATGTAAACCCACTCGTCATTATCTGAAGCACCAAATGACAGAAAATGTTAGCGATTAGCTGGTGAACATAGCAAAGCATTTAGCAGCTAAACAGTAAAATATCGCCCTCAGGAGATGGTGGAGACCAAAACTGAGCTAAACGTATAGTTATTAATGTTCTCTTGAGCATTACACAATCCCAAAAAAGGCTAATGTTGTTCTGCGTCCTCTGGAAGTGAAATTTGGTACATTTTTGCTAACGTGCTGTAATCTTTCGCCATAACCCACTTACATGTGAATATTGCATGTCCAGCTTTTTGTGCCTCCCAGCAGCCAAAAAAATCAGTTGAGGCAGACATAAGTCTTACGGTATTCGGCATTATTTTGGCAAGGATTTGGTCATGTTTAAGGTTAGGCTGTTGGATATACGGATATACGCTTTTTTGCAGCTCAGTGAGCAAAGCACAAAACTCTCGAGTGCAGTAACAGCATGAATGACTCCTGCAGCCACAGCGTTGCCTGCACATGGGGTAATTTGTTGAGTTGGTTTCTGCATCCCGCGCTGCGTTGTTGTCAGAACCCCAGGTTTTTGAACTTGCTTCGACTCCCGGGAAAGATGTTACCATTATATTGTTACGTTCATTAATAATGTGACATTTTACATCAATATTGTACGATTGAACAACAAAAACAAGAAAGGAGAATGGAAGGGAAGGAATCGGGATAAAGTTGAGGGAGCGAATGAAGACGGTGTGTGGAGGGGGATGACGGACAGTTGTGGAGGCAGGGTTGTTAGTTTATGTAGGCTGTGGGGCTGAGTCGACTGGAAAATTTTGATCACTTTAATTTACTATATCCAGCGTTTGCTTCTCTCCCTGTCCAGCACTTTTATCAAGCCCTGTGAGCCCGTATTGATTTTTTTATTTTCTGCCCAGGATAAGAAGACAGAGAGTTAGGGAGCGCTGGTGAATGGAGAACTTTCCTCAGATTGCTGCTATTCTCCAGCTTATTGCATCCTGTCGTTTGTAGTTTCAGATGATGTCCAGTACGCCACGGCTGCTCCAGCCAATAAACAAGGTGACTAACAATGGAAGAGGGCCGGGAATGAAGAGGGGGAGACAGGCTAACCACTACCCCACACACAGATAGAAACAGGGAGAGGAGGAGAAGGAGGAGGGGGTGTATTTTATAGGTGAAACTTGCCTTTGTTTTACGGCTACGTTGACAATTTTTTTTTTTTTTTTGAAAAAGTGTCTACTTTAGTTCAGGTTCAGAGCTTGTATTCGATAAATAACAATGTTAAGGAATGTATGAAGAGAAAGATCCTATCGATGCAGCATTTCTGAAAATATACACGATTTTGTTCATGTTCTGGATGATTTGGAGGAAATACTGTAATCATCCGACTTTAAATTTACAATAAATCCAACCGGAACTCTGTGTTTTCTCTCACTTGCTCTTGCTTGCAGTTTTAAATCGTGATGTTATTCAAGATCAAAATAAGCAAGTGCGCTCGTGTATGAACACACGTCGAGTATGATGTATAATTTTCTTTTATCCCGTCCCACAAAATGCTTTCATGGACTTGCCGTTTTAGAAATTCAAATAGTTATTCTGGGACTGAAGGCAAGAATACTATTTAACATTTTTTTTTATATATATATATTATTGTTAGTGGTTCATGTGTGCCTCCCTGAGCAAAATTAATTATCACCTTTGCCCCAAAGAAAATGCAATTAAAAAGTAGAGGTAATGGTTTTTTCTCCAAAATGAAATGGGACGATGTTTTTTGTCCCCCAATTCATTGCTTTCTGATGATGTGTGTATCAGACAATTGTTGTACTATTCCATAAAATCTTTTTTTTGTGGCTGTGTATTTGCATTTTTAAATGTTGGGATAGGAAGATGTGTGTGTGTGTGTGTGTGTGTGTGTGTGTGTGTGTGTGTGTGCGCGCGCGCGCGCGCGTGTGTGTGTGTGTGTGTGTGTGTGTGTGTGTGTGTCTTTGGGGGGTTGGGGGTTGGGGTAGGGTGGGAGAGAGAGATTAGTGACAGTCTGATAAAAGATGTCTCCAAAACCCTAATTAAAATTGAATGCCCCCGCAAATGCAAAGCAACATGCAATCTCCAGGTATTTCATTTAGAGCAACTATCTCAGTGCGAGGCTGTTTTTTATGTCTTTCTTCGTTGCACGCAAATAGCTATCCCCCTTTTCCTCGCTTTATTTTTCACACTTCCACATCTGCCACTGTCTTTGTCAAACCTCATGTTTGCTCCTCTCTCCCTCCCTCGATGTCAGACACAATGACAAAATAAAATCAAACTGAGTAACCCGTAGTGTGTCCCTTTTTTTTCTCTGTCTCTCTCCCGAGCACTTCCAAGGTTCAGCTCATTAAACCGCAGAAGGAAGAAAAAAAAAAAATAAGGGCTTCTAATGCAACAGTGAGCACAGTGACGAGCTCTTGTATTTTTATAACACAAACATGCTCAACAAATGAGAGCCAACTTAGCTGATGAATTGAGCTGACATTGTTTATACTTTGATACAGATTATGTTGTTCTTAACCATGTAGGGAAAATATGAATCCATCAGTAAAACGATAATAAAGTAGTGCTTTAAACAATTGAGAAGAACACCACTTTTCTCTTTATTGTGATTTTTTTGTCACTATTTTTGTTTATGTAAGGACACAACTTGTGGTTATTCTAGGAAACTACTCTTGCCTCTTGTCATCCCTCACGCCGGATCTCGACTAAAAGTGCTCGTTCACAGTTCCTAATTCCTCTTGTTACATCATTAAAAAGCGTCCTTGGTGTCCTAAAATTTGTTGCAGTTTTCTGAGTAAAACGAGAAGAACGATTGCATTGTACAGCGGAAAACCATGTTTGAGATCTGACCTGTGTTGTGGCTGCTGTGGCACTTTCACTTCCTACTGTCTGGACTCAGACTGCCGGCCATGTGATCTCACTTTAGAGGAATCCAAACACACAAAGGCGCGCGTGCACACACACATGGGCACACACACTTGTCAGTGTCATCAGCAGCTAGTGGCCTAAAGTATACCCGCCAGTTTACATGAAACATTTGAGACTGTTGCATTTGTCTGGAAACACACCGGGCTGATATTACTGTAACTACTCTATGAGGTCATCTTTTCATTCACACATAGGCTACTATTAATTTCATATTTCTTGCAGATTGTTGCATTTGACAGTTTATATATATATATCTGGATTCAGTACAAAGTTTTAGAGTTTGATGAATGTTTAATGGGTCTTGGTGCATTATTCAACTTTTTTCACAGGCCAACAAACAAAGAGGTCAGCTCCTGATACATGGATTTAAAGCCATATGCTTTAATTTGAACATTTTGAGTCACGGTGGGGGTGAGTAGAAAAAACAGCACTTGCCCATCTAGAAGTCCAACAGTTCAAGGACTACATAACCAAAACTGCTACTAAAAAAAGTTACACTGTGCACCTTCAAAGACAATTTTTTTTATGTTTTTATATTTTTGTATAGGTGTTCGGTGTTAGCACTTTGTAACCTTGTTGAGGAAGGGCCATATTAAAGTTTATTGTTATCTTACATGTAGTGGACCCCTTTAAAAGAAAAATAAGTCACGTGATAGAAAAAAGGTTGAATTCCTGCAAAACTGTCAACACTGAGTTCATTACAGATTCAGTGCTCTGGTCACAGACCTTCATGAGTCATCAAATTCACAATATGAAACAACAGTATCTTTGAAGAGCTGTCCATACTTGGTCCTGTCCGACCATGACATTTGATTTGGCCCATTAGATGTTTCTAACGAAAGAAAATTAAAGAAAAAAAAGTAAAAAGAATATCACTGTGAATGGGGTTTTGGTCCTGTGAGGTAAAAATTGCCTTACAATACATACAATCCCAAATTAGAAATTATTTTTAGTAATCTGAGCACAATGGGCAGAGTGACGCTATGCAAAGGAAGGCTGTCAATTAAGGGAAGTAGAGATCAAAGTACCATTTTGCAAAGAAACTATGCAATTGAATGGGTATAGGTGTGGCGTGGTCCGCCATTAAGTTTCAAGGCTTTAAAGGACAGGGTTTGGGGATCCCTGCACTGGAGTCACTGATTGCAACAACCACCCAAAAGTAGAGCCAAATCTCAAACACCTAGATCAGGTAACAAACTGGTGACTGAAATATTAATGTCAAAACTTATATGAATAGAAAAAAGAAAATCAGCTCTTCATAAATCAAAAAACAGTTGGACCATCAACAATAAGGATCTTTTATCTACATAGGGAAAAACAGGAACTGTAACCAGTCCAGGTCTCAGTCCATAATGTGTCACCATGAGCTTACAATGAAAACAGCTGTTGGCAGCCAGCATCCAGTAGCTTCAGCTCTCCAAACCCCATATTGGCTGAACCTTCCTCAGGGCTCACACCTATAATCATTTTTACATGACTGCCTGCAGAAAATAGTGAGGAAATTGCTCTGGCTCAAGCCACCATTTAGTCATAGGGATATGGTCAATTTGTTCCGCTGCCAAAGCCGTGCTCCTGAGTCACTTTACTGTATGTATTTTTTTTGTCATCCGTTCCCAGAACACCAGTTGAATCATACGGCAAGTAAATAATCCCCGGCGCTGGGAGTTTAAGGGGGTGAGCAGTAAACATGTTTTTCCTTTAACCGCACGGAGGTGAATGTTTTAACCTCCCCTCCCTCCATGCAGACAGTTATTAACTTTGCAGATGATATCTTGTCATGTTAACTATTGATCCCCGTCATCGTTAGACTGCTTAATAACGAGGACCGTGGCTCGGCGGTTTTGTTATATCTGCGAGGAGGAGTAACGGGGCCCGTGTGTTAAAGACATGTTTACTTCACTCTGGGATCAATAAGCGCTGTGAACCAGCATGAGAAAGCATAGGCCCTTACCAGTGTTATCGATGCACGATGTATCACATTATGAAATATACGTAGGGAGGAAGCTGCCCGCAAGATTAAGGAGTCCTCATAGATCAATGAAGAGCATGAGCATTAATATAGTGCTGCTGCCTCCCTCCCCCGGACACCCCAGGTTATTTTTGCTCTCGGGCTGAACACTGATGCACGTAGACGTGCTTTGGCCTGAACTGGGAGAATTAGATTTGCCTGTTGGTGTTACAATCCAATATCTATCATTGAAAGGATTTCTTTGCACTCCTATAGCCAAAGGTCCCTCATTTTAGGCCGCCGTGGCAGTGAAGATTGCATTTTGTTTGAGATTTTAAACTTATTAAGATGTTGGAAAAGCCTACTTTTCATTCATGGCAGTAGCAGTCCGTGTGTGTGTTTCTATCTGTGTGTGTGTTGTGTGAGACTTCAATCTTGACCTTGAGACTGAGGGTGGAAAAAGACTGAGTGAGTGCTTCATGTTGTTAGGAAATGTTCCTTTTAATAGCGATTTCACTGTTTAATCCCATGCTGAAATTTAGCTGTCTTCATTTAGCGCCTCACATTAACCCTTTCCTGAGCTCGTTTCACTGCAGAGACCTGAAACAAACGATTAACCTCCTCTTTTTCTTTCTTTTGTTTTTTTTTTTACTCTTCCTGGATTTCCGGCTCTAAACTGCTCCCTTTTTTTTTTTTTCATAAACCTGACATTTGTCCAACTGGTAATCATTTCGAACCACATCCACATCCACTTGACCTCATGTATAAACTAAACTCATAAACCTCATTTCCCACGATGCACGTCAGGCCTATATGAGCCCCTAATCTGAATATATCCCCACCGCGGAGGACAACGGAGGCGTGCTGTCATTTAGCTGACCCTTGAAGTGGCCAGATGAAGGGCAGGCGGGGGGAGGGGTGAAGGGTGGAAAGGAAACTTGGGCCAAGGTCAAGAAAGCTAATTTGTTTCCTGCGTCCCCTGCCGTCCCTGAGAGGCAGACCACACACTGCCCATACGAGAGGGGCTTTAATGTGGTTAAGGGTGCATAGCAGGAGGTTGAGCTCATCAGCTACCGGGTCCCTTTATCACACAGGAAGCCAAAAAAATGGGTGTGTTTATCCTTTAGTGAATATTGAGATTCCAATTCAAATCTAGTGTAACATATTCGTGAGAGCTATTTAAGATGCAAGGAAAGCAGAGCCACAATGAAAGCTGTAGATTAGATGTGTTGTTCTTTTGGATTTGACATCAAAACTTTGTGCAATGAAGACACAAGTGTTCGGATGCTTTATGTGTAAAATGTAAAAGAAAGAAGAAGAAAATGCTCAATTACAAGAAACAATCTGAAAAATGTTGATTCAATTGTTAAGATTTCTTCTCTAATATAAAAAACTCATGACTCAATAAGCAGCAATCAAAGAGTCAGGTGATCAGGACTGTGTGGGCGTGGTCTGACCAGATTTGATTGACATGCAACCAAACAACTCACATACCTATTCTGATTCAAATAGTGCAAAATCCTGATTGGTTCATGTAAGTCCATGGCATCATGTTTTTATAACAGACCTCTGCACACTTCAAATCAGTGTGAAGACCAAGGAGAAGTCCAGTCAGTTTGAGTTTTTTAGCACCACAAAAAGTGTCCTATGACACTTGTAATTCAGAGCAGGTCGGACCCATGCCTTTCTAAATTTATAGACACAAATCAATTCCCCCATTAGCAGGCACTTAGCAAAAATATACAGAAATAATAATGTTCTTATGTAGAAGATGTTGGTATAACAAAGTGAAAAAGCTGATTGATGAAATAAGTTCTCAAGGCCTACACACAAGTACACACACAATGCAGTTAAAGTATCAAATTAAAAGCAGTCATCATGAAAGACAAGACCCATCTTTGTTAGAGCATTGTACATTAAGATATTTGTTTGTTTTTTTTTTTACTGATGAATCACTGAGTGAGCACAGTTTCTTACCATTTAAACACATTATATTTTATCATTATAGGTATTGTAGTTTAAATCTTGATGTGTATAAGCAAAATAACTTACTATTGCTGTGGGATAGATAAAAAGTGGAGCATTAATGGAATTAATGTATAAAGTAACTGAAAATGGAAGTACTTTAAGTACTTGAATACAGTACCGCAGGGCTTCCAGGGTGTAACTATTTGGGTCTTGTGTTACACGACTGTATTTATGTTGTTATTATGATGCAGTAATGAGTAACTGTAAGAAAAAGGCATCTAAATATCTTTTACAGATCAAGTTTGACACTGTCAACAAGGTGGTTTTAATCTGTAAACCTGCAAAAGCGATTGAGAGAGCAGCATTTGAACAATCAACAGGCACATTCTCATTAGAGGGTGATATATTTGACAGATTTAACATCAAGACATACTTGTTAGCTGACTGCTTACAAAGCAGTTTTAGGATTAATGTTACTAACATCAACATAATTATTCTGATTTTTGTGGCATTCTCATGAGTTGTAGTCAGTGTTGACGTTGTCGTCCATCAAACACTTATGGGATTACATGACATGAAACACCGTTCCGGCAGCTCTGCACCGGCTCCTTCGAACAGTCCAAGTCAGAGAGGAAATGAATGTATTTGCCACCTCAAGGGCACACATGGTACTTCTGTGGAACCTGTAAAGCAGTGGTTAATCACTGTCTGCGTAGAGCTGTATAGCCCTCAGTGGGGAAATAGAAAGAGTTTAAATTACCGAGCTCTCAGGTTTGACAAAGACCAGACCCAGTATTTTATGGCACGTACTCTTAAAGTGTGTGTACAACCAGTGAAAAAAAACAAAAAACAAAACATTAATTTATGGGTAAATACTTTGCAAACATGAGATTTTTTTTTATATTTGAGTTGTGATTTGGCTTTTCAAAAACAGCGTGGGTATAATCAGAGATAAGTTTGCCGAGTTCTTGATGGATGAATATATAGATTAATGGACTCAAAGTTACCAAAGAGATCAGTGTTTCGTTTTTGTTTTTTTTTTCTTTTTAATTAGCACCTGTGAGCTGTTTCCCATTAACACTGTGCACATTAAAAATCCCTCTGCTTTTTCTAATTAAGTAAAGTGGAAACAGATTAGATGGCTTCTTTGAACAAAGGTCAGTGATTGCACTTTGTCTCGCTCCTCTGTTTGTTTGTTTGGCCGGCACCAGGAGAGAGCCTGCCACTTCTTCCCAGAATGTCACTTCACAATCACTGTTTGTTTTACGGAACAGCCTTTTCTTATGCTTCGTCTTCATCTCTTCTCCTCTCTATCCTCTCTTCTTTTTTTTCTTCTTTTTTTTATTTATTTGTTTCAGAATGTGATCAATAGATAAAGACGTGCCTCTCACTACTGTCAGCTTTGTCAGTTTTGTTTTGTTTTTGTTTTTTATAAAAGAAAAGGTATATTCTGCTCGGCAGGTGGGGACTGGGGGAGAGAGAGAGAGGCTGATGCGATATAGATTTTCTGCTGATATGATTATAAAAGCACGTGGAACGTCAGATTAAAGCCGGACTGATGAAAGATAGGCTTCAATCAGTGACGTCTCTGGAGAGGCTGCAAGGCATGACATGGTTGTCAAGAAGCAGGAATATGGTGACTCATCCCTCCCTAATCTCCCTTTCCTGGACAATTGATTGTGCTTTCATATCCATTAGCTGGCTTTCATAGCCTCTGTAATGAATGGCCAGACTACAGACATACTTCGAGACCAAACTTGTCTCTTAGAAAGAAAGAAAAAAGATGGCAGGGTGATTCACACAGGTATCCTGAACCTCTCAGAGTGGAGTCTGAGCACCACCAAGGCAACAGGAGTACTACCATAATGACACGCTGATTGATTCAACCCAAATGATTCCACCGTCTCTTAATATGCTGTCTCTAAATCTTACAGATCTGTATTATGATACTTTAAATTATCATATGAAAATGTTTGAGATTCACCACTGTTTCCTGAAATATGTGTTCATATTGTGCTTTTGTCAAATGTGTTTGACCTGAAATATAATTGCAGCTTGGATTGTGTTTACTGGTTTTTCACATGGGCTGCTATGTACACCGAGGTGGTGTAGTGGATGTGGGTCGCGCTGGGTGCAGGACTTTGACACCGTGAGTGGAGTGCATTCTCGGTCCTACGTGTTGTTGGGGTCAGGTGAGAAATGCACTTTGGTTACTGAAAGATTGTGGTTTTGATAGAATGTTAACAAGGTAAACACACTCTCCTGCGCTTCGAGTCGCTTTTGACTTGTTCAACATTTAAACTCAACTGCTGTCGGGGGTCAAACACATGCACAAATTTGTGAATTAAAGAATAAAATCTAAATAGAATACGTTTTCGACAACGGGATGATTTGGTCGATACATTCATTGAAAGTGTTTCTGCTTATGTTGATAGAAATAAAATCGTGGGGCAGTGTAGTTTTACCAAAATGTAACTGCATTAGAAGACAGGATAGGAGACAGGGTTATTGTCAAGATTCCCTGACCGGGATGTGACATTTGGATATATTGGTGTGTTAGTGTCTGGATGTGTATCAATTGACACCACGTTTGTTCACCACTTCATGTGTTGTTCACTTTTTTAAATAAGCACCCTGACATTATCTGAAGTTACGATCACAATTTATCCGAAAGTGTGTTAATTCTGATATTTTGTATCTGGAGTTCTGCAGCGGATATGTTGCACAGAGCCAGATCCTGGGTCAGGTGACTTATGTTGTGTTGAACACCAATTAGATTCTTTTATTTAGCCACTGTTGTAAAAAAGTACCAAGAAGTCATACTTGAGTAAAACTAAAGATTTTGTGTTAGAATATTAGTTTGGTAAAAGTAACGTCCCCCGCACAGATAGCACCTGAGAAAAGTCTTAATAAGTGTCTGGTACTAAGTATCAAAAGTCATATTCTGGCAATAGATGTACTTAAATGTCAGAAGTACACGTTAAAGTAAAATGATACACATATTTACGTGTGTGCTGTTTATATGGTATATAATCGGTCAATCCTTTATTTGATCCGATATTCAGCATTTTCTTTTTGATTATTGAAATGAATGTGTTTTTTTTGTCCTTTTCCTGAAAAAATTAATTGAATTTAAAATGCTTAAGTATCAAAATTCCAAGTAAATCATACATTTCTGATCATTGGAATCTTTTTTTTATTTATTTATTTTTGAATCTGACTGCCAAAAAAGAGAAAAATTAAGTATCAGTTGCTTTGGCAAAAAAAGTCCAACATTGCCTCCAAAGGTGTAAGTGCAAGTACCTCAAAATTGGATAAAAGTACAGCATTTGATAAATGCACTTAGTTACATCCGCATGTACTATGAGTAGCGATTCACACTAGACGTGCAGTGTGAACACAGCCCTCTCTAACTCAGACGTTTTCTGAACAATAAGCGGTCGACTCTTAGTTACCCCACTCGCCCCTGATTTCTGACAGTGATTCATCTCACTGGGATTCTTACTGGTACACTGTGGGATGATTATCACCGACACATTCTTTCAGCCTGAATGCCCTCCACAACACCTCTGTAAAAAAAAAAAAAAAAAAAAAAAGAAATCTGAGTTACGCATGAGGAGAAGCTGACAAAGAGAGCCAGACGGGAAGGAGAGGACGACAGAATTTAATAAAGTTCAACAAGGCAGAAAGGATTGCACAAGCAGTGAATAGCGATTCTGCTTTTTTTTTTCTCCTTTACAACTTCTGCCTACTTAAACACTTTTACACCCCCTCCTTTTATCTGCGTCTGCATTCACCCAGAGAGGGATAGCTGGACACAGAGGGAGAAGTCATTCCTTTTTTTTTTTTCTTTTTTTTTTATGTGAATGTTGACCCAGGATGGCCACCATCTGTGCAAACTGTCTCCCTCTATGACTCTCCTGCATCTCCTGCCATAAATATCAGACGGCGCTTCACTTCTCAGTTAATTCACACGTCCCGATTTATCTCCCCTCTGCTCTGTTTTTCGCCACTATTCATTCTCCTGTTGACGCCGGCAGAAGTGGTGTGTCATTTTCAGCAAACGAGTGATTTCTGCCTAACATCATCTCACACCCTCGTGTCCCATTTCTTGTTGCATCCGGTGCTTTTTGTTTGCTTTTCTTATTCCTCGTCATAAAGAAAAACCTCCTTAGACTTTCCAGAAACCCAGCCTACACTTATCTCTCGCTCGGTACTTTTTTTTCTTTTTTCTACCCGGTCACTGAAAAGCCTTCCACTAAGCTCAAACACATGAGGGGAGTGGGGAAAATGGGGGTAGATGACATTGTTTCAGTGATACGGATGCGCGGCTTAAAGACAAAAGTGCTGGTTGAATGTTGTCATGTCAATAAGCCATCAGTCGCGCCGCTAACAATAAGTTAATGATTCCCCAGCAGTAATACATTTATGAATAGAGAAGTGTCTTCTTCAGCCCAGCGGGTGTGCCCATTAAAACGGAGCATGAACAAAATAATTGTGATTTGCAGATAAAATCCACTTTAGAATGGGATTCCGACTGAGGAATTGTTGAAAGAGCTGTAATTTTCCACTAAAACCTGACACACACTCTCAGGAGCCCTGCTAATCAACCTCGAGCGTGTGTGTGCCACTTGTGTGTGTGTGTGTGTGTGTGTGTGTGTGTGTGTGTGTGTGTGTGTGTGTGTGTGTGTGAAAGAGAGAGCGAGAGTGCGGGTATCTGTTTTGAAGTCTTTGTGTTATATACACATTAATGATAGCAAATACATTTAGTAAGGAAGTGTTTCTCTGTTTATAGTGAATTTCTATGACCTTTTCTCTTAAATGAATATCAGTGTTTGGGTTCTGTAACACACGATTCAACATGTAGTAAGTAGGTGGAGGAGGAGGAGGGGTGGTGCGGTCTCCTTAAGAAGTGTTTTGTTTTATGTTTTTCTGAAGTAACAACATAAATTTGTGTGACTTGAAGTCTTCTGTAGTGCAGTGTGCTAGTCCAGCAGGAACACCACTGTCCAGTAAAGTCATTCTAACTTCTGAATACCCTTTGAAGAAGTAAATATGTAAGGCTCCTGGTTCGCATCCAGATCAGTGGCTTACAAAATGTATCTAAGGATCATAAGATCATTGTTGGGTTCAGACACCAGAGAAAGTGTAATTCTTCTACACACACATCTGCTGCAGCTTCCTGTAATCGTTCCATTTTCTTTGCATCGGCGCCTTTTGACCTCTAAAAAGTCACACTTATTAAAAACTGGTGAGAAGTCGTAGACAGACAAGAAGTGTACTTGTGACAAGAAGTCACAAGTACACTTCTTCGTGTTATGAAATTCTTCCAAGAATGCAGCAGATAATTGGTCAGCCAGTGCCAGACACATTTTGGCAATCCATTCTATAAGTGTGTTTCCTCGAACACATTTTTATGCACATTTTCATTTTGTGAGTCACTTGTGAGAAAAATGGTGTGATTTCCCCAAAAATTCATGATGTATGTAAAGCATGTGAGTAGTTTGTCACCTGAACCACCACTGAAAAGATGAAAAATAGCTTGGGTGGAAGTAACTAATTACAGCTACTGCAATTACTGTCAGTATTAAGTCAGTATTTTTTTCAAGTCTGTAATTTTTCTCCTGTTTAAGGTGCAATATGTAAGAACTGGTCACCTGTTAAATTCATTCTCAAAACAAATACGGGGCAGCATATCAGCAGAGTAATGGCTGACTGCTGCTAACTGTAGCTGCCCTTGGCTAGTTAGCTTAGTTAGCTGTGCAGTTAGCTTACCGGACGAGTACAGGAGCTTTAGACCAAGACGGCCCAGGGCTAGCTGGTAAGCATGCTACCTTCAGTAGACATCTCTGAAACACACTAACTAGACGTCATAACGTCAAAACGGTTATTTCTTCACAATACATCAAATATTCTTTTATTTTATTTTTATGTTTCCAACTGGAATTCTTACATATTGCACTTTTGAGAATGCATTACACCATGTAAGTCTATTGAATTACTTTAGCACACTTCAGCAGACCCATACTCTGAGTAGTGTTTGAGAAGAGTAGGTTGTACTTTTCCTTGAGTATTATTTTATTAAAATTAGTTTTACTTAGTGATGTAACTATACTTGTTCTTGAGTACCGACTTTTTCAGAACTCTTTCCACCCCTGCCAAATAGTTTTTTACTGCTTGACTGGTGCTCTTTTGTTGTTCACGTGACCTTGTTGTTTCCTCCTCTTTTGCAATGGTTTAATGGCACCTGACTGGATTTACAGCACCTACAGCAGTTAATGTTAAAGCCCTCAACTACTTGTGTTCTCATATTATTAGTAGATGAACATTTACATTAATCCTCATTTTCTGTGGCCAATTTTATGCCTGTACTATCAAACATTTCACTGCATTTGAGTCTTTAACTTTAGGCAAGACTGTAATTCCAATCTGTAAAAGAGTTGTCTTTAGATGAAATATTGTTTAGTACATTTTCTATAAAACTGCATGAATTGCCTGCAGCTTTAGTTTCAACTATCTCATTGTGAATTCACTAACAAAAAGACTGTTCAGTCAACCAGGTGTTGAGATAAAGTGGTTGAAATCCTCAAAAAAGCCTTCACTGGAAGCCAGCAACAAGCTTCATCAACACGTTGTTAATGCTTTATACATCTGATTACTAACTAGGTAGTAAGTCAAACTGCTGCAGAGAGAATGCCATGTCTCCTGCTCAGACCTGCATGCCTCTAAGTAAGCAGCCCAGTCTTCCAAATGGGGAGTTAGCCATTGTTTTGGTGCTTTGGCCAAGTAATAAAACGTCTAGACACCAACTAACATGAATTTCCCCAAAGAATTAGTGTCATCAGTGTGAGAGCCCGGCCCTGCACTCTGGGGTGCAGTTTGAAATACTGTCTTTTAAATCAATGCTCACCTCTCCACTCTTCCTTTAATTGAACTTTGCGGCCTCCTGTCAGGACCTTTTGTCAAGAGACAACAGACAAGTCCTCCGCTGGAACCGAGCTGAATCAAACTTTTCAAACTTCTCTCCCCTGTCACTGGTCGGCATCTAGAAAATCTGATAAGTCTGCATTTTACTTCTGCAAGAACAGTTTCTCACAAATGAATGCATCCTGTTCCTTTGCAGCTTTAGTCTTTTTATTAGCAAAACAAACTTTAGATTTTCTTTAGATTTAGCTTTAAGTTTCAAGATTGATCTTCAATCTGACTTTGTTTTACTCAGAATTATGTCGGTGCAGCACAAAACAAACAGCATTCACATCCACCCGTGTCTGTGGCAACTAATTACTTGAGGAGAATGTTGATGTCTCATAAATGGAAACAGCTCAAAGTGAACGCCAGCTCCCCAAAGAGCGAAAACAGCAGCCGCTACATGTAGCAGCAAAGGCATGCAAGGTGATCCAGAAATGGTACTTTTTTATTAACTTTTTTTTTTCTCTCTCCCTTTTTACTTTCAAGAATTGGCACTTTGGAGGGAAGTCCGTGCGAAGCGTCTCCATCCATCATGCCGGCTGGGTTTCCACAGCGGCGTTATTGACGTAGTAAATTAGAGGAGGCGCACATCAGGTAGCTGACGGATCGGAGGCATCAACAGCAAACTTATAATCGCAGCTGTGCTCACAGTGGGTGAGTTTCTCTCTATTCCCTTTTTACGTGCATACTTCTCATTTACTTCTGCCTCTACACTCTGTAATTCCCATCTCCTTTCCATTTTATGTACATCTAAAAAAGTATGCCCTACTTTATTGGGTGTGTATTTCCTCCTTTGTACCTGAAAGCATGCGTTTGTTGGCCGTATATATATTTTCAGTTTTATGGGGCGCTCCAAGTGGTGAATTACGACTGCTC
Source organism: Diplodus puntazzo (assembly GCA_963678695.2). NCBI lineage: Eukaryota > Metazoa > Chordata > Actinopteri > Spariformes > Sparidae > Diplodus > Diplodus puntazzo. The sequence goes on along the minus strand of OZ023160.1, from coordinate 25,328,847 downwards.
TTAATTTTCTGAATTCATCACGAGATATTACACTTGTTTTCTTCACGCTTTTCATCATGCTTTTATTTCATTCTTCACTAACTGATGATTAATTAAACTGAAAGGATGACACAATTGTTATACTGTCTTACTTTGTTAATGTTAGCAGGACCCTTCTGACTAGCTTCCTTTGGAGCATCAAACTGTCTTCTGGGGACCATAGGGTTAGACCTTGTTCCCCTTGAGGAATGCTTGATTTTATGGAAATGTATCAAATAACTATTTCAGAGTTTGTATTGTGACCTTATTAATATGATAAATATTAACTTTCTGCATTAGATTTTTTATTTATTTATTTTTTTCTCAATACTAAGTAGTGTACCTTTAAAATTGATTATTCTATCCTTTTATATATGTATATTGATTTGTACAGGTGTTTTGGGGAAGAAATTTTAATCAGAAGGAAAGACCTTCACTGAATGATTTTTTTTTAGAATGCCTAAGCAAATTCAATAAGAACACTTTTAATGTTTTACGACTGAATAAACAAACTGACCTTAAAGGATAACACAGTTTCACACTGTTTTACTTTGTTTATATGTGGCGGACCCTGCCACCTTCAAACAGTGTTTCCTCTGAGAACAGCTTGTTTATTCAGATAAGGAAAAAATAGATATTTCAAAGTTTTTGTATTATTACCTCGTTAATTTGTAAGTTTAAGTTTAAATTTCCTCTCCAAAAACTACAACGTGCCCCTTTAAAAACAGGGTTTTTTTGGGAAAAGGTGAAACTTTGCTTCATGGGAAAATGAGTTAAAAACAAAAACAGAAATCCTGCCTCTCTGCATGTCAACACTTGTCCTTCCTTTCCTGCAGTGAAAAGCCTCTTAGACACTTTTATGAATTTCCCCCTAAAACCTCGGCTCAGGAATGCCATGTTTGTTATCGCCCTGTCTGTTTCTGTATGTGAGCACTGAGAAAGAATCACCTCTGTCAAATCCAGTACTGATGTCTCTTCTGCCATAACAGATTATGATTCATATATCGTGAATGCAGTACGATACAAGGTCTTTCATTCACACTCTTGGACGTTTTCAAAAAAAAAGTTTCTGAAGCGTATTGAAGCACAGAGAGGTGAGCGCGGTCTGCATACGACACGCTAGTGAACGGACATGAAAAGTTGAATAAAGATGTTTTGCTGTTTATTATATTACATCATGCAACGCAATTTGCTCAAAAACAAGAGCGCAGGCTTTGAACCAGATGCATCAGTGAGAGACTTGTATGTCAGAGGGCTGGATCCTCTAAATGGCATGGCAAACTGCCCCGGTTACCATGGCTATGAGAGGGTTTGAGAGCACATTAATCACAAGGATTTAGGTTTCTTTCTCTTTTATTTTTTTTCCTCCAAAAAAGACACAGAACCGCTCAGTCGTCCTTTATGAAGCTGATTTACGGCGTTCAATATCAGTGTGTGTAGATCATGGGAAATGAGTGTGAGAGGTAAGAGTTTATGAGCGAGGGAAGAGAGCAGCGTGCAGTCTGTGTCAGCAGACTGCTTTTGTTCTTGAGTGTGTTTTTGTAGGAAACGGCAAAGTTAGCGAGGGACGGGAATTTATGTTAATTAATTGTGCCGTTTGGATTGTTTTTATCTTTTTTATACATTTCCTACATTGGTCCACATGAAAGGTCTGCGCTGTGACATGAGTGGATATTAACGTGCGAAAAGGGGCTCGGTTTTATAGCTTAATGAAGATTAAATGTCTCGGAAAAGCTTTGGCATCAAAAGGTGTATTAATTTGCTACAATGGCCACATTTGGCGCTCAACCAGCCCCTTGTTAATTGTGCAATCTGGAAGCGGTAGATGATGTCTGACGTGGCTGCGCCCAGCTTGCCTTGAGTAAATGGAGCTCACACATTTTACCTATGACAGACAGGCGGCTGATAAAAATGAGATCATGCATAAAGAAGCATCACTCTCCCCATTCGTGCTACTTTTTTCAGCGGCGATCTTCTCCCTCTCCGTCTTTGGTCAGAGGCGGCAGATTGATGACGGCGTGACAGAGTGACATTGCATTCTGGGAACCCAGGACCGTGGCCATAAATCCACGGCAATTCAGCTTTACAATGGCCTACTGTCTAGCCATCAGAGGGTAGGAGGTTGTTACTGCATCACCGTAGTGAGCTGCTAGGGTACGACCATTATGCCTCCTTCAGGGAGCAAATTAAGCCACCGGGGGAAGTGGTGAGGACGGTAATGAGTTATGAAAATCTAATAGAATAAAGAAGAGGAAGAGGAGACATAAAAACTTCTATGGCGAGTGGAAATTTCCCATGCTCTTTAGACGGTAAAGTACTATGATTCTTTTCAGGAAGATCTGTCAAATCAGAGCCTTGTCTGTATTAGAAAGCAAATAAAACACATGAACAAATAAACACTCCAAGTTTCTTATTGACCTTGGAGAACCAGCTGTGTTGTGAGTGCAGCTCAACTTGGCTGTCCGCGCCCTCACTCCAGACCTCCCTCCCTCCCTCCCTCCCCTTCTGAGCGAGCGAGAGTGTGCGCCTGGGTGCGTTTATGTGTGTGCGCGCGAGAACAGAATAGAGCTCTTGAGCATAAGTGTGTGTTTTTTTATTTCAAATCGCATCCGTTTGTGTGCACCTTTGTGCGCGCGTACAATGAATGTCTGTGGCTATGCTATTTGATTGGTTGAAAACAAGCTCCGAACTTATTGATAATTCCCATAAGTCCCAGCTGGCCATTTTGCAGTCTCGGGATACGAAGCCGGAGAGAGAGGTCAAATGTGTCGGGCTGCTCTCTCCCTGGGCTTTATGTAGAGAGCACAAGGAGAATCGCTGTGTTCTACCATAATACAAGTTGTGGTGGCATTGAATTAAAATTACGTTTTTAAAAGATATATTAAATACGGTTTCAGTTCATACCTGCTAAAGCAAAATAAAAACAGGATTAGTCTCCAGAGAGAAAGTGAAAGTGTACGCTGTTTTGCACTTATAGTGGCAATGATGACTTGAGGAGGAAGGCTGCAGTCTGAAGTAGCCCAACAGAGATGCAGGTGCAGACATACCGCTACATTAAGATTTCATTTGACACGTGTCTGCAATATACATAAACAACTATGTATATACAGGTGAGATTATTATGATGCATTGTATTACCAGGATTGTGGTACATGCAGTACAAGAGTGCATGGTAGTGCTAAGAATACTTAAATAAATAATGTGTGGATAATATTTCCTCTATTCTCTGTTCTCTATATAGTTGCTTCAAGTTGGGTTAAGTGCACATATTGAGAGTATATGTGCACCATATACTGTTTGCCGTTTTAAAGCTTTTTTAAGCCCTCATGCATCTGACTTAAAGGGGCAATATGTAAGATGAATGAAATGAAATGAACAACAAAATGTAAAGAAATAACCGTTTTGACGTCATGAAATTCAGTTATCTACTGAAAACATGCTAACCAGCCCAAAGCTCAGAGCTAGCAGTGTAAATGCCAACAGAACTGTTAGTCCAGACCGCTAACTGCTCGACTTCCTGAGCGAACGGTAGTTACCGTACAGTGACATGCTGCCCCTTATTTGTTTTGACTGTGAATTTGCGCCTTTCGCTGCTCATGGGTGCGCTGATTTGTTTGGATCATGCTATAAATTAATACATTTAAGAGGCCGTAAGACAATTTACAGTGCAGAAAAGCAAGTTAAAAAAATGGAAGAACATCTTAATTTAAATGTTTTATCATTTATTTATTCATATTTGTCTGTCTTTGCTTTTCTGCTTCTGAAATTTAAACAGATGATGACAATGAGAATGACACGTGCAGCTCAATTCAGTGAAGGTGAATAGAAATGTATTTATGGTGCTTTGGAATATTTAAGCTCAACTAAGTAGTTCCAATGAAACTTGCTGACTGCGTATTTCCAGTATAACAACAGCACAATTCCTGGAACGTAGCTGCTATTATTACCTCCTCCAAGGAGGTAATGTTTTCACCCATGTCTGTTTGTTTGTTTCTTGGTTGATTGAGTTGTCAGCGGGATTACACAAAAACTACGGAACAGATTTCCTCGAAACTTGATAGACGGATGGGTCTCGGTGTGGAGAGGCCCAGATAAAAGGATCCAGGAAATGGTTCTCACTCTCTTTAACATTGCCGTTTTTCAACCTTTTCTCAGGGAGTAAGGCATGGATCCAGATGAAATACATCTGGTGTATGTTGTTGGTTGATATCTATGATTGAGTACAGCAGGACACTGTTGGGCTGTGGTTGGAGATATGCGCTTTACTGAGCGCCATTCTAGTTTTTCATGCAATTTACCTCCGTTGTGTTTGCACAGAAATAACCTCTGCGAGTAAACCCAAAATGTTCTGCATGGCAAAATACCACAAGAGGTAAGTGAGACATTATGTGTGTGTGTGTGTGTGTGTGTGTGTGTGTGTGTGTGTGTGTGTGTGTGTGTGTGTATGGGTGAGTGTGTGTACGTGTGATTTGGGTAAACCGACCCGCATAGTACTGTAAAAACAATAAATTCCACCTATGTTGATAGCTGACCAACATTTTCCCCCTCATGAATAAATGGGTACAATCATTGAGTGGAAAATATTTTAACTCCAGCATTTGATCACCACAAAGTCTCTTGGTGATTTTGGCTCGGTAATGGGTGCCATACCTCGGCTACCAGCGCTCCCAAAGCCTCTCCTTTACCCCCCCTCACCCTCCCCGAGCTGGAGCTTGAGCTGGAGCTGGAACTGGAACTGGATGCAGCCCTACAGTGTGTCCTCTTCCTCCTGTGTGATCAGGCCTGCAGCACTTGTCATCTCCCTGGTGGCAGCTTAGATTCTCCAATTTTTGGGTTAATTAATCAAAAATGATTTCTTTTCTCATTAGCCATGCAGTTGGTTTGCAATCTGCGCAATCGATGTTTTACAGATGTTTCCCTGGGTTTTGTTTTTCGAGACGGCGCTGATTTTTATTGGGTATAGATTTAAGAGGGTGCTGAGGGATTGTGAGTTAACTCAGCCGCACACAATCAACACGCACGCAGCCGCAGAGACACACTAAATGCATATTCTACATAGTCACATGCACACAAAAAAACACACCAGCATTAATACAGTAAAAGAAAAAAACACCCCAACTTGGCTCGCTCTAACTTCCTCTCGGCACCTGAAGTTTTAGCGAGAATACCGCGTTGGATGCAATCCGTTCGTCTAACCGATGCGGACAGCACTTCTGCTCTCTTTCTCCATTTTGGTTCGCCTATATCGAGTCGATCGTTGCCAAACCCAGGGGGTTGAGCCACACACACACTCTCTCTCTGGGTAGCACTCTTTAATCACATAACAGCTTCTGGTTCTAGTTCCTGTTGGTTGTAAACAAATGTAATGTTGCATTTCCTGCAGTCTAGACATAACAACAAAACCTGGCAGAACCAGAGAGGGGAGCGATTGCGGTTGCTAAGGAGTGGCTGGCACCAGTCGGCAACGAGCCGGGGTCTGAGGTGTAGACGCAGGAGCAGTCAGGCAGATGCAGCCGAGGCGTCGGGCGTCTTCTTTCGTCTTATGTTGAGCCTCGAGGAGGGTCTCATATCTTAGGTAAAAGTTTGGTAGGTGTGTTATTTGCTGAAAATTATTGCCTTTTATTCGTCTGCTTGTGTTCAAGATGCACTTGTGCCTCCCTTTATTGAGTAAAAGTGTTCAAAAACTCTTCAGACGTTTAGTTTCTGAGCATTTTTCCCCATTTCATGTCTTTCTGTATTGATTAATTCCTTCATGTAAACTTTTTTTAAAACCTGGAATGTGCCCTTAATGCCATCTGCTGCACAGTTGTTCTGGTATATGTTCGTATGCGGGCGTCTGTGTTTGTGTGTGTGTGTGTGTGTGTGTGTGTGTGTGTGTGTGGTGTGTGTGTGTGTGTTTGTGCCTGCACGTGTGTACACCAGTCCCCACCCACCGCTCCACTCAACTACACAGGAAAAAGAAGATGAAGCAGAGGAGCAAAGGAGCCCAAACAGAAATTATTATTGATTTAATCACATAATCAGCCGCAAACACTTCAGGCCAAGATAGCAAATCCATAATAGCCTCCCCACATAACCACCCTCACAAATTTACCATCAAAGCCCTCCGCGCACACACTGCAAACACAGGGAACCAGGGGTCACCTTCAGTCGCTGGGCAAAATATTGACGTTCCTAATGCTTCTATATGTTTTTGAGTTAAGCGTTATCAATCACCGATAAGGGCCCCGATGTCTCTAAAACATAACTCCTATAGCAGTGGGATTACAGCATCGCTTTTCTTGTCATAATCTAAGCATATCTTTTCAGACAAAGGCAGGGGATGGTAAAATCAATGTTGTCAGAGGCAGACATTTCCCACCGCGGCTGCTCCAGTCTGTCTTCAGATGAGATACAGGAGCACCGTTCTAACCTTTGAGACATCGAGATCGCTCTTTGTGAACGTGTCGGCGCTCAAAATGATTTTAATTAATAGAAGTTCGTGCGTCATTCTCTTAAAAAAAACTTCCCGCTTACACACGGCTCTCACCTTTAAATCAGCTTTGCCCTCATGTTTACTGACATTATACTCCAACAATGAAGCATGTAATTATTTCATTACAGCACAATAATAAATTGCCTCTCGTTGATTGAATGGATTTCATTGCTAAGGTCTAAAACAAAAAGGCAAAAAATTGAAAGTCTTTGTCTTCTTTGTTTCGCTAAATTGTTGAATTACACCGAATACGTTTTTTTCAAAGATGCAAGTGTTGTTGGCATCAATAAAGACACAATGGATTGACAATTTGACATCAATAAGCCGAGTTCTGTTTTTCATGAAACGAAGATAAGACACTTCGAAATAATTCCCTCTTTTTTCCACTTTTGTTTGCAAAAAAAATCATTTAAAGCATGTGAAGATTGTTTTTTTACCTTGAGAGCAGCTGCAAGGCCTCTGTACATGGAAGTGCGACACAGGCAGAAGGGAATTACTCCTCCAGCCTGTGTGGCAGTCTGACATGATCCTCATGTTTGCTGACATTCCTCAACCTTTGAATAGATTGTGTTGACGGTTGTGCAACCTTGGTGCAATTTTGCCCGCGGGGGGCGACGACCGGTGTCTCAGGGGCTTCCGGTGTAGCCAGCAGCTAGCCGGATAACAGATTATGGATGCCCAATTCAAGAGCTCCTTCACTGTGCCAGTTATTAACAGTCAAGTTAGCAACTTGAGACATCGGAGAACATTTGGCTAATTTTAATTAGCAGATATGAATGCAGATTAAGTTTATTTTTTTTTTTTTAAAAGGTAATTAAAAGCTAAATTGTCACCGGACCATAGCCAATGGGTTAGAAGTTTGTACTTTGGCCAAAGAATTCCACCTTTAATGCTCTCCACTCTGACTGTTAACCTGCATGCAACCAAAGCCCGCTCGAACGTGATTGGCCAGCATTACAACACACTGCAAACAGAAACCAGAACACTTCTGATACTGAACTGTTGTCCCTTACCAACAGCATATATATGCCTATATCTTTTTTGTTAGAGGTTAATGGTTGTTTGAATAGACATTGTACTCGCTGTTCAGCAGGATTTGATGATGATTTTTTTATAGTACAGGGCTGCTGATATACCTTGTAAATCCCAGCTCATTTGTACAATCAAAACCAGAGTCGATTGCTTAAAAGTCGTAAGAGTTGTTGATACAATGTTTTATCATTACAGCCTCCAAACTCGAGTTGGAGGCTGGAATCAAATTGCTCACTGTACCTATGTCCGAGGGAGTCATTGGAAACAAGGCAGCATGTAATCCATCACGTTTGTTTGTATTTTTGCCTCACTGATATCATCCTCTCTGTTTATCGCTTCATCACAACTTTATGGTTAAAACCCCTTTGTAAGCTTGTGAAACTCGCACTGTAAAGAGAAGTAGAAGAATATTTAGGATGAAATGCAAAATTTTTGTTAATATTCTGTACGCGTGTTGAAGAAGGAAACGGGAGCATACCACACTAACTGCTGATATTTAACAAGAGCCCATTACCGGCGACAAATATTTGCCTAGCTCTGCTGTTCAACCCTGGCAGAAAAGATGATTTGTCTAATTTTCCGTGGCTATAAAACGATGATTTGGATTCAGTTTCGAATACTCCCTTAATATCCATCTCTCCAGCGATCTATCCATTCAGTTGCCTATCCTTGTCCATCTAGCCCGGGGCTATGGAAGCCTAATTGTTTACCAAAGGGTTGCGGCTCATTTGCTCCTGGAGATTGGGCCTAATTAACACTAACTTGTCTGAACACCGAGGAGCGCTGTCCACTCCACTTTAATCTAATCTGTACTCTTTCAAAAAATAATGAGATCATTTACACCTCATTAACGAGCAATGTAATGTCTGGGAATTAATCATAATGATTGCTTATCATTTCACTTTGCAATATTATCTCCTCTAATGAAACTGTTCACACAACTGCCAAGAGGGCCTTAATTGGTCGTGTGAAATCACAGAGCACCCGGCAGCTTGCCGCGACGTGTGTGAAGTTCTAATTTGCATAGGTGGGGGGTTGGGGGGAGGATTTGGGTGGTGGGGGAGTTGGCATCACTTAGGAACACACATGCGATACACTCACACACACAAAGGTGCATAAAAATGTAGCTGGATGGTTTGAGAGAATGCATGCGCAGGCAAAAATATGCACATTCCCCAACAGCTCCGTCCAAGCGAATCATTTGTTGAATCGTTTCACTTTTTACAACAACACAAAAATCTCCTCCAGACTGAAGCTTTCGACGACATTTCCTTCAAGTCATTTTCAAACATTCGGTTTCAAACTAAATGTTTGCACCTGGTGTCTACTGCCCCTCTCTTTGGCATAGGATTCATGCCAGTGGTGGATGTGATTATCCAAGTGACATGGCCTCCACACTGATCCCAGCTTTGTGCTGCCACCGTGAAGCCGAGACATGAAGAACACCTATCCAATATTCCGCTTTTTGCATTGTGACCTCTTATAGCCTACTGTATATCCGCCAGGCTGGTCATCCCCGGCACTGGAGGGGAGGCTAAACAGCGCTAATAACAGTTAAAATATACCATCCCTCCCCCTGTGCGTGGACCACCTAAAGAGGCCATGCTTGACTGGAGGGAGGAGAGCACTGAGGCTGCTCCGTGCCCCGGCTCCCCAGGCTTAGGAGGGCTTAGGTGCGGATGTCATTTGCTCTTTCTCCCTGGTCGGAGTGGCTAGCTGCTAATTGTGGCCCCTGGTCTGTGAGTTGAGCTTGTGTAGCTGAGGAGAAAAGGCTTGCCCAAATTGAAATCTGAGTAGCGTGTCTGAGAGTCGGGTTTGACTTCCACTCCATCATGGATGTGGTTTTAAGGAGACACAGTCATAATTCCCTCCGGGGCTAATTTCATCATCCAAAGAAACATTCTTTTGTCTGCTCACTGTATCAAAAGCTCTCATCCTTTCCTCTTATTTCATTCCATTTCGCTGTTCAATGGATCATCTTTGCAGGTAGCCGAGACCACGATTGGCAAGTCCAAGAGTGAAACAGGGCCAAGACCGAAGAAACTGAGACTCGTTTAGAGTTAGAATGGGCATGAATGAACCTTTTTTTTGCATGTCAGTCCTCAGTGTGAGTCCAACGCCTATCCTGACCCCAACTGTGTAGGTCTAACCGTACCCTAACCTTAAACTTGACCTTAACCCTGGTCAAATCTGAGAATTGTGAGGTCATTAAAGAATAATTTTTAATGCTGAGGATCGACCAGGTAGACACTTAGCTGGTTGTGTCCAAACACATCGGAGATTGAAGTGTAAAGTGTCAGAAAAGTGCTCCAGATATTGGCCTCAAACACCCACAGCTCTGCCTTTCAATCCTTCCCATCACTTCCACTCGTCTCCCTCCCTTTTCCTCGGTGTCAAGCAACTGTCAGCTCCTCTCCGGCTTATTAAAGGAGTCAAACGCCTGCGCTGCCATAACCACGTGCTGATATGATTTATTCTCTCCCCCCGAGGACCCATCTAATGAACAGAGATGTATGCTCAGCAGCCCTGTGCATGTAACCTCTGTGTGCTCAGAGGACGGCCGCGCTGTAATATGATAAGTGCCTTGTCGATAGGCTGTATGATATGCTAATCATACTAAAACACGGTGCCTCAGGCTCTCCCCTTGTTTATTTATGAAGGCCTGACCTGAGGGAGAGCAATAATCGGCTTTTCTCTGAACTCTCTAACCCTGGGAGCCAGGGGAACCGCCAATCACACACATCTGAGTCCTATAATTCCCCCACCTCTCTCCCTCTGTTCCCCCCCTCAAGCCCGAGCTGAAATGGCAGATTTATGCAAACAGCACTGTGTGTGCATTTTCCTGCCCGCATTTGTCCGGGGCACATGTCAAGCGCTCAAATCATTAAACTAATTATTAATTGGGACTGACGTAAACAAGTTGTCAGCAGCCCGCCGACTTGACTGTGGCCTCAGCTCGGCGAGTGTTGAACGCATTGGCCCGATGAGGTGCACACATTACAGACCAATCATTTGATCTTCTAAAATGAATGATTTTCTGCGAGGCGAAACCATGTGCAGGAAAGCAGCTTTGTGAGTATTTTTCGTAACTAGCTTAATTCATAGATCATAAATAACTATTACAGTGCATGGGTGGTCCTGATGGGTGGTGATAACGGGACATAGACATAGAAAACAGTTACTTAACTAGTTACTCACTACGCTGCTGTCCCAAAGACAACTGGATCGTTTCCTTCCCCCTCAGTGTTGCAACCACCAGCCACGCAGAATAAAAACATTGAATTAGTTTGTCTAAATCGGATGTGAAAGTAGATAGAAGTGGATCACCAGTTGAGCTTAATTTGCATAGCAAAAGCAGACAGAGAGTCAGACATCAGCAGCAGCATGAGAGCGGCATGCAGAGCTTTATACAGACCGAACCAGAGATGACTGTGGAGAGACAAACCGAGACTGTGCTGGCGAGCTTTTTCTTTCTCGTTTATGTCAAGTCTGAATGAAGTGTGTTTTATGATGAGTTAATGAGAAAGTTAAGCTCATCCTAGTCCAGTGAAACAGAGAACCTTCACTTCAGAAGGTTCATAGTTGTGTATTTTATATTTATTTGTATGTTTACTAAATGAAATAGAAGTGTTTCATTTGTGGACTTTTTGTGAGTTTATTTTGTGAGTTTATTACACTAACAGCTGGCACACATCTGCCGGATGAAAGTACGGGGGGGCTACTGGACTAACGCCTCTTGAGGTACAAAGCGGTATTACGAGACAGGACGTGCCGGGGCTAGCTTGTTAGCAATCCCAACTTTAGTAGACATCTCTGCAACACAATACACTGTGTTATGGCCGTGTCTCCTGTTACCTCAAAACGCAGTCTTTTCACTCACTTCTTTTCCCAAATTACTTTTCATTGCCAAAAAAAACAAACATTTTCAGTACTTCTCAATATTTTCTTAGCTACCCGACGATCTCATGTATTTGATACATAAATGTGCTGCTACTGTAGCTGACTGATCATTCTGCACAAACTCACACATATCTTCATCCTTAGAGTTAGTTTGCCCTGCAGGCAACCTGACACACCAGCGCTGTGACATCATGTTACAGTGACATTAACATAAGAAACATGTTCATTTCTAGCATCAGTGACATAGAATGAGGCTAGCGTTGAATGTACATCATTCAGTGTGTGGAAATATTATTTTTCACATATATCATTTTTTTTTAAAGGACATCTACTTTTTAATTCAAAATACTACTTTGCTGAGTTTTATTCTGTAGCACTTTTTTTTTTCTTTTCTTTTTCCCTAGTAGTAACCTATTTTTTCATACAGTCCGAGTCTCCAAGTATTAAAGAAAAGTGCAAATGTGTCTCGGGGTGGGGCGTAAATCAGAGCTCGGGCCTTGCATCTGTGAGCCAGGAAACAAAGGTTTGTTTGTGTGCCTCAATCACTCTTGCTCATGAAAGCAGACACTTACTTGAAAAAAAAAAAAAAAAAACTCCTTCTCTCTCTCTCTCACTCCTTTTTTTTTCTTTTTTTTTTTTTTTTTCAGGGAAACACTCTAAACCAACATCCTGGGTATAAATTTGCAAAATGCAATACAGGCCTGATTGTGTGTCAAGTGGATGTGGGGTGCATACGAATAGACCCCCGGACCCCTTCCTCTCTCCTCCTCCGAATAGTACTACTCGTTCCCTCCGCCTCCCCCGAGCCCTCTCTTTTCTCATGACGCCAAGTAATGTAAGAAGGAAAAAAAAAAAAGGAGCTCTGTCATTATGGTGTTTTCTTAGTACAGTCATGAATTGTGAGCTTTGGTCATCTGACAGTGGAAAAAAAAAATAAATAAAAAAAAATATTTAAGAGAATGAGGAGATGATTTTTCCTTCATTAAACACTTTCTCCGCAAAACTGTAACACTGAATAGATGCCAGTGTGACACCAGTTCTTAAAACCTGTGCAAATACTATCAAAATAAAAGTCATTTTTAACTGCTACCTGAACAGCAATTCTCTTTCTTCTTCCTTCAAGACATGTCTTTCTAGTATCAGTTTAAAAGATTGAGGCTGTTTAATCATTTATCATAAAAATAATATAAAAATCACGAGCTCGTCTGAGTCCAAACACATGCAGCGCAGTCTACAGTATCAGAGCGAAAAAGGCTGAGCCGGTGAGAGTCTGAATGGGAATGCTGGGAACAAGTGAAGCCTTGGCACTGACTCCAGGTCAGCTCGAAGCCCCCTCACAGCCCAGCCCCTCAGCACCAGGTGTTCTCTGAATTCAAATGATACTCTCATTCATAGACTGCCCCAACCGGAGTATTAAAACTCAGAATTTGCAACTGAATGCTGATATAATCCTGGAAATATATGTCTCCATTAAAAAGTAGCCCATTTGAAGGAACAAGGCGGTCTTTGTGTGAGGCTTTATGTATATTTATCAAGGCGCTAAAAGGGAGCCAGGGGTGGGGGTTAAGGAGTGAGGGGCGGGGGGCAGACTTTCCAACTGTTTACATGTTAATTTCAAACTTAACAGCCCTTGTCCTGGAACTATTTATACACCGAATGCAAATCAATTTTTTCCCCTTTTGTTGTCGTCTTTTTTAGCAGACACTTGACTGTTGATGGAAAAATGCAAATCAATGTGTGCATGGAAAGTTCGGTGACTAAATCGTTCGGCTGGATTTGCATAACAGTTTGCATTTTGATAATATGATGTAGCCCGTTTCACTGTGGGTAACTTAACGCCATCCTCTGCTGAGAGTACAACAGGTGTCAGTTACAGTACCGACCTCCACAGAGCAGTAGTGCCACAAATATTTCTCACGGGAAGGGACGCACTCGAGATAGATGTAATGATACTGACTGAACCTTGAGGGGGGGAAAAAAAGAAAAAAACTGCAGGAATTTTGACAAACATTAAAGTAGCACCCACTGAGTTGTCAGTGGCACTACTGGGACAAGTTCCCTTTGTGGTCTGTTTGTCTGTCTGTCCTTCGCATATCTTGAGAACTGTTCATCCAGTCTACTTCACACTTGGCAGGTGTGTTGCTGAGGACCCAACGAAGTGCAGTGACGGGGGCATAGCTCACTCTAGAACTCTATTTAAAAAAATGATTCTGAAATGGAGTCGTGTGCACATAAAACTCCACAGAATTTGTTCTCTCTGATCTAAAACATGCACATAGTACAACATTTTAAAACAATGGCACTTCACACACTACATACAAGGTTATTGAACCAGAGGGAGCAATGCACCACCTCACGCTATCTCACGGGGAAGCAGACGTAAAGAAAGTGGAGCTCAGTGCAACAACTTGCTGTAATAATGTGTTGCAGTAAGATAAAGAAAAAAACAAAAGTAGAAGCTTAAGCAACTGAAATTTTGACAGTCAACAGTATTATGCTAGCTAATGTTAGCCTCAAGCACCTGAATGTTAACCATTGCTTGGCAGCACTGTTGGCTGCTCAGAGGTGGCCCTCTTATTGGTTGTTGTGGTCCAGCACGGATAACACAAGCCTCCCAACAAATTACACTCATATTGGTAATGTTCAATGTTAATGCATGGAGGCAGGGAAGCAAAAAGTAAGCATAGACCATAGCCACAATCTTTATGTTAACCTCACCACACTGACATTGGCCAGAAAATGTATAAACAAGAATTCTGAAAAACAGAAAAAATTGGACATAAAAAAAAAAAAAACGAATATCTATGTGTAGAATTGGCCAATATCGACATAGTGTTGGTCAACATTAGCAGTAATAAAAGTGTTGATATCATGCTGAACTTTGTGCCAGCAGGCGGTAGCATCGCTGACCAAAGTCATAACAACAAAAACTTAATTACACTTATCATCCTACTGAGTCCTACAATGAGTTGACAACATTTTACATTTTAATTCAGCTGTAGATAAAAAAGCTGTTTTTTTGTCATGTAGTTTAAAAGACCTGCAACTCCCCTCCACTTAGTTAGAACTGAAGAAGCCTCTCGGATAAGAGGCGAAACGTCTTCAAGAAATTGAAACATGTCCAGTAGCACTTGAAATTGTATAACCTGGATGAGTGAGAACCTTCATCAACATTTTGAATTTTAGTATACTATCAGATGTTTTTTTTTAAGGTTACTGCTAATTTTTAAACAGGCCACGTTAGCCCATAGCCTCTGTATTAGCCATCCAATACAAGAGGAAATAAATAAGCAAAGATGGATTTTGGATGAATGGATGGATGGATAGAGAGAGAGGTCGATATGAAATGTGTTCAGCTGAAATGACATGGTAACTGGTCAAGAGTCCACCGAGAAGGAATGCCTCTAATGAAATGTAACAATACCAGCCTCCCCCCTCCCACACACACACACACACACACACACACACACACACACACAAACCTGCCCCACCCCGCTCCACCCCTCTCTGCGAGAGAATTAGTGAGTAATGTTTTATGGTTCGGGTGCCGCAGCTCGACTCCAGCTTTATTTAGACAAGTTTCGGATGTTTGTTTCATTATGTTTAGGTTTTTCAGAAGGATTTGAATGAATCAAAAATGTCATTACTTTAGCGCTATCCTTCAAGGGCTTTTTATGTCCGTGTCAATAAGTGATAAAACATCTTTTCACCAGGAGTGCATATTTTTGGCCTTACTCTTGCAGGGTTTTTTGAGATGCAGGAGAAGACAAGGTCTCTTGGAGTGAATGGGACACCAATTAAATATACAATCATTGTCAGAGTCACAAACATTGTGATTTGAGTTAAATGTAAACCACAGTGCAACACTCTTATGGTAGAGCAATTTGTATGAGGGGTGAAAACACTCAGTTTTGATTAAGAGTAGTTTGAGTGTTTCTTAGCGGCAGCCATTTAGATTCAAACAGTAAAAGAATGGGAACACTTTACCATAATGTACACAAAATTGGGAGTAGTTACTGAGGAAGGGGCGATCCAATTAGGGAACCAATCAGGAGTCACCCGAATATTGATATGAATCTTTGATATGTCATTCCTCAATATCGCTGAAGTAACGAGGTAACCATTTAACTACTCAGCATAATGAGGCCCTTGACTTGAGGTGCACAACACAAGTAATTACTGATTAAGCAATAAATAATTAATGATTTCTTACTAGTTTATTGTAATCTATTACTACATTGTCTCACAGTCTGTTGTTTTGTAACTTAGTTCTCCAGTTAGTCAGGAATTATTAACAATTTATTCATTATCAGGACACAATCATTCCTGATTCATTACTCACTTATTTCTTTGTAACTACACCGGGTTGCAGACGTACACAGTACTCCACGTATCGATAAACTGTGTGAAAGGCAAGTAAAAGTTCTGCATTAAAACAGTAAGAGCATCAAGATATACTCAAAACTACAAAAGTACGTTTTATCCAGAATAGCACATTTCACACTATATATATATAATATAAATATAACACAATAATGGATGCATTAGTTAGATAATCACATGAATCTTGAAGCTGGTAAAGACTAAGGCTAAGACTAATTTCAACTATTATTTCTTGATCTGCCGGGAACGGGGATCAGTAAACTTTCAACCTTAATCAACAGTATTTCATCATAATTTATTTGCTGATTATATTTTGTATTTATCTGACTCTGCAAAGTAACTAGTAGCTAAAGTTCCAGATGAAATGTGATGAAGTAAGAATCCAATATTTCTCTCTGACACATCGTGGAGTTTAATGTCAGGTTGAGTATAGACAGTACTTTCCACCATGATTACATATTTAAAAAGGTCCTTTTAATTACTGCGACCAACCAGTCCATTGAAAAAGTTTTCCTGCTCAAGTAGTGTATGTTGGAGAAATTTGATTTTTTTCCTGGTTCGTTAGCACATGAATGCCCGAAATAATAAACATGCGCATATCTGATTGAAATGCACAGTAGATGGTGACTGGTTTTTGTTGGTCCCTCCACACAAACCATGCATAAATCAGTCATCACTGCTGCCTCTTTCTCTCTGTGTGATTATGATGCTAATATCATCACTCTAAACAAAGAAACAATCGCAATGACAGAAATGAGAGACATAACGCTCGCGCTTTACAAAAGCGGGAAAGCATAGACGTATTATGCGGGCTACGAGACTGTGGGCAGAGGCTGATGCCTACAGAGAGGTGGCACCGGCCTGCTAACGCGATCACCTGAATTATGCACAATCCATTGTGTTCAAATATCATAAATTGATGCGTGAACATCCCACCCCCCCTCCGACATGGGCTGAAATTATTATTTATGTGGCTGCAGAGCTGCAGAGACACAATTAGTCATATTCGTATGCTGAAATTAATTGAGAGAGATGCGGGAGATAAAGAGAGAGAACAAAGACAGCTTTTTGTCACTTCTTTCCATCTGACAGGGATAATTAGATATATGAAATTGAAATTCCTCACCGGGGGGTCCTGTTGACAACACTATTTTCTGTTTCATTCCTCGCCCCTTTCTCTTTTGTGCTCCTGTTTATGCTAATTTGGACCCAGTGTTTTTCCCTGACCGCTGAAAGCAGCAGCCTCCCCGGCCTTATGTTTCCATTCACTGCACAGCAAAGAGCAGCGCGTCAACCTATTCAAGCCTCCCTTACCTGTTATATTGCGTTTCAATGAAGGAATTCAAGATTTACGATTAAAGCTGATCTGTTGATGCCCTCCTGTACGGAAGCTCAAAGTGTTGCATATTAAATCAATAATCAAGAAGTCATATATATGTCAAATGGATGAAGTAGAATATAAAGATAAAGCAATCATTTATTAATTTTTTTAAGAAATGACTACGAAGACAACTCAGTTGTATAGGTGTTCATTTTTTATCACAGAAATTACATTAGGAAAATTCATTGGTTAAACGTTGTTTTAGTCTTATTCTACCAGATGACACTTCAATTTGATATGACATTTTGTTTTATAATATTCATTTGCCAGCAACTTTCAGCCCCTTCACCTTTTTAGCCAATCATCTGTCACCAAGCAGGCTCAACAACTGTAAGCTAGCTAACAAGCTAGCTCCTGTTAGTTAGAAAAACTGTAGCAAAAACCTTTTTCTTATCGCCCTTAAGACTCTTTTCAAAATCAGCAATGAACCTGAAGAAACTCAAAATAAATAACTATATTTTTGCAACACTGGCTATGTACTTTGACTCTGAGTAATAACTCAAGCTCACAAACCAACTTAGTTGTTAGCTGCCAAGGTTGGTAGAATTTTTTTTCCCTAGCAAACAGGAGCTAACAAAATCCAACAATAACTTTAATTTTATATATATATATATATATATATATATATATATATATATATACATACTTACAATTAATACACTATACACTTAAGATTAATGTAAGGGCTTCCATACTTCTGTGCATATACAACAGTTCAGTCATTTGTCATTTGCGACTGCTTTGTGTCATGTGAACCATCCTCACAGTATCAGAGAGGAACATCTGATAAAAGAACATTGTGGTTTGAGTGGAATTATGGGTTATGTCACCTTTCACCACAAAACTAGACAGGGCCTCTCATAGTTTTCCTCTTACATGAGAAACAACCGCTGTCATGTTTCTCACAGCTGAGAAAGACAAAGTGGCACATTACATGACATCAATAGAGCCATGTAAATATATATTCAGCTCTTATTGCGTATAGACATTCATGTACTCCAGACTTTGATGAGGTCTGACAGCATTATTTTTGTTCATGTCTATTGCGTTGCACCTCAGCTTTTATGTAAGAACATGCCTATAGTGAAAGAGTAGATGGTACAGATGGATGATTTCTATTGCAAAAAAGTCTGAAATACCATTTTCTAAAAACGATTTACCGAGCAGAGATGATTATATTGTCGCATCTTTAACAATTTTGCTTTGCTTTTGATAGTGTCAATTAAGTGTTTTGGGGCCAACAAATTAAAACCAAAAAGTTGAGTGCTGACAGATTGCTGTTTGAGTCATTCCAGTTTCCAAAATGTCCTTTTTTCTATTCAAAGTAATTGGGTTTGATTTACAAAATGACAAAAATTAGAGTTATGCTTTTCTCCCCATTGAGTGACAGCTTTGTGTCTCTCTGTTGGAGCCCAAATTTCCACGTCTAAAACAATCGCAGGTCAAGATTAGGGATTGTCCGAGATGGGAAAAACAAAAACGAGAGAAAAAAGGGATAAACAAGGGAGGGGAAGGAAGCCAGGATGGAGATATGAATTGAACCGGAAAGAGCCTTGTGTCTAATGCTTGCCACATTTGCTCTTGAATGAAGGTCTAATTACCCATCGGTATTTGGTGCCAGCGTTCCCAGGTCCCAGCAGCCCCTGGGCCCGTGCAGGCACTGAGCGTCCAGAGCCAGCTGCCTCCCAAACACTTGCAGGTATACAGGCCGGGCTAATAGTCCTACCACAAGGGAGCCAGATGAAAGAGCAGGAAACTGCTGCCAGAAGCCCTGAAAGGATTTATGTAAAGACAGGAGAAAGATGCAGGGATGAAGCAGTGGCTAAACCCACCTAAACCTACATTACATACCTGTGTACATGCTGAGGAGAACAGCACGTTTAATCCCTGGGATAAAGCTTCATGATCTGAATCCTGGGTATACATTATGGCTAATAGTATCAAGATGATGAAAGTTAAAGGTCCTATAAAAGAAATATTTATTATCTTATTTATTTATTTATTTTTTGCTGAAAACCTCTGGTTAAATATAATTTTTTTGTTTGTTTCATGGAAAGACTCCATTTGGTTTTATATTTTCCATAATGGGCACTCATAAAAGACTTGTTACTACTGCGTTTTCACCCATGCCCATTTGTTCTCTTGTTTGTTGGTTTGTTACCAGGATTATACAAAAACTACTGAACGGATTTCCATGAAACTTGGATGGAGGATGTGTGTAGGCCCAGAATAGACCCCCGTAACTTTTGCTGTGGATCAGAGTAAAGGGACAGATCTGGGAATCCTTTAATTTCCTTTTTAACATAATAAGTTGTTTTTTTTCCTTGTTTTCTCAAGAAATAATGCATGGATATTGAAAAAAAAAATATGATGAAAAACGGGCATATTTAAGTGGCTGGTATATATGATTGAGTACAATTCTATGCGGTATGGTTATGGTTATAATTGAGCAGTTATTGGCGCTCTAAAATATTGGATTAGGCTTGATTTAATTAAACCGGACTGCTGGGCCTTGGCGGAGGTATGCGCTCTACTGAGTGTAATTCTAGTTTTAAAAAGAATGGTCAAAATCAAAGCAGCAGAGATCAGCAGAGCAAAGAATATTGTGACTTCAATTCACTAGCATGAATCAAGCTACGAAAATCAGTTAATTTAACTTTCATTATCCAAAATGCAACTCAATGGTGTCTTTCTTTCCAAGCCTAATATCTCCTGTTTTAAAAAACAAAACAAATCAACTTTCTGTAAATAAGTTATGAGGCCCTTGTGTCGATGTCCTCGATGACATCATCAGGTTTTTCTTTGGAAAGCCCCTTCCAAGGCTACAGCAGACATTTCACAACTGTTTTTAAAAGCTGAGAAGGACTACTCATGATGAGTAAACTGAACTGCAGGTGTAAATGCAGTAGAGTGCCCCTTCTAAAATGTAAACACTTAATTGCGTGTATGAGCAAGCGTGGTCATTGTACTCAGCTCTGGCCCAGAACATAAATTCAGCCTACGTGTTCGCATGTGTTGGTGTGTTTAGATTCGTCGGGGGTTTACCTCACTGTTATTTATAAATATAAACACACAAGCCGTCTCTCCCGCTGCCAGGTCAGCAGTGTAATGTCTAAAGTAGAGACAAAGTGAGTAATCGTCTATCTGTGTGGGATGTGATTTCCATGAAAGAAGCCGGCAGGGTGGGATGGGAATATCGCCAGTCATGAAGACTCCAGCTCCATCCTGAGGAACAGGAATTCCCACAAGCTGGATAAACATGCCGTTTGGTCGGGGGGGAATGGGGTGCTTGATAGAGCCTCTCTCATCTTTGAACATGGTCATTGTCAGGATTTTGTCATATCTCACCGTAGAAACGCGCTATCCTCCAGAATAAGTAGGTGTGGGCGCATGTGTCACGCGATTGGATGACAGTGATTTCGCTACAGTTTTGCCTCCTCCTCTACCGCGTAATTGTGATTTAAAATGTTGACTTCTCGGATGATTCCTCAGTTTGACAGCCCTATTTTGTTCCAGCTAGATTGCATATATTCACAGTCCAAGTTAATGAGTGATAGCTCTCAGATAGCAAGAGAGCTACACAGAGAGGCTTGGAGGATGGAGGGCTCGGTAAAGGAGGGAGGGCGGGTGGGGCCAGACATTTTACGGCCTCTAGAGTTACTTCAGCTTGTTTTCTTAGAAGGCATGTGTCACTATTTGATGGCCCGGGGAGGACAGGAATAATACAGCAGCGGCTATGAGAGGATAATGTGTAACGGCCGGTCAGAGAATCCCCAACTGTGTTTATCCTAATGGTTTCAGACAGAAGCACTGATGGACATGGGGCTAACCTGAACAACCACACATTTGAATTTTATTTTTCTTGGGGGTTTTTTGTGTGTTTTTGTTTCTCTCATGGGTGTAAGCCTGCGTGTCTGACCATATAATTCTTTCAGTGTCAGAGTATCAAGTGTGTGTGCTCTCGCCGCGAGCATACCCTAAACTCCACATCTACGCATGGCGTTTGTGTGTTTTTTTTTCACATGTAATTACTGCGAATCAACTCTTTGTGCATGGTTAGAGTCATAAAACAAGAGAGAAAGAACATCGTTATGCTAGTGGGGCACCTCACTAAAACGCTCCAGTGACAGAAAATGAAAAGCTGTAATTCCTCCTGTGAAGTGAAGTCTGACTTGTCGGAGTAAAGCACTTCCTATCCTTTTGTTCAGATCTCAAAGGGAATTATAGGGGAGAGAGTTAGATATGGCTGTTAATAAGAGCCGCCGAGCCCTGACCAGATGAACGTCTAAGTGATTTAGACCATGACAGTTGCATTAAACTCGTAAAAGCACATTACTTTAACCTGGATGTTCATATTTTCGGACATGGAAAATATACATTTTTTCCTTTCATTGCATCTCGACAATGTGTTTGGTTCAACTGTTGAGCGAACGGCAGAGACTCAATACTTCAGGGTTAGTCAGGATGCACCACTCCCACATTATATATACATTTTTTTTTTTCCAAGGTCGTCACTTGATGAAGGAAGCACTTTTTTTTTTTCAGAATTGACATCATCAGCTCTCATATTGATAAGCAAAGAGGAAGCAGAGGGTCGGGGCTGGCCGTAGTAGAGGAGAGTAGAGGATGGGTCGAGGAGGGGAGTGCATGGAGATCAATGGGCTAATAAAACAAATCAATGGAATGAAACCACAGAAAAAAGTGAAGTCATTAATTTGCAGAGACAGGATGATCCCACCAACCACATGCATTGATTAGAAATGAGGTCTGTGGAGAACCTTCGGGGGGTATCATATTAGTGGAGGGAAACGATGGATGCGGTGGGGGGGTGGGGGTCGCTTTCCTCCGAGGGGTTTGCTGCTGTACCGATGCAGGAGAATAGGTTAACCGGTGGATCAATGGCCTCTTCAGCATAAGTCCGAGGAGGACAGCGGCTCTGTGTTTGCTCTGCAAAGCGCTGTCAACACAATATCTGCAGGTGTGATGTTTTCTCTTTGCTTATGAGCGCAGGGTTAGGGTTAGGGTTAGAACCCCCGTTTTTTCAAACCAAGTGTACTCAAGCATGATTATGATATTGAATACATCATAGAGTACAAAGAGGTCTGCAAATAAGGTCAGAGGTGATGGCTAATGTTCCATTTTTATCAATATAATTATTGTTAATCATGATTTGTAATCAATAGCGTTGGGCTGACTTATATACACTGAGGCCATTAGAAAGTGGTGCAAGCGTGGCCACGGAGGCATAATGTGCAGGTTCGAAAATGACTGATTTAATACGGAAGGTGGAAACACACCAACCCGTCCTTGCTAGGAGAACATCCGTAAGTGGCCTGTAAAAGCAGCTAATACGACCCATATTTCTGTTTGTTTTAAGGTGGTGACCAAGACAAGCAGTAGTAATCATGATGGGAGCAAAGGAGGTGTTCAAGTGATGCAGTGTTAAGTGTCATGGTCAAACACACCCAAGAGATCGCTGTTCACGTCCCGAGTCAAACCAAAAGTCAACGACTTATTTTCAACATACTTAGCTTCCATCACGTACAACAGGTGACATACATACAAAACTTAAGATACATAACGAATCATATGTTGTTTTGGGAGTCATCGGCAATCAACCTATTCAGTCATTCAGGTATGCAGACTTTTTTAAACGCACACAAAGCACAGACCTCTGTTTGAACCAAGCTGTGTGTCCCTAAAAACCTCCTCAGCTCTCCTCTCAGTGGTACAAATGTACAGTACGATCTCCTTCTATTTGTTATTGAATTACATTTTTTGCTCCCAAAAGCTGAACATTTTCAAAGTTCACCATCGGTCAGTGGTTCATCCGATCTGCAGACACAGCATAGCTTTTCTGCTGCCATTTTGGTCAGGGGGGTGGATGGTGGGTGGGAGGGGGACAAGAAAAGCAGGTGATGTGAGATTGACGACTTAAATACTTCATCAATCAATGCTGCAGCCAATGTGTTGTTTGGTGATTGGTGGAGAATTCAGGCAATCCATCTTTCCCACCGCCAACTGGCATTCAGGATTCTCCTCAGGTTCTCCATGTAATGCCTTTATTTCTTTATTTCCAGGGTTAACCTATGCTGCGGATATTTGTGTGTGTGTGTGTGTGTGTGTGTCAGTGTGTGTGGGGGGGTCCACTCTAACCCTTCACCTGTTATTAGAGTCTGTTGGACATGTATGCTGCAGGAAAATGTGCTACACACAAGTAGACAGTCAATTCACCATCAGGCAAAATAAATCATACCACCGAACTTTGAAGGCGTTAGTGTAATTACTGTAATTATATGTAAATGAGATAATAACCAAGAAGACCTCGCACTGTATTTTACTGTGTGTGTTACCTTGTTGGTTTTGGTCAGAAATCTGCTGCATTGTTTTACAATAGAGACCCAAATATTACAGCCCAGAAGCTACTTTTTTAATGCATAACTATTTTGTTCCACTGTCACTACAGAGAAACTTTTATCGTGCTAGGGAGAAACATGACGAAACACTTGTCTTCAAGTTTGTAAAGGATTTGATTCCTTCCAGTGCAAGATATATGTTATAATGTATGGTGTTGGAGGAGCAATACAAATGGGGAAAGAGCCAACCAAGAAAGGTCTTTTCACTGCTCTTCGTCATGATACTTGTTTACACCAATAGTCCCAACATATCTGGCTTAAAGGATGACTGTGGAGGTATTATTACCTCTGCTAAGGAGGTTTTGTATTCATGTCTGTTTGTTTGTTGGTTGGTTTGTGAGCAGGATTACATAAAATGGATTTCTGCAAAACTTGGATGGAGGATGGGACTCACCCCAGAATAGACCTGTTAGCTTTTGGCATAGTGCTTTGTTTTTGGACATGTTCATTAATTTCTCAGGAAATAATGCATGGATGTTAGGGTAAAGGGTTAGAGGTTTGGTGTATTTAGGTGGCTGATATCTATGAGAGAGTAGACTTTGATGTGGATCCTAATAAAACTGTTAATCTAGCGGAAAAAAATGTAGGCTTGACTGAATTGATCGCATGGCCGTGGCGAAGGTTTTTCGGCTCTATAGAGTGCCATTCTAGTTCTATATTTTTATCAACTAAACAAAAAAGAAAAGACTGAAGCCCATTAAGTGTTGGTCCATCTCTCAGTACTTGTGGACACTCAGCCCCAAGCTCATCGGTTCCTGAAGATGCAAATCTTTTAAAAGGGGTTACCTAATTATAGTATTTGGGTTTTTTTCATTCTATTATTTTCTTTTTTTGTTTGTGTCTTTATTTATTTATCTCTTTTTTTAAGGTTGAATTATTTCCAAAAAGATATAAGCACTGCTGATTTTAATAAATGTTGCTCAGGCAAGAGCAAAACAGGACAGTGGTAGTATGTAGATGGACTAAACTAAACTAAAAAAAAAACAGTGTGTTTGTTCATTGTAATGAAGGAACATCTCATCAAGCGCAACTATGCGGGACGCTGATATGTTAATGATGATGTGTTATGACACAGATGAATGTTACCTCTTGGTAGGATGAATTCATAGTCAGTTTAGGTCTACTCATGGTGTAACAATAGGAGAAGTGCTGTGCATTTAGTTTGCTTCATTATCTGATTTCACCATTTACTGGATTGACATTTGAAAATAAATATTGGACAGTGCTGCACTGGATATATTAGATTGGTGGAGATGAAGTCTCTTCAATAAGGTTGGAGTTGTATCTATAAATTTCACAGCATATTGGCTTCATTGATTTAGGGACTTCTCTGTCCTTCTGACTTCACATGGCACCCATATATTTCAGGCATTCATTAATTCAGTTTAAAGTTTAAAGCTCAAAATATCATCTATCCCAGTGGTCATCCTATATGTGTCAACAGACAGCAGTCACTCTGAGAAAATGCATTATTTAGCCCACATTAACTGGCAGTGTTTCTTCAAACATTACAATTTCTCTCCATCCTCACTCCTTTCCTCATCTCACCGTCTCCACCTTCATGTGGTTATAGTAATGCTGAAGCCCCTGGGTTTTGCTTAATTAAAATACATCCTTTTTGTGTTCCCCTCGGAGTCCAGCGATAGAATAACTATGCAACGGGGTTAGCCGTATTTAGCTCCTTGAGGAGTTAGCCAATGTTGTGTCAGGCAGCCACTCACAGCTAAATCAACAAAAGCCTGCGAAGAGGGAATGAGAGAGAGAGAGAGAGAGAGAGAGAGAGAGAAGCGGTGAGGGAGTCGACACTGGAGGAAAAAAAAGAGGGAGGTTGGGGTGAGGGTGGGGGATCCCACATCGTGTAAACCCTTAGCTTTTCACACTGAGCGGCGTTTTCATGCTAAGCTCCGAGCTTGAACTGAAATCCTCTCACTTATCCTCAAATCCAAGACGAAATACTGTCAGATGTAGTGTGATCCAGGGAATTTGGTGGGAGACTGACAGCCAGGGCAGAGAGACGTATGAGTGACTGATACTGAGAGGCACGAGTGTGTGTGTGTGTGTGTGTGTGTGTGTGTGTGTGTGTGTGTGTGTGTGTGTGTGTGTGTGTGTGTGTGTGTGTGTGTGTGTGTGTGTGTGTGTGTGTGTGTGCGTGTGTGCTTGTGCATGTGGAGGAGGAGCAGCAGCAGGGAGAGAGTGGAAGATACTGCGAGGGGAGGAGATTGAATACAATGATTTGTCAGAGGCAGAGTCAGTGACTCATGTCGGTTTGATGCCTAGTAACCAAGGACACAGTGGAGAATAAATCACATGAACTGTACTGTATCGTCCTTTTGATCTCACATATTACAGTTTGCACACTTTTTAAAACAAAGGCAAAAAGTGTTGTGAATCTCAATAATTTTGTGCCGAATTTAAAACATGTAAGATCCCGTCTGTATTTGACTGTAGATGACAACAATTTGCATACTGCCACATGTCATTTTGGGAGCCACGTTTGTTCTGGACTCAGATGTTTCTAGGTGGGGGTGATATTTGGAGGGCGTGTACGTCCCTCATCTCCGAATAGCTCTAAGGCACAGGCAGGAAATGGAGTCCTGGCATTTTGTTTTGCATCGCTGCTCCTCTTTATTAGAGAGGAACAGAATCGGCATAGAATAATAATTGGAAAATTGTAAGCTTGCTTTCATTATAATTAGCGAGATCGCAGGATGCAATAATCCAATTATTTTACTTAAAAGCAAGTTCCCTCATCCCTCTGCAATGTGTTGCAGGATGTGTAACCTCATCCCACATGGACATGCCAGTGAAACTCTGTCTCTCCCACTTCGTCCCCCCCTCTTACATGTAAACACCAGCATGCTTGAGTGTGCTCAGACAGCTGAACATACACTGACATATGAACACCATTTAGGGCCAGGAGAAACTCACATAAACACACGCGTGCACACACACCTCAACAACATACAAATAATTGAGTAAGATTTGCTGGTACATTAAGTTTAATGTGTTTGACATTCGGCGGGAGGAAATGGTAGGCACGAGGTGGAGTAGCCGCGCCGCGTCTTTCTTCAATCAGGGCACCGCAGGGCTTCATTTTACAGCCCCAACGCAAAAAAAAACAAAAACCTGAGCCCCGTCAAAGCTAATTAGTGCTGTTGCAAATGGATGCAGGTCATGGCTCTCAGCGGATTGGTCCACAGAGGGGTCACCAGAGGTCAAACCTCCAGTATGGAATGATATAAACAATCATCTATAGACCACAAACCAATCAATCCCTTTTAACACTATCCACTTCCTGGTTGGCTGCTCTTAGAGGTCAGAGGTCAATGTACAAAAAGACATCTGAGCCAGTGGGTTTGGGAGTTTGGGAGCACATCCTGCTGATTATCTATTCATTTATGTTTTAGCAATCAATACACCAGCAAAATATTAATAGAGTGTTAAAAAGTTCTTTCTTTCTTTCTTTCTTTCTTTCTTTCTTTCTTTCTTTCTTTCTTTCTTTCTTTCTTTCTTTCCTGCTTAGGTATTTGTTACCACCACCAACAAAGCTATGCTTTCACTATTTTCATTTGTTTGATGGTTTGTTGCCAGGATTACACAAAAACTGCTGAACCAATTTCCACAAAACCTATAATAGAGTCCATCAACTTTTGGTGTGAAATGTTCTTTTCTCCCTTCCTTTAACATTGTGCGACAGAGTGTTCCTCAAGGAATAATGCATGGATCTTGATCAAAAAAAATCTGGCGTATGTAGCTGGGTGGTATCTAAGCGAGTACAGTTTCAATTGAAAAAGATTGTTGAGCAGCTATGAGTGGTTTAAAATTTAGATTTTGGATTACTTATTTAATAATTTATCACCCTTTCATTGCTCGCTTCACATCGCTCAACAAAAAGGAAACTGTCTATGCATGAATTCCATACCACAAAAGCAATATATAAGAAGACAAATGTGATCAACTGTGGACATCTTTGTTCGCCGTTTAAATCATACGTCAGCGTGTGTTTTCCTGCTCGCTGAATAAAATCACTTCAACATCAACATGAAGTTCCGCAATTAGCCGAGCAGAGAGAAAGGACAGAAAGTCTCAGAGAAAGGGGGAGGGGGAGGAGGAGGGGAAGGGAGAAAGATGGAAACCAACGCTTGAGGAATTGAATTACCCGAGCCTTTTCTCATTATCATTTAGCCGTCTTTTATGGCCCACCAGTAAGAGATGATGTTCCCATGACCCCGCACAATACACAGACATATTATTCAATCCCGCCTCGATGAAATTCCTGCAAATAAAACCTTTGTGCTGGGCAACAGCTAATTATTTGACAGATTGGCCCCCTTCTGGCTCAGGTTACAGTGTGGAGTGGCCATGTTATAGCCCCCCCCCCCCGACACCCACCCATCCACCATACCCACCCACACCACCAGCACTCACCCGCTCTCCCCAGCCACAGCGCAAAGAGGGGCCACTTTGAGACAATCCCAGAGGGCCTCATTCTTTTCAGGAGATTATATATTTCAGCCCCCCCCCCTTTCCCCAACCATCTATCCATCCAAAATCAGGGGAGCGTGGTGTGTGTGTGTGTGTGTGTGTGTGTGTGTGTGTGTGTGTGTGTGTGTGTGTGTGTGTACAGGGGGCTCTGTCTGTCAGTGACAGCAGTCATTTCATAGTTTAAAGGGTGTTCTCAAGCAGAAATATTTAATCTTCCCACGAAAATAAAGTTTGGTGGTGGAGGACTGGTACAGAGTGAGAGAGAGTGTGTGAGAGAGAGAGAGAGAGAAAGAGAAGCCATGTCCAATATGTGTTGTGTTACTCTGTATTTATATGACTTTGAAGAACTACTGTACATATGCATGCAGTGTATTTTTTCGTAATACCAAATTAGAGAGCGGGGAACATTAACGGATTAAAGTTTTGGGTGGGCATGCCTTTGGCTTTGATTCAGTCCACTAATAACGAGAGTTTGTCATTAGTGTTCGGACATGGACCACCAAGATAAATGCCAACACATGTTTAAATTATCTGGAGACTAATGGCGTTTTCCTTCAGCCCTTTCCCTCCCCATAAAGATCCCTTGTTGACTCGACTGTGCGGACATTTTGAGTTATCAGCGCCGGTTTAATCTGTTGTTTACTTTGCAGCCATGGGCATGGCATAACTCAAGAAGGAGTAGGTGTTAAAAGAGGTTAAAAGTAAACAATTAATTCAAATCATGTGAAGGGACTCCGCTCGCAAGCTATGAAATTCAACTAATTTGCTTTGAAAGTTAGGTGAAATTAAAAGTAATCTGTGGAAATATGATATAAATAATACATAAAACACTGTGATGTTAATGATGTATTTTGATGTTTTAATTCGTAAAATTTAGAGAAAGTCTGGTGTATTATCTCTATATGCCCCTCTATATGTTCTCAGTCAACAATACAGTCCATATACATTCATATTAAGAATATTAAATACATTGTATACTTAATAATTACTATTATTATTATTATTAATAATAATAATAATAATAATAATAATAATAATAATAATAATAATACAATTAATACTAATAGTAATAATACTAATAATACTAATATTATTATTAACAATAATAATAATAATAATAATAATAATAATAATAATAATAATAATAGAAATAATAATTATTTCAGTGTTGGCCCTGAATCTGGCCTTTAAAGTGCTAAAACTGAAACTAAAACTCACTGATATGTATCATAATACTGGCCCTGAGGGCTTGTAAAACCGCTGGCCTTTGGCCTACAACCCTAGAGAACTAAAACAAGGAACTGTTGCTACTGTTTGGGGCATTTCTGCTGTAAAATGCCAGAGCTGAATATTACTAAATGGGGAATCGATATCATAAAATGAAACAAGTCAAAAAATGGAAGTTGAATTTTGAGTTACAGTAAAGGAAGTGTACTGGGCAGTGTTCGCCCTGTGTGGCATGTCATATCACAACAGATAGAAGAAAGAGAAACAGAAGCTGTTTCATTTCCCAGTCTACAGCACAACATTTTAAGCTATTTAAAATCTGATCAAATGTTTGAATTCTGATGACCTATTGCAGGTTAAGAAACCTCTACCACCCTTTAAAGGTGCACCATTTACTTTTGAAGGATAGATCTTCATTGAACTTTTTTTTTTATGCCTAAACAACCAAATACACACATTCTCCTCATGTCTATGATTGAAAATATTTTTTTATTTTTTTTAAAAACTGACCTCAAACGACAACACAACTTCATACAAATTCATACTGTTTTACTTACTTACCTCTTGTTTATATTTGGTGGACCCTGTCACTTTTCCAGCTTCAAACAGTATTCAGGGGACCTTATTTTTTCTGTATTAATACCTCATTAACATTGGACATGTTAAAATTCTGAGGTTTATTTTCTTCTCCAAAACTACGTAGCGCCCCTTTAAACACTTGCTTGGACAAACTTGATCTCCACAGAGCAGAGAGCTGGTTAAGTTAAGAACTAGTCATCTCCCACCCATTCTCATTAACCCTCTCCGTGTGCCTGCAGACGCCGAACGCTTGCCGGGTTCCAGTTGCATGTCTGGGATGCTCAACTACTGTGCTCACCTGGCATGAACCCAAGCGAGCGGAGCCTGGAGTATTCATTGCTCAAGCTGGGTGAAGGTCACAGAATCCAGCCCTTCCCTGCTCCGCTCCCCAATGAGCAAACATATGGTCACGAAGCACCTTGAACATGTTTGGGTGACCAGAACTACTTGGCCTGAGCTGCCACAGCAGAAGCGACAGAGGGGTTATTTAGGCTCACCTTGCAAAAAGCAGAACAAAGATAAGGAGGGAGGGTGAGGCCGCCCGGCCACAGCCATCATCATTCACTAGTTGCTCGCACGCAGGAAATACCCACGAGAAGTCACCCAACCGGATGTCGTTGTGAGAAGAAAAAGCTGCAGACCTTCTGGCCTCTCTTGTTTTCTCCTGATATAAACGTGTGTAATCATAAGGTACAATATCATCACCCAGTTGCTCAAACAGCCGAGCCTCGTCTAATCGCTTCCACGTTTTTCCTCGGTGTTAAGCTCATTAGTGGGTGACCTAAAGGCATGTAGGAAAAAAAAGACAAGCGAGAGACAAAAAAAAAAAAAAATCTTTGGATAATGGATGCTTGCTGTTTTGAGACAGTAAAAATAAACAAGTCTGCGGCTTTGATAATGAATCTGCTGTAAACATGAGCCCAGAGTGTGAGTTTATCACAAACGTCCAGCTGATAGTCCAACTTGTGTGTGTGCGTGCGTGCGTGCGTGCGTGCGTGCGTGCGTGCGTGCGTGCGTATTCTCACATACAGCCCGTGTCATTGCATGCGTGTGTGTTCGTCTTTGGGCCCGGCTGAGGGCGGAAGGTGGAGGGTGGTTGCAGTGGTGGTGGCGGTGTCGTGGGGGTGGGGGGTGTTTAGATGATGACTTAGACTTTGTGAATGGGATGTGAGAGTGTCTCTGGTGTCTGAGTGTCTGGCCCAGGTGGCGACTGGATGGCCGACTTCATTAGCCTTAAAGAGGAAACAAAGGAAGATGCATCGTAAAAAAGTGCCATCCCTCATCTGCGAGGCCACCGCCTGACACATTAGGAATCTGTATGCTCAATTAACCACTGGCAGGCTCATTTTTCCTCTCCCTCTCTCCCTCTCTTTCTCTCACACACACACACACACACACACACACACACACACACACGCACTCTCTCTTCGCCTCGCTCTTGATCAAACAGAGCAATCAGGAGCGAAGCAACACTTAATACACGGCATGTTTGTGAAGCTCTTGAGTATATTTTTCATCGTGCCTGTGTTTGATTTGCTGGAAAAGAGGGCGTACGAACTTGAGTAACTTTTTTATGATCTATAAAAAAATCCGGTGGGTTTTTCTGTGGGTGCAGATTTGTCTCTTCCTGATTAACAAAATCAAAGCTTGCTGATTAAGCCATGAAATGCTTTCAAAACCTTTTTTTTAATATAAATTCCGCAACTGCATCTATTTTTTCTGTTGCAGGAGGAGGAAGGGGAAAGTCGGACGCCCAGCAAGACAGAAAATCGCGTGACAAAAACGCATGACGAATGTATCCTGCACCAATGTGTGGTAGGTAATTAACGCAGGAATTTCTACTTTATAAATGACAAACGTGGCAAATTCATGCAATCATAAAATGTTTCATTGATTATTAGAGGCTGTTTGTAAGACTGCTATACACGAAGTACTACTTCTGTAAACAGAGTGTGACGTGTAAAATAGAGTTTCCTTTTGAGGAGGGCTGATATAACGCATCATTAAGCAAGTGTGTCATATAAAAAACCTCATCTTTATATGCACCGTGATCTTGATCTTCACCTTTCGTTGATGCAAACACATAAAAATCCACCACACACCCTTCCCACAAGGCACTGTGTGGCAACCTGAGGATCCTTATCTTCCCATGAACCTCCTGTGAAAAATGACAAAGTGCAATAAGGACCTGGCTGAGGTGGGGTTATGGGCGGTGCATAGCGCCGGGGGGGGGTCACCGTGATACGCATCACCCTTTGATTAACGAGGTGAGCTAGACGCTCTTTAAAATCACAGGGGTCATGGCTTAAGAGGCCTCCATCCAACACTTCGCCACACTTCACAGGGCCAACTTCTTTTTATTATCGGACACGCCCCTTTTTCCTCTCCTCTGTCCCCCCTTCCCTCTCTTTCTCCCTCTGCCCCCTCTCCACGCCTCTTTTTGAGATCTATCAGAGAAATGAAAAATGGCGTGCAGCTGGCCGAGTACTTCCTTCCTCTTGTCGGGGTCAGCAGTTCACTGTGCTGATAGAGACCCTCGCACCTCCATTAGTGAGCGCCCCGCTGCACTCACACAGGTCGCTTTGCTGCATCGCTGGACGCACATCACTCCTACCTGTGTCCGGATATCGTATCATTACATTCCTCCCTCGCTGCATTAGTCATTGATTGTTTTGTTGATGACCGACAGCTGCATGACACATATATCTATCATCATTAAATTATAAAATATCAACCCCAAAGATGTTTACGGTGCAATTTCTGTCATTTTGTTAAATTCCTTGTAATGTTTTCTACTGAACTGTTGGTACTTAAGTGACTAATATGGGGTAACAACCATAATAAAGAAAAAATGATACATTTGTAGTTAATTGAACTATTGTAACTATTGTAAAGGTTAATTGGGCATAACATGAGTTGCAACTTCATAATGACCAGACAATAATGTTTATAGATTAACTACAAGGTATTTAATGATCATTTACAAACTTAATTGGTCACTCGCGACAATAAACAATCTAGAATGGCACTCTGTAGAATGCATACCTCTGCCAAGGCCAGACAGTCCCTTTATTTGGATTAAAATGATAGCAATACCAGCCATTTAATACACATTTTTTTCATCAGGATCCATGCATTTTTCCCTGACAAGAGATTGAAAAGGCCAAAAACCAAGTGCGCTATCTCTCAATGTTAAAGAAAGTGAGAACGTCATTCCCGGATCCATCCCTTTATTCGGATATACACCAAAAGTGAATGGGTTCTATTCTGGGCTGAAACACATCCTCCATCCAAGTTTCAGGGAAATACATTTAGTAGTTTTTTGTTAGTCCTGGTAACAAACCAACCACTAAAAAGGCACAGGCTAAAACTTACCCTCTTTGATGGAGGAAAAGCATTTAATCGATTGTGAACAGTCAAACTAACTTTCACTATAAAGTTTAATTACAAATAAACTATCAATTTACCATTTATTAAAATGTTTAGATTACTAATTATTGCATGTCTCTTTATTGTGAACCCTTGGGGGGTTAATAAGGGAATATTTAGAGTTCAGTTGCTAACCTGCTTGCTTTGGTCAAACAACTTCAGTGGATTAGAGTCTAAAAAGCAACACAGCCTCCAGTGGCTGACTTTGAAACTTTGGATCTTTTAAGAGTGCAATAAGTCATTCTGGAGCTAGATAGTTGATAGTTGAATCTCATTCCCAGGTCTTCAAATCCCGACACTTTGGGTAGGTGTACGAACGGTCGATTGTTGAGTCTCAATCAACAGTCTTTCACTAGAATAGCCTACTGCACCTTTAAAGAAAATAAAAAAGTGAATGACTGACCCAAAATATTTTTCAAATAAGATTAAGACGCTACTATACAGCGGAAATCTCTACACTAATGAACTTTTTTTAGCGACTTCTTTTTTTGGCAGCGTAGAGCAGAGTAGATTGACAGCAGGCTGGTCAGATTTCGAGTGCGCTCAAAAAGAGGTGCTAATCATAATGCTGAGCTGAGCTTGTTGAGCCGCTAATTACCTCCATTATGAAGATGCAGAGTGCCTGATCAGAGGCGCCTCGGTGTATACGTGTGTGTTTGTGTGTGTATACAAGTGTGTATACTGGTCTGTGCCGATTAAGAGGAGGATTAGCCGTCCATCCTGAGGAGGGAGGCGACCAGGGGGTACAAGGAGAGGAGGGGGGAAGGGAAGTTGTGGTGGTGGTGTTGGTGGTGTTGGTGGTGGGAGGAGGGGGGGTGTCCCCCTCCTGGAGACGAGCCCTGACCTTCTCATTTCATCCTCATTAGTATCTCATGTCAACAGAGCAGCCACTCCTTAATCATCTGCTATCATCCCAGGCCTGCACACACACACACACACACACACACACACACATACACACACAAACACACACACCCACACACAAATAAAGACACATTAACACAAATTCGCATGTCCTCATATATAAAATATGTGTTTCATATCATTGTGAATCCTAAATAATCCCAAATTAATCAGAAAAACTAGTAAAATGTCAAATATGAATGATTCTGCAACTTCAGTGTGCTTAATATTTAGTTTGAAAAATTATATCTCAGCATTACTTCGTGAAATGATACTAAAATAACTCAACTAATCTATCTTTCATTATTAATTTTCCATGCACCAGATAACATATCCAATGATGTGCGTGTCGGCTTAGGGGGATCCTGTGGTGGACAGCAGCACTGCGGCGTGGCAGAGGGTGGGCTCGTCTATCTGTGTCGGCCTCGCTGCCACGGAGGCCCCAGCAGGGTCGGGGGGAGCGGGGGCTCGGGGTGCCAGCACAAATGAGATCCATTCATTTCCCCACTTCGGCATATGGTGGCCCATTGTCCTCGGCCACAGAGGCAGAAGTGATGCAATTTGTTGGCATGTCCTGTCATTTCACAAACTGCCCATCCCACTGAGGGCCCTGGCCAGCAGAAGACAAGCAAGGGCAGCTTGTTGTTTCACCCGCTCCACACCGTAAGTGGTAACAACAGATCACACACACACACACACACACACACACACACACACACACACCCCCATACTTTGAAAAGGCATATGTAGTCATTTGCACAAATATTTTGACGAGCAGAAGAAAGTAAGAAACAACAGGATCAATCAGAGTAAATCTTTAAGATCATGACATACAGTATCTGTGTCAATCCCTGTTGTTTTCCAGGTTATGACGAAAGCTTATCCTTATTTACAGAATAAGATTTAGCCGGATTATGGCTTTAAGACATGATAGCATCCTTGTGTTATGCAAAGACATCAATTTTGGCAGAACAACACTCATGGAAAAACAACAACACACATGTACCTAAAATTACATCAAAAGCGCTGCAGAAATAATAAGCAGTGAAACCACAGATTTGTGAGTGAGAGTGAACTGGGCAGCTCACCCTAGGTCTGTTCCTTGTTTCACTATGCCAAGCATGAAGCTACTGTCAGACAGGAGAGGGGAAGGAGTCTTGTTTAACTTCCTGAAAAAAAGCAAACTTTTGACATGAGGTGCACAATATAACCAATGCAGCAGCGGAAAAAAAAAAGTGTCTAGACATGACTGCATTTAGGTCAGACAGAGGAAAACATATGATCACACACTGTCATGCACAAAAAAAAAAAAAAAACATGGTGGTATATGGTGTTGACAGGCGTTTGGATCGCGGGGTCAAACGTCACTGCACCCCATCCTTTTGTGAGTGTGTGTGTATGTGTGTGTGTGTGTGTGTGTGCGCTCTGCATCCTGGCTTCACAGCGAGGTTTTCACTCAATACCGGTCGTGTCAGTTGGAGTTTTGCTGTTCATTGTCCACACAGCGTGCTGCCACACCCCGCGCTCCCTCTCGTGCGCACACTCTCTCGGCGTGTGACGGGAGCGTGGGCTCTCCACTGAACTCCCCGAGAAAGAAATCAACAAAGGGGGGAGCACCTTCAGACAGGAGTCAACTCCACTTCAGCCACTCTGAAGATTGATGACGTTGGTCCTCGTTTCAGTGGGAGTCAAGAAACAAGTGGCCCTCAGAGACTCATTACACCTCGGCAAGATTTGGAGAATGGAGTGACACTGCTCCTGATTACCAGATTCTTCATTTGTGTTGGTTCAGCCGGCTCTTTCACAAATGCCAGCGGGAGAACTGGTTCATGTCCTGTACTGTAAAAAAAAGCTGAAGGGAGAAAGATTCTGGCAAAATGACGTAATGCACCTTTGTTTATCTGCGACGAATAAGACATGCAAAAACAGTCAGATAATCCATCTTCGTCCCCCCACACAAACATTGAACCAGGTCCATCTAATACCCCAATCATATATCCCTGACCTCAATCCTGGCCATGCTTCTTCACGTCCACCTCCCCCCCTTGTTCTTCCAGCCATCATACCGCAGTCGCCAGGATCCCTCTCCGGCCCTATCCTTAACCCCATTTCTACCCTCCAGCCCCCGCCCACCCCCCAACCTGTCAGGGACCGGCTTCCCATGTCCATCACTGGGTGATGGATGGGGTGGAAGGTCGTCACCCCACTCTCCGGAGTTCACTGATCCCATCAGCCATGCAGACACCTCCAAATCATAGTGGGGGACGTTACTGAAATTATACATTTAGGGAGAACAACATGGAACAGGGGTGTGCTGCTTAGCAAAATTTGCTTTTAGAGAGATGTGTCATTGACAATGAGTCATATCTCTGAATTGTGTTGGCTAACAGGCATTTCTGACCCTAATTTCCAAGAAAAACCTGCAGGGGGTATATTTTCAAGTAATGATCAAGCTCTTTTTTGACAGTTTATGTCATGTTTGAAAGAGGATAAAAGGATAAAAAATTATGCAGCAGAACCAGCAAGATCGTCTTTATCATCCCATGTGTTCTTCTTCCTTGACAAAACCTGGTGCCTACATTGCCCACAATGCAACTCAGCTGTCAACAGTTCGGTAGGAGGTTCAGGTGTGTCATGGCCAATCCATTTACCTCGGAAGTCCGAGCTGGGAATGACATAACTGAGTTGACCGCGTTCCAGGACAACAAACTGGAAAACCAGCACAAGCCACATTTGTCATTGTTAGCAATACAAGTCCAATGCTCCATTGTGTGCATACAAACTCCAAATCAACATGTCCATGAACAGAAGTTGGGCAGTAAAGTGTATAGGACTGATGTAACAGCACACAAAAAAGACAGACCAACAGGGTTGATAAGATCCGTTGGACTTTTCGAGTCAAAAATCTGACTTTGGGGGGTGTTCTAGTTGAAATTGCTGATGGGGAACTTCAGAGAACAAATGCCTCAAGTGACATCACTCCTTTGTCTTGTTGTGTAAAATCGGTGGAGTAAAATTCAAACTCTTGGTCCACATTCTG
This sequence comes from Diplodus puntazzo, assembly GCA_963678695.2. Lineage (NCBI taxonomy): Eukaryota > Metazoa > Chordata > Actinopteri > Spariformes > Sparidae > Diplodus > Diplodus puntazzo. The sequence continues at coordinate 25,291,579 of OZ023160.1, read as the reverse complement.
CAGAGTGTACACAATGAATAGGCTTCACAATGTCTGTCAGACTTCTTAGGCGAAACAATTTTTATTGCATTTTCCTATCAACAAGACTTCTTATTAAATAGATATCAGAGACTCGGAGGAAAAAATAGAAATGATTTGCCGAAAGGGATTTTCCGTAGGACGCAATGAAATTTGATTGCACCCTGGTATAAACTAGTGAAGTGTCTCACCCCTGACTGACCTTAAATTGCCTCTTGATGCCTATGGCGCTGCAGCAAAAAACAGTCGTCCTTTTGGCTCATTTCACATATGTCCTGGTAAACAAAGCTACAGGATATGGTCGGTGTCGTAATTGCTGAGGAAACCAGAGGAGGCGAACTCAGATCCTGATAGGTCTGCCTCTAGCTTTCCAGCAACAGCAACACATGGCAGTCGAAGGATGTTGGTTTCTCTCAGTCATACCGTTCAGTCAGAGGGAGATTGACTACTATAAATACCCAAGAAAAATAAACAATACACAATAGTGTCAAGCTCGCTACTGACAGGGGCATAGATCAATGTTATTTCCCGCTTTTGCAAAAATACCTAATTCCCCTTATTTAATCAAGCGTCTCCTTTGTGCAGGCCCCTCCAGCTGATTTATGGCGCCCGCTGCCTTTATGAGTACCTGTTTCATTTTCTTGTCTCTGCTCTGACACCTAAAGTGATAGGAATTTTATGCTTTTGATAACAATATGAGTTTCACGTTGGCCCGGAATTCATGGCCCTGTCAGCGGGCAATAAATAACGGCGGCGCGGAGAGAAAACATTCACAAGCTTCCGCGACAAAGCATCCACCCAACGGTGGTGTACATTGGGATGGAGGCTATGAATAGAAGAAAAAAAGAGAGGGAGAGGGAGAGAGGGCAGCACAGGAGGGGACATGTATCAGGGGAACGCAGGATAGCAGTGAAAGGTCATGTCAGTGAGAGTGGAAGTGCCAAATGTTTTCCGGTGTCGTCTCGTCAGGATACATAATTGGTGTGCTGTCATATGAGCATTTTGATAATGTCACATGAACATAAATGCCATGCTGTGACACACCGCGCCTCGCCTATCATAAGTATGTACAGCAGGGGAGCTCAAACATTTTCATGTCACGGACCCTCAAGTGAAAAATCATTACAGGTCATGAATCGCCATTTGACTTGATCCCGGGGCCCCGGCAGCGTGAAGATCTGTTGATGTTGGTGTCCCTTAGGGTTTTATACTGCCTGCACTTTATGTATAAGTCAGTTTAGTCACTTTTTTTCATTCTGTAATACTGAAATCCTAAATCATTTCATTTACTTAAACATAGTTTGTTTTGTATAGTAATTATAACAGTGGCAAGGGAGGATGTCCGGTGAAGCAGTTACTATTTTAACCCAAACTTCAATGTTTCCCTTAACCTTAACCAATAGTTTCCATCAGTACAGTACACCTGTCAGTAGTATGGTGCACCACATGTTGGTTTTGGAGTCACTGGCAATCATCCTATTCATTTAGGTATGAGAATGTGTTGAAATATGAGACTGTCCTCCCTGGAAGAACAACAACATCAGTTGTTTCGGCCCCCAAAATTCGGTATGCTAATGTTTAGGAGACAAAGCCCTCTAGCATGTTGGCTAATTTTGCTGGGAGCAACATTGGGCAACAGCTTCAAAAATCATGTAAGTTGCCTACCTACACACAAGGGATTAACAGTAAACGATGCATGTATATGCAATGTTAATGTTGAATTACATAGTAACAAGTTTAATCTCAATGATATCAGCCTCTATGTCAGCCTCTCTTAGTTTTAAAACCAACCAGGGCTAGAATCTTAAAGAAAACAGTGAAAACAACGAAAGCGCTTCTCATTCTGCCGGAGACCGTTAGAAACCCCCCCGGTGTTGCCAGGTGTAACACCCCGAGAGGCTTTTAGTGCCTACTGTAAGAACGCCGCTCAAATTTCCTCATCTGTCTTTTGGTTCCCAAGTGCTTTCTCCCACAACACCAGCTCTCTGCCCACCCCCTCCCAACTACTCTGGACCCCTGACCTGGAGCCTCTTTCTAATCTCTCACTGGCTATAGTAAAAAAAATCTAAAAAAGAAAGTGTGAGAAAGTAATACACCAAAAATTCTCATATGCATATGAAAAATTATGTCCTGAATGGGGCCCAGAGGGGCTAGATAGATTCATATTGACACTTCACACATTCCGTTGACAAATTGGCCGTTTCTGCGTTGTTGCCAAAAACCAGCTGGTTACCTAGGCGATGACATTAGACTGAGTGAAAGCGGCTCTTTACGTGTGATAAAGTCAAACAAAGATGACGCACTGTACCCGCCGACTATATCTAAGGAGTAGGAAGTAGAATGTCAAGCGTCTCAAAAGAGAGCCGCTGTAAACTGTGGTTACGGAGACTATAACGAATCACTGCCCAACCCCAAAGATCTCTTTGTTCCAACCCCTCCTGGTCCTCACTAAGTGAATATTATGGCTCCGAGTGAAAGGAGGGAGAGAGAGATGTTTTTTGTGTATCCCTACTTGAGCCCTGTGTGTGTTTGGCACAGGGGCCTCAAAAGAGTGCAAACGAAAAGAAAAGACAGGGTCACGACAAGTATTCGGTGCTAAAGGGGTGTGAATTGGCACAGACTCTTGGCATGGGCACAATGCATGGTGGGGTGGCAGCGCCCAGGAGCCTCCTGACAGAGACAGAAGCTGCTTGGGGCCGGACCAGCGTCTCAGTGGGGCCACAGAGGAAGACGGGAGGGAGAGCAGATCAGAAGCAGAGGGGAAAATTGAGACAGATTTTCTTGCAGGTGTTGAGATAATGGACGGACAAATGATCTAATTGTTGGAGTGTTTGGCGGAGACTTGGGTGGGGGAGGGGCTCCGATGGGATGGGGTTGGAGGATCAGAGATCACAGAGTAGCAGGATTTAAATTACAAAGGCAAACAAGTTGACATATGCCAACCTGAAAACCATAACAGACACAGGAAGTCATCCCGATCTGCAACTCTTGCATGTCTTACCGTCGTTTGTTTGAAAGATTAGACAAAAATTTACCCATGATGGTGCAGAGTGACTCGAACAACTTACAAATACTTGCTAAATCTGATCCCACCTTTGGTCTTGTTATTTGCAGAACATGTTAAGGTTTACTGAGGATATGAGAAATAAGCTTGGTGCCCTCATAGCTCAGTTCGTCGAACAGGCATCAGATGTACTGAGGCTCCTCAGCAGTGACCTGGGTTCAGTTCCAGCCCATGACCCTTTGTTACATGTCTTCTCACATTTTGTACCCTGTTTCCTATTACTGTCTTACAAATTAAAGACTAATAGCCGATAAAAGGGAGCTTTACTTTAGATATATGGGCACAATGATGATTGTTTTTGCACCATACACTCCTTTATTTATCTTTTCACTACATTTACTCTGTGCTTCGTTTGTTACCTGTGCCAGGGAGGGTTTTTTTCCCCCCTTGTCCATTCATTTGTCGGTTGTTTGGTTTGTTGGTTTGTTACCAGGATAACAAGAAAACAAATGAACGGATTTCCGCAAAACCTGGATGGAGAATGGGTCTCGAGCCACAATAGACCGCATTAACTTTCGGTGCAGATCTGGAGAGGGATGAAGCCAGGGATTTCTTTCTCACTTTTGACATTCAACATTTTTGTTGATTTCACACAGAATAATACTTGGATCTTGAGGACATTTCTTTTGCAGATGATGAGCGCAAAAGTTAAATAGGTGGGGTTTGCCGGTCACCAGCGCAAAGTGTCAGATAATCAACAATCAGCTATCTTAAATTAGACCTTTAGATTATGGTCAAGCAGTTACGGGTGGTGATGATACAGGGCTTTGGAGTTTGATTTTGGATTAGACTTGATTGAACTACAGGGGACTGTTGGGCCTTGGCAGAGGTATTCACTCTACTAGTTTTCCATCTAAGCACTGTCAGGCAGGTCGCAGTTGTCGGCATTTTTTAGTTTCTGCAAACCATGGATACTTTCAACTTTGTACATGTCATATAGACATTTTGCACAACACATGCCATATCACATTCATATTACATGTTCATGAGCAGACTTTCATGTCAGGAAGGAAGGTATGGTGGTGGTGTGACAGAGATGGTGGGATCTTCTTCTCATCAGTTATTGTGCCTACACCTTTCCAAAGGAGAAGCACACCATCGTCACAACATAGAATTGAAAGCTGAACCTGAAGAAATGTATAATTGCAACACAAAGAAATGCATAGTTTAAGCATACTAACATTTATTCTGAGGTTTGGGCTGACAGCTGTGTATTAAATGAATTGTCTGTCTCTCTTTTAATGTGAAGGTTTCCTCCAATTTTCCACCTGGCAGGCTCTGTCTCCATCGCCTACTGGAAGTCAAACCGCACAATTACATCACTCTGCATTCGCACAACGCTTATGCGGTGCAGCGTATTAGCGCACACTGTATTAGATTAAAGGTGCGGACCTTTAGCACGGAAGCACATTCACACACATCCTAATCAACAAGCCCCGCTTTAAATGATTCAAAGACACGGCTTGGCCCTATCCATATTCTCTGGTGAGAGAGACGAGGATATATTTGGAACATCACACTTTTAAGAGCGTGAGCCTCAACTCCCCTGGGTCATTTTCTGCTCTGGTCTTAATTGAGAGTGTTCTGGAAAAATCATTACTATATTAATGATTTAACACAAAGTAACTACCTGCTTTTTTCCAGGAGGAAAGGGAGATTTGCTTCGAATCAATACCCATGCACGCTCATTATAAGGGGGGTAAAGTTATAGTAATTAGGCAGACACCAATAACTTTTTAATGATCTTTGTTTTTAATTGCATATTATCGGGCTGCACAGTCTGTGTGTTTATACCCAAATATAAGATAATGGTGAGGGGAGAAGTAGATTAAAGAGAGGAGGCACCTGCAAGGTTTTTTACCTCAGCAACAACAACAACGACCGTGCTGATAGTCTACAGAAGGCATGGAGGTGGAGAGGATGAATGTGAGCATCATTTGTGCATTTTCTATCAGTTTCCCAGTAACGTGCGTGTTGTGAAACAGCACTTCCCTTCCTGCTGTCTATGAGGCTGAGGAAGTGAAAGGACTGTCACAAAAAAAAAAAAAAAAAAATGGTGTGAGAAGGTTTCGGAGAGATCAAACCATCAATATGACAGTAGAATCATGGGACGCTGCAGCCGCTTCCTCGCTATAAAAAGATGCCTCACAGGTGAAGTGAAAATCGTCCACGGCGCAAAACCCTCTGTTAATTTAACCTCCGTTTTAACAGATCGGAGGCAGCCTTGTGTGCCAGCGTGGCCTAGGATGGTGCCGTTTTAACCACTGTGAGAAAAAGCAATAAAAATATGAATGCAAATGAGGATAAAATGCAACAGCAACGGATAGCCATCTGTTAGCTCTTAAAGGGGAAGTGGTCTCCTCAAAGCAGTGGAGGGGTGAGCATCTAAGAGAGGATAGGGAGGGTGGGAGCGAGTGAGCGGGAGAAATGTGGTGATAGAAAGAGCCCAGGAATGCCAGGCTGGCAATCCAGGACTGCTCTGAATAAGTGAGCCAGCCAAGAGCTTTTTTTTTTTTTCTTCTTCTTCTAATTCTGCCTGATGCCTTCCTTTACCCCCACCACGCTCGCCCTCCTCCCCTTCCTCCCTCCCTCCCTCGGCCCGCTCGCTCTGGCCCGCTCCCCGAAACTCCGCGGCAGATTGTCGATTCAATGACTCCCCTGTCAGGTGATTATCTAGGAGCTTTAATGTAATCTTCCACTCACACGTACCATATTTCAATTACGGCTGCCATTGTGAAACAAGCTGCATATTCAATTCACCAATCGCCCCTCCGCCGCCTCAACAATGTCAACTGTAAAAGAACGCCAGCTGAAGGCAATTATGCATGTTTTCAGAGCCAATTATGATCGCTCTCACGGCGGCGGTTATGCCACGAGCAAGGGAGTGTTTGGAAATTTTTAATTTAATGACAATATGCTCGTGGTAGGATTCAGCACGCCGCCCCCGCTCCCAGCCCTGCCATCTCGGCATCCACAGAGGGGACCATTAAGGCAGATAGGAGGAGATTATGGCCTCTCTCAAGGGCCACACTGGGAGCACGGGGAGAGTCTCAGCAGTGCAGGGTAGATGGCATCCACTCATCCTCTCTGCAGGAGCACAGCTGGCAGGGCCGAGTCCAAGCTAGAGAGGCAGGCTGGTTAGCTCGTCTTCCAGTTTGGACTATGCCTGCAGAGGGAGCATAAACTCACACATTCCCACAGCAGGCCACAGACTGAGAGATGCTGTGGAGAGAGATCAGAGTCCGCTCGGCGGGGCTTCCTTCCTCAATATTTCCGAGATGGCAGGCTCGACACCATTGGGTCTGAAAGCTTTCCGGAAAATGTTCTTGAGATCGGTTTGACTGTCTTTGCTTCACACTGTGAAAACCAGTTCAAATCAGTGAAGACAACAAAACGTTAAGTGAGTATAAAGTGTCTCTTTGGCCACATCTTCGAATTTTTGCAACTTTTTTTTCTTTGTTCATTCAAACATTTGGAAGTAGTTTGCTTGTAACTACATTCATATCTGCATGGTGATTCAAGCAGCTGCAGTTCTTTTTTCACGTTTTTTGTGACGTAAACACTAAATCTAGAAAACAATTTGGGGCCTTAAAAGGAATTACATGATTTTTAAAAATCTTTATTATTATTTATCTTGACTTTATAATTCAAAGCTGACATTCATTGTAATTTCCTATAAATACTGAAGTCTTTTATTTCTTTTATTTATTTATGTATGACCTGTGAACAAGTGGGCATGTTTTGCAATAAAATACATTTTTGCTGGCATGTGACTTGTTTGTGTTATATTTTGTTGTAATTTCTTATCACATACACATTGACCACTTCAAGCTCTTTAATTGTTTTTTTTAACAAAAATGTAAAACTTCTTCAAAGTAATTGCTAGCTTGCAAAGCTAAGTTTTTGAATTAGTTTCCCCAACATTTCATGTGGTCTGCCAATTTTCAGAGGAAAAAAATTAATAATTCTACCAAAAGTTGACAGACTCCAGTGTGATTTAAATGACCTGTTTTGACGACGAACAGTCCCAAAAACAAATCTTAAAATATTCAATTTAAAATGATATTAAAACAAAGTAAAACAAGCAATTATTTGCCACCTTCACTTGAGAAATGAGTTTAAATACGGACTGTCTCGGCATCAGATCTTCATAACACGATCATCACCGCCAAGCGAATATTATCGCGACGTGTGTAGAAATTTAAAAGAAAAATGTCAGCAATAGAATCAATCTCTAACTTTGTTAACTGTGTGTTCCGTCTCCTTTTTTAAGCAAATACATTTCCATTAAATCACAAGTGTAGGGAGGAAGAGAGAGTCTGTAACCATAACTTTTAAATTTAAGTGTACAGAAAGAACAATTACACCCAGTTATTAGTGAAAAGGCAACCAGGTGATCTCATGAACAAAAAAATGTACAAGACCAAACAAATTTGCTGGATTATTCACACTATGTTATCATATGTGTGTCATTATTAACACTATATCAAGATTTTAATTTTTAATATCAGGAATTATTGTCAATATCATGATAGTTAAACCCCTAGTCTGAATGACTTAACATTAAATATTGAATAAATATATGTCAATCAACGACTTCTAATTTAGTCGTAGTAAAATAAAGGTAAACACACCTTAGAATAACATTTTAAGAGGGGAAATAAAGAGTTAATGTTATTCTGTGTACATACATGCCTCCAAATAACACACACAGTACTAAAGTTGTAGTGATAGTGAATTTATCTTCCATAGTTCTGGGCAGCAGATTTAAAAATCCCATTGTTCAAACAACAGAATGCAGGTTAGATCTGAGCCTCCCTCCCTCTCCCACTGGGATGTTTGTATAAAACCCAGTCAGTTCTCAGGGGTAGAGGTTGACAGGAGAAGACATCGCCCCAGTCCCTGGGAGATTGGCGAACACAACACATATATTAATGCATTAAATGTGTTGACTGTGTTCAGCCCAGGGATGCAGGAGGGAGAGAGAGAGAGAGGTTAGGGGGAAGAAGGGGAAAAAAAAAAAAAGCTGTTGTAATGTATGGTGTTGTCTTGTATAGCGTGTCTGGCAGCGGGGGGCTGGGGTTGGAGGAGTGTCGGCCAGATTATAAGGCCTGTGGTGAGAGATGAGGGATGGCTGACTTGTAAACAAGTGACAAGCGTCCTGGATGACAATTCCTAATCCATCATAGTGCTGTCAGCGGTGACCGGTGAGGTGACGGACAGGACCCAGGAGAGGGGACAGCTGCTGCACGTCAATCCACATCATAATTTGAAAAGCTTTTCCACATGAGCTGAAACAGAGGGAGAGAGGAAAAGGAGAGAAGTCATACATCCCACGATCAGCGACGCCTTCTCCTCAGTCTGCCTCGGTTTTCTTCCTTCTCTCTCTTTTTTCTTCCTTCCTGGTGAGGACAGCGATGATGTAGAGACCTCTTCCCTCTCAGGTACACCATGGCTTCCTTTAACCTGTCTACACTGATGGGACCATAATCAGACAAAGACAAAGTGCGTCAAATCTAGCTGTAAATGTACACAGGACGCTTTGACCATATGAACTTCAAGTGTTGTGGGAAAACACTTCAAGAGTTAGTTACTTAGCTAACTTAACTTAGCTTTAATACGATAACTTGTTGAAGAAAATGTATTCTTATTAGTACATGTCATCGACATATTTGATTATGCTGCTGCATTTTCATTCATAGGATGTTAAATCAAATATGATTTTGTTGTTTTTTTGTTTTGTTTTTTTTCAACACTCTTAATCAGGGCTGCGTGGGCCGAAGCTGGGCTTAAAGGGTTTTTTTGGCCCGCCAGATGTTTCTGGTGAAAAAGAATATACAAATAAATCTAAATAAATTTGTAATATGAGTTGCTGTTTATACAGCTTTACTTGTTATGAGGTAGAAATGTCCTTTAAATATGTGTGATCCCTGGTTATTATTATACTTGTTTAGTCTCAGCACGGTGGCAGAGTTGCACTGTTTTGCAGGAAGTCTGTCAATTCAAGGTACTCAGGATCCTTCTACTATAAATGCCCCAAAAGACAACTGAAAAAAAAAAAAAAGGAAAATTATTCTGGCAAAACATTTTGTCACATATTACTTAGAAAAATACTTGTTTCTCTCACTTCTCACTTTTACAGAAGCCTCTCTGGGCTTCTGTATTTTACCATTAAGCATCTTAACACAATAGGTGTGTGCTTTTGGTTCAAGGTCTGCCATCCTGTTTTGGCCCTCTAAGAGAAAAGGTAAGGGCACCCCTGCTCCAAATAAAGGTTTTCACCCTTGTGTTTTGTCAGACCCCACCGTTGTATGTGTCACACTTGTAACAGTAATTGCAACTTCTGACCTCATTAAAATACACAATACAGTTATGTAGAAGATAAAAAAGTGAACATTCCACTTTGCTGGACTTGCACATTTGTTATAGGTGGCAAAACAGAAATGACCTTAAAACATTTACTTCCCAGGGAGACAACATTGTGCAACATTTGCCCAACATAACTTTTTTACCTTAAATAACAGCTTGGTCATCATGTTGACGGTACAGTGTCCTGTAACAGGGTGAATGGTGTCTCTGTCTCAGCCACTCCGCTCCCCCATCACTGGTTTCTGCACTATGTAACTTCAGTGAGAGGGTAGGATCACAGCGTTAAATACATGTTTACTTCAACACAAGAGTTTTCAACACATTTGTTAAGACATGATGAGTTTTTTTTGTATTGAGCACCAACATGATGTTTGACTAATTGTTACAGATCTGGGATTTGGATTTACAATGGTGGTGTCACACTCAGACACTGTGGGGAGCACCAGATCACACAAAATGCTAAAATCTACATATTGTTGCTTTAATCGAGTGCAAACGTGTCATCTTGGAGTGGATGACAATATATGTAATTTAAAATGTATAAAACTTGAATAATAGAATTCCAAATGGATTTATTTTGGAGTATATTGGGGTTCTGCATAAACAGTACTTTCAACACCAATCACAGGTATTGAGCATATGCAAATATGTCATATTCAATGAATGGTGTATCAATATTGTTATATATACAGCTGCGGACAGGCATTTTATTGTTGGATGCATGTCAAGAGTGGGATCCTTAAGACCGAAACGTTGACCTCTTTAACAAATCTATAAATCCAGAGGTGAAAAGTGTGCAGGGAACTTTTTGTGGAAGTTCATCATATTTAAAGCAAAATTATGTAGAAATTGACACTGTCATAAAGGAACATCCAGGTCCATATCAATATGTCAGATGCTAACTACAAACCAAACTGTTACTGTTATGTTATGTGTTGAAACTTGTATGTTGAAGTAAACATGTACGTAACTGTGATCCTACCCTCTCACTGAAGTTACATAGCGCAGAAACAAGTGATGGAAAAGGTATGAAAAGTTACCCAACGTTGCTTTCACCATGTTTTACAGCTGCCATTCCTGAGAGCCTAAGTAATCGAAATATGAGGAAAAGTTGCTGACTATCAAGGTGATAAAACAAAAAAAGTTAAAGAGGGCCTGTAATTGGGTGAAAATAATCACTGTTGTGGATCATCATTAACAGCTGTATACAGACTGGATGACAAAATGCACCTCAAAAAGGGTTCCTGGAAAATCAGTAATATGTTATCTAAAATTGACTTTATGGATTAAAAACATGATTCCGCTTAAAAAGCATTTTAAGGTCAAGCGTAAACACAGTCTAAATTCGGTCCAGATATGAGATGCTTGTTAACACCAGGTGTACAAGAGGCCCTATGAGTATTAATCTTCCTCTTGGCTGTCGGCGGGCTGATTTAGTCGCCCATGTTGGGTCAAGGCCCTCATTCTTTTCTTAAAGACCTCGCTTCCCTGCCAAACCGGGATTTCCGATTGAGGGGCCTCAATAACAACTTTGATGTGGACGGCGTCCTAGAGGGTGAAGTGAAAGGCGAGGGGGAGGAGGGCGGCACAATGGCCTGACCTTCCCACTGCATCTGCACAGATCACACTCTAAATGGTCACATTGATGCTGCTGCTTAGCTCTTTGCTGGGAGTCCTGATGGAGCCAACACTGGGGACTGGGACACAGCAAAGCCTGGGCACCTGCCAGCAGACAGGGACAAATTGATTGAGATCAAGCCAGCTCTTATTGCATTTAACCCCCCGCTCCTACCAGTTAGTTCTGCTCAAAGTGATGCATAAGTAAACTGGAATGGAAATGTAAATAGCGGTACTGTTAAAACAAGTTCCCGATCAACAGATCTGCTTTGTACACTTATTTTGAACTCCATTTCGTTAATTTCTATTCAGTAACGCTTCACACAATCACGGAAAATTTTGGCCTTCAGTCCTTTTGGCTCAGTTTGCAGAGACACTTGTGAATAAATACACAGTCAGAAGAGACCACTTACATTGTGCCGGAGGCATTGTCACTCTTAATGATGAAGGTGAAATTAAAAATCCCTCCGAACCATGTTTCTTTGACTTGAACAGCCTGATGAAAACAACTTGTGAAGACAATTACTTTCCATGAAAGTATTAGGAGCAAACACTGTGCCTTAACATGTGAAGGGAAGGGGTTTATTTCCCCCCCAGGGGCCCACAGTTTGGGCTCAGGAGGTGATGTCATTCTTCAGTGAAAAATCTGAAAACCTTTATCCTGTCAGGTGTGGTGCTGATGAAGCAGCTCAACAAATTCTGAGTTTTACTACATCTTTGAATCGTTCAAATCCTGAAAATGCAAGTAAAGTTTTGATAAGTGGCACTTCCAAGTTTAACCTGCCACCTTCTGGTTGTACCTTTTGCTTTTTCATTTTTCTCTGAGGGAACCACACTTTTTAAGTTTCAACAACACCCCCCCCATCACTTAAGGTCACCCAAAGACAAGAGTGGGAAGAATCAGAGAGCAAAAGGCAAAATGGTTTGTGTCGATTTAAGCAAGAGGGTAATACGAAGAGGAGGGGGGAAGAAAAATCAATAACAACATAAAACTGACTTAGTGCGTGTCATAAAACATAAGTAAGTGCTCCAAGATGGAGAAAAGCAGAGTCTCAATTTAATCTGCGCAAAAAGCTGCACTGTACAGATGAAGGGATGTGAAGAGAGAGAGACAGAAGAAGGGGAGTGGGTGGGAGGTAAAAAAAAATAGGAGGAGGAGGAGGAGGGGGGAGGACAGAGTAGCTTACAAGATAGAGAGAGGAAGATGCAATGAAACCTAAAGGACAGACACTTAATTGTCATATTAAAGAGTCTCTCCAGTGCTCGGCAGAGTGGAAGGTTAGCTCCCATTCATCATCTGGCTAACAGCCACTTGAATGAAATCACAATTAAAATCTGCTCAATATTGTCCCAGGGACGTTTTGCGAGCATTAATTTTTTCCCATTGATTCTCCACCGCCCATAAATCAGAAATGTTGCGGCGCATGTAATGGTTTATGGAGAAAGGATTATGGTGTTATGAAGCTAATGTAGCAGAACCGCCTCATTTAAACACAGCCTCCCTGGCTGTCTTACAGGGGGGACAGAGTTATTACACTATTAGACAGCCTATCGCAAACACAACACACTGACACTGTTTAAAAGCTGCGTGTAATTGGACAATACTGGTGATTTACAGCATTTATGATCATAATAGCGATGTGTTAGAGGATTTTGTTTACTGCCGGCGCTAAACGCAGAGGTGGCAGCCGCGGGATGTGCATTAGGCGACAAAACTGCAGAACGCACAGAGCAAGTTTGCCCAAGTTACAGCAATTATTATTATTGTCAATTCATACAATGTAGACAAATGTGGTTTGGTTTTGTTTTTTTATTCTCACAGCATTGAAACAAATTCATCTCACTTTACAGACACTGGGTCCTGGTTGCTCCATGGGATGTGATATTAACAACATTCACAAGAACTGCACAGCTTCATGTGGACTATTATTGTTATTATGGAGTCATTGGGACACTTTTCATATGGATTCATATCAAAAACCTTGCAAAAGTTGCAAAGAAAGCTGCGCATGAAGAGAAGAAAAATGTGAATGACTTTGCCCTTTCCGCACATTTGCAAGCAGGGTCCACCACATTTCAAGCTGGTATCTGTATGACAAAATAGTATACATCTTAATACAGTGTGTCTGTCTGATGCTTGCAGAGGGTTTAGCTACCTATACCCCACCAGTGTCGGAGGAATAATGTTGCCTAATCAGACCGTTCTCAGGACTGCATGGGAGTGTGCAAACTGTGGTTGACTGACATCTCTCACCCCCTCTGCTATGGCAAGACAACATACACCATTATCATTCCTTACGTCCAAAAGCCCGAGTCCAAACATCCCTCCCTCATGTTCTACTCCCTGTGTAACACACACTCAAACAAAACTCAAATCACACTCAACTTTTAGCAGCTAAAGCCTTCTCGGACAGGTTTTGGCTGCTTCTTGAAGTCGGGAATTCATCATTGTCCAACAGCTCATCCACTGTGGTATTGTGCGTTTCCAACAACATGTATGTGTGATGTGTCTCTGTCATCATTGCATTCTCATGGCATTCATGTAAACAATAAAAGAACCCACCTGTCAGTGCATTCAGACCTGTGGGTTGTGCTCTCTCTACACGAATCCACGGTAGCCTCACATGTTCAGTTAAAATGCAGGCAACCTTCTATTGTTCTGTATATTTTTCCTTGGTGTTTGATTTCAAGAAATGTAAAGATACACGTAAGCGTATTTAATTGAATTCAATGCTTATTTTAAGGATAACATTGATCTGTACATCTGCAGTGTGCCTGTTGGCTTTTATTCTGAATGACTGGGAAATGGCCTGTATTATTCTACTATATGTTATATAATAAAATACATCATTATAACATGAAATAAAAATGACATTGTTTAAACTGATACAGTAAGCATCTGTGCACATACTGTATATGTGTGTCATATTATAGGTTGGACAGCTCAGGGTGGCCCTTCCTGAATGGCCCCGTTTGGCCACCCTGAAAAATGTCCCACTGTTGAATGTGGGCCAGCTGGAAAAAAAGTTTGGCAACTGTTCTTTGGTGACTTTAAGACCTTTAAAATGTGAAGCACTGCATTGTGTGGGACTGCATTTTGATCTATTATGGGATTTTTTTAAGGGGAATATTTAGTGAAAAATGGTGTATAGTAAATATTAAGTAAAATACAGTAAAACTGGGGCGAGTTTGAATACAGTCAGTTGGATATATCATGCAATGGTAAAATTTAATCAATAAATGGTAAATGTATTATTAATTAAACTTCAGTTAATAGTTACCTAACTGTGAACAATTAAATGCTTTAAAAAACAGTTGCAACTTTATAATGGCCATCCAAATGATGTTTATGAATGAGCTATAATTTTTAAAAACTTTTTACACAGTATTATAGTTGCAACTTAACAATTGACAATTGCTTTATAGTTTATAAATACTTTCATTGTTTGTTAACAGTGACATAAATATAAACTAAAGTTTAATTCACTATAAATCTACTGTTTGTTAATGAGGAGTGTTAGCCCTGTAACTCACAGCGTCGCTCCAGCTTAGATTCACCTTACTGAAGGCTACTGAATGTTAATGATATATTCAAGCCTCCCAATAAACCATGGCAGTGTGACAGAGAGCCAGAATTTGCGACACAATGACCCTGAAATTGAAGTTGCTAATTGAAAGTTGTCCTTTTTTTAAGTATTTACACCTGTGTTTTTCATACTGCGACATGTCACATGTGTCTTCTGTGAAAAAAAGGTCGCTTCATCATTTTGAAAATGAAAAGCTCAAAAAGCTTTTTAGGTCATCTGCTGCTGATGAAAAAGTTGAAGTTATGGCATTTTAAAAGATAAGAGTCTGTGGATGTAAAGTTGTGAAGCCCACTGGGATCTCTGAATTCAGAAGGAAGAGGGTTTGTCAGTGTCCTCTCGCAGCTGAGGGACACATTGAAGCTTTCTGATGGCTGCTGGAGCCCAGCAGCTCAGTGATCCCAGCGATCCCAGCTCTGACTATCATAGCTCAATCTGAGAGGGGGAGAAGGAGGCCCGGTGCCCAAGCATCAAATCATCATCACATAAAATGGTCCTGACAAGAGCTAAAAAGGGAGATGGATCATGTGGCTCTGTGGTGCCGGAGAAGTTTGTCCCTTGATAGAGCCCTTAACTCAAAGCTAGTGCACCCCCCCTCCTGCTCCCATCACCACCAGACATTCGTATATAGCGCGTGCACACACACACACACACAAACACACACATGCACACAGACCAATGCACTGCCTGCTTCCCAACAGAGGTAATTCTCTCTCTTCAGGGTCAACAGCTTAACAAGACCAAATCATAGCGAGCACCTCTTGGCACAAGCATCCCACTTGGACAGGGTGCGTGCGGGTGTGTGTGTGTGTGTTTGTGTCGGCCTTTGTGCTCAGGGACAACTGTAGTGTAGCTTTACAATAGAAATGATATAATACAGACAGCAAGACAACAACCTCTTGCGTTTCAATATGAAGATGAAAAGCTGTAACTCTTTCAGACGGCCCCTCGGCTTCCAGTGAAGCACATGTAAAAGTGATGAATGTAAAGAGAAATATCCATAAGTGCCGCGGCCTGCAGTGTTTCCCATACATGGCTTTTACGGAGCCCGGCGACATGGCGAGGGCACTGTATGCGCAGACATAAATGACAGCTTTACAGTGTGCATAAAACCATTCCGTAGAGAGGAGCGCGTACTTATATTGCCCTGTGTCTCCAACTCTTAAGAAAACAGCATCAGGAAGCTGGTGCTGGCAGTAGCAGGGGCAGACTGGAATCACTTATTCAAACAGTGAGTCAGGACATTATAGAGTACCTGATATACCCAAATTACAAATGACACAGTGCTTTTACTGAGCCTCTGAGAGATAAAAATGATTGATTGTGCTTGATTTTAGTTGAATTCAATTAGTGGAATGTGATTAAAATGTTGCCTACAGAACTGGTTCCATGTCAACAAGACACAACATCGTTTAACATGCTGCAAATAAACAGTAATAAAGTCCATTTACCCAAATGCTACACTGAAGTGTAATTTTGATTGTGTTTCTATTTCATGTGAGCTGCTACTTCACAAATTCATAATTTACACGTGACCCATATCATCATGTTACGAAACATGATAACAGTATTTCAGATTAAACCACTCAACAGCATGTAAACTGTCAACACAGTCTCACTCCCAACTCATCAGATACAGCAGCTTGGTCTGTGACCTTAAGCTTCTAAACTACAACGCTCTACCTACCCCGCAATATTATGATATGCAATATGCAACGTCAGGTGAGACTTTCAAAATAAAGATTGCTGACAAACAGTACACATATTATCATTTATTATGACTTTTGACTGTTACTAAAAAGAGCAAATGGTTGCGCTTTGGTTAGGTTTAGGCTCCCAAACTACTTGGTTAGGTTTACGGTCAGAACTACTCAGTTAGGTTTAAACTCCAAGACTTCTTGGCTAGTTTTTCTTCCAAAACTAATAAATTACTTTCAGGCTACAAGGCTACTTGATTAGCTTTAGGCTCAGAAATACTTGATTAGGTTTACATTTCAAAACTTGGTCAGGGTTAGGCTCCAGAACAACTTGAAAGAGAACAGGAGTTTACAGAAGAAACAATACTAACAGAGGTTACGTAAGTAACGTAAATCACCTCATGTAACATAACTGATTCAAGCAGATAAGTTACGTCATTATGTACGTTAGCTTACACACGTAACATATCTTACACTAAACATAACGTAGGGCCCCTGGTCTACAAATCAGGCTGTGAGTTGGGATTGAGAAAGGGCTAAAAATGTTTCCTCTGAGCAAGCAGAAAACACAATGCTGCTGACACATAAATGTGGATGTCTTAATAATCCAGTATTGTTAAATTACACAATTACACAGGTGCCATTCAGTATAATACTTACTTCAATTTGCATTTTGTTTATTTTGCTACTGTGATGCATTTTGAACACTCAACTTCCACTTGGAATGCAGTGTCTTCAAATGTATTAATATATTTATTTATTTAATGCTTATTTTACAGGCACAATCATATGGACAAATGCCACAGGCCACCACATTTATGGCCTTAGCTACGCATGTTGCAATGCCTGTTTTTTGGACAGGACTCTAAAATACGCAAATCTCAACATGGCAATACATACAGACCAGTACAAAACACAGACAATAATGTGAGATACTGCTACTCTGAATGCTTTCTTCTACCAATGCAAAATCATTTAACGAACCGAGCTAACAATGTACTCCTCTGAGCTCCAGTTTATGAGTTGTGTTAAATACACCTGATAGTATAGCTGTTTAGCTGGATATCTTAATAACTGACCAATAGTATCATCATTGGCATTGGAAAATTAATAATAAAGAATTTAAAAAAAAGGAAAATAAGGAAAATGAAAGATTTGCCATAACCCTGTTGTTGATGTGAATACAGCATTTTTTCAATGACATGAAATGGGTGGTTTCCACAGTACTATAAAAGACGCTACTATATATCGATATTTGTTAAATGAAGACCACTCTCAAATGAAAGCGATCTCTACAGTAGTTTGTACCTGCAGTCTCAGATTGAAACCACATTTGCTTCCTCTTGCGAAGCTTTTCAGCTCAAAATTTTCTCTTTTGTTTATAGGAATAAGGAACATGTTGGAAGTTATATTTCACTTTCAACATGTCTGTCACTAATTCCACAGCCTCTAATTACAGGAATCACCAAAAAAGCTAGCAGTAAGTCAGTGTAACAAATGCCACGGCCTCGTCTGCAGCTGGTTTCAACCCATTGGCCATTATGTTATACAGAATGGTAATTACTATATACTACTGTTTCACTTCTAGCGCAGTGATCATTTAATGCTGTTAAAAAGCTACGGGTAGCAACACCAAACAGACACGTCCGCTGTTACCTTCACTTTGCACTGACTGCAACCGGGACGGAGGAATAATGAGGCGCCTGAAGAAACCTCGGGGGTGATGTAGGAAGGCCTTGTTGTACAACAGATAAACAAATCATTTGCTGTAATGTTATCTAAATAATGATATCACCATGAATAATGTTATTCGAACGACAATAAATGGCCACTTGATAAGAAGAGCGGGGATTTACAGTGTCTGCTGGGACAAACATGATAGTAGTGAAATAAATGTAGTCCGGAGCATGATGCTGTAATTCAATCTTTAGCTAAGATCTTTACGGTACAGCCAGGGCCTCCGCCGTCAGCCGCGCGCTGCCATGGAGCGCCACGTCTCCCAGATAAATTCTCATGACAGTCTGCGAAATGCTCCCATAACCAGTGACACTGGATGATTTCCCGCCTCTGACAAGCCCCAGTATTGAGTATGATAACACTTACTTTGTCTTCATCCTTGGCTGGAGTATAATATCAATCCGTCTGATGATCCAGCAAACCGAGTCGGGCACTTGTGTATCAATCTTCATACATCGCTGCCTAGTGTCTAACAAAGAGCCCAGAATGGGATCATTCAATCACTCCCAGGCTGTGCTGTGTTCGGTACACTTGGCCTTCTCTACAGCTCAAGTGCTGCGCTCCCTGTCAGCATCTCTCCGATTTTTCATCCCCTTCTTTCCCCTGTCTCTTTCTTTTACTTGCGCAGGGATAAAGACACAAATCACGGATGATCATACAGCGGCGCGCTCCTCATAACTAAGAAGTCACGCAGTCAAATAGAAGCGGGGAAAATAAAGGAGACACATTTTTGTCTGTTCTCATCTGCTGGCTCTCACCTTTCTTTTGAGCTAACTCTACTTTTACCACCCATAAATCACAGCTGCTTTCCTGTAAACCCTTCACCACTCGTAGCTTCATTGTCCTGCTTTGTATCTTCTTCTTTTTTTTTTGGCAATTCGTTGTTTTTTTAACAAATGTTTATACAGTATTTGTTGAATCAAACATAACCAATCCACCACCTTGCCAATAGCAACTAGAAAACATTGATATCATTCTCATGCATGCTATAAGCTAATATGATTTAGCGTGGCGCAATTTGTATTTTTACACCTTTCTATGATTAAAACAAATGCAATATAAGCTGCTAACTGTCGAGCTTTAGAGGCGCTTGTAGATGTTGCTTTGGGACACAGCCAGGCCAGCTGTCTCCTCCCGTTTCCATCCTTGCCGCTATGCTAAGCTACCAAGCTGCTGGTGGTAGCATCATACGTGGCCTACCCTACAGATATTAGGAGTGGTATCCAGCTTCTCATTTGAATTTTGGCAACACCTGCCAATCTATTTCAAACTATAGACATAATCACCATGACGTTGCGGTTACAACAATACTAATTTCTGGGTATAAAACTTCCCGTTGATTGGGATTGAGGAGATATCGGCAGACGTGTTTGTTTGTGTCGCCATTTTCAGCCGTAACTGTAACATTTAAAGATACATAGTGAAACATGGTGGTACGGCCTATCTGACGTTTGTGCTGTGGATATGTTATGTGCTGTTGTGCTTTGCTAGTGTCTTAGATTTCTGCTCGACGGCGTATCTCCGACAAACAGCTAGTTTGTCATTTTCTGTAGTATGTGAGGTAAGTCTCCTACCTACTGCTGGTGAAAGTTTTGTTATTAGTAAGTTACGACAGTGTCAGACATTTTAGATTAATTAGATGTATACTTGTTAAAATAGCATGATTAAAAAAAGGCAATTCAATTGTATGTAAGTGAATGCATGATGCAATCTGGAAGTTATTGTAAACAAACTTGTTATTCCGTCTTTTAAAAGACATGCAAACTGTAATAATACAGTGTCACTCATAGGGATGGTTTGTGTTTCTTATTAGTTTGGTGGTATTGGGCTTTTGTGCAATGAGCCACAGTTGAGTACCAGCATCGCAACCGTGTGTTCCATGACATTGACACAGTATGAAAGCAATGTCTTAAGCCACTTGCTGTTGACCTCTGCCTGAACTGAAAGATGGACAAAAAAATAATAATTGCATTTCTGAAATCCCAGAAGTGTACAATAACAAACTGGCCTCATATGGAGGTCAGACTCAAAATATATCCGCTACATGAGATTTCATCATGCAGATGTGGCTACCAGGTACGTTACAAAAGCCCCGTTCGAGTCCAAAAACAAACAACCCGATCTCCAATATTGATATGAATGGAGTGGACAAAATAATAGAAACACCGTCAGTACACGCAATACAGTAAAATATTTTCAAAAGGAATGAAGATTCTTACGTTTACATAGGGAGGGTTTATTGCAAGACTGCATTAGTTTTAACAAAGATTATAATATTTAATTAAACTGGTAACCGAGTGCACACATACATACATTGTGTGTGTATATATGGCAAAATGCAGTATGCTAAATTACACGTTGTATGCTAATTTAGAGACAATTATTTATATTGCATGAAGTCAAATTTTAAATGATTTGAGATTTAATACAGATGATAATAACAGAAGTTACCAACTGTAGCATACTGACTATTTCTATATATCTGCGCTGACCGCCTCCATTCGCTGTGGCTCTGCAGCAGGGTTTGGTGCACCGTGAAGATAACTATGAGCCTGTGCTCTCCCAGTGAAATACAGCTCAATCAATAGACACTCAGCAATCAACTTTTACTTGTCAGTTTTGATATATCCGATCGTGGCTCTGGGTTGTTTTGCGATGTCTAATGTTCTGTGAAGATGGGCCTTTCATATTCTTTATTGTTCCTCTCTTCCTCTTTTTTTTTTTTTTTTTGCCCCCATCGACAAAAAATGTGTTCACACTTTTGTGAAATAAACCTCAGAGGGAGAGAGGAGGAGGAGGGGAGTGGCGGGGGGGAGGTGGGGATGAAGGAAACAATGAAATTTAACCCGTTTAAAACTGTATCATTTTCAGACCATACCTCAGGGCGCTGGGTGTTTATCGGCGGGACTGGAGAAGCAGAGATCACCGGACTGGTAATTGTTTCCTCTAAATCTGCTGAGCTCTGAGGAACACCAAGTGCAGTTTTTCATCAGACAGAGAATGAGAGGGTAAAAGGACAATACTAAGAAAAGCAAAAATGCTTTAGTCCATCATGTTGGTTTTTATCACTTCATCTAACAAGTGAGTAAGGCCACTAGCCCTTCCACACAACATAATTATAAACACAGCTTTTGCCACCGCCGTCTTCGCTGGAGAAAGGCTGGTTTCTGCTGCTGCTGCTGCTGCTGAGCGGCGTACAACACTTTCTTTGAATAAAACATCCAGAAAAGAAAGGGGGAGGAAAAAAAAACACACAATAGATTGCATAGGTATTTTAAATTTGATAGAAACAGAAGGAGAATTGAGGTGTTTTGAAAAGCACCTTAGCGCTAACCTGATTTGACATGTTCCTATTGAGTCAAAGCTCAGCAATAGGCCTGATATCTCATTTGGCTGTAAAGTGATGTGCTCTCCACGCAGCCACAAAAAAAGACATCAGAAAAAAGCAAAGTACTGCCACTCTCCACTCGGACCAATTTGTCTCCATCACTCTATTCATATAAACACTGAATGATTTAGCCAAAATTGCGCAGAGAATCTTATGGGGATTTTTTTTTTCTCCCCCTACTTTATTTTCATTATACTTGCGAGCATGTTAGAGGTTTTCGATTGTATGCGTACGTTTGGCTTTGAAAGTCGCAGATTTAGTGCCGCGGTATTGGCTCATTTTTCATATCCATTGTTGGCTTGTCAGGGTGTCATAGCTGTTCCACAGAGCTGTTAGATCAGTCCAAATGTATAAATCATCCAGGATCTGACACACTCATTTAATATGGGGGGGGGGGGACCCTGGCGCAGCAGCGGGCCTATTAATGAAAAATCCCTGCCCTGTTTGCTGAGTGGGAACATTCAGCCCTTTTTTATTTTATTTTTTATTAACACTGATATTCTGTATGATTTCCCTCAGTAGCCTGTTGGCTGCCGACCTGGCACTTTGTCATTTATCATCATATGTTATGTGTGTCAATCCGTTGAATTCTTTCAGTCACAAGTCCTTACGAAAATCACTTTGCATATTAAGAAAAAAGGGGGCAAACTCTGAGGGTGCTAGGTGGGCTAAACCTCTCCCATTCCTCGGTGCAGCGGTGGTTCCAACCCCAGAGTCTGTGTTATTGTTTTCCATCTGTGAAATAAAGTAACAGGTACTTAATGTACCAAAAACAATTTGTACAGCAGTTCTTTTTCCCCATTGAAGGCGTGCATGGCTCGCTGAGGGCTCCCCTTATCTCAGCGAGGCTAATCCATTTTCACACTGCGCTCCGGCGCTCTCATTTTACAGCTGAGGAGCTCTCCGGCTCCACGCTGGGCCTGAAATGGGACCCCAGTCACTGTGGCCCCTTGGAGTTTGCGTAGGTAAGTGTGCAGAACAAATGCTGAAAAGTCTTTAAAAAGTTAAAGGGACTAGTTTGGCTTTTCTCTCTCCCTCTCTCTCTCCCCCCCTCTCTCTCTCTCTCTCTCTCTCACTCTCTCTCCGGGTCCCACCTGATCACCTACATTTTTCCTGCATTTCACAGTGTGAGCTGCTGTGCTTGAGCGCTGTCACAGGAGAGTGTTTGCAAGTGGAGGAGCATGCAGAAAGTCAAAAAGACGGCGCATATCTGAGAGTTTTCTGTGCTGGTGTGCAACTGATGAACTGATTCTTTTTTTGTACCATTTGATATGTAAGCACTGTCGTTCCTTATGAAAGTGTATGTCACAAAATACTTCTGTCAACTGAGTTTAATTGTGCATACTCACACACTGTTTGCCACTGTTTGTGAAGGATGTATTAATACCACATGTTTAAGCTGAAGCATGTGCTATGTAAATTGGAGTGGGATTGATTGTGGTTTAAAATGATTACCGCAAAACTAGTGTGTGGACCAGTGTTGCACATAAAAAAAAGCCATGATTAGGATGTAGAAGATCAGAGAAATAAATCATTCCTAAAATTTAGAGTCTGTGTTGCATTAATACGGTGTCATTTTGTTATGGAGGTGCAAGCTATATGTTCCATTTGAAACATGCTAAATATTCTGTTTAAACATGAGTAATATACGTTTGTTTTCCCTTCAGAGATGGAGAATGTGCATCGCACCAGAATGCGGCACAACAAAAAGCTGGCAGGTCTGGTCCCCGATAATGATATTAACGGTCCCAAAGCTTCCACATGAATTACTATCTAATGGGGGCCCTTCTGGTGGGGTGGTACCAAGAGTGCAGGTTGGAAGTGCTTCCTGGGGCGTCTTTGTTCGAGCCAAGACTAACTGGGATCATCCCGGTTCAAAGGTGTGCGCGGAACAAGTCCTGGAGAAAGGAGTAAATCTCTTTTCAACATCGGTTTAATCAGACAGAACAAAAACTGACATCTTTCACAGCATAGAATCCAAAAGAAAAAAAAATGATTTGAAAGGCCTAATATTCAGCTTCACATTTATTAGAATACAGTTGTGAAGGGGTGCAGGGAATGTAAGGTAAGGTAAAGTAAGACTTAAAGGTGCACTATGTAGTTTTGGGAAAAGGAATTTTAATCAGGAAAGAAAGCCTTGTTTACACCTACACAAACTAAATAAACAGACACTCTTTGTCTTCATGACTGAAGAAACTGAATAAACAAATTGACCTTAAAGGACAACACAATTTCATACCCTTTTGTTTGTTTGCAGACCCTGCCACCTTCTAGCTTCAAACAGTGTTCTGGGGACCTTATTTTTCTCTGAGAACATCTTGTTTACTAAGTTATTGAAAAACATAAATAATTTGAGTTTGTATTATCACCTTTTTAACATTGTAAATATAAACATTCTGAGTTTGAACTTAAGGATTGTGCCCCCTTAACACTTAATACCAGATATTTTGCAACGTACATTGTTGAATGGAGCTTATTTGGTTGTGACAACATTCCCGACACATATCAGTGAAAAAACTGTTTTGATTTACTTGCGAGCCATGCTCCTGCCCCCTTTGCTATCCCATCATGCCAAGTCATTTAAGGCATCTGTGGCCTCTCTGGCCCAGCCTCTGCAGCCCCATCAACCCCCTGCCGCGGGCCGCAACAGCGCATGCCCACTTGGCTGGGCCAGCCGGGAGGGCAGCCGGGCCAGGACTCCCAGGACTCCCAAGCATCCAGAGCAGCTGGAAGTCCCATCTTCCCATCCTGCTTCTCAGCAAAACAATCAAAACAGAGAAAATCTATAATAAATCAGTCTCAGGCTCTATCTGGGAAAAAAGAAATAAAACAAGGGCTCTGTCAAGGAAAAAGCTGTGTTAAGGCTGAACACAATGAATTTTGTTTGAAGAAAATGAGTTGGACAAACCGCTTTGAGGTTGCGAGGTTTGCTAACGCTTTAACGGAGGCTTCTCCTGAACAATGAAGGGTTTTAAAGACACAGAATGATAAAGGAAGGCCCTCTTAATATCTGCCCTTCACCGTGCCTCAGTCCCGCAATTTAAATAAAGGTAGAGCAGATGTAATGCGATTACCTCTGGGCAGTACATTTGCAATTGTGCATAAGTGAATGTGCAAGTCTGCTGATGTGATTCACAGTTCAAACTTACTTAGCCTCATTGAGTTAACCCCTCTAACGTAAACAACTGTAATGGAGAGCTTGAAAAATCCCCCTCTCTCTTTCTCTCTCTCTCTCTTCTCGCACCCCCCAAGCACACACACACACACAAACACTCTTTAGCCTGACCACCCCAAAGCTAATGCAGTTGACTCAGAAGGTCATCTGCAGTTCACCGTGAGGTTAGAGATAAAGAAACACATATTCTCTTTTTTTGTGTTTGCGCTCGTCTTCCGGAGATGGAAAGGAAACAAACACAAAAGGTGTGTGTGGGGGGGGGTGGGCGAAGAAAAACGCCAAGATGTTTGCTCAATTTTAATTTGTCCTCGAGGTTTTATATTAAGAAAATCCTGAGATTTTTTTCCTTTGCTTTTCTGTTTTTTCTTTTCTTTTTTAACAATCCCCCAGGTGTCTCAATTTGTGCTGTATGACTCCTATAAGTCAAATCAGATTAAAAGATTCTCTCAAAAAAGAAAGTCCTCCCCACCCGCTGTGTCTATTTTGGTGGGCTCGCCACTCGGCCCAATTGTTTACATTAAGATGAGCTGGATTCTTTCTCTCTCGCTCACTCGGGAGTGATTTGAAGTTTGCTCCCTCATCCATGTAACTAATGCTGCGGAGAGGCCAAGCTAGACTGCGCGTGAATGGCCCGCGGAGCCTCTGGAGGAAGAGATTCATAATCGCGGGCGAGATGACAGGTGGATCAAATTTCTAAACTTTTTTTGTGTGAGCGGCGACAGGCGATCAGTCAGCGCGCAGGGACGGTGTTTTCTTAACCCTGGTGTTGCATTAAGTTGACATCCTGCTGCGGCGGAACTAGGTGACATATTGATGTGGAGGAAATATAACAGGCGGGAAGCTTTAAGACTTAAGGGCTCGGGCAGGGGGAAAAAAAAAATTACAAGCAAGAGGGGTTTGGGGGTTTTTTTATGGGTAACAGTCAAACAAAGCGACCGTCTTTATGGTCTGTCTGTGAATACTCCTGCTTCAGTTGTGCAGTGCTGGAGAAGTTTTAGGGTAAAAGTGCAAGGAATCAAACGACTGAAGCAACCACAAAGGGGGATCTATGATGTTATTTATGATGATGTAAATAAACAAAAAAACACCACCTTTATTGATTAATACACCGTAAACACCAAACGGACACCCTACAGCAATTTTTCAATTTAGAACTTGAATGGCGATGGCCCCGCCCTAAGCCGAGGGAGTATATTGGTGAGGCGGACTAAAACCCATGCATCAAATCAAAGCGGGGAGTGTTACCATAAGCATGAAGACAAACTGCTCTCACGTTTCTAAGTACAGAAGTCTACGTTCAGTTACTTTGTCACAAATCACTGCAAGGCTTCCCTCCCAATCCGTCATTTCGGGATTACTGGGAGTTTGCGTGGCGCTGCCACCGGCACACAAGCCTGTCACCTGCTCAGTGGGGGTAATAATTGGTATGAAATAGCGTTATGGACAGCTGAAAGGTAAGTGCTCTGATTGACTGGGAATCCACTCCGAGGATTCCTGTTTTACACTTTGTCAGGGTTCTCGGTCCTCCTTAACTCCCCCGCTCGTCTCTCCTCTCCTCTCTCCCCCCCCTACACTCTTTCTCCTTTTCTTTTTAGTGCTATGGATTTGTTGTCATGGAGGCCTGACAATCTTGCTGACACATCTGTCAGAAAATGAATTTTTTTCAGCCAGCCCCTTGATTGACTCCATTTGTGGGCTGTAACTCTATCAGAAAACGCCAGTCTCCTGCTCATTCAGTCATCCTTTCTCTGACTGGCTGAGTGGAGAGTCAGACAGAGGGGAGAGAAGAGATAGAGATTCTATAGGAATAAAAGAGACCAAAGCTCCTCATTAAAGTGCCAGGTATGTTTGAGGAACAAGGTTTTATTTTTTAACTCTTCGCCATGTTTCCTTTTTTTGTAGTTTATGTCACTCCCAGAGTATATCCTCTGCCGACAGGAGAGCAGATGAGATTGAAGATGTGGAGCGAGGGCAGGGAGTGAGCGGTCACGCTGCATGGCGACGCACTGCACGCCTGCACAGAACAAACAGGCGTGGAAATCTGTACGAGACCGGGGATGTGCATAGCAAATCACACGCTACACGACATGCATCTGACAGTGAACAAGGGGAATTCGTTTCGCCTGGGAAGGAGATGGAAGGAGGAGGAAAGAGGAAAGGGCATCACTCGCATGTAGTAAAAATACAAAAGCTGAGGGGTAAAATGACATCTCTTGGAATACGGATGTGTTTTGATGTTAAACGCATGCACAGGTTGACAAAGAGAAATTTAGCAAAAACAAACCAAAAAAGAGAGATTCTGAATTTGTCAAACTGACATTGCATTGTGGGAGGTAAGCAGAGAAAAAAAATAGGACAAAAAAAAATAAAAAAAAAAACAAGCCTCTCCTTCAGATCACCCAGATGTTATTTGTGCCTTAATGCAGCAGCTGGTATTAGTCTCTCAAAAGGCAGAAGCAGTGGCTGTGATGCTCCGAGCCTCACATATTCCACTCTATGGCTTATCAGTCGGGGAGCCAGAGGAGCTGTCCAGTCTCATTCTCTCATTGGAGAGCACATGTCAGGACCTATTTGCCACTGGTTACTTTGAGAGTGACATCAGCGATGACCCCTTGACCCTCGGCTGACGGAGAAATGCTTCTGCAATAGTTTTCCATTACAGAGGCGAGAGAGCACGGACACCAGACGGATATGTCGAAATGGGGAAATAGGAAAACTGGAAAAGGCATTTAGACCTGTATTTGACCCATCATGTTTCAGTTTTCTTGCAGGAGGCTCTTATGAAATGAGTATTTGACCCATAAACAAAGCCTTTGTCATCCTCCTCCTGTGTTTTTTTTTTCCATGACCGACCACCAAATGCTATTACAGTGGATAAAACAGGGATCAATCCGCCAACATGTATAGACTCTATTCATGTTGCTTGGTCCTGTCCTCCCTTTTTTTTCATCTTTGATGATGTGTACCTGCTTGTCAGTCTGGCTATGTGTGAATCAGCCTTGAATGTATCTGCAGAGGTTCGAATTAGGGGACAAATTGTTGTGACTGAGCTTTCGACATGCCTCTCAACAGGTTGGATACCAGCGTTTCATATAGATCTGAGCTGAGCTAAGTCGACGGCGATGTTTGTTCATCCAAGAGCACGCTGCTTGAGATTGCAGTTCTCAAACACAATAAACAATATGAGGATACCAGCTGAATCCCGAATGTCATCATCGGAAATCGATGTACTGTACTGTTTTTGTAACGCAACTAAAGAACTCAGACTAGAAACAGATGTTTGTGCGACAATCAACAGAGAGAGCCCACTGCTCTGATGGCCCGCCATTTCAAAACGCCAATAGTCTGAAAAATGACGCCCACGTCCCTCTGATTGGTCAGTGTTGCTCGGTTAAGGTTAGATAATTGGTTAGATGGTTAAGGTTGGAAAAAAACACAAGAGTATCGCACCATTGGATTAGCATGCTGATTGGTACAGTGGTACAATTTTCTTGTCCAACTCTGGACACAAAAGGGAATAAGTAATACGTTGGCAAATGTTCCAAGAATATAAAAGGATGCTTTCGGGTAATGTGAATGTACCATTGTAGGTCCATTTTGTAAGAACGTTTATTTTTGAGTGTTATACGTAAATACTTTCTTACAAAACGGACCTTTATGAGGGGCCTTCTGTGAGCGGGTTGTCCACAAGCGAAGAAATGTCACTTCATTTAATACCGTGTAAATAGCATGCCACTTTTAAGGACATTTCGCTTGTCAATTCCAGTCTCTATTGGGACGTGCAGGAAAATACTACTTAAGTAAGGTGACCTCAGTAGTTGTGGTACCAATAATAAACATGGTTACACTGTCAAATGGTTGCAATTTAGTTCAGTTTAGGCAAAAAAAAACTTCTGACATGAGGATGAAATATGCAGAAAATGTGTGTGATAGCATCCCAAATGACTGAAGACATTGCCGTATTTGGCACCATTTGGTGAGAGCAGGTTGAATCAGAAATGGTTGGTGGTGCAGTCCCCAGCTCAGTCTGTCCACATGTCAAAGTGTCTTGGGTAGCTTTATAAATACCCTTTTGTGCATTCTAACAAGTTACGTATGGAGCTGCTTTTCATGAGGAGGTTACATGGTGTGGGACTTGAAGTATACGTACCATTGACATTATTCATGAAACCATCAGTGTAATCTGTGCTCATGCTCATTTAACCACTGTTTCGTAAGTTTATTCTTGCTCTCGCTCTCGCTGATGGCACATTTCTGTTTGAGTAACTTCAGCTATAAAGTACAATCTGCTCCCTGCCAGTGCTGATCATGTACTGTACAGATTACATGAACCACCAGCTCATCCATCAGGTTCCCATTTGTGACACTGCAATATAGTCTTTGACACCCGTAAATCTATTATATCAACGTCATTAAAAGCATCTGTGCCGCTCCATCAAAGTGTGATTGACAAATTACGTGCTGTAAACCATGAACGAGGAAGCAAACTGTGTGGGAAGACGTCCGTTTAGAGCGCTGATTTATGTAATATGACAGGGATGCTTTGATGGGGGGGGGTATTTCTGTCTTATCGCCCATTATGCTTCCCTACAGCTCATAAAGACACATGTCACCACGTGAAAGCTTTGCAGGTCAGTCTGAAGAGACGGTGAGCGTGCTAGCTAGTCCGCTACCACTGCTGGCCTTTGCCTTCGTGATAAATTACATTTATGAAAGCTGCAATTACCTGATTACCTCGCCGCTCTGGCTCCCACTCACTAGCAGGATTCATCACGGCCCTATAATTTCATTCAAATTACCCATGAACCTTAGTCCATAGTGTCAACAGTAAATGCCAGCGTGACCCTACTGAGTGTAAGTAATGTCCTCTGCGGCCAGCACAGAGGTAAGTGAACTAATAAGCTGTTTCTTAAAATGAACATCGTCGGGTGAGAGGAGAGACAGATATTAGAGGAATGAACACGCTAAGAAGTGACACACCGATCACTCAGGACCCAGTGGAGGATGTGAAAGGCTTAGTTTAGATATGCTGGGATTAGCATGGAGCTGCTGACGCTGTGACATCAACCCCCCTGGACCATCTTCACCATGAGCCCCGCAGATTATTATTTTCCGTTCCTCCCTTTCCCCTCAGGCAAACTGACCTCTCCAGACCTCCCGATATACGAGCTCCTGTATCCTCCGACCACCTACACCCCGAGGATTGACAAAACAAGCTCACCGCTGGGCTGGTATGGGCCCTCCTATGGTCCACCATCTCCCTCTCGGCATGGAGGCAGCACTTCTGATTCTGTTTTCGCACACTGAATCAAACGGAGCTATGAAAATTTATATAGCGCTAAACTCTTACATTGCACATCAAAGGTGATCAAGTTGGCGAGAAAACTAAGTTCTCCATCTCCGGGAGGTGCCTCTCAACATGAGAGTCAGAGCAAGCATGAAGTTGATTTCCTCACGCATTCATAAATTCATTAGTCTAAACTTTTCAGTGTATCAGTTACATTAAGCCTCATTAACTTCTTTTTTCCTGCTTTATATTAGCTAATTAGCTCAGGGGTGGCCACAAATTAATTACCATCTTCTACAGCCGCGTGCAATTGCATTGTGTTTATTTAGTCTCTCCTATTAACTTTTAATCTTTTCCCACTCGTAAAAACAGGCAATTAACATTTTTTGATAAACAAAAATGATGCTAGCTCAGGGATAATCAGCAGCTCTGCATGTCGTCCTGACAAAATTACCCTGTCAGCTCATTTGACCCCCCGAACCAGCCTCAGTCCAGACTGGCTTGTGTGGAGCAGCCCTGTGACAAACAGTGTGACCTTCGTTTCCTTTTTGCTCTTTTCTTTTCTCCGGCACTCTCCATTCCTTTGCACGTATTGCAGTTTTGTGCGCAGGTGTTACATGACAAATGTCGATTGGGATTTCCGGCCTTTTTGCCGTGGGTGAGCGTGGCGATCCGGTGATATGACAGCGGAGCATTCAGCGCAGAGGATGCTGCGGAGGTCTTCAATGTTCCTCAGTGTATTTCAATAAACCAACACAATGGCTGCTTCATTAGCCCATTGATTCATTAATGCAGCCATCATTCTTCCTCATATTCACGGAGCGCAAACGCCGATGATACAAAAGGTAACAGTAATGATAACTCCATCCACGGTCGAATTCCTGTTAAGGCACCAGGCGGCTATCCGCTTTGATAAAGAGGCCCATTTATACGCTGTCTCCTCTCACAGGGTCATCCTTCTCCATATTCTGTGTATTGACCCGGGTTGTTCCTTTTATTACAAGCAGGTTTTTTATTGAAGGATGATTACATTGAATGATGTCAAGCGAGGGGAGAAAAGATCGACCAGAATAATGACGTTCCGGAGAGGGAGAAGGCGATGGGGGTGGGCGGAGGGGGTCGATGGCTGCACTTGCCCTGTCTTTCCGTGCGGCCTCACAAATTGAGTCGCATCCTTGCTCATCCATTATTTAAGGCCGATCGGACACTCTTGGCAACTATGGATTTGATAATCATTCCCATGTCCATATTAAATATGTGACATAAATATCACAGTAGGGGCTTGTCAATAGGAGAGCAGCAGTGTGAAACTGGGGCGTAAAAGAGAAACTAATATATGGACGAGAGGCTGAGCGGAGATGAGAAGGCTGTGCAGGTGTTTTTCTGCTGCTGAGACACCCAACTAGTCTCCCTGCACCTGAAAAAGCAGGGAATGCTCATATGCTTTAAAAAAAAAACACATTTGTTTAATATTACCTCCGACACATAACTGCAAAATAAATATTTACTTCTAAGCATCCAAGCCTCCGCTTGGTGTCCATTAATTTATTGTAACTTTAGCTTGCTGCATGGCTTGGGGTCTTTGATATATGACTAATGACATTCTCATCAGTTTAACTCTACACTTTGTGTTTAATTCCAAAAGGATGCTGCAGGGATGATGTATTTTTGTGGGCTAAAGCAGATGTTAGCATTGCCCTGGTTCCCTTGGGAAAAGAAAAAGAAAAAAAAAAAAGACATGAGTTGTAATTAAAAAATTAGGTATTAATCTATTTATTTCTTATAAATAATCTTCAGGCATTTAACCAGAAACCCATTTAAAATCCCCATAGACTTTGAGACTTATTTCAAGGTTTTCAGGATTCCTGCAGGCTAACAAGCTAAACTAAGAGGGTGCCCATGACCAACAGTGGGTCATCTATTAATCGGAAGGTCGCAAATTGCTCCTGATGAGCAGTTGGCACCATGCGTGGCAGCCTCTGCCACCAGTGTAACAATGTGAAAGAATTTGTAAGTCGCTTTGGACAAAAGTGTCTGTGAAATGCCCTAAAATGTAAATGTAAATGCAGCCTCAGAAACATTAACATGGTTAGCTGCCCCTCTTTTTTTTTTTTTTTTCCTGTAGTGGAATTGTTGCTAGATTTTAAAAATGGCTGTAGATTTTAACTCACCACAAGGCTTCTGTTATTTACCACAGTAGCACATGGACTGCCATTTGCAAGATCATTTGCATCTTAGGTTTTTTCATGTTTACATATCTTAAGTCTAATGTTAGGCCTATAAGTTTGTAGATATCGTTCTTCCTTATTGGATTGCCTAAATCATCAGAAATCGTCTGATGTTCGTGTTGGTAAGATACCAAAAATAGTGCTATATCCACTGACAACAAGAGCTACGAAATAGACATTTATTCATATGAAAATGTGTCTGTGTGGGCAAAGGAGCAGTGCGCGAGGGGGGAAAGAGGGTGTCGGGTTGTAAGTCACCACATAAATAAGGAGGAGAGAAGGCTGATAACAAGAACCAGCATCTGCCAGGCAGGCAGGCAGTATGTCTCCTTTCTCTACGGTGGACTCTTCGTCTCCTGTGATTTTCTCCAGCTGCTGGTCATGAATACTGGCCTATGCACTGTAGATTAAAGCACAACACATGTTTCTCTGCAGGCTAGACAATATATCATCCGCTGATAACCAATGACAAACGCTCCTACATATTGTCCCAGAGCAGAGACGGAGTACGGAAAAACAACGTTTGGATGTGAGCTGTTGCGGAAGTGAAGTTAGACTGATTGACCCGAAAAACTGTCCTGTTCATTTATGTTGATAAAATATGCAATTTATTCACATTATCATGTTGTACATGTTGTCCATGATACGGTTTTGTACATCTTTGTGCCGCTCACACAATTATCCAGTCAGAGTTCAGAATTAAATTCTACGAGGCCTGCTCCCATCAAAGGGAAGTGTCTACTCCAACCACTTCTCTTCGGCAGCAGCAGACAAAAAACATAACTTCCTGTGGCTTCAAGAGAAGGCTGTGCACACGTCTGCCTTTCCTGCTCCCACTTGGTCATCATGGTTGACCGTCACCGGCAGTGGTTTATGTGTCTTGGCACTAAGCATGTTACAAGTGTCCTATCCTAGCCAGACTAGGATTTGTCGGTTAGGTTGGGCTTTTTTCAGTCAGATCCTCGAATGTAACTTTGCCATTGTGACAGTGAGGGTGAGGCGAAGTCTCAGTTGTTCTGAGGCTTACTCTCTCGTGCTTACGTTAGACCTCTTCTGGATGACAGTGATTCAGTGCTGCTCAGTCAACAGGATGCTCCGCCAATCTTTTCTGTCAGGGTGGTCTTGTATCTTGTTTTCTTTCCTTCACACGGAGGTGGACTTACTCATCATCATGTTCCAAGACCCATGTAATGTTCTTTTCAGGTTCATACTTTTATTTGGGGTGTCTACTTGAACATGTTTAGAATGTGTTAATGTAAAAAATAGAAAAATAATTCACATTTAAAACACATTTTTTCTCATATTGGTGCATGACCTATATTCAACCTGCACCCTATATATCTCGTTAAGGCTCGCTTGTTGAAAAGTCCAATCTGCTCTGATTGGTCAGCTCTCACAGGCCTGTGCAGGCACTACCTACCATGTTTTTCGGTTATTTAGCCGTATTTATGTAGCACCCAGCCTTGCTTTTTGGTCACAAAGGGCATGGGAAACTCACGTTCAACAATATGCGACCTTTAGAAGAGCAAAACATCTGTTGTGTTTTCCCATATGTAGTCATTATTAATGACTGGACACAGTTGTTGTTTAACATTTATAAAGGTTCACTTTCATCTTTCTCTTTTCTGTTGTGTGACCTGCTCTCCCCGCATTTTTTGTTTGTTTCAATGGGCTTTAAAGAATGCAAGGTCCACTGCTTGGACAGTACACCACAAGGGGGCACTAAAGCTGGAAATTTTCAAATTTTGTACATCGTACATCTCCTAAACTATATATATATATATATATATATATATATATATATATATATATATATAAATGTAAGGGATAATGCCCGACGAGGTGTCCATAAACAGGAGTTAATGGACGACGTGGAGGCCTAAGAACCGTCCGAGGCGCAGCGGACATTAAATCCTGTTTATGGACACCTCGAAGGGCATTATCCCGCTTATACCATGGTCACTTGCCAAAGAAAATAAATTAAGACCATTAATTTATATTTTCATGCGTCTTACAATCAAAATATAAAGTTTTTCACAAGCCATAACTAAGTTTCCCTGGTTACGCCTGAGGGTTTGACTAAAACCTGGAAAAATCATTACCCTCCCGTAAGGTTCTTATTCAACGGAAACGTTGTTCACTCCTCCAGTAAATAGGACGGACCATAGCTCGACTTGGCAACGGGAGATATTCTAGTCCGCTCGGGATGAGCCAGAAAGCTAACGCTATGCTAGCAAGGTTCAAAGTCAGTAACATTGCGTACGGTTGACAAACAGTAAATATAATTTGATAGTATGCTAGCTAATAAGACCAGCTAGCTAACCAGTCATGTCATTGTCCCCAAATCACTGGCAAGATTTTCACGAACGAATGATCGGCCGTGTGTAACGTTACTGTGGCAGCTTAGTGCTGGAAATAAAATATTTAGATTTGATATGCCAGCTAGCGCATTGATTTAGAACGGTAAACAGACAATTTGACTGGAACTACTTAGTAGGTGTCCGTATATCAGGGGTTAATGGACACCCTTCAGCCAGTCAGAATCGAGTATTCCCCCAGACCATGGTATAAATATATATATATATATATATATATATATATATATATATATATATATTTATACCATGGTCTGGGGGAATACTCGGGGGAATATATATATATATATATATATATATATATATATATATATATATATGTGTCTGTGTACGTTTTTAGTATTTTGAGGCATTTTTATACATAATGCTACACAACAGTGCATTATAATAAAATAATAGTAGCAATAAAGTCAATCGTGAAACAATGATGAATTCAGAGTACAATACAGTTACAATACAGTGTGATTAATAGGACACAAAAATACTTTTATACATACATAACACAGATATATTTCTGAGGTCTGTTTAATTTACCAACTGAGAACACCTCGTAGGTCATTTTCACTGCAGGAGTTCTGCATAAAATGACTCAATTCAGTGGTGTGCAAGTAAAGCATGACGGTTAGAGTGGAGCTGCATGTAGTTTTCACTCTTTTCTTTATAAGTCTGTTTTATAATGTGTGAGACAAAAGTGCATTCTCCAATGATTCCTCCCTGCCAATTCACATTAGAGCGCAATCTTAGTCTCGTTAATTCATAAAACACACATCTGAGCACACAACAATTGCTTCAGTTAAGTTGGTGAACTCCAGCGTGACAAGCTACAGATGGCGTGTGTTTCATCTGTTTTGTATTCAATCATGACGGAAGAGAAGGGGTTTAGCTTCATATCATGATGATTTATGTCATGTGTCTAAATAAGACACAACAGAAGGCAAGTCTGCCCCTAAACCTTTCAGCAATTTTGTTATATTGTATTACATGCCTGACCATCTAATTTCAAGATTATGCGTTTGATTGAAGTAATTTGTCTCATCTTTCAATCATTTATTTATATGCTGCTCTGCCATCATGTCAGCTGGTTTATTCAAAGGCACTTAAATATTGTCTAAAATAGAAAAAAACATATATATGTCTTTAAAATGCCACAGAAAAAAAAACAACCAATGCTGTCTTACCTCTATACTTACCATCATATTATCGTTGCTTTGAAATGATGACACATAAATAGTATGCGCTCACTACGCCAACGCTGAGGCTTAACATGTTTAGGCTGCCAGTGAAATTCCACATGAAATAGGGACACAAGAAAGCCTCATCCTTCCCTTTAATGAGAGTCCCCACTGTCATTGTTGCATCAGGATAGAGGTAAGTATCAGTGGAGCAGGGAAAACAAATTCAATAATAATTAACTTGGGTCATCTACTCATCTGCTATGGCTCATAAACCTTAGAGAAAATTTCCCCCAGAACTTTTTTACAAAGCCTTTAAGTCTCACACAGACCCTTTACACAAACCAAACTCAGCGCCTTGTCTCAGCTCATCACCCACTCGACCCAGGCCAAAGTCCCTGATTCATCACGTCTAATATTTGTGAATACATACATGGACCTAAATATAACCCTAATGTATTTCGATTTAAAGTGAAACTCTCGCCGAAAAGCAATTTAGGCTTTATCTGTGAATGTATGAGTCAAACCTTTGTGTAAAAGCATAATTACTATGAAAGAGGCACTTTTAAGATTTAACGTAGTTTGGCTTTCGGGCAAGCTAATTTTCAATGGAGTGCAGGGCACTCTTACACTAGCATGAAAATCGCTATTTTTAAAACACTAAGAAGGCTCGACACGACATGAAACTTTGCTCGTAGTATCACCAGGGTCTCTACACGTGAACACGAGCATTGAGAAAATTGTTTGCGTACAGCGTTTACTAGAAGGAAGGTCGATCCCCGAGTGTGACCTTTCAGGGAGGCTTGAGGAGCAGGCCACCATTACTCTCCTTCCTGTTAGGTCGCACTCGGGGATCGACACTTTTTGTCTGCCATGACGGCGGCGTGCCGAAGATACAGCTGCTAACGTGAGTTGTTGCTCCATTGAAAATTAGCTTGCCCAAAAACAAAACTACGGTAAATCTTAAAAGTGCCTCTTTCGTCGTAATTATGCTTTTACACGAAGGTTTGACTCATATACATTCACAAATAAAGCCTTGGTTGCTTTTTGGCAATAGTTTCACTTTAAGCCCCTGTACGTCCCAGACCCCCTTCAATGGTTGCTGTGCATCACCTTTATACTTCATGATTTTTCTTTTTACGAGCACTGCCTGTAAACATGATTTTAAACAGATGGCCTGTTTCACATCATGCATCACTTCTGTGGGTCTCTCAGGGAGTCAGGCTTTCAAGCATGGGTAGATGGTTTTACAATTTGTCTTTGGTGACAAAATACTAAATAAGTCTCTATGAATTTTTGTTACTGGACCTTTATAAGGTGTCTCATAGGAAGTTAGACCGACCCTTGGTCTAATTGGCCGCAAAGGTAAGAAGTCTACTGTCTGTGAATGGCTTTATATCAAATAAGATGGATATACCTTCTGTATATACTTCATGCTAGCACAAACAGCATATGGGACATTAAATACTTCTTGGGCTGGAAAAACAGCGCTGTACGGTCATTTCTGTTATATCAATTCATTGCATGTAAAACTGCAGTATGTGGCAAAGGGAAGGGTTAATGCTTTGATACTTACATATAACTTTGGTTTTCATAAGGTCAATATAATGTGTATTATAGGCGCCTAAACCTGACCAAGTAGTTTTTGTGCCTAAACCTAACCGCACTGCAACAACTTCACAACATTGACAGTCCAAAAGTCATGAGGTGTGACATTTCTTGTCAGCAGTAATATATTTTTTTCCTGGACGTACTAATTTGATCACAAAGCCCTGAGTGTGTGCACTGAGGCCCGAGGGCTAAGTAAAGCATCATAATTTGTAGCTTATGGCTATTGACTAAAGCGGCCATATTTGACGCACTGGGAGTGAACACACGTTTGGAAATTCCATAGAAACAAAGATATTCCAGCAGAAGAGGTTGTAGAGAGTTAAGCGTTTCTCTCTGATCACTCTAGCCACATTCGGCACTTGAAAACCACTTTCTCCACATTACACCTACTATCTTTTACACTCCTCCAGACAAAGTGTGGCCCTTCAGTGTGCCGGCTCTGCTGCTGTGTGTCGTATGAGCTGCTCTCTATGCTGCCTGTCAGCTGGCTGTAGAGCTAATATCAGGGCTGCCTCTCCGGCTGGCAGACCCAATCAGACTCTGGAAGCCGGGCTGATTGGACTGACATACTCCATCAAACCCAGCATCAAACCACTGCTGACCATACACTGGGGGTCTGACTGCTTCGGACATCGCGGAGTAGGCCGGTGCAGGCTTTTTTAAACAATCCTAATATAGATCACAGAGGGTTCTTTTCTCGCTGCCTCTCCCTGCAGAATTGCTGGTGTTTTAGTTGCATTTTTTAAGAGGAAGCCTAGAGTTATTTGTTTACACTCACAGTGAAACGTGTGCTCTTGTTGCAGAGAAATTGTCATAGAGATTTGAGGTATGTTCAGTTGCCATCAGATTTTATTGGCAGACAATACTTTTGCATTTGCCCTTTTTCTATTTGCGTGTAATATTTCCTCTTTGAAGTAAGGGACTTTAAAGGGATCCCGCCAGATCTTCCAGACTTTTGTGCTGTGTAGTGTTTAATATCAAAGCATATGGCATCAAGACTTGCCCCCTTTGAACTGCTTTTTAATCCGAGCATCTCAACTAACCATACCGCACTTCCCAAATAAAACTGTTACTAGTTTGACATAATTAAGTATTTCATATAATTGGGTTGACTTTAATCATCTTTAATCACCCAAATGTATTCTAAAATTGAAATGTTTATGAGAACATGGGATTTTTGTGGGAATGATCACAACCCTGAAAGCCCTGGACAAACATGTTGAACCTTCTAATTATGCAGTATAGTTAAGGAAGTACACTCGGCATATGTGCGTGCGTGCTTCATTCATTTCCGCCCGGAGGGGAGGATAAAGTGTTGTGAAAATTTGTCAAACTGTGCGGGAGGAGCTTCACAATGTCAACAACACTGAGTGTCTTTGGGAGCAACTTAAAAGGCACTCCCAACCATCACAGGACTTGTTGGCTTTTTTATTTTCCAAATTTCTAATAAGAGCTGATGGCTTTTTCAGACGAAAATACATTTTTAGTGCTCAGAGCTGCCTATTACAGACACCTTAATGGAGCATTGGTAAATGATTTAATTGACTGCTTCCACTGACGAGCTGTGGGGCCAATCATACACTGCCCTCTCCGAAGCTAAGGAGGTGTGCCAATCATGGCGCCATTGTTTCCGAAATAACAACAATATGGATTGAAATGCATGAGTGCTGCTTAGACAACATTTACCTCTCGACGCTGCATCCGTTATGTGGCAATTTAAAACCCAGGGGGTCCGACTCAGAAACTGGAGAGAGAAACGTTGGGGTCTGCTTTACAGAGCTGAACTCTCTGCTCGCCAAGACGCATCAGGCTGTCCTCTGCCACCACAGGGGGTGATGTCAGCACGACTAGCCCCCCCACACACAACATGACACCCACAGACACATATAATTAGTCTTTATCCCGTATTCAACAATGAGGGTGACAGTCAGTGCAAGTGTGTTCAATGACTGACATTGTCCAGTGAAGCAGAGGCAGATGGGTACAAGAAGGCATCAGTCCCTCAATCAATCATTATCATTATTATTATTATTATCATTATTGTTGTTGTTGGTGTTGTTATGACAACAACAATAGTAGAAGTGCAAGATTTATGTTACAGGCTTAAATATATACTGTTGTAAGTACACGGTCTGTGCTAATGTTAAAATGTATAATGCAATTAAAATTATTTTGCATTCATAGTAACAGCAGTTAAGTAAAATAGCAAAAAAAAATAATTCAAAACCATCACAAATCGTTGAAATCTCAAAGTAGTGTTTGTTTTTCGTTGTTTACTTAGTTCTTTATTGTAAAACGTCAGCACTATACAGTGATACACTGGGATCTCAGCCCAGTCACCCAAATATTAAGGTTTCTGCAAACCACCGGTACGTCCGAGTTTAACATTACCAAACGTGGCATTACAAGTTCATATTATGTGTTATTAACCACTGCAGTGTCTCTGTGGAGACATTTTCAGACTTTTTTACGGCGACAACTTATTTCAAGCTGTTTTATTAAGTCTGTTTTGCTAACCCTAACCAAGCGGTTTTGGTGTCTAAACCCGGACCACAAGCACATGACAAGGGATAAATACAAAATTGAACTAAGTCACCATAAAGATATGTTAGGCTTTAACTTGGCTAACATTTATTCTGGCGATTAGGTTGCTCAACTACAAAGTGGTCTAAATCTGCCAGTCTGAGATGAGCTGTTTCTGTCTCCCCCTACGTACGCAGGAGAAGTCATGTTATTTTCCACGTTGGACTAAATTTGTCGCTGAGGAAAAATTGGCCGCACTAAAGTTGTCACAAAGCCATCTTGCCTCTATTGTGATTGTCTCTCCCTACTTTTCAGAAGCGGAACAGTTTACCAAGGAGACAACAAACAGATTTAAATCTCGCAGAAAGCTTAGAAGCAAGAAAACAGAAATGAAAAGGCAAAAAAACGTTACTATGTGAATGCAAGTACATCTAAAGAACATATTCGAAAGATGAGTCCCTGATTGTGAAGTAGCCATGTTCCCTTGTTTTAAATTCTCCCCATAGAAAAAGGTGTCATGATGACCTGCTGTATTGCTTTTTTGTCTTTTCACTTTAGCAGCGCATGAAACCGAAAAGGGCCGAGGACACAATTATGTTTTCATTCCTCCTAGTGGTAATGTTCAATGAATGCACTGAAGGCGGGGTTGAATTAATGATACATTTATTCATTATCATTTTAATATAGCCACAGTGCACAATCAGCTGCAATACAGAGCGAGACAGAGCTGAGAAAACAAATTAGCGGGAAAGCCTAAGGAATATTTTTTACCCTCTATTCTGCAGTCCTCGTGGCATATGGCTACCTATTTGCAACAAGAGTTCATTTGCAGATATATAAAGAAATCAGCGCAGGGACGAATAAAATTATGTAATAAAACTCAACCAAGAAGAAATATTGCCAGCGAAACATATGGCACTGTCAAAAATTATCACTTGAGACGCTAAACACAAAATACTGGCAAGTACAATTTCAACACGTTCCAGCCTAAATGAATTAATTCACTTCATTATAGAGTAGAAAGGTAGGAGTTATAATCGCCTCAATTAGAGCGGAGCCATAAAGCGAAGATAATGTATATGTAATTTCTTTTAATTTAGCTGCCATCTGTTTGTTGCAATTGAACGCACTGTAATATTTAGCTTTTCATTAGTTTGTTTTTCCCTCAGCGAGACAGATCGTCGTGTATGAGCATAAGGACTGCTCGTGTTCAATAAAGCCACGATGACTGATGTGATTTGATAGTGGCGTATGAGTGCATTTTTCATAATGAAACCTTCCTTATTCAAAATAGAGGCATCTTATCACGCATTTTAAGTTGGCGTGTGCACGACCGCAACTCACCTGTGCTCGATAAAGGGCACAGAAAGCGGTTACTGTATGCAGCACGGGGTTACGGACCTCCTTTCATCTGGTTCGACTCCTAAAACTCCCTCAATAGTTCTCCAGAAGCCTCTCAAGCATATGTCTCCTCATCTGCTTATCTTGGCAAACACTTGGCTCGGTGGATGAGGGTGCTGGATGGAGGAGAGGAAGAGTTGAGTCGACTCCTTTCCCTGATGGCCTCGCAGGCCCTGCCGCCTGGCTCGGCTGCCTTCGCACCGAGCGAGCGCTCTCCCCAACCTGCCATATGGGAGCCATAGCGCTTTTCTTTATCATCTCGTCTTTTCTTTTTTTTTTTTTCTTTTATGCCTACTGGTTGTGTGGCTGCCTTTGTTGTTCAGGAATAATCAAATGTTGATAGCATAGTTCAAATGGACCATTAAGTATGTGAGAATGCTCTATGGAGATGGAAGCAGATAAGAGAGCAGGAGCCAGGCAGTCTGCCACGTTCAATAGCCAGCCTAGTGGTGGTGCTAATTTGATTATAATATAGTCATCTCCGAAGATTAGAGCTATTCAATTAAATATTCTAATTAACCTGAAGTATTAGGCAAATGATGCTAATTACAAATATCCTCAAGAGAGCTGGCTGGATGAAAGGCTCGACTCGCGACTGATACTTCAGACCACTGTCTCGTAACAAGATGTCCTATATCATAGACTCGGCGAATATTAAATTCCTGGCTAATTTGCCTCAGCCCCATTTGTTTAATGGCATTTGCATTTTGTTTGAAATTGTAATAAACATGTGTACCCGGCTCTTAACTTCACAGAGCAAGCACACTCTTGGGGTAGCTTAGTATTTCTGTTTACACAGCTCCCCAGAACATTTCCCTCTCTCTCTCTCTCTCTCTCTCTCTCTCTCTCTTTCACACACATGCACACACAAACAAGACATGCACTCACACTCACACACACACACACACACAGCCTGGCCCATTAAACTCAAAGTGCTCGTACTGCCTGCGACGGAGCGGCATTATTTTCAGGCCCGTGAACAACATGGGATCAATTTTTCCAAAGTGGGTGTTTCTAATAATTAGGAATATATTGACTAATGAGGGGTGTGTCTAATAATCTTTATGCTTTTCATTACTTCCACACACTGTTGATGCCATAAAGAGTCAGAGTTTGTGTATGTGTGTTTGTGCGTCTCACAAACATGCAATTCAGTGTGGAGGCAGCCGGCTCAGAGTGGACCGTCATGAAATCATGAAATCATCATATTTGACAAAGGTTAGAGGGAAAGCAAAGCCATCATGGTAGAGAAACATGTAGGTGCCTTCAGTGATTACTTTATATTCATAGTTTTTCCACTCCAAGGTCCTGAATATGTCATGTGCATAATGCCGGCCCTCAGTGTGGCATTATAGTCACTCCGAGGAACGTGTTTCAATAAGGCAATTTTCTCACTGCCTAAGAACATCAGCGGGGCGCCAGTCTCAACAAAGACAGAGTATGACATGTTATCCAAGCATACATCTGCAGGAC
Source organism: Diplodus puntazzo (assembly GCA_963678695.2). Lineage (NCBI taxonomy): Eukaryota > Metazoa > Chordata > Actinopteri > Spariformes > Sparidae > Diplodus > Diplodus puntazzo. The sequence goes on along the minus strand of OZ023160.1, from coordinate 25,248,860 downwards.
AGAACTATACTTTATTAAAGGAAAATAGGATTTTCACAAATGTTTTGACAAGCAAAGGGGGGGAGAGCGAGGAGGAAGGAGGAATGGAGGGGTGCAAGGTGGGGGGGGGGGTGTTGTTGAAGGCAACAAAAGGGGGCTTGATTCATGGTTTGCGAGCAGGGTTCATGAAAAGTGGTTAGGTAAAGAGAAGCGGGAAACGCAACTCGTGAGGATCAAATACCTGGTGGTTTGTGAGCAGTTTTGAATGCGGGGCAATTGTCTCATCTTTGCCACAAATCACAGCATGACAGCGGATTTGCATGGGTGGTGGGGGGGTTGCTGCAGCTGGGGTGAGATGAGCCCTTTCTTGTATCTAAGCAACCATACACAAAATGAGTCACGTGATTGGGGATTAATTACCCTGACTCCACAATGAAGAAGACTACAAACTGAAAGTGTTTTTTAGTGATATTTATTGGCTAAAATTTGACTCTAAGTTTACTGAGAGTTAAACCAAAATTCAAATTAATCTTCTGAGCATCCTTAAGCCTTAGATACATACTTCATTTTAAGTTTGAAATAGATACACATTTTTGTAAATGTGGCAGTGGTGTAAAGTAACAAATTAAACTAAATTAAGTTAGAGGAACTTTTTCTAGTCAAGCTGTTTATCACATTTAAAAGGCAAATATTATATACTTCACAATAAACACAACCTGATATGCTTATAAAATCAATACATTGTTAAAGCAGCTATTTTATAGTCATACCCTATGTATCGGTATCCGCACTCCGCCTCAGCTTTATAGAGCTTTATAAAGAGCTTCAGCTCATTGTTTGGCTGTCTGGCCCACAAATTTACTGTTTTGGTTCATAATCACTGCTCTCATAGTGTTGTTTTCAACTGCGGCAGGCAGCTGTTTTCAACAAAAAAGAAAACAAAAAAAAACCTAAAAACTGGCAGAACACTACCTGCTCACCACCAAACAGCAGCTAGCTGATGAACAGAGTAAACTGTTTAAGAGCAAGATATTTTACTCAGGATGTGGTGGAGACCAGACCAAAAGCAAGGCTAAAAAAGAGTCTGTATACTGCAGAACTTGTATCCATCAGGGTGTCGGAAATAGAGTTGATAGTTTTCCCATTTAAACTTATGAGATGTTTTTATTTATATATTTCATTAGGGCCCACATACATAAAATGATCCAATGTTTGAGCAAAAAATTCAAGATTAGAGAAAGCAAATTCTCAAATCACATTTGTAGATCAGTTTTATTACCCCAGTAATCATGTCATGACCCCTCATCAGTGGCGGACTCGGTATCTCTGAGGAGCAGGGGCGAAGAAAAATGTAAAAAGGGCACCAGGTGTATGCGGCACGGCACCATCGCGCAGAAAGGCCACTGAAAGGGCACCCTAGAGGGAACTTTAAAATCCTTTGATTCCTTGAAGGGCACCCTGAAGGGCACTTGACCACGTTTTCTCCACTGGAAGGGTACCTTAAGAGCACTTAATCACATTTTGTCCGCTGGAAGGGCACCCTAGAGGGCACTTTATCATGTCTGTATTGAGAACGTCTGGACTAAACAAACCAGGGGTTAAAACTAGTTCCACCCTTTACCAGCTACAACATTAAAATGCTGCTTCGATACATCAGTATAAATAAACCTTTTTTAGCTACTTACAACAATATTTTCTTCAAGTTGGTGTTTCATTTACATTTTGCTGATTACACCTCAGAAAAATGCAGGGCCCTTACTTGTATAGTATTTGCGCTGTAGTATCTGTGTTTGAATACTTCTTCCACCGCTGCATTGTTGCACCACAGAACATGTTGTGTTCCCAGTTCCCCTCTGTACCTGCAGCTGTAATTGTTGTGTATAGTGTCTAGCTGGCTTTCAAAGAGACAAACGAGGACAATGACATTTTAAATCCTCCCAAAATGATTTCTTATTTTTGAAAATGGCCAGTGGCATCCCAATTCCCCAGGTCGCCCCTGAGCTTGTTGGATGCCTGTGTTAAGGTTGATACAGCGACTGTATTTACTACTGGGGGATATCATATGAGTCGGGCTAAGCCGGGAGGGATGATATCAGCTTTTGTTTGAGCCTCCGCTACGTGGAGAGACAGTCGTAAGTACTGTACACCTGTCTCATTAGGAGAACCATGCTGTTGACCCAGTGTATTAGCCTGGGCCTAATCCTGGCGGATCTGAACAGGCTTCCCTAAGCCTCTCATATGGATAAGTCTTCCCCTGAGCCACCATGACAAGGCTGCAGCACAATGGAAAACCGGGCCACGCTAACACATCATTATACTCTCCCAAACAGATACAGATTATGAGAGTGGCTGGGTTTTGTTTGTTTATTGGCAACATTACTGTCAAATTATTGCTCTTACTGGCAGGCACTGTTAGAGGCTATTCACACCACAGACACACACGCATACAAACTCACACAGTTATGCAGATACACATCCATTAACGCACACACAAATGCCGAAAAATAAAACCACATCCACCGGCAAATTGGGCTTATTGAAGCTGCCCACTGTTTCTGAATCATAACATGCATTTAGACACGTTTTGTGGTAGACGCGATCCTCGCTTCGTAATTCAGTCACTTAAAGGAATAGTTCAACATTTTGGGAAATATACACTTTCTTGTTGAGAGCCCCATACAGTTATAAGAATACAATAATAATAATAAAAATAATAATAATAATAATAATGATAATCTGAAATAATATGTTAGTCAAAGAGGAAATAGACTATTTTTCTTTTTCTCCCCCCCCCAGCGCTCCCCTGCGGTATTAGTGTTGCCGCCGCCTGTCGCAAAGAGAGTGCTAGCAAGATGGCTACTAGCAAAATGGCTACTGCTAGCAATCTGTCAATTGTCCAAAACAAACAAAAAATACCAATTTGACCAAGAAAACACTGATCTAAGTGTTATGAAAAAGTGTGTCACATCAGGCTGGGATAATAAGTAAGCAGGTTTTGTTGATGAAGGTTCTCAGTCATTCAAGTAATCTAAGGTAAATCTAAGTGCTGTATTGTAGGCAACTCACTTTAAGTAACTGAAACAAGTCAAGTTGCCTACGTTTTGAATCAACTTAATTAGCTGTAGTAAGGCAGAGCAACATTCCATTGAGTGAATGCCCGTCCATTTCCCCCTGATTTACTTCTGTTCCTATCACGCTCCCACTTCACCTTCTCTACCTCCTCTGTCAAGCAAGTTTTTTTACTGTCTGATCTAGTAGAAAGGTGGTGGTTCTGAACCATCATAACTCCCAGTGGTAAGACGAAACACGTTTCAACAGGGAACGGACTTTCACACAACACCAACGTCCTCCATTGAGTGAATGCTTGTCTGTTCACTCTGGTTTTACCTTGGTTTCTATAAGTTTTCCCCTTTACTTTCTTTGCCTCCTCCGTCAGTGGGGTTCATTTTCGTTTGCAGTGTAGTGCTTCCAGTTATTCCAGTTGTTCCACCGTTACCTGGGGATAGTGACCAGGTAAAAGAGTGCCACTTTCTGTATTGGTTTCGCAATGGCAGACATGTTTCCTTTGTGCCTTAAATTCAACCTTAATATCGAGTGAGAGGTGGAACCAATCTGTTTGTGAATGCCGTCACTCTTAAGTTGTACATTGCATTCAGTATTTACTTTGGTTGCCTTTTTTCAGGTGCTGTTTTTTTTTTGTAAAGTTTGGACAGAGCCAGCTAGTCCGCTTGTGTCCTCTTGTTTCCAGCTCTTATACTGAGATAAGCTCGCTAGCCGCCGGCTGTGGTTAGTTATTTTTCATATATTAGAAGAAGAAGAATAGGACGAAGATTAGAATTCTATCAGTCTTCTCATCGTTCATAAAAACAAATTAGTGTATTTCCTTAAATGTCAAACTGTCCCTCCAACATATTTGGACTGCACATTCTTTTTGTCAAAATACACACAGTATACCAGCCTCAGTGAGAAAGTAAAGCTGCAAAGAAAGAGGGCCACATCCTCACTAATTAAGATACAATTGATTGAAGCTATTTTGCCAAATTAAGTTCTGTTGCTGCGTTTGGACACTTCTGCTCACAAAAGGTGACAACTTAACTACTCCTAAACAGCAGAAAGTGAGTGCTCCGTCGTGGTAACCTTTGGCAAAATGCTTCCAGGTTCTTATGGCCTGCCAACACGCTACTGTGGCTTTACGTCACCAAGTATGTGTGTGTCTTATGATACAGTCGGTCACAGTGAAGTGTTTGACATCAGCAAAGGAATGCTTTTCGTACATTTTATCGACGCGGATGGCCATCGTCACGTCCGCTGTCATCAATGTCATATCGAGAGAGAGGCAGAGACAATAACGTCTGATTTGGACTGGAAGTAGAAATCAAAGCCAATCACGAAGCTCCCTCTCCACTTATTGACTCTTTTTTGTAAACATCAAGATGAGGAGATTGATTATTGAGAGAAGTTAAAGCAGAGTCGACTGCTTCTTTTTCGCATGTCCTTGTCATTTCTCTCTGTTGTTGTGCTTCAGATTTTCATTTAGCACACTTAACGGGAGCAGTCTATAGCTTTCATCATACCTTAAAGCTCAAGTGCAGATGCATAAAAGCCTAATGTGGCGTGTTTTACAAATGTTGCTTTGCAGGTTTCTCGTTTACAATGTTCTGAGAGCCGTACTCCACTGTCGAAAACAAAGCCCAGCATGCCCACAGAAGAATATACCCTGTCTCGTCATCGGCAATCTGCTGCCGCAACCCTGTTGAAGATGAGAGCTGGTGATTGAACAAAGCCCTCAGTGGAAGGAAGCTGTCGAACCTAAGAGCGTCGTGTTCATTGCGGCTCCGCCTGGCAAAATGCAAATGTCAAGTGACACTCGACAAGTCTGTGATTAAGATTTAATAGAGAAAAATGTGAGGCGAGGATATTAGCCTAACTAAGACACATCAGCTGGCTCTCCTCAGGGTGCCCCAGCCTGTCTTCTCTTACCCCTTGTTGCAGCAGGAGGCCACTATGACCAGGACACAAATCTGAGATGTTACAGGGAGGAAAAAGAGCATCTGTAAGAGGTATTCATATGGTGATTTAGGTACTTGTTGGGTCCACTGGTCGCATGTTTTCTTTTAACTTTTGGTTGTTGTTTCAAAATGACTAAAGTTTGGACAATCGAGTTTAATATCTCGGCCCAGATACAACCTTAGAACTCCATGCGCAGGGGGTAAAACAACACAGGGAGGGAACATGCAGAGGAGTCCAATGAGCACGCTCAGAGACGAAGGTCAATGCTGCTCCACCAGCACTTAGCGAGCCACCGCCATCAACAACCAATCCCTCTGCTGCAAATCTGCTCTGAAATTTAAAAAATTTAATTTGTCAACATGTTTCTATCATATGCTCCATCACTGTCCAAGTCGGTGGCAAGGGTCCAGAGGACCGGGGGGAGGGAGGCAGAGGTGATGGGGGTTGGGGGGTAAAGGGGGTTGACGTGCAGCGGGGCCAAGGCAGCTGCTCTCAGATGGGAAGACGGCGCTGTGATTAGGCCCTCACGTTGGCTGGAATTGTCCTGGACAGCCTAGAAATCAGATTATTAACTCTGATACCAGACACTCTGTCTCCTGGCCGGGATTAGCATGAAAATTTTGATATGGATCGATAAGCAATCTTTCCCCTTCTTCACAATCTCCCAGGGCTTCATTAATCTGTGTGTATGCTTATGTCAAGGAATTAAGACATCCCTGTTACCCCGTCATCCTTCTCCCCAACACACACACATAGACTCACACCCCTCCCCACCCCCACAGCCCTGTTCTCTCAGGATGCGGGATGGGAGCATCTCATGGAGATTTATTAAATCAAGTACTGACTCTGCTTACCTCAAAAAATCCACCCGTCCTCTCAGGTTTCTACATACTGTAAGCGTGAAGATCACGAATCTGTTCCTCAAGCACTAAGTGTCTAATGTTGCATTACTTGACATTATTAGACATGACTGATATACAGCTTGAGAAAATTCAAAATATGAATATGTTTCTTTTCTTTTCCCTATTTTGTTTTTACAAAAATGCAACTAGAGAATAAGTTATCTGTATTGTTTTGCACTGCCTGTGAGACTATACCCCAGAATAACTTGGAAAAGTTTAAATTTTATAATGACCTTGTAACAGATATACAGTTTGTATATGAAGAAATAACAGAGGAAAGCAAATTACACAGAAAAATTAATTTCAAAACTTTAATTAAAAGTGAAGTTTTAACATAATTAAACCAGTGGAGTTTTCGGCCAACAACATCAGAGCAGAGGGACATGGTGATATGTAACGTTTTTCATCTTGAATAATAGTGAACAGAAACACAATTCATCCAGCCGTCATTGGTATCTGTTGGCTGATTTTTAGCTCTTCCCATTTATTGCAAAAACTCTCAAGGCCACTGCTTGTTTTTTTGTATTTTCTATCTTACTGCATGAGCAGGGAGAGGAGAGACATGAGTTACTGGCCAGACTCTCCATAACACTGTGATTACTGTTGGGATATAAAGTTATTTAACACATATTTCAATAAAATTATGTCTAACTTGCAGCAGCTTTAAGTTTGAAACATTGTAAAATTGTCTAAAACTAGAATGGCACTTAGTAGAAGCCATACCTCCACCAAAGACCAACAGTCCCCTATAATTCAGTCAAGCATTATCCAATATCAAACTGCCATTTAAACCTCCTTTATCCAGATCTGCACCAAATCATGCTGAAGGTGCTGCTCCAGGTTAGAACATTTAAAGACCAGTAGTCAATAAATGGAATTCTAAATGCAACGATGGCCAAAGCTCTTGGCAGTTAATGCTAACAGTGGCTAAGGACTGAGCATTTCCTTGTCACTTGCAACATCCCCAACTTTTCTGGTGATATGCTGCCCCCAGTTTGTTTAATTTGGACAGGTGGCCACATCTTAAATCGAGCAGCTTCAAGGTAACGTTGGGTCTGGCATTTTCTTCTTAAATGAGGGCAAAAATCACACATGTAATCATGCAGTTATCATGCAAATCAATTATAAACATAAAATATATAAAAACAAACATGCATTAAAAAAATCAACAAACTTGATGTTTTCTCAGAATGACTTAAAATAGAGACCAGAGATGTAAATAGTCGAAACACTAAATTACACTTAATGGCATTTTGCCTGGAAAAAGAAGGGTTTTTTGGCTATTCCAAATTCTCTCTCATTCACCTCATAACAGCATAGTGAGCGATGTTATGCGATCACTCTGCAGGATCTAATATCCACCCTACTTACTTTCCTGATGTCAAACAATAAAGAAATAAATATACAACTATAATAAATAAATAACGCACACACACACACACACTAAATGAAAGGAATATGTGAATGTGTTGATGGATGATCTGAAACTCAAGGCAGGGGCCGAGAGTGCCCGAGCATGGCCGGTGGAAAGGATCATTGCTCGTATAATTATGACCCATGCACAGAGCATAATTAATCTCGCCTGCATCATTAGGAAACACGAGTCCAGCCATGTCATTAAAGTGCTTTTAGTCGTCCTACTGTCCTCCCTTTGCCCCGATGCACTCTTTGTTTTACCAGCCCACTGCTGGTCATTTACAGAAAGAGCACTCATCTACGCGGCGGCATGACTCCTCACATATTGTCTTTATGTCCAATCATGGTTAATAATGAAGAGCTTTAGAAGGGAGGAAATGAATGAATTAAAGTCTGGGGGGGAAAATATGGAGTCAAGTTTGACAGTGATAAAAGATTTCTTCTAAGTTGAACTCGGGCTACTTTATGATTTGATGAACTGCGTCCGATTAAAACTCTCCTTGACTCCTTGATGTGTGGAAAAAAAAAAAGCCTGATGTCTTTCAGAGCCGCTGATGGAAAATTCAAGCCCTCGCGTGCCTCAACCTCAGCATATATTCTCGTACCGAATGTGAAAAGATAAAGGGTTAAATGCAACATAATTAGCTCTGTTTCCTCTCTGGCTCCCACGTATACTATTAGTAGAGTCATATTATTTACTAAAGTGCTAATACTATTCTCCCATGTCCATTAACAAAGTGAGGTATGTGTATAGGTAAGTGGATCCAATTGGCTAAGAGCTTGTGGTTTCAGCAGAGAGTGCTTTCAAGTCCTGCACACTCAAAAGTATTGGACTAGGGGTCAGGTTCAAATTAATTAAAGGGCTATAAATGAAAGAGCCTGCTAATGACTGCAATCTTACCTACCCAATATTTAATATTTCATCATTAAACAGTAAAATGACCCGATATGATCCTAATACAGTCCCAATTATGCAGCATTGATCAAAGTGACCTTTTCATACCGAGCACTGGAAAAAAAAAATCAATCCAGCACCTCCTCCTCTTTTTTCTCCATTCTGCCTCGCTATTTCCCTGCATACTAAAGTTCCGCCGGCTGTAGCTGCAGCCTGTACATACATCTATACAATATACACCAAGCAAAACGCTGCTCATCAAATCAACTGACCCCGGCACGGAAAAGCAATCTCTCCATGCCCTGTACCTCTAATTCTTTTGTTCACAAGCATGTTGTATTTCTCTTTGTGTTTGTTTGTTTTTTGCCTCCCACCTGTGTCCCCCTCCCCCGCCACCTCGCCTTGTCTGCTGCCAGACACCCAGCCATGTTAAATCCCAGAAGCAGAGACAGGTGACGAAAACGGGGCCAGACTTCTCTGCCCATCAGTCGAGGCGCCCGGGCTAGGAGCCATCATAATGGCTAATTCCTCCCCGCCTGGGCCAGGGAGCAGGAAAAGAAGCGAGACGGGAAAAGTGAAATCGGTACAATGCCTAAACACATTTCGCTGCAGGATCTGTCTTGATTTGGTGTACTGCTTGACACTCTCCATTTTCTGTTTGACTGGTAACTGCTGATGTGCTTTTCCCTTGTCAACTCACCATGAAACAAGTTCAATGTATTTCTAAAGATTGCCAAGTTTGGCTGCTGTTTAGCTCAAGAACAATGGACCAGATCCACTTGATTAAAGTTTCAATGACGAAAAAGACATTCTCCTCTGGAAAAAAAAAAAAACATTTTTATGTACAGTCTGCAAGAAATGCATGTTTGTTTGTTTTTTACAAGGTTTAGTTTGTGAAAGGAACAAAGGGCAGAGGTCTGCTTTTAACTGAGATAGGGACATTATCCCGGACAGACAGTTGTTAACGTGTGCACTTTCTTTATATCTCTTTCTCTTTCCTATATGCAAATGTGTGCACAATACACCGTACACAGATGAATACCTAAACTTTACAAAACATTTACTTTATACTGTGTGCCATCTCTTGTCTAACTCATCTAGGTCATAGAATGTTTTCAGCCCATTCCCACTCCCAAACGACAAATACAGCAGCCTGGTCAGTGGCCTGCTGGTTCTAAGTTTGACGCTGTAGGTACCACTCCAGTTTTGCTTCTTGAAGCAGCCCTATAGTGCAGTGGTATAAAGCACAAGAAAAGGTCCATGTTAGGAGGCGGCTAGAGCGGTTGGCTGGGTCATACACTGGGTCATTTCCCTAAGTCACATACATTGCGTGATGTGTGTTACATCAACTTATGTAACTAAACGTATTTATTTCAACTCAAAGAATAATCTTTTCCTAAACCTATCCTACTAATTTTTTTTGCCCTAACCTAACCAAGTTGCTTTAGATCCTAAGCCTTATAAAGTACTTTTGGAGACATTTTTATTTCATTTTACAGTAATAACATTTAAAAGACATAATATGCCATAACAACTGAACAAGTTTGTCAGCAAGCTTTATTTTGAAAGTCCAACCAGACATAAAATATAACTTGACCTCAGAGCAGTAACTAACCCTAACCCACATCTAAAACTGATGCTAGAAGGGTAAGTGGAGCATCACAGTTTGAAGCTTAAGGAGACGGACCAAGTTGGTCTGTTTGACAAGTTGGGAGTGAGACAGGTTGGAAATTTTCTCTGATTTTAATGTTTTTCTTTAATTGAGGCTAAAGTAGGTCATGTGCAACTCTGTTTGGACCGACCATCTACTGTTCAAACCTCCCCTCCGATTATCCAAATCTGTCCTGTCAGTCTGTTGATTCTAAAGATGATAGGTTTATAAAGTTTGGCACTTTATGACAGAGCCTCAGAAATGCTTTACCAACACTAATAACATTTATCCATTAATCTTTAAAGCATTCTTAACCTCCACCTTGTTTTTTTTTTTTTTTTATCTGCCTACGAACTTACAGTCGGATGTTTCAATACAACGCGACAGCTCGTTTGAAAGCTGCAGCTCACCGGTCTGTGTTGTCCCCGTCACCAGGCTGCAGTTACCAGGGATGCTCCTGAAGAAATGATGATTGACAGTCACAAACAAACTAATCAGTTGGACAAGCTGTGGCTAATTTACCAGGTGCAGCGTATATGTGCATAGAAGTAAAGACCTATACGACAACAATGCCTAACTCCTAATCAAATTGAAAAACAAAAAATGAGGAGTGTCACATCAATGTTTGGAGTGATTACCAAACATGTAAGCTGTGACTTCATTACACTTAATTAAAAAAAGGATTTTTTTAAAAATCATTTGGTAATGCACAAATGTTAGCTGCTGCATATCCAGCGAACATGTTTTAAACGTACAATGTCTGAAATGCTTAAACTATAATACTAACCGCTTCAAATTGTTCAGATGATGCTACATACTGCCAGTGATGCAGCCAGCCAATGTGTACGACAATACTCTGTCACACTTGATCATAATAGAAAACACACAAACATGGCTTCACTGAGCTGTAAAGATTCAGCAGTTTCTTTAGGTACATACTCAAATCTATGCCAATAGAAGGAACCCATATTTGGCACTGAACTGACGATAAATAATGTAGAACACAAGATTTATGTAATCTCTACATGAAAACAAAAACTGTAGCCACTCATCTGATCCCTTCGGAATTAATCGCACGCGGCCCAATGTGAGGCGAGTCATAAACTAATCTCCCACATCCATGTTCGCTGCCCTGCTTATGAATCAGGCTGCTTATGAACAGGCTTATGAATCATAGCCTGTTAAAACTGTATGGGCTTTAGCAGAAAGGTAAAAGATTGCTTTTATTCTTTATGACTTGCCTGAGGAACAGCAGCTTATAATCCACTAAGCACATCTTAATCAATGTTCCCCTCTGCCGTGCCGTGGCCTGCACGGGGCAGAACAGAACATGATGGATATAATCTGTGTAAAACCTCTCTCCCCGGAGCAGATTAATTATGATCTTTGTAAGTCATAAACACATCCTTTTAATTATTGATGGCTAACCCCTTCGAAATGAAATTGAAATTAAATCTGTCTGATTTACAGTGGCAGCGTTATGAGCCGCCTTGCTCTCGGCTGCTTTATAGACAGCGACGGGGTAAGTCAGCGATTGCATAAAACATTTCATTGGCTAAATGGAGAGGGATCATACGCTCACATCCGAATTAGTTCGTTTTCACTGGCGTGAATCGTGGGGCTTCAAGGTGAGCAGGTTGACGGGAAGTGTGTGTGTGTGTCTGTGTGTGTGTGTAAAGGGAGGGCCTCCTGTTTTTTCCATGACAGCTGTGCTTGAATCAAGTGTGGCACCTTCATATGAGTGAAAATAATGGAATCCTATATGTCTTTGAGCATGTCAGCATTTCACAGCAGGCCCAAATGGAAAGTGACGGCCGGTCGCGGCCGAGGAGGATGACAGCGATGCTGAAATGGGAATCAAGCGACCACGAGGCCATCCCTGTGGTTGACCCGCAGTCAGGCAGAGCCGGGCCTCGCTGTCATCAAACATCAAGCAGCTAAAAAGCTCCTTCGTCTCATTTTCTGTCTTTGTTTACCTGTCTGTTTACGGGTCACAGTGGTAAAAGAAAATAGTGATGCAGAGGAGTTTGCATGTGATTTAACTATGACTCAAGTGTTAGAGTAAGCACAATTAAAGGGTCAGTTCACTCTAATTATGAAATAAATGAAAAATATACAAAAAACAGATTTTATCACTTATCTCTAGTGGTGTCTTACCATGTAGACAGTTTGTTTTGAGTACCTTTATGTATCTTCACTACATGTGACATGTGACGCATTATTTGAATGGCTTTATTTGACTGTATAGTTACTTTGCAGGGTTACATATTATACACATAAAAGATGTGATCAGCCTCAAAAATATGTAGATTTTTTTACAGACAAACTGTGCCTAAAATGGTTATTCTACTTATTGAGTTTAGTTACTTTTGATACCTCAAACATCTTTTCAGATGTCAGCTTTTACTGAAGTTGTCACCATAGGACTTTTCCTGTAATAGGGTACTTTCACACAAGGATATTTTACTTAATCACAATTGTTTGGCAAGTTTTTAAGATGTTTATTTTGAAATTTTCAGCCTGCATTGCGGTGCAATTGTGATAAAGGGAGAGTCCCAGTTATTCTACATGATCCAAAGAGCACACTGTCACATGTGCGCGGGAAGTAGGGCTGCAGTAGCAATTTTATATGTTTTCTCCTTTCAGTGTCAGATAAAGTACGGAATAGTTATACTTATGTAAAAGTATTCAATAATACATTATATTCAAGGTACATGATATATTTAAGGTACATAATATATATATATATATATATATATATATATATATATATATATATATATATATATATATCTTATAATCCCAAATTGGGGGGATTGTTTTTTCCACTCACATCACACACAGTGTAGAGGAGATGAGCGAAAAGGTTGCCACACATGCTACCCAACGAACAGTGTTAGGGGTCAGTGCCTTGCTCAAGGGCACATCAGCAATGCCCAGGAGCATTCTCCAACTGCCAGTCCACATCATATTTTTTTTGGTCTGAGTGGGACTTGAACCGGCATCTTCAAGTCCTCTACGGCATGAGCTATTTAGTTACTTTTCATCATTGGTAGGCTATATGTACAGTAACCAAGTATTTATGATGGGAAAAAGGATGCACCTTGTTTATTTACCTTTATCTGTTTAGCTTCTGCAGCTTTTCTATTGCATGGACAGTTTAAGAGGTGTTTAAGAGGATGTTTTCAAGTGTCCAGCATGTGCTTTGACACACAATGTTGATGTTTAGGTCTGTTACAGTGTAAAATGCTCAATTATTGCTGTAAATATTTGCTGCAAAACTGTTTGATTAAAAATATTCTGGCCATTTAAATCACCCATCATTTATTATGACATCATTATATAGACAGAGTTTCTCTCCGCATCCGCAACTCTGACTGACTTCCATTGTGATGCATCATCAACAGTTTTAATAACAGAACTATTTCTCTTGTTGAAAGAAGTTCCAATTAAACTTCCAAATGTTTTGTTTATGTTTTGCCGTTTGGATGAACTGGGCCTTGATACAATGATGGTTGAAGTGACTTTTCAAGAAAAAGTATGGCATGAATTTTTTACATAAAAAAACATTCACAACAAACAGAACCAACTCTGCAGTAGAGTTACCATAATGGTGACGCGGTCCTCTGATGACATATAAACAGCCGTTCATCTGTCTTTCTGACATTCCGTTGTAATTGTCAAATTGACGGTTGTTTGATCCCCAACTGGAGATCGCAGTCAACTCAACATTTATCATTGCTACATAACTGGACTTAATGAGTATGTAATATGGGCACTGGGCTAGATTGTAGAAACACACACACACACACACACGAACACACACACTGTGACATCTCCATTTCATCCCTTTTAACAAAACCACCAAAAATATAATTAGAAACCCCCAGCTCAAGATAAGAGGCGGTGGTGTACGGCTGATTTAAAGCGTAGTAGGACTTTTTTTTTTACTTTGTGGCTGAGGGCAACATGCTCGAGTAAGTATGGGGGTCGGCTAACCTGGAACCACTTACAACAGAGGATGTCCTTTTTCTTTCCTATCAGCGGCTTCCTTCCACTGTACTGCAGCACACGTTCACAAACAACAACACCTCCCTCCCCCCGACACAATTTCCCCCTTAAAACAGTGACCCCCCCCCCCCCCCCCCCCAACCTGCTTCCACATGACTTAGCCATTATCCTCTCCCACCCCCCCTTCCCCAACACCACCCATTCTAATCAAAGATACAGAGATGAAAAGGCTTTATTAATAAAAGTTCCCCTTCAGGAAGATGGGAACTAAATGATTGCTCGAATGTGCCCAATTTGAGGCAGATCTGCTGGCAGACTGGGCATCTGGACTGGGTGGGGCCAGCAGGAAACTTGCGCATCTGGAAGCCGTTTACTCGGCAGAAATTAAGAGACGCACCACGCACAGATATACCACCCGCAGTCACTTAGCCTGAGTGTAAGTGAGTGTGTGCCTGCGTAAGTAACACGTGTTTTTTCCTACCCATTTTTGGCATTTGTCTTCCGTATATTGTTCATTCTCATAAAAAAAAAAAATACTGTATGAGTCTGATTGCACTGCGTTGTAGGAAAAAGCTGTATCCTTGCACGACTATCAGTCATGTAGCGGAAACACTTCTTAGGGTCCAGATGTAGCGTACAATACTGTAGCCTCAGCTGGTTTAATGGATGCAAAGTGAAACAGATGCAGCTGTGATGCTTCATAAAAATCCATTTGTGCACAACAAGCCATTACACTTCTGCAACAACGAAGGACATCCAAAAACACTTTACAGAAGATGTGGAATCTGTACAGCACAGCAGTGTTTTCTTTTTTTTTCTTCTTTTTTTTCTCATACTACTTTTCTGCTGCTCAGAGGCTTTTCTCTGGTTGCTGTGGTGATGGAGGAATGTCACATTAGTCTGTGATTATCTCTATGAGGTCTGCATTCGGTTTCCTCCAACTTGAGTAATTGCATTTTTCGTCTTCCTTCTTCTTCCTTTTTTTTTTCTTTTTTAATCAAACTCACAAACAATAAGCGAGCAGGCGCTGACAGAAAGTCAATGCGGCTCGGACAGCCGTGTGGTCTGAGAAGAAGGCCCGACACCGACGCCTTTTATGCTCGGGATGACGAGGCCAAGTGGGCCCCATCACATGGCCGCCAGGTTAAACAAAAAGCCTCTGAGCGATAGGCCTCGGAGGGCTGAAGCGGAATCCAGTGCAGCGGCGCAGACAGCCACCACTGTGCAATTCTAGTCGTCAGACAAAAGACTGATGCTATCTAATAAAGAGGGCTGCATCCATCTCAGGCACACAAACATCACCAACAACACAGAAAGTCAGAAAGAGGAAGAGAGCGCTTGTGTGTAAAGGCGAGACAGGCCTGACAGTTGTTGACTCTCTCGCAACATAAATAGTAGCTGTTGTCCATCAATGAGAAATGAACCAAATAAATGAATGCTAGGATGGTAGATTGCAGATGCAATGCAATAACATGAGGTCATTCTCGAAGTCATTGTTGTTCAAAATAGGGCCTGTGGACCTTAAAGTGGTTTACAGGAGTCCAAAGCAAAATAAGGGCTAAGTTACAGTAATTTCAACTAGGAATTGACCATATTCACAAAATTTAAGGGGTCAATTTGACCGCTACTGCCCCTTCATGTACAGTGTGGTCAGATTTATATGATATCTTACAAATATTTTAAACATGCAAGCAGATTGGCAAGACTTTGGTCCAGACTAAATTATCTCAGCAACGGATAAATAGAAGAGGAATTTTGTGCAGACATTTATGGTCCCTGAAGCATTATGACTCCTAACTTAACCTTTCTATGGTAAAAATAAAACGTATTAAACTATGAATTTTACTCATTTGTGATTTTTGTATGAAATCAAATAAAAAATGTGTTCTTTTCTTCCCTTCAGGAGGAATTGTAACATGTTTGATGTTGTTTTTTTTCTTGTAGTAGGGCCATTATCAGTTTAAAGTTCTCAAGTTGATCAATACCTGACCAAATACCTGTAAAACTTATCCCATTGGCTGGTTTAGATGTTTTCAATTTGTGTTTAGTGTAAATTAATTAATGTTAGCATGCTAAGATGCTAATGTTTAGGAAATGTACAGTCCCTCCCATACGTCTCTCTTTCCTTTGACAATTTACTTAGCAAATATTGTAACATTCTTGTCAGAATGTTATACAATCAGCTGCCTTTATAAAATATCGCTAAAATGCCACTATTTGCAGCCATTTACTCAGCAATTTGCTTCCCTTTACTCGCTAAGAGATGTCTTCAGTGGTGGAACACAATGTCAAGGTTTACTCTTGTTTTGTCTCTATTTCTATCAGGTCTGTTTTTTGCAATGTATGTGGTTTCATGCCAGGACCGTGCAGGACTGAGGGTTGTTGGAGGCTACAGTGACTTACTATAACCTCTTCAGGTAGGAAGTGTTGATATGAGACTGAACGAGCCGAGGCTAGCTGGTTAGCATGCTAACTTTGGTGGAAGTTATCTCCAAAGCGATACATACATGTCTTTGGCATCTGCAAAGCTGCTGCTTCTTCACATTCTTCACAGATAACTTTAGTATTTTTTAAATGTTTTCACACAAAAAATCTCATACACATCCTTTAAAATGATTTCATCGCTGTCATGGTTACAATAAAACCCACATGGTTAAGGTAAGGAAGCAGCAGCGGGCTTGGTTAAAAGAAAGATAACTGATGGAGAGACTGTAGTTCAGTCAGTAGAGCGGGTTATCCAATAATCTGAAGGTCCTTGGTTTGAATCCCTGGTTCTCAAAGTATCACTGTGTCTATGTTCATCCTCACAGAGCTGTCGGCATTGCGTAGTCTTGTTTGCCATGTAGTATATGGTGAAAATCTAACCAAATGAGATGCAGCTGCCTAAAAGAGAGATGACAATGTAACCCAATATGACAAGTCAGGATGCTGTCAGTGCTATGCTAATGACGAATATGATCAAGATGTGAGACATGCAGATATCAGACACTTGCATGGTGATTAGGGTTGAAAGGGTGCAGACAGGACTGGAGGAGGATGAGACATGACTGCTGTTAAAATTGAATACTTGGTGAGAGTGCACTTTCATGGAAACACAAGGCTCATGTCAGCCTGCGTGCGATCAACGCTAACATATGCATGACAGCGGCCGCGTCGAGGTGTTTGCTAATTTCCCTCCATTTTTAAAATTCCATTTTATTTGTGCTCATTGATTTTGTGTGAGGATGGGAATGGCCGGCCATCAGAGCTCCAGGAATAAAATGCTGGCACTGACCTGTGCATAGATAATTCGCCATGAAAGACAATCAATAAATAACAAACACTCCCTAATCAGCCAAGGAGCTGACAGAATGACATTCCATTATCCCCATCTGGCCCAGTGCAGTCAGAACGACCAAACCTCAGAGGGCCAGGTTTCCCCCAACACACACTTTCTCACCAAAGCCTGTCCAGCCCCCGATGTCACATCACAACACACACACAGGAACAGACAAATAATTGCCTTACAGACACAATATGTCACTGCTATAGCACCCCGAACAAAACCATGTAAAATGTGCACAAACTCTGAAATGCAGATTATTTGGTATAGAGAGCAATTATGTGAGCATTATGCTCCACCACAAAAAAAAACAGATTTATGTGGCAATTGGATATAACAAACAACCCCTTGTGTGATAATGAAAATGCTAGCTAACATTTGAGTTGAAGTAATTAGACAGCTTTGGTTAAGATAAACAACAGAAGACGGCGGTGTAATTCACTGTATTCTGTTTACTCAATGCATTTGCTTGGGTTTGGCTTGTTATTAATGAGCATGGACCAAAATGCTGCTTTCAACCAGGTGCTCTGATTTCCTCCAAAATACCTGCCTTGGACATTAAGGATTACCCCTATCATTGCACTTGACCAGGCTATTGGCCTCAGAACTTCAAGTACTACAATCTGATCAGAACTTAACCAACCAGAAGATCATTGGCAAGTGTTCTCCCTTTCTGATAAATCAAAACAAACATTTCCTTCAAGTGATTGGATAAATGTGCCATACCTGTAACTGGGCTGTCCATTTGCTGGTGGTGGGTTTGAATTGTAAAAACACGGCACCTCAAATTAAAACTTTTCCTGACCAGAAAACCAACAGCACTGGTTGTTTGTTTGAATTCTAATAATAACCTGTGTTGACATTTTCCTGTAAGCAGCCTCTTGTGGTTGTGCAAATGAGAGGTCTTAACAGATCTAACATTTTTGACCAGACCTGAAACTGCATGATGTATGCAAAGGCATAAATTATTTTGAAAGACCCAACCCAAACTGGAAACAAGGACAACTACTGTAGAATGGCCCTGCCTCCCAATGTTAGATAAAGTGTAGAAAATGGTTGGAGACGTTCCTTTATCCAGATCCACACCACAAGTTACTTTACAAGTTACAAGTTACTCTTTTCCAATCTTAATCAAGTTTTAGTTGCTTTACCTTATCCCAACAAGTGGTTGCTGCTTAGAAATTGCTCATGGTCTCTGTGATGATCATTTTGCAATTTTTTCGAAGGGACTACCAAATGCCTATTCTGTACTTCAGGTTAACGAAATCGTATTGTAAATTTAACTATAACCATCCACAATTTAGGACCATCCAGTTGTAGAACCAACCCAATCGCCAACTCACTACATGAGATTCTGCATTGGCCCTTAACATTGGCTTTGGATGTAAATTGTGAGGTGTGGAAGTGGTCAATATGAACGTGATTCCAAGGATACTGGGCTATGTAATTTCAACCTTTAGCTTAACCAGATGACAGCAACATGACAGTTCAAACAAAATATACAGTTCATTGTCGTCATGATGCAAACCACTTCCTATACTGAGGCTCCCCGGTCCCCACTTAACACACATCACTTGGGTGAGTCATGCAAATGAGGGGTTGTCTGCACATGGTTCTCAGACCACAGCTACCTCTGATTTATCAGTCTACAGTATTCGGTTTGACGTGGTGAGAGAGTTTTATGATCTCACGTGGTCAGTTTTGAAGGATTGTGCACTCTCTTGTAGATAATTGTATGAGTGTGAGTGTTGTGTATTTAAAGCCAGGCATTCTTAGAAATAAAAAGAATATGATATAATGCTTGAAACATCAAAAAAGAGTTGTTTTTTAGAAGTAGGGTATTTTTTATTTATTCCAGCAATACATTTGGTGCTATGGCAATCGTCGCTATGCTTTTCATGCTTAAACAATCTCGTATTGTTGCTGCTGGAAAAATAACCGCATTTTCAGGGTTTTTTCCCCAGATCTTATCAACACTGGATGTTCAGAACAGCAAAATAAAACGCTTCCACGAATTGATGTGTGTACACATGTGCATCTGCCAATGAGGGTCCCCCAGTCTCCCTTGCTGACTTAGGGAAGTGAGGCTATAAAGGCAGCAAAGCTCTCCATGTCTAAGCGGTTTACAGTGCACCCCGACTGGGAGGTAACAATACCAGTGGCGGATGTATACGCCACTGGTATTGTCTCAGATGAGAGTGTGTGCAGGCATTTGACAAGGTAACAGGGCAGCCTACAGTGGTAATCTCTCATTGGTGTGAATCACTCCCATTCAGAGCATGAAAAGCAGTATGATAGACAAGGAACAATTACCATTCTGGGTTTTGTGCAGGATGACTTTAGCATAAACAAAGCCTCTTAACATGCAGCTAAATACATCCACTACAACATTTTGAGGTGATTATTCCTGAATAAAGGATGAACAGCAATATAGGTGCATTGTGTTTCGACACTCAGAAGACACTCACACATCCTCTGTGTGAATGTGTGTGTGTGTGTGTGTGTGTGTGTGTGTATGTGTGTGTGTGTGTGTGTGTGTGTGTGTGTGTGTGTGTGTGTGTGTGTGCAACTCACAATGGAGGCTCCTATTTCAAAGAGCCACCTCATCATTCATGCTCCTCAACACGGGCAGCTAGTTTTCATAAAGTGCCAATACGTCGCACGCGCTGAAAATGAGCGCGGTATCGTGTTGCCTCTGGGCACGCCAAACCATTAAGTCAGGGTTTTTTTTTTGTTTTTTTTATATAAAGATAGGACGGAAATGGCACACTGTGAGTCATGTCTCCATCTCATGCTCCATTTTAGAAATTAAACATTCTTAATTAATCTAATGGAGCCAATGTGGCAATACTTCCTACGTCCTCTGCCTGGAATCCTCCTGTAACCCGAGAGGCACCTCGCAAATCCGAGAGGTGCTGGAGGGCAACGTGCTACAAGCCGCCACAGGCCTTTGGACCTGTTCCTCGCTGACATCATAGCCCTGGCTGAATGGGCTGTCTGAGTGGCTGGTGAAGCACGGAAACAGACAATTTGGTATCACTAACCGGCCACTGCTGCAACGCTAATTACTTAAACATGTATCGCAGTTCGCAAATAAACAGCAGAACCACAAGACAAAAAACATTTCTGTCCAAGAAAAACACAGTATCCAGTGACGGCCTAAAGTTTTCCTATGAATACTTTAAGGAGTTGTGGTTTAATTATTCAAATGGCTCAATAGTAAGTACTCCAGGTTTTTTTTTTTTTTCTTCTGCTCAGCGCTACCATCTCTCACTTCTCCTCAACTGCATGTCACACATTTTCTCTGAGCACTCAGGGCCAAAATGAGTTTCAGTCATGGATCATGGCGAGTAATGAAATAATCCCAAAATGACACTGTGAAATTGCTGGATGAGAGAAGGTGCCGCTTGTCAGGCCGCTGATTCTATTCCCCCATCTATCTCTGATCTGTTGAAGTCACACACTATCAAGGAGAAGTGCCGCTGCTGTATATATTTGTTTGAGATGTGCCGGCCGGTGACAGGGGGTGAAATCAGCCGTGCGGGAGTTATCGGATGTTCCAGTTTGTGCCCCCCGTAGCACCGACATGAGACACCTCCTGCTTCTCCCACCTCTCATTTCAGTGGGCAGCGGATGGTTAAAGGTGGGGAGTTGAAAGAGCAAACAAGGAGGCATCGGCCACTCACTGACTTAACCTCTGTCATCGGAGTGCTCCAGTGTCAGCACGCGGATCAAATCAAGATGAATGGGGCCTATCCCGGCCACTGGAGGCTCGCCTCATTGGGCCCAATTTCATCAGCGCCAGTAACTGTTCATATAGAAAGATTAATAGAGCGTCCGACCATGCCGCTGTGCGAGGAGGAAACACAGACGCATACAAATAGGTTCCCAGCCGACAGGGGCGAGGGGGAGTTATTACGGTGTTGCGCGCCAGGAAGAATAGGTGGAAGCACCTCAGAGGGGGCCTCCACTTTGATGCCTAATTGATAAGGTTCCACAGTGACATGTTCATTTGTGAGACTTTATTGTTTTAATTGTGTTACACTTTGTCACCGAGCTACTGTCTGCCTCCTCCGTCTCTCTAATCGTACAGTGCTTTACATGGTTATTTGTGTGGCACCGAGGACCCGGACGCTTTACGAGCGCCCGGATTGGCCCGCTGCCCAGGTGCATTAAAAAAATACTGACATATTTTTCCAATGAAACGCAAACATAAAAGTCATGTGCTGAGCTTGTGTATCGAGATTGAATTGAATGCAAGGTGATCTCTGTAAATGATGCGCCAGTATATAAAAAATCTATTTATGTTACACAAAAAGAAAAAAAAAAGGAGGGGGTTTAGCAATTCACGGCATCAAAAAACACAAGCAGTGATTTCAAAGCAGCCAGCTCATCGTCTCATTTCTGTAAAGGTTAAACCGCCGCTTTCCCTCCAGCTATTATCCTGCCACGGCCATGTCGACAAGCTTATGTTTATGCTGTTACAACATCCCTTTATGGTTTAGGATGTAATCTTGTTAATGGCGTAAGCTGTTTTGTGCACTATTGTTTTTGAGTATTTGTGTGTGCAATGGTGTGTCCTCATTCATTCCACCCTCTCCCTCTCCCTCCCTCTCCCTCTCTCGGTTTGTCTCTTTTTCAGTTCACCTCGGTCCAGCAGCACAATGCAAGGTCTGTAAATACAATTGTGGCCTGGTTAAGAGGCTCCACTTTTCCATTTGAAGGGTAAATTTCTTGTTTTCTTCCTCTCCTTAACATGATTAGAAAGAAGTTGGCTGCTTGTAACTTCTCTCAGCTGCTGTGTTAAACAAACACACAAAACACAACGGAACCCCAGAGGGTGGCTGCACTTTCAAGCTGATGCACTATGTTTATAACTCAAATGCAATATATTATACAGTAATAAGACTGTAGCATGCATATATGAGTCTTTTTTAGAGGCACAGTGTTGAAATGAATGCTGTAAGTCTTATTTATTTGCATTTTCCAAGGTGATTTTTGCTGCAACTGCTACACAGTCTATATGAAAACACTTGTGTCTGAAGGAACAGGGTATTTATCTCATGTTGCGACATTACGGGCTTTATGCCTTTGTTCGAAATCCAAAAGGAAACAATACTGCATAGCTATGAAAAAACAAAAAGACTGATTTAGGGCTACAGCAAATGAATTTTATTTTTGATTACTCTGATGATTATTTTCACAATTCATCGATTGATCATCTAATCTGTCATCCATCATCGTCTAGATAATGTCAATAGTCTATTTTTTTTTTTTACAACCATGAATGACACACACCAGCAACAATCCTTACATTTACATGTTCTACAATTTGTGTGTGATAGGCAGACGTGCTCTGGGGTATGTAACTATTTAACCTTAAAATAACAGCTTCAATGTTATTTTGATGGTACAGTGTTTTGTAATAGGGTGAATAGTGTCTGTCACAACGACTCAACGCCCTCTGTCTCTCCTCTATGTAACTTCAGTGATAGTGCAGGATCATAGCGTTACATACACGTTTGCTTCAAGGTACAACCACTACATGTCACGAGTTTTGCTTGTAGTTAGCACCTACATTACGTTTGACAAATTGTAACTGACCTGGGATTTGTATCAACAACAGTGGTGTTTCACTCGGAAACTATGGCGCCGCCATATCGCACAAAACGCCAATTTCTACGTAATGTTGCTTCCTGTCCATGCTGTAGTTAGCAGTCCCTTCCCCTCCTCTCGGCGTCACCACATAAATGTAATCACCATAGACATGGCAGCAAACAGGAGGGTCAGCGATAGCATGACAAGCAGACAGGACCGCCTCTTTAATGAGTTCCCTGTCTTGATTGGATAAAGTACGCAGGGATACCAGAAACATTTATTTTCTCATTTACTGCATGAGCAGGGGGAGAAGAGATGTGAGTTACTGACATTCTATGACATAATAAATGAGTAATGTTGGAATGTGGAGTTTACACATATTTTAATTATTAATTAATTAATTAATTATTATCATCACTTTAGCAGCTTTATTCAGCTAATCAATTAATCGACTAACTGTTGCAACCCTACACTGAATATATTATGATTTAGTAAACAAGGGATGAATAATGATATCACACTGGAACAGCACCTGCAACTACAGTACATTGCACATGTTGAGATGAAGAGAGGCTGTCTCTGTAGTGTCCTGCTACAGCTGAAATTGCTTGTAAGTTGCACAAAATACCAATGGACGCCACAAAATATTCTAGGAAACTGTCAAAGGTGATGGATTGTATGTTTTCCTTCGGCGGAGGAATTCTC
Organism: Diplodus puntazzo; assembly: GCA_963678695.2. Lineage (NCBI taxonomy): Eukaryota > Metazoa > Chordata > Actinopteri > Spariformes > Sparidae > Diplodus > Diplodus puntazzo. The sequence goes on along the minus strand of OZ023160.1, from coordinate 25,225,371 downwards.
CTCTCAGACATGTTTTATTTTCAAAGATAATTTTAACGTGGGATCACTCGTAGCTTCGGTATGCGGCGTGCAGCTTTACTGCGTTGAATACAATCATAACAAACGGAATACCAGATTGTACAAGAAACGTACGGGAAAAAATGTGATTGAGACACTCCTACTTTGAATAAGCCTTTAGACTTTTCAACAAGAAATGTTAATCAGTTTTTACAGAGGCCCAGGCTCAGGGGCCCCCTGACTGCATAGGCCCCGTCGTCCTTGCCCAGTTGGCCTGTATTAGTAATCCAATCCCTCCTAATATGTTTGGTTTTTTTTGTATTCTTAATATAATAGATGGAATTGAGAGGCCACAGTCCATACTCTCTGTTGCCACCATATGGGTGAATACATAAAAAGGTTAAACCTAATGAGATCAGAGAAAATTTCATTCTGTGCCTCTCCGTTGAATGTATGCTTGCTGTATTTACAGTGTGCTGTACAGCATGTGGGGGTGCCAACAGGTTGATTCCACTGTAGCTGCCTTACTTTCTGCTCTTGGCATTGCACCGACACAAATTGCTGCATCATAACCTGACATCCTCTCTCTCTCTCTCTCTCTCGCCCCTGGCCATTGGCATCTCTCGTCCCGAGGCTTGCATTAATGAATTCGATAAATAAAGTGCCGCGCCGACCCATCCATTACGCGCATTCATTTCAGAACAAAAACATTAATCAATTCGGCTGTATGTACTAATGCAGCGGGCCCAATCAATTTGAACTTCTTATGACAATTAACGAAAGCTTCGGCAGTCGCTCTGAAACACGCTGACCCATCAATTACTGTCCCCATTAAAGTGGCTGGCACTAATGGCAGCTCAGTCCCCTCTCTCTCTCTCTCTCTCTCTCTCTCTCTCTCTCTCTCTACCTAACTTCACTGCGTGTATGCAAACGCTCAATCACACATAGCAATAGAGGGGTTTCTGGAGTGCAGACAAGGATCAATTCATATCAATTATACATGGTTAGAAAGATGTGTTAATTCGCACGCCTGATTACACTTCTCCATATTCATGTGAGACTGGAGGGAGCTGGGACCATCACTGCAATATAGTCATCATCTCGTGTCTGTTGCCCCTCTGAAGGCGCATTCAAACCAGGCATGTTTTAATAATTGATACAAATGTTGGATTGCTTAATGCTTTCGTCGGTTGGTTGGGTTTTGGATTGAACAGGTTAGAATAACTCTGCCAAAGGGCTGTTCCACCATACCGCCTTACAACAGCAGACGGCAATAACTGCATACTGTGTCAAAAACTTACTATAAGAATGAGTGAATGAAAACTTAATCAAAACAATACAATTATGTGTGTGTGGGGGAGGTTTTTTGGTGGAAAAAGTTACTTATTTTTGCAATACTACTACAACAATTACTTGAATCAAACTTTAGTACTGTGATCTGAGGAACCTTAAAGCCGCTGTCAAGCAAGAATTTTACTTACCATGTCCGCAAGTGCATCGTCATCAGAGGTTGTACACAAATTGGGTCTGTGTAGATTCTTGTGACCCCCCTGAATCATGCGCCTGCACCTGGAACAAGCCTCCAGAAACTAGTGTTAACAGAACGAGGCTAAGCTAGTACTCATTCACAACTGTCCGGGTATGTGTCCATTTTGTGTCCAGGCTCTCACTGCATTACAACTGCGATACAACTGAAAAAGTTAAGCTAGCTGGTAACAGGTAGCTAGCCTTAGCTAAAATTAAAATTACATTTACTTATTGATTTTCTATTGCTTTTATAGGCTCCATGGAACATATCCACTTTCATACGCGTACAATTGTCGTCAGTTATTTTGTTAATGAGGCAGTGATTTCTGTTGCTAAAATGCAACCATATGATGGAAAAAAAACACCCTGCTTAAGGTAGCTAGCTTAACATTAGCATATCTCATTAGCTGTCATCCAAGCCTTTGACTCCAGTCGAATCCATGCAGTTGCAGGGTCCATGTGACAGTCCACTAAACACGTGCGGCTAGCCGGTGACAGGCAGCTGGCCTTAGCTAAAACAAAAAATTGAAATGTGGTGTGATTAGGCTACCATAAAATTTCGGATTCATTTTTGACATTAATAGTGGTCAGACAGGCAAAAAGCAACATGGAATGGATTCAGGCTAACTGCTCTAAGCTATGGACACACACATAAAAACAATTAAGTTTATATTTTTAATCGAACTTTAAAATGGACAAGAGAGTTTAAAGTTAAATTCTGTATTTTGGGTGGGTGAAATAATACCTGAAAAGGCATCAAATAAAGGCAGCTGAAAAATTTTAAACTATTATGCGGTTTGCCAATGAGCACAAAAAAAAACACATTTTCTCGACTTGAATTTTTCTGTGGTTAGCCTCCCGCTCTCTGTCTTCAGGGGAGTGTCAGCCAGTGAAGAAAAATAACTACAGGTGCTAATTTCCACTTTTTCAGTTCTACCTCTTTATTCATTCTTGTGCAGATTTACTTCTTCATCCCCGGCTGTCTCACGGAGTGCACCCCCTACCCACCCCCACCCCGCCTTCCTAACCCCCCTATCCTCTAGCGGGCCTCAGCGGCGGCCCCGGGGCCCTGATCCCATGTCAGAGGCAGCATGTTGGTACCAGAGTTCACCCCAGAGCATGTCTGCCTGCATAATTAGAGAAGTGAATCCAGCCATTCTGTTCGGTAGAACAAGAGTAGCCCTCCTCGTCCCCCTCTCGCTCCTCTCTCTCTCTCTCTCCAGCCTGCCTGCCTGCTGTACACGGCTTAACGCGAGCGTGTCATGACTATAACAAAGGTGAGCGGAAGATGGTAATTAAAAATTAAAGTGGACAAGGGGTGGCTGGATACACCTCTTTTAACAGCAGGCAATCGGGGTGGGGGAAAAAAGAAAAAGGCGTGCTGGTGGCGAACCAAATGAGGCTGCCTCTTAGGTGCTGCTGCTGATACATCTGCTTTTGACTGATCCGGATACGATCAAAGAGGAGCTGTCAGGGCCAACTGTTGAATATTCACATGCGTTTCTCAAATATGTCAAGTCCTTGCATTGAACCCATGGAAACCCAAGCATAATGTCTCATTCTGTGATTTTAAAGGTCAAGTCAAATGTATGTTGTCGGATGCCTAGGTGACTTGAACGTTGTGACTGCAGCAGTAGGAAAAGCTTAACATCCGCGAACGCCAAAAATGATCAGGACCGCAAATAAGGAGCACATAAAGTAAATCAGATAAGAGCAAGGGGCTGAAGAAAGGACATCAATCAAGTGCATAAAGTGATAATTGAGCTTTATTATTTGGGCCACTTGGGGGCAGTGATAACTACACTGCTCCACCTTTTAAAAAGTTATGTCTAACATGCCAACATTTAGCATAGAAAAAGAAATTTGGATTTTTCATCTATCTGGTAAAGGTCAGTTAACTCTCCTTTTAGCTCTGTTTTGGTCTCCACCCTCTTCTGAGTAAAATGTCTTTCTCTTAACCTGATGAATACTTAACTATGTCCACAAGCTAGTAGCTAACTCCATCCGCCTGCTGTTTTGTGTTGCTCAGGTAGCATGTCGTACATTTTTAGAGCTTTTACACTCATAACTCCTGCATGCAGGTCAACAACGACTCTATGAGAGCACTGAGACTGAACCACATCAGTAAAGTTGCAGGCCAGAAAAATAAAACAGTAAGCTGAGAGACACTAAAATGCTCCAACAAAGTTGAGCGAAATAGCAGAATGGGCCATTTTATTCATTTGATGCTTTGTCATTACAAGAAACCTGATCATAAGGGCTGCACAATTAATTAAAAGAAAGAAAGTGCATTATCCAAATCGCAGAAGCTGCAATTTTGTGGATAAAGGTAAAATGTGTGACAGAACATTATAACAATGAAACACTGTAGTGCTGCGAGAGATGCCCTGGCCTACAGATCTTGTTCTCTAGATGTAAGAAAACATGTTTGTTTGACACCAACAAATGTCACATCATGATTTAAATTAAAACATTTTCTGTAACAATGAAAATTCGGATCCAAAAATGATCACTCAGGTTGTGAGTAATTGCAATTGCGATAGCTGTCATAATAATCGCAATATGATATTGCTTTCCGTTTTTGCAGACTTACTTATAAGAGCAGCTTTAAGACAAATCATTAGTCATGTATGTTCACTCAAAATGGAAGAGTGAATCAAAACACTCACATACAATCCTAGTTTGACTAGTTTTAAGCATACTTTGTTAAACATTTATCTTGACAAAATGTTGTAATCTGCCTCATGGATTATCACAGGACTTGTGTACATGGCGTACATTAGCAAATCACATAATCACATTCTCCATATGGACATCTATAAGACATGAACTCTCCAAGTGAACAGCGGGACCACAGGAAGAAATAACTCGAGCGCCACATTTACTTTTGTCTTTTTCTGAGTGCTCTCTTGTTAAGTCTGTGTAGAAAATGCAGTGGAGAAAGAGCCCGGGAAGGCTGTAACCTGGAAGTCTGCGCCAGCACACTGGAGTCTATTAAAGTGATCGCTGCAAGTAGTCCTAAATCATTCAAATGATGTAAACACTTTGTTGTTATTTGGTCCCACCGTTTGGCCCACCAGTGCAGTGTTTTAAAGAATTACCTGAACCATTTACATAGCGGTCGGGTCACAGTTGGACTATTGGATTTTTATGTGGCCTAAATATAATTTAGGTCTCCAAAGCGTGAAAAAGCTGCATAGTGTTTTAGGAGTGATAACAACCTCTTGCATTTACATATACATTTACTTTGTCTCTTGTCACAACGTCTTAACCTCTCTGTCCCTGTTCCAGCCGTAAATGAACCTGTCTGAGATGCCTTTCCTGCCCTCCCTACACGAACACACACACACACACACACACACGCACACGCACACACACACACACACACGCACGCACACACACACTCGCTCTCTTCTCATTCTCCTCCTCTTCCTCTTCTTCTCATCCTCCTTCTAAATTGCAACTCTATATTTCTGGACCTCTGATGCAATTATGCCACCTCGATTGCCTTGACGTGGAAGCGGGAGAGAGGGAAAGAAAGAAAGGGGAAAAAAAAAAAAAACAACCGCACACAAAGCCTGCCTTTTGTGTATCAAGAAAATAAAGGCTTGAAATTGCCTCAGACCACTGCTCTGTCTCTCGTATTCTCTCCCCACTCGTGCACACGAACATGCTCTCATCCCCCTGTCTCGGTCGCATACACGAACACACCGGGCAGACAGCTCGGCTTCCCTGAGATGGGACAGGATAAAAGTCGACAGTTTCTATTATCAATAACAAGATAAAATACAGAGGTCTTTTATCTCTTAAAATGTAAATTTATACAAGGCTCCATACCTCCATGCTGTAAATATCTAACATCTCTTAAGACCACAGTACTAGACTCGATTGATTTTTCCCTCCCCTCCTCCCGGTTGCAACCATCTGCAAAATCTCCAAGTCTGGCATAATATCAATGATGAAATTAAAAATCCTCCGTTTGTCCAAACCATGAGGGAGATCACCCCGGTTCGAGCCGTTTACTCTTTAAATTATATGATTGATTTCCTTTAAGGTTATTTGTTTATTTCAATGTTCATATCTGCTCTATCTAAATCATTTCTCAAGTTTATTCTATTGATTTTCCCGGGGACACTGGCCTTTTCCCCTCCTTTTCTTTTCTGTAACCTTGCCTTAACCATATCAGTTTCCTTCAGAGCTCATTTGCATGAAATAAGCCGGGGAAAATGCATTGATTTCCTCCTTTACACTTTGGTGCCCAGTCCCTGGTTATTTGTGATGAATGCGCCCAGTATTTCATGGTACTAAGTCTCAAGCATAATCAGCTCGCAGTGTTGCAGGAATTTGAGCACATTTGCATTTGCTCATATTCCTGCAAACGTGCAGGTTTAGCAACTCAATAATACAGAGAGTTAATGTGTCTTTCAGGGTAATTACTTTGAAAAGGAGCACGGGAGTAGCTTGTGTAATTTCATTTGATGCAGTGGTGCAGGGATAATACAGTACGTGTAGTGGAAAATATGATAAAGATAACAACTATAATAGCATGATACGCTTGTTTGGCTCTGTGCAGATGTTCTCAAAGGCATCAATCCAGATTTCAACGTTAAACTAACAATCAGCAACAGTGATAAATTAAAAAAATCTTGTCTTTTCCTGTGTTCTCAGCAGGTCCAGCGCCTCAAGGGGTCTTAAGAGGGACAAGCACCACTGGTGGTGTTTTTTGTGCTCCCTCTGTTTAAGCTGTATGTATCATCACATAATCATTCACATACTTAAATGATTGTTTAGCACTCTGCTAGCGCAAATTCTTATTAGTAGTCTTCTTTTCTAGCTTTGCTGATGCCTTTGCATGGTTAAATTGTTTTAATTTTTTTTTCAAAAAATGCAGTTTTTAATGGCCACCTCATTCATTTTCCACAAAGAATTTCCACTTTCCACTCTGTTTTTAAGGATGTTTTTGTATTGTCAACAACAATCTATTAGTTTGTCTGCTACTGTCTGTCCTCTATATGTCTGTAAATCTGTTCCTACTGAAGTTGGAAATCACTTAACAAAAAAAAGGTTAAATGTAAAGTTTAATTTTTCTAAAAAAGGCTCAGTGATTTCCTAAAACAGCTGGGCACTGTAGTTTTTTGAAAACATTTCTCAAAGAGTATTTGTTTGGAACTATTTTCAGACGTGAATGAAAGCAGTTGCTGTGCTTTTGAGTAGCTGCACAATAGTGTACTGTATGTGGGACGGAATATGTCATCAGCACATGGATGGCTTTTGTAGTTGTTGTTTTGTTAGCTTTAAAAATAGTTTTTGGAACATGGTGGACTTTGCTTACACGGGCAGTACTTATTAGCAGGATCAATTAATTAATTAATATTGCCAGTATTTAAAAGGTGCAGTATGTAAGATTTGGCCACCAGTCAAACTAATACACTTACATTTTAGGGCATTTAGCAGACAGTTTTATCCAAAGCGACTCTCAGCAATACATACATCGATGGCGGTGGCTGCTATGCAAGGTACCGACCAGAACATCAGGAGCAGTTTGGGGTTCAGTATCTTGCCCCAGGACACTATGACATGCAGCTAGGGGGAGCTGGGATTCAAACCAGCAACCTTATGATTACTAGACGACCCGCTCTTCTTCCTGAGCTACAGCAAATTAGCTAGCAGTTCTACGAGCTGACTAAACTGGGAGGTCGGACATTAGTCATTGACTACTTCTGGAGGCCTGAGCACCAATCGCCTCTTGGGATACAATGTTGCTATTAGGTGACAGAACAGACTGGGGCTAGCTGGTTAGCATGCTAACTTAAATATATCTGCAACACAATACATATGCATTTTGACATGATCTCAGAAGTGTTTCATTCCATCTGTTCGTGATTTTACAATTCTTACATATCGCCCCTTTAAGGATTAAATACGGGAAAAAAATAATTTAAAAAAAAATCACCTTTTTTGCTCCTTGCATGTTCTGCTGACAACAAATTACACACTGCTAAGAACTTCCTTAACCAAAGTGGCTGTTTTACCCTCAACTTCACCTACAAACGGTAACCGCAGCCATTCAGACTGAGCCGTATCAAAGACAGCTCCACCGCCCGAGCAGACAAATCCACAGCCACAAATACTAAACACCACTTCCAATGCACTCAATACCAACTGCTTGGATTTATGCAATGACACAAAAAGCCACAATATCATGTGAGATTCTCCCATATAACCAGTGACCCAAGAACTGGGGCGATCAAAGCCACTCCGTTTATGTCCCTTTGATTTTTTTTTTTTTTTTTTTTTTTCAGCCTTGTCGTTGATCCCATTGCAGCTTTTAGATAATGCTAATAGATCACAGGCCAACGGGACGGAGCAGGATAATGGAGCTTTCATTGCAGCCTGATTAACTTGGCTGTAGGGTTCCACCTCACCCCTTTCGGCATGATGGCCCTAATTAATAACGATTGCTCCCCAAAATGTGCAAATGGAACGATAAACGAAGGACCAACTAATTAACTGCAACCATTTCTACTAATCATTAGTTAACATCCCGTTTTGTCATCATTACACTGATGCGTGTGCAAGGGCAGATAAAACAGGTCAGCCCTTTTTTTCTGCCCCCCATAAACCCTGACAGCCATATTTTCTTCCCCTATAAAAACACTAACAAGTAATTAAATTGAGGGGCTGAAGTTTGGAAAGTTCTATCACTTAAATATTCCACTGTAGGCCAAGCGTGGCCGGAAATCGTTGCATCCAGTCAGTGAGATTTTGTTTCCGTCCTGTCAACGGCAGAGAGGAGGGGAAAATAAAGCAAAAAAATACGACAAAACTACTTTGAGAAAGGCTGTCAGCACTCAGCATCTTCTCTTCTGCCGAGTGTTCCAAGTCCATTTATTTCTGTGACTTTTTGCCAGCGAGGAAATCAACATCAGTGAAATGCTGCTGTTTTTCTTTATGGCCATGTGATGCAGCCCTTTCGGAAGGATGCTGAGATGCACTGTTCATACTTGGGCCTTTGAATTTACGTGCCGTTTCCAGATGCTGAGGAATCGACAGGGCTCAATGATGAACAGGCAGCGTCAGCCCTGCTGCCAATCAAAAAGTTAATAGTCTGTCCATCGAGGAAGGGAAATGACCCCCTGGGCTTCAGCCTGCGCATCTCTCAGCAACTCAAATGCAACTGCTTTTGACTTTGTCTGCGTGCATAACAGAACGCCGGCCTGCTCCTCATGTCTCTGTCAATTCTAATTCCCTCATTCGATGCCTTCCTTCACCCAATTTCTTTGGAGAACTTCTGCAGCCATCTTTGACACTTGAAACAAGAGACTGAATTAAATTTTCGTTACAGGAAAAATGTTACAGAGTATAATCATGTGTGTTTCTTGCCCTCAGCGATGTGCCTTGTTGCATTGTTTTTCTGTCGGCCCCCTTTCTCTGCACACCTTCACATGTGCATTTCTCAGCTGAGAGCTTAAGGCAGTCTTTGTCAACGCTAAATTGGAAAGTAATCCTGTTATGACCTCGCCGAGGTTATATGTGCGACTGGGTGATTAAAATTACCTCCAAATATTCCAAAGGAGCCATTATTTATTGGTGCATGAAAGACACAAAGGAGAGAGCTGCTCTCTCATTGCTAATAATCAAAAACGCTTTAGAGAACACTATGTATGGTAATGAAAAAACTGTCGATAGCCCTTTCAAACGGCCTGATTTACTAAAACTTTTATGAAGACAGTAAATTTCATGTCTTATTTTCTTGATCCTTCCAAAGGAGGGAACATGGGGAAATCAATAGCTCTCCAACCCGGCCCTGAATTTTGTCAACCTCTAATTATTATCTGGCTTGTGGCGATGATCAGCGAGTAATTGCAACTACTGGGCTTCTGATGCCAGCGACAGGTCCAATAGAGAATGTCTACATGCAAAGCACTTACCTGGCTTAGTGAAATCTATACAAGAAGGTCACAACAGAGATTCAGCTTGGTGATGCTTTGGGTTTGGACTGAAATGCCTTTTCATATGTGCACTATTCATCATTTTATTGAATTGCATGTGATAGATGGTCATCTTTCTTCATTTCAGTGCCTCAACCAGTGTTGCATCCTCTGCTTTTGTGCTCAAAGTGTGCATGTTTGCATCATGGATCTCATCCAATGTGTCCATTGTTAATGGCTTCTGTGGTCATTGAATTTGATGCAGCTCATTTACAACCAAACAAAAGAGCAGTGAGCAAAAGCCCCAACAGCCCCATCCAGTACTATTGATATTTCACTGGCTGCATCATAAAGCTCAATAATCCCCTTTGACTGGAAGTTAAGTGGTGGAATTCATTTCAGTGGCCCCAACTTAATCATAAACAAAAAGCTTTTTTGATGTTTTTGCATTTCAGCGTCTCCTGATTGCCAGAACGCAACAATAACTGCTGAACATGAAATTCAAGTGCAGAACGATGTTACACTCTGGGTTTCTTGTAAATGTATTTGCATATTCAAGCTCCAGTGTTCAGTGCTTTGATTACAATGAATGGCCCTTCATTACAGTAACAACGGAAACATCTTACTTTTCGCTCCACTACATTTATTTGAGGGCTAAAATTACTCATATGGTGCATTAAGACGACATAACTTCCCCTGCCTAAAACTAACTCCATCCCCAGCAGCTACGGTATTAAAATACTGACTACACCATATAGCATCAAAGGGAGTATTTTTACTTTTGATACTGCGTTTTTCCGATCATACTTATGTGCTTTTGCTTGAGTACATTTAAATAAGCATGTATATGTTCTAGCTACAAACTTTCATTTAATTCTGCAAGCCCTTGTTTGAGGACAAATCACCTTCAACCTAAAATCGGTGACTACACATAAATGAAACTTCTGAGTCACATAAATCACTTTAGCATCAGTGTTGTTTATTACCACACAACAAGGCATAATATTAAACAGAATAAACACTGACGTTGCAATGAAAATGGGGACAACGAGGCAAACATGAGTTATCTGAGGGACATGGCGAGCCATCTATGGGGCTTCCTGTAGTCTGATGACACTGACGGCCCCTGACATTGACACAAGCGTCAGACAGAGGGGAGGTGGGATGGAGGGATGGGGTGGGGGGTGACAAATAATAGGGGAATTAGAAATTAATGATTCCCCCAGTATGTAAATGGCAATTAAAGGACGAGCAGTGCTCCAGGCTCTCTGGCCCAAACCGCCTCCATTTGTTTGGATAGGGACTGACACACACACACACACACACACACACACACACACACACACACACACACACACTCATGCTTGTGATGCATATTGAGGCTGTGACACACATCTATATAGGCATAAAAGAAAATAAATCCACGGCGCCCTGGACCAGATCAAATCAATCGGCCATAATGGCAGGGCTGATCATTATGTGCTGCTTTTGTTTGTGTTAAATGAAGAGTGAGTGTGTCTGCCATATTGAGTTGGATTAGGCAGTGGAAAACTGTTGCCTGCAGCTTCAAACACTGGATGAGAGCCGCCACATAAGGCTCTACAGTAAAACACAATGATGGCCTATTTAGAAATCAATGTCAATGTTTCATTAGTAAGGTCAACAATTTACATATAATGTCTGATCACTGTGGGTCAAAAAGGCATAAGAGGAGAGATGTGGCTTCTCTGAGGTTCCAGTGCAGCAAGAAAGATTTAAAGGTATAGATTCTACATTCAATCCTCTGTATGGACCGTTAAGTTTGGAGTGAATATAGACACGTCTATCAAAAATGTGCAGCATCTGGCAGTTTGGTTTTTGAGGTGGTTTAGTAAAAAAAGACCTGAGCTCAGAAAAATCCAGCTGGCAGGCTAATTGACAAACTGAGTAAAAGGCCAGTGTCCTGTCTTCTGATGATGAATGTTCAGCTGCAGAGACTGATGGAGGGTCTTCCTCAAAGAGCAGGTCAGCGCTGACCTACTGTAAACTGTCATGGACAAACAAATACTGCTTCTGCTGTCTGGGGTAAAAGAGGGTAATGTGAATATTGGTCAGTCAGACATGGTGGTACACATGTGAGATACTGGATATTATGTACACCAACAATATAGTGCCACTTATTAGAGGTTTGGATATCAATATTAGTTTTATCAACTCTACACATCAACACAAAATACCTCAGAAAATAATTTAAAAGCCCAACAATTTGCCCAACAAAATGTTTAAAAGCAGACAAACGAATGGACAAAATGAAAAATGTTGACTGACTTAAATTAGTTGTCATGTCACCATAATCATCTTGTACGTTTACTTGTTAAAATCCATTTATCATGAGCACAGATCAACTTTCCCCCTTCAGCAAAGAATGTGAAGTCTACTAGTGTTCAGCTTTTCACATACCTCAATCTGCATAATTGAAAGTCGAAGTGAAGTAACAATAGGCAAAAAAAAAAAATGTACGTTCATTTTTGTGTTTTGTTTTAATGGTATTGAAATGTTATACCTTTGTTTTTTTAATTTTGATATTAAATTAGCAGTATATACAAATGACTATATATCACATACATTTGTTTAATTTTCTACATGAGACACACAGAACAAGTGGTAAAAACATCAACAAACCAAAATCACTAATGAAAACCTTTACGTATAAAAGAATGTTTAAACACACAGTCATGTCAACAATTTGTTTAATCTTCTCCTATTCTGATCTATGGAGTTAAATGTATGCATCAAAAACACTTTGGTTAAGGTTTAGAAAGATTGTGGTTTAACAATCACATTGTTTTTTTAAACCAACCACTGCATTAGACCAAGACCATGATCTTCTACAACCTTTACAGAGTGGGAAAAAAAATGGCATGAGATTTGTAGATGCATTAAGATACAACATACTTACGACTTGTATGTTAATTTAAACATTACCACATTATCTTGATAGAAAATGTAAGACAGTTGGCATTCTGTTGCTTCTACAATGTATTTGCTGTTGCAAATGAATCATATTTTGCCATTACTTGGAGCTAGGGTTACTTAGCGATTGGGAGATAAAGTGATTTGGGAGATAAAGGTGCAGACAGCCTTATTTCCACAACTTCTCAGTTATTTTAAAGGATGGAGACGGTTGAAAGAGGTTGGTCCTGTAAAAATTGTGTTCCTATTCATAGCCTGATGGTGTAAATTTCAGCAAGGTATGGTAGCTCATGGCCAATCAGTTCTCATGCAGTTGTCATGATTTTGTCCACAGGTCTTGTATTATACCAAGATGCTCTCAGCATGATACAATTTTATTAGATCTTCTTGTGATATGGAAAACGTTTTCACTGCCTTAAAACAAATAAGTCACCGCTTATTGCTTATCTTGTTCATTTTGTTAAATCAATAAATGTAAAAATAAATCAGCCCAGTGCTTAAAAAAATGATGAAGACATTTTGATGTGACGACTGCGACGCAGCAAAAAGCGTAGGACTTCCAAATACCTCAGTTCTTTCCTACATTCCAAACAGTGCAGAGCATTTTTCTGCAATTCATATTTTGAACTGTTTACAAAACACATGCATGCTCTTGGATTCACCCCCATTACCGAAGTGAAAATCCTGCTCTGATCATCCCTCATCATATCCGACCACCCAGGGCATTAATATGACAGAGTGTTAATTAATCCATCATGCTGGTTAATTGAAATGATGTATGATAGTCATTTGTTTTCTTTGATCCCTGAGCTATTAGCGCTGTGTAACTGTATGACTAATTAGTATGAGAACACTTCTGAAATAATTGGCTGTAATTAATCTGTCAGAAGTGTGAAAAAATGACTATGCCTGACAGTTATGACAAATAGCAGTGTTGATATAATTATGTAACGATCAGGACCACTCAGTCTAATGAACCCCCGCATCCTTGCGATGTGCTGTTAATCCAGTTTGTTCTGCTTTATTTGTTTCTGCTGCTTTTACATTTTCTTTACCTATTTCTGCCAACCTGGCCCTTTTTTCTTTTTTTTTTCGACTGAGTATTGGATGAGCAGCTGAAATGATGCTATCTGACTCTCTTCTTGTTCTTTTTCAATGGTTTCTATGGCAACTGTGTCAAGTGAATGAGGTCATGGGTCAAACTGACCAATAGTGAGTAAATTACATTTCTCTGAATGATTCCCCCTGAGCTGCTATTGAAATCGAGCTCCAGCCCTCTGATGGATACATCTTGTCATTCACAGTTTAGGAGGCAAGAGGGGAAAGTACAAACATGACACCGGGGGGCTCGCCTTGCTCAAACAAAGAGACTACCGGATGAATAAACACACAAACACACCTACGGCGGTGCTGCGACTTTAGATGGTGCACTAGTTTGCATGCTCTGGATACCAAATCAACCATATCTTTCAGTCTAGTGTGTGAATGGTGCTTGAATTCTAAATGTAAAAATTGCACGATGAATTGAAGGTGCTCATGAAGCCTACATGTCCCCACGCCTAGCTCTTTACTAAGGCCAAATTGAGAGCACTAAATAACAAAAACACCAAGTTCCCTCCTCTACAAACACTAGGCCTGAAGGTCATCGGTTTGTCTGAACCAGAGCTCACTCAATCCCTCAGCCAGAGTTCAAGTGCTGACGCTCGCCCTCCTCTTCCTCCTTCCTCCCCATAGTCCTCAGAGACCAGCCTAACGCTGGGGTGTTAGACGAACAACAGAGGAAGGGAGGAGATAAAAACACAAACGATTGTGATTTATTGCTTATTGTGTACCACAGAGTGGAGGAGAGGTGGAAAAAAAACAGAGCGAAATCCATTGCAAATTGAATTGTCTTTGTTTGAACCAGGCCTGCTTCAAAAAAATACAAATTCTATGACAGAGGCCATAAATGACAATGGCACAATAATCTACAGCGACCTGTCCGAGAGGCTGATAAGCCATCACTAAGGGGGCTGATCGATACTAACTATTCATTTCTGAAATTATCTCCACATTGATCCGAGGACAAGTGCCAGCAAGGCAGGGGCACACTGGCCTTAATACAATAATTATATAAAGGGTTACAAGCTCATCCTCCCAACCAATAAAGCCTGTCAGCAGCACCGGGCACGGTGAAACCCCATAATCCATCAGCACATTGGCCCCTGACCTCTGGGCTTGGTGGCTTTTCAGTGAGCCTCTATAAAAGTTGCTTACAAAAGGACACAATTGCTGGATGTACCCCAGTGGGTAGAGGTGGGAAACCAAATCTGTGGAGCTGATGTATTGATGTGGTGTCAGTTGACCTGTTATATGGCCTGGTTATTATATGGACCTCTGCTTTTAACACCTGAAAGAGGAAAAACACACTTTCCCCTCGATCAGGAGTCCTTCATCCAGCAGCCCTGCACTTTGAATCCACAGTTCACTGGCTTCCACTTTAAAGGATACATACTATGCTAATTTTCATGTTTATCATGTTATTTTGCTTGACTTTTTAGAATAGGTGTATATGCTTTAGTGCTTAAAAGACACATCAGTTTTCTCATACTGTCCAGTACTGTGACCCTGTAATCCCCCTCTGTTTTAACCACTGTGTTTTTTTAAGCTCATGTCTCTTTAAGAGCCCCCTCCTGAATACCCAGTCTTCTCTGATTAGTCAGCCTAAACACGTCTGAGCTGGCACTGCTAACAACAACCGAGTGGCTGTGTTAAATTAATTTGTATGTACCAAACAAGCTGCTAGGCCTTAAATTATGCACATGACTCTGAAGTGCATGAAGGAAAGGAGAATAAAAGAAAAGCATAATAGGTATCCTTTTATAATTATCAGCAGCAAAAGGCAACTTTTCATGCAAGAAGCAGTGGTCTCAGTGTCATCAGACATCAATTTTCGGCAAAGCGGGTGAATCTTCAGGGACTCTCGTCTCTGTTACTAAACCCACTTTGTGATTCTGATAAGACAGTGGTATTTTTTACGTATAAATCTTGGCGGGTGAAGCTTTAAGATCGCTCAGAGTAATCTGTGGAACTATCAAATTGAAATGAATATTCGAGCCACCTGGCATGGCTCAAGACGAAACACTGGCATACAAAATAATAAGAAACCTGCCATCTGTCTGCATCACAAAGCATTTACGCACGATTAGGGACACACTATACAGTATGACAATTAATAAAGGTAAAAAAAAATAAATCCCTAAGCCTGGATAATACTTATTTTGATAACAGCTTCCCATGTATATGTATAGAAATATATTAAAGTCTGATCATTATAACATTTTAGTGAGTGATCTATAATCATATGCAGATAAGAGTCAAGTACAACAGTCTGGATATTTTTTGAAGAACAGTGACTACATCGCTGGAGCCTTTTTTCGGACAGGAGCCAGGGTATAGGACCTGTGTCCCTGGTTATCTTAATAGACTAATTGATCCGCTATTGAAGAGGCACGTTCCTCTGAGCATCACCGAGACAGCCCGGCTCCAATCAGACAGGCATGTGTTATCAAACTGGGAAGTCAATTAAGAGAGAGGGGAAGAGAGCGAGAGAGAGAGAGAAAGAGAGAGAGGGGACAGAGGGACTGGCTCCAAGCTGTCAGCAGACTGGTTCTCACAGAGGGAAGTAGGTTTCAGAGACTTAGTCCAGGCTACAGACATACAGGAGTCAATGTTACAGTGCCGGATGATGGAATATCCAGCACTGCAATGTAACACTGTCTCTGTGAAACGCCAACTTGTAGTCTGCCTCAAAGTCACAGTCTCCAGTAGATTGATGTCTCATTTGCTATATATATATATATATATATATAACCATTTTTCAAACCTTAGATATAGCCACTTATGAACGCTTTCAGGGTAACTGTTGAAATATATATTAGTATCAATATCAGTGTGCAGAGGTACAGATGTCACATGAACACATGCAGCCATATTAACAGTGTCGACTGCAAACTTGAGATCTTTTTGTACCTCATTCCGTAAATTGATAAAGTAATTGCTTTACTTTACCAATCACTCAAAAGTAAAAGCAGTTATTATTTTTTCAACTCAACACAGCGCCATCAAAAAATAGGCTTAAAATAACTCCAAAGCCTTAACATACACAGCTCACATACTCTGTAGTGAACATGTGTAGAAATAGAAAGCTAATATGGTCGAACGCAGCCACGCTACAGTTTGGAGGTATTGACTGACCATTTAAAGCTAGCTTAATATTAGCCCTGGTTGCCAGGTGCAGCTGTGCAAGTCCTGTCCTCATATGCAGGCTAAGTAACCGGTGACAAACGTTAGCCAGTCAGCTAAGAACAGACAACACTAATTATTGATTAACTATTATTATTAACAATTAATTAATTTTTATGCTCATTTTGAAGCGTCACATTAGAAAAGGTTGACAGAAACAGCAGGTTTTTAAAGATTCCCCCTTTTCCCCAAAAAGTTTTAGTGCTAGCTTTTTACCTCAGGCTAGCATAAACAAGTTAATGTTTTGATTTTTTTCAATTTTAGGTGGAAAACAAGTTAGTGTGTTTAATAGGAAATGGAAATACCTTTTCTGAATCCCCTCCATCCTCTCTTCGTCACAACACATGCATACAAGGGCGGATATTTCACTTTCACTGTTTAAGGGGGACAACAGAAAACGTTCTAAAGAGCACACCCCTGAATGTTTTCTGGCCCTAAATGTCGCAACAAAACCACATGGTTTTACTGAGAGTTTTCTAACCCAAATAAAGAGTTGTTTGTGCGTAAACCTAAAACTTTCTGACAAGAGAAAAACAGCACCTTTCTTTAAAGTTAATACCTACTTACTATGGTCCACCAGCGCCTCCAGAACCTCCACCACCACGCTCCACAGAGACAGGTGTGTGAGGTGCAGGTTGATTGGCAGTGGACCAAACCACTTTGAGGCTTATGGAGGGGGGGAACCAATCTTTAGAAACTTAAAAACACATCATTCCGCAACTTTAATTAGCAAGTGGAAATGTTTTCATTGCATATTATTATATAATTTTGTTTTAATTGGGGGGACAAATCTCTCATTTTCCTAGAAAGGGTGGGTCCAAACCCCCCTGCCCCCTCCCATGATTTCTGCCTATGCTTGCATGACTCCTTTCTTTGTTTTTTGTTGTTTTGTTTTTTTTGAGGTGGCTCTCCTTGCCATTTTATTTGAAATGTTTTTCTTCTTTGAATATAGAGCTTTTAAACACTTATTTTGCTTAGAAAATAATGTTTAGAGCTCCTTTAATGTAGCCTATACCGCCATCATTAGACAGAGCTACGCTTAGCATAGCCTATTTGCTTCAACCCAGTTACTGGAAACACTCTTAAGATGTGTTTTCTTTTTTGCTTTTCTTTTTTTGTGTGTCTTTTCTACATTTCCGAAGTTACCTTCCAATTCGCTCGACAATAAAATGGAAACATAGCTAACCATAGACAACCCTGGAGTCGCATTTGTTTGAAGCTGCCCCACCACATCCCGCCCAATGCTAACTTACTGTACAAGTACCAGGCCAGTTCCTGCTAAATCAAAGTGAAAGCGATCATACATCAAACTGTCCCCCATTTTGTCAAAGGAAATGGGATTGTTGGTGGAATCTCGTTAGCGACGCGTTACTGTCCAACGCTGCTTCTCAAAGACCCACACGTATGGAGA
Organism: Diplodus puntazzo; assembly: GCA_963678695.2. Taxonomy (NCBI): domain Eukaryota; kingdom Metazoa; phylum Chordata; class Actinopteri; order Spariformes; family Sparidae; genus Diplodus; species Diplodus puntazzo. The sequence goes on along the minus strand of OZ023160.1, from coordinate 25,207,269 downwards.
CAACTCGTTTGGCCTGTTGAGAGGTTTATGGCAGCATCCACTCCTTACATGCCCACAAGCTTTCATACCAAACCCCAACTTCCTCCTGTCCCTGTGATTTCAACATCCAGAGCACAACCACATTGTTCATCTTCATCTTTTCACGAAGAAAACTCTCCTCACGTTTCGACTCACATTGACTCATCCTGGGTGATGAACGAGGCAAAGGCCGCACACACCCCGATTGTTTTCATGGCTATGTGTTGTTGTCCGGCCTTACAGAGAAGTTTATCCCGTAAAAATGTCGAAGAAAAAAAAAAAATCCGCAAACACAGCAGACATCTCCTGTATGGGTTTTAATTAAGTCTTTCTGCGGCTATCTTGTTAACTACATCTGCTGTAACCAAAGGCTTGATGTTGACAAGAGCACTTTCCTGTCTGAATCACCGCTCCTATTTTGAGCCGCACTTTCATGAGGCTTTAGCTTACACATTTTCAAACTCTTTACTATCTCATCACACAAGCCAAACTTCCTGACAGTCGACCCGCAAACATATATCAAGACTATGTTTTGTGCTCCGGATTTTGTTTGAAATACGGAGGGGGAAAAAGAGGGAGCAGGGGAGTTTCTACCCGGTGTGTCTGGAGTGACAAAGAAAAGAAAGAGCCACGTACCGACACAGAGCTGAATTAAAAAGTTGTCACTGCGCTATTCATGCTGCTTGAAGGACAAGTGGCGTGTAAAAAAAGTGTGAGGAATAAGTCATTGTGAACTGTACAGACAACCCCTTTTACAAGGCAAGAAGAAAATGCTGATCTGAAGCTGCCTCAACGTTTGCTCCGAACGGAGGATGTATTCTTTGTTATACGCAGACATTTAACACCCTTTGTAACTTTCATCTGTTATCTCCCCTCGTTGGGGTCCCCCTCTAAGGGGGTGAAGATTGCCCTTAATGTGTATTCTAAATGCACTTGTAATTGCATTAGTGATCATTTTAGATACAGCGGCTAAATAGCTCTTTTCACGCGGAGGATGTAATAAATATTGAGAGGACGTACTGAGGCTTTATCCACCATTTTACTTAATTGCTTCAGACCGTGTGACAATGGCGGGTTACTGGACTGTGGCGGACGAGCGTTTCAGCACAAGACAAACAGGGGATGTATCTATTATCCGAGCCGCGCGGAGGTCGTCGACCTACGACAGGCGACGGGGGCCGGAGACATTAGAGATCATGTGCAATTTAATCTTCACACAAAATAAAAGGGGGAGAGGACGGACGGAGAGGCAGCGCCACAAAAGGGGCCAGAGAAGAATGGACGGCCGTCTCGGACAGGCCCGTCCCCGAAGGATACTGGGCATTTTCTTCTCAAGCCACTCAAAGCCATCGCGCTGTGCCTGATTCCACTCACTCCTCTGACACTTGTATTAATGGTATTTTGGCCTGGGACTGTAGATGCTGAAAAGCGATTGTGCCGAAGCAGCTGTGTCTCTCTTACCCCCTCTCTCTCGCTCTCTCATACTTTACTAGTGTCTCTTTTACTGACTCCTCTATCCTTTCTTAGCTCTTCTCTGTCCACCCAAAGCCCCCACCCCCCTTCCTCCACATGCCCACACACACTCACACACACACACACACACACACACACACACACACACACACACACACACACACACATACACACACACACCTTCTCCATTCTCTATCCATTCGTTCAGTCATTACTGGTCAGTGTCAGCACTTGAAAACTGTTGTGCTTGCCGAGCCGGTGTCATCACAAGTGGAATTAACCATTTTCCCTGTGCCTGATTGCAAGAAGCCCGACTCATTCCAGCACTCCTATACACTCCATCAAGATCCACTGACAGAGAGAAAGAAAGCCCACTGGTTTCTATTAAAAGGCGTGATATAACAGTAAATGTTCTTCGATCTCGTCATAAAGGCAAAAACTAAGAAGTATCACAACTTTGAAAAAATCCTTCGAAGAGCCTCAACCCAGACGACGTTTCTGCAAAACCACAGATAAGTTCAAACTTAGTGTTTCTTTATGTTGTTACATTGCATTTGTTTAGGTTTGTTTTTCTATTTCTCTATTGTCGCAACAATGTGCTTCGGATCTGCTTGGGTTTAAGCACAGAAAACAATTGGTTATGGTTAAGGTTTGGCTTGTTTTGTTTTGTATCCAGGTCTCCCTAAAAGAGACCTAGTCACGACAAAAATTGCTGGAAATGTCTATAGGTCTCCTCATAAAACATCCAGTTTAGTCACCACAAATACAGCTGGAAATGCAGACAGGTCTCCTTGAACACACCCAGTTCTGTCTCCACAAAAACGGACAGAAGTTTCCCAGGGTCTCCCTCAAAAACACCCAGTTCAGCCACCTCAGAAATACACTATATTGCCATAAGCATTCGCTCACCTGCCTTGACTCGCCATTCTTAATCCATAGGGTTTAATATGATATCGGTCCATCCTTTGCAGCTATAACAGCTTCAACTCCTCTGGGAAGGCTTTCCACAAGGTTTAGGAATGTGTTTATGGGAATTTTTGACCATTCTTCCAAGAGTGCATTTGTGAGGTCACACACTGATGTTGGACGGGAAGGCCTAGCTCTCAGTGTCTGCTCTAATTCATCCCAAAGGTGTTGTATCAGGTTGAGGTCAGGACTCTGTGCAGGCCAGTCAAGTTCATCCACATCAAACTCTCTTGTCCATGTCTTAATGGACCTTGCTTTGTGCACTGGTGCACAGTCATGTTGCAACAGAAAGGGGCCGTCCCCAAACTGTTCCCACAAAGTTGGGAGCATGGAATTGTCCAACATCTCTTGGTATGCTGACGCATTCAGAGTTCCTTTCACTGGAACTAAGAAAAACAACCACACATCATAATCTCCCCTCCACCAAACAGACAAGTACCGTTCTCCTGGTAACCGCGAAACCCAGACTCGTCCATCAGATTGCCAGATGGAGAAGCGTGATTCGTCGAACACTGAGCTCCTGAGAGTGACCCATTCTTTCAGAAATGTTTGTAGAAATAGTCTGCATGCCGAGGTGCTTGCTTTTACACACCTGTGGCCATGGAAGTGATAGGAACACCTGATTTCAATTATTTGGATGGGTGAGTGAATATTTTTGGCAATATAGTGTAGGTGGAAATGTCCCCGGGTCTCTTTAAATAAACCCAGTTTTGACACCACAAAAACGATTGGAAAGGTCCCCAGGTCTCCTTAACAAAAAATCTAAATCTATCTCCACAAAAATAGTTGGAAATGTTCTCAGGTCTTCTCAAAAAACACCCAGTTTAGTTACCACAAAAACAATTGGAAATGCCCCCAGGTCTCCTTAAAGTGACAGGAAGGTGGGTTGTCTCCAGCCGGTTTTTTTTTCTGGCCAAAAAAAAGGCTGGAGATGAACCACCTTCCCGTTATAGCCGCCTTTGGTCTTCATAAAAAAGTCTGGAAATCTCGAGTCAAACTTTGGTATCTGTGATTTGCAGAAACATTAACCATTATTGTCAGATCCGGGCAACCGGGGGAAGATCCTACACAGAAGAACCATCGTCACATTCAAGGAATCCAAATATTCATGATATGTGTAAGGGAATGACATTTCAAAGCTATCTTTAGGGCCCTTTTGATAAGTTATGACCCAAAAGCAAAGCTTCAAAGTTAATCCCACTTGGGCACGGTTAAGTAACATGTAATCAGTCATCCTCAGGTACAAGCGAGATAGGTCACATACAGAGAGGCAGAAGGCCAATGATAGAATCTACCAGATTTGTCCTGATCTGAAGGGATAACATGCAAAACTATCCATGGGCCACCTCAAATAAACACAGCTTACTATGTAAGATGATGAATGTAATTCCTTGCAGATGAAAAAAAAAAAAATCATAATCGCGGGGGGATTACGTCTGAAATCTTAATATCTTGTATTTAGGCCCTTCGGTGGGAGTGTAATCTGCTGTCTGATCTGCCCGCTACGTTTCTTGAGACGTTTGCAGACGATCATGAAATTGCACGAGTGATACAAATCAAATCTGCTTCTTTTTTTTCTTTTTTTTACTTATTTATTCATGTCTCTCCAGAAGATTACAAGATTTGCAGAGATCTGATCTGACCCTCTACCACAGTTGTAGGTGGCCTTGACATATAAAGTCAAAATGAGAACTTTAAATAACCATTACCACCCGGATCAGCTTTTTTTTTTTTTTTTTTTTCACAGCGAGCTGCTTTGGAATAGATGTAACGCTCATATAGTCCGACGCGAGAGAGAGAAAAAAAAAAAAACAGGAATACAAGGGTCTCTCAGTTAATGTATCATCATCTGAGTGGGTTTGGATTGGAGTTATTAGAGTATTTCACTTCATTGCATGACCTCCTGTTCCTCCTCAGATCATGAATCCTATTCATTACCCAGTCCTTCTGGAGTGCCCGCCTTTATAATATTACTCAATTTATATTCTGAAGCGGGCTCCTGGGAGAGCGATCAGCGCTCCGAAACAGCGACCCCCCTATAACCCAATCACAATATTTAAAGGGCAGCAAAGAGCTTTTTAATGCGCGTCGTAGATAACCATTTAAAGTGGATTGCTTTGGTTTAATATGACCTTAACAGGCTGGCAGTCACATGTGAAGAATGAATAAGCTAATAGGAGAGACGACAGGGAGAAAGAATGAAATCAAAAAGCAGAATATGAGAGATTTGTTTCAATGCAAGCTGGCCTCTTGACGGCTGCTGAGAGGAGCATGATAGAGAATCACAAGCGTGTGAATGAAACAGGACAGGCGATGAATGAAGCTACTGCTCGCGTTTCTCTTTCCCCCTTTTCCCAGAGTATGAACTGCTTTATCATGATAAAAGACAAGACAGGTATAAATGACACATTTACATTCCCCCATCAAAGAGAAACTTGACTCAATCTCGATGAAAGCAGCCGCGGATCTGGCTTTTACACTGCCCCCTCTGCCGGGGGAGAGGCAGTTACAGGATGATGTAGTGGCGACATGCAATGTTTGTTTTGGCACATCATGGAAAATATCATTGCTGGGAACGCACGCTCCATCGAATCTGAACGGCTGTGTTTTTTAAGCTTTCACAACATGTCCATATCAAGACGTTTTTACGTGCGCGCCATACATCACGTTGTTTGTCAGAAGTCGGCTGACAAGGACGAGCAAGAGAAATGTCATGTCTCACTTGTTAGTTTAAGATCTGGAACATGTGGGTTTTTTTTGTTTACATCCGTACGCAGTGGTGGAAAGTAACCAAGTATGTTTACTTAAGTACCGCTATTTAAGTACAATTTAGAGATATTTTACTTGGCTTTTCACATTTATTTACCACACCTACCCCAACACATTTCAGAGGGAAACGCACTTTTTACTGCTGCTTTTCAGATTTTAAAAATGTTTCACACACAAAACATATGATGTGTATAAAATATGAAATATAGTTATGGATTCAGCTTCCCAACAGCATATAAAGTAAAATGACCAAATAGAACATGAAAGTACTTACTATAGAAATAAACCAATAATATAAAATGATCTATAAAATAACTAACTGTCACAGGGGACATTCAGAATAATGGGTACATTTGTGGCTGATGTAAGACTTTTAACTTTTTAAATTCAAGACATCTGTAATGATGTATTTCTATAATGTGTATCCCTTCCTAAGGTAAATAATGTGAATACTTCTTCTACCACTGTCTAATGTGCATTCATTCTGTGGACCACATACCAGAAACACGTGAGACTGATTTGAAGACTGTGACCTTTTTCTACCCCATGAAGCCAAAAATGCACATATTTGGACGAATCGACCAGAATCTCATTTTTTGAAGTGTTTTACCATAAACAAACAAACTAGCCCATCATAGCTGCACTCCGGCCAGCAGGCTCGCTAATGAAATAGACTTAGATAAAAGCGGTCCTTTTCATTTATACGTGTTTCCTGAAAAATCAATGATGATCCAACATGCTGTAGCAATTAGATATAGATATTTACATGTTTTAATCTTAATTAAACTTTTTTTATTCACCGTCTGTGAGCGGATTGTAACATGATATGAAAAACGAGACCCTCCTCGTCTCTCTCAGTTGCCTACTTGAGCCCGTGGATGATTTGTTTAATGTTGCTGTACTACAGATTTTTTTTCATGAAGGACTCGGATCTATTTTCCGTAACAGTCCAAAAGATGGGACTTTATGCACGCTATTATGCTCAGCTAACAGACAGCAACCGTAGCTAATGTTAGTTTAGAAATGGAGTCTGCTACCATAAACGACTGGCTTCCATCACAACACAGAAGTTTCACAGAGCCCCTTCAACAACTGGGATCTTATATTGTACCATGTAGCTACAGGGGGAATTAGCTGAATCCAATCCTATCCGATCCTATCCAATCCAAGAAAGTAATGTTGTATTCTTGGCGGTAAGTTACCTGTGCAGTTTCTGACAGTAGTTTACTGTGTTTGATTGACGTGGTTTTATCATATCTAAGACATATATTGACATGTAGTTATTTGAAGATTGATGTATCGGACAAACATGTTAGTTCTAATGGACAAGAAATGCGATGGAGGAACCAGAACACATTTTATTTGTAGTGTTTTCCCCGCAGCCTTTAAATCCAAACATCAAGGGAAGCAACTGTCTTTTTAGGATTTGTGTTAAGTCTGTGTCCATCATTAATAACCAGCCTTAAAATGCATACGATCAAGGTTTTATGATTTATGCACTTCACACCCTCTTTCTTCTCAACTTCCTGTAGATGCTGCTCTCTGCCTTGGACACCAGTGTTGATCCTGTCCTTTGTATCAGTCCCTATCAGGCCAGATAACTCAAGTTTACTTCTTCCCTGTTATTGTTGGCGCCGGGATGATATTTGTCTGTGTGTGATCTCTGCGTGGGCGCCGACTCAGGATCGCTGAAGGCACATGCAAATCAGCTATATTTAGATGAACTCCGGTGTCCTTGACATTAATCACACTCCATAACCAAAGGCATCATTTCATCTTAAATCTGGCTGAACAGAGCATTTTCAGCCAAATGAAAGAGTGCCGTGCCCTCCGCCTCTTTCATTAGAATAAAGCACACGGAGCCCCCTTCGAAATTGACAGGCATCAACGTTGACAAGCAGGGAAAATTAAGCATGCGTGTAATTTATTGATATCGCAACTTTGTTTACCTTTTGTGCCTTGTCATCACGGAAAGACACGGGGCGAGTCATCCTCCGCACAACGCAATCTGAATGATTGAAAGCAGCGTGCTAAGAGGGGGAATTAAAGGCAGAACAAATGACCTTGGTGATCAGACAAAAAGAGGCCGGTTCATAAAAAGCCATTTGCATCAGCCCTGATTGATATCTCACCATGGATCGCACTGTCAGTCGCCGGTCAAAACTTGCGATTTG